>OX387219.1:12623794-13823794 GCA_947561695.1 Tyria jacobaeae | reverse complement strand
CATTTCACGTAAGATGGTAATATGCGAACACGTGTACACTATAAATACAAAAGAAAAACATATCTGAATCTGTTACTTAGTTAAGATGGAGGCTATTAGTTATCCCACTTGTTTTAGTATTTTTATTGCACTTGCCTTGTTTTTTTAAAATAGATAGTGGTGACTTTAATCTTAAAGAATTGAGATTGTGGGTGGGATCAGGCCAATGTTTGTGTTTACAAGTGTTCGGCTATCCAATTTATATTCAGTGAAGGTTTTTGTAGGACATAAATTAATTACGGCAGGTTTAAACCCTACCTTATAAAGAGTATGGGCGCAGTTAAGAGCTCGGACTTCAATGGCGGTTTGTAATTAGAACCTTAATATACTCGTATAGTCATACCTTTAATTCAATCATTCGGAGAATCGCAATGTTATTGAACAATTTTTTTAAGGTATGTTGATTGATGACTCTTTATTATATTCCTTTTTCCTAACCAAATTGTATATTAATAGAATTTATTATAACAAGGGTTCTAAATGGGTATTTTTTGAGAATCTTTTCGGCCTTGCCAGATTAATCCAAAATACTGAAGAAGATTACCTCTATGCCTCTTCTAATGGAAGATAAATTGCATATGCCTATCTGCTATGAGGTCCTAAAGATTACATGCTGTACGAAAACTATACTTTGTTCTACTACAATACCAAAAGTAATGAGAGGCGTAATGCCTGTCATTACTTTTACAAATATTGCCAAATGCCAAATTGTACCAGTAATCTATATATTATTATTTGTTTTTATTTTGTATCTTTTCTGCGCTGTACAATAAAGAATATAAGAATATTATATTGTAGTCTATTGTTAAAGATCGCATCGCATTTTAAATATCGTTCGGTCAGTACAATTTACCTAAAAGTGGCAATAAGAGCATAAAAGTTATAATAGAGTTGGATGGAGTACGTATCGCCCGTACCCAAGGCTCGAGTAAGATCTATCAATAATTGTTACTGGAATCTTAAACTATCGCTTATATAATTTTATCTGTCGCCCGTTTATCGTAAGTATTTATTTTTCTTTCTCTACGTATGACCAGATTCATTTTTTAAATTATTTTGTCTGTTGTGATGAGTCAATGAATCGCAAACGCGTACCGACAATTTTAAAAGATACACCAGGATGACCTTAACGTAAGCTGTAGGGCGAAGAACTGAGAGCTATGTTTCCAGGCCCCTCTGACTCATTTAACCTCCAAGTGTAGACTATGATATAGTTATAAATAGACCTTTTCCTCGTGTTTATCGATTAATTATCACTGTCTGTGCATTCATGATGTTGACAGAATGATGCCTGTAAATGAGGTCGACTGTTGATTAGTAGTGATCATTGTATTATATATATATAGTTCATTTCCGAGAACACCTTATTAATTGCCGTGGAAAATTGTGTAATGTCCTCCATTTGTTATGGTAATTGACATTTAAATGATAAGTAATCAGAGGTCATCTTTTCTGCTACATTGCCTTTGACATGATTTTTTTAAATACTTATAGTTTATACACAAAATCTCAGTACATTCAGTGTTATAAAGTTTGTTTGTTCGTTCTTGGTTGTAGGAACTGAAAACTTTATTTAGAGGTGGAAAGAAACACATAAAGATTCATAACCTTTGCAAGGAAGAAGTACAGAAGATTGAGGTAAAATAAATATTACTTTATTGTTGCGGTTTATACTATCGGTAACCTATTGCCATTTAAGCTTGTGAATTCACTGAACTTGTAAACTGGACTTGTGAATTCTGGTTTATATAAACATTTTTGGACACATTCGTCTATTGCATCTACTTTTGCAATTTTTGTTTAAAAATATACAAATAAGTTAAATATCGATAACATTGTTTAAAATAATCCTCAAATATAAATATAATTAGTGACTATGCCTACCTATATTTCAAATAATATTTCGCTACTTATCATTTACACAGCGAGTGTCTTCGGGTTCGTGTGCGCAGGACGTGAGTCAGGTGTCGTTCACCCTGAATGGTACGCGTCATCACAATACCTAGTCCGCCGCCATTATATTTTACGCCACTTTTTATCACAGTCTCGGCTCAGTTGACCCTCGTTTCATTGGAGAACATTGAATAATGCCGATCAACATCTTATTGACATTCAACTATGATTTGATTTTAATTCAACCAAATTAAAAGTTCTTTTCATTTGAATCTTGAAATAGGATTATTTTATTATCAAAGGGGCACAGTACTAAATTTCTATATTTCGAACTTTGAATATGAACAAAAAACTTCTGATAATAAAAAAAAGGTTTATATATAATCTGCTATAGATTATATATAAACCTTTTCATACATCATTATACTTTCTAAGTTAGGAATTCTTAGCAATATTAACACAAATATAAAATGTAAGATTTAAGATATATGTAATAATAGTACACGATTTAGAGAGTAAACAACGAAATGAAATTATTAGAATTGCGTTCCATTACTTTATCGTTACTGGAACTAAATCATTATTGAATATTTATTGGGAATGCATCCGGGAATTGTGAGTCACGTTGTGGCGACGCAAGCGCGTATAATATACCAAATTATTTCACTTTACAGACAGTCGTTGTTTCGAATATACGTATTGTAAAATCCTTTCCTCTTAATGTTCATTTGGATAGTAAAATACGGTACAGTAAAACAGAACCACAATAGTCAACTACATTCAGTAAAGTTATTACCGGGTTTAGTGAAATAATTTAATTTTAGCATAGTCATCTAGCCAATTAAGTATACAAGATTAAAAACGTCCTTAAGTTGGTCTACGGAAACCTATTATAAACCTATAATATCAAATGTATTTGTTAGTTACGGTTTCATCGGTATATTTTTTTTTTACTTATAGATAAATGGTATGACTATTCACCTACTATGAGACCAGGTCCCCATACCTATTCTAAATTTAAAAGTATTACTTATAATAATACTTATAATACTTACGGGGACTTAACAGAAATTGTAATCCTTTATTTTTTTAGAAACGGCCTAACCAAACATTTGCTCATTAATTATTATGAACACATATCATCATGTTTACTAACCCTATACTCTACAAAATGATCAAATTAGACTTTGCAAACTATACTTACGCCTTGCAGTCAGTACGTAATCTAATAATGACGTAAGTATGCCAATATTGCTAGTTAAAATAAAATAGATAAGCACTCGTATTAAAATAAATATGTACAAGTATACAGTTAGTGTCAACATGTCCGGTAATATTCGCTTTGTGAGTTTGCACGGCGTGTCTGCAGCTTGTAACTTAGTTCTACTACTTCTTAGAATTCGGTGGTTAACCTTAAACTCAAGCAGTTCGTGTCCTTCCGTCGACAGTTCGTTTTTGTCATTGGTACCACGAACAAGAATTGTGACCATTTTATTAGTACTCTTACTCCTTTTACATTAGGACCACGCGTGCAAAGGTCATATTTGAAGGGCGGAGAAAAGTAAAGATAGAGTTTCTTCTGTAATACTTTTATAATCAAGAATTCCGTCTTCAATCTTGCCATGACATTACATAGAAAATGTAGTTTTAATATGTATGTACAGAATTCTATGTATCCATATAATGATTTGAAATGGTGTTTGGATTATCATTCGTATAAAATTTTTACTTTTCTTACAACATTTCTATTACGTTGTGGTTGATTTCTTTATAATGCTAAGTTATTTCAAAACTTAGTACTTGGTTGTAGACGTGATGCCTACCTTTATTCTTCATCTTGCCTATTTACATCGCAACATAAGGACACGACTGGCATTCTAAGAAACGTCGTTTGAAGTAAACTGAAACAAAATAAAAATATATTTTTTTATTTTATTAGTAATGTTTAACATTCATGTATTTAGTCCTTAAATTTTATTAACACAACATCAACATTCTTTTTTATGATATAGAGGGGCAGTCGCGAACAGACGGGCACCTGATGAGTGACACCTGCAATTCAAGAGTCGTAAGTACGCTGCCTTTTAGGGAGATGAGGGGGTGTGATGGAGGGAAGGGATAGGAGAGGCGGGAACCATTCAATTATTAAAGAAATAAGGCTGATATGACTGGACTGATGAATGCCGGGCATCAATGAAAACCCATCTATACCCGGTAAGAGACAAGTGCGCACCTCAGAACAATGTGCTTGACAGGAGTGCTTTGACAAGAGCATATGAAGAGGAAAACATAAGATATCGTTATATATGGGTTTTGTTTGACTGTAGAGGTGGGTATATAATGTTATTTAACAAGATTCTTGCAGTTAAACGCGATAAGCACACAAACTTCTTAAAGATTTAAACACTCTTAATATGCTGATATGTAAGTAGATACTTTTCCGTTGGTAACAGTACTTTCTGTATCTCGGCGTATTTATGGGACAATTAAAAATTTAAAATGTAATACGCGTGCGTAATAACCGTGACAAATATATTTCTTAGTTTTGGGAACTATGAGTTTTGTCTGGGTTTTTAATTAGACAATAAGTATTCCACAATTAATGTTTCCTCATGAATAATTCGTGTTGGAGGAAAGAGCGGGGGCACGGGGTAGAGGGGAGAGTTGCCGACAGTGCGGCGTGTGAGCAGCCAACTGTGAATTTAATCTCACACACACACACACACACACACAAACATACACATAAACATAAACCAAAGTGTGTTATGTCACTTGTAAACCTGTACGTTACACGTGAGTCAAGTGGAACATATTTTTCTATCGGGGTTTAATTGATAAATATGAGTTACCATTCTGTGATATTTGAGCTTCAAACGCTGAAAAGAACTTTTGAGAAGTTATAAAGTCTGAAGTATATCTAAGATGTCTTTTAGAAAATAAATTTCAGAAATCATTCAAATTCATGATTCATATATACACGTATTAAAAACCCATTTTGCTTACAAAAATTTGATCCCACTCACGTGACGGCTCAACATGAAGAAGAAGCCTAGTTATCCTCCCCTGTACAAAGAAGCAAAATTTTCGTGTAAAGAATTTTAAGCAAATATCACTAAGCTACTAGTGCGAAATCTGAACATCATTTAGCACAGGTGTATGACTTTCAGTCACCCAACAGGCAACATAGAACCGTGTCGTTTTCCACTTCCCCCCGGATCTGTCGCAGGATAAAATTTTACGACATGAGGATCTATATGGCATCGTATATGACGGTGCAAAGCCATATCGGTACGGAACTGTAAGTTGGTATAATTGTGACATGCTGGCTATGGGAGGGCCAGCATGGGCTGACTGGCAATTGAAGGCCATGTCTGCCTGGCCACCGTAACTGTCTCCAAGTTAGACGACAATCGAGTTCCATACGATCATCATACAAGCTGGGCCTAGAATCTTTATCATCTACTTTAGACTGTAAAATGATGCTACTCTAAGCGGCTGATTAACATTTCTTGGTTTACGTTTTCTCTGTTAGTATAGTCCTTTATAAAGATAGAAAGTTCACTGGAAATACTGAAAGTCCTGGGATTTCGGTAATTTGCAGATTTAATTTTCTACAAAATTTCAACTGTTGTACCTAAGTCAAAAATAAGAATAGGTAACATTCTTGATTGGGTCACATCTACCACCTACTAGCTAACCACCTAACAGTAGCCCTTTTGTATCCATTTTTATTCTTGTGATGGTTATGTATAATAATTATGTGGTGGTGTAAAATGTTAATCAAGGCGTTTGCAAAATTTTAAAATTGATATATAGACTTTTTAAACTGAGGAATGAAGATCTATATTTTTTTTTTTTGCTTATTTTCATCTAGATATTATAAAAATATTTTGAAGTATTGTATTCGTAACATAGAATTTTATTCATCATTATACTGAATTATAGCTAGGGATAATTACATTAAAGTGTTAACTCAACCAAATATATGATTACCTTAAAATTTTCTTGGGTAAATATCAAACAGATCATCATTCTCTGAACCTACGCATTCATTTTAAATGATGATGACTGTTTTAAGTTGTGAATGACGGTGCGGGCGCACAACTACGGCCTACGGCATCTAGCACACACACGGACACGCACACACATACACGTCTACGTGTGTGTTATCGTTATGTCAACGAGCCGATAATGGCGTGCCACGAGTTACGTCAACGTCAGCTGCTGCCCTATGGGATAGCGTTTACCGTCGAGCATCTCTAAAGAGAAGGAGACCTCGGAATCGATGTTTCTAAAATCTTATATATGTATAATAAATATTATTATAATGATATTTAAATATGTATGTAAATTACGATAGTTGCTTTGTCGTATAGCTTATAATGAAAATCGCTTCGATAAGGAGTAGGTAGACAAAATAATATCATGACATTCCATCCTATTTAATCAGTTGATTACGCTTTTAATGAAACTTTAAATAAGAATGTAAAATTTATTTATTCCGATTTTGAATCAAATCGACGTAGATTTGAAATTCGAAATCAGAATACGCCGCCTAAATCCATATCTTGTGGAATGTTTCTAAATTTATCAGTCTATTCTTTGTAGTGACGTACGATGACAAAAATAAGAGATAAGAACGGTTATCGTTACATCACGGCACAGCTGTTAAACTAGTTTGATCAGCATTCCTGAGGGAACGCCAACGAAGCTCGACGCATTGAAGCGACGCGACGTGCCAACACGATCACATAAAGAAGCCAATTACATGAAATTCTCGCATACAACTAGGAAGGTAACCGAGTATTTTTAATCCTAACCATATTCAAGTCGGAATACAGTAGCTTCTCTTTTTCTACTTCTTTTTAATGAAACTAAAAAGATAAATAGATTCTGCTTCATTCAACTTGCATTTATTAGCATAATTAGGTAAACTAAATAGTTTGCAATTCCAAATATTTTATTCTCGTAAAGGAAGTTTCAGAAGTCGCGTTGTCTATAGAGTCCAAATAGTTGCGAATTTAGCTTCTTTCAGTTCAGTTTATTTATTTATATATTTTCGGTGTATTTTAATAACGTATACCGGGCGGATCTGGGGTTCACTGTATGATAAAAGGCTTTTACGATAATGATGATGAATATATTTATATATTTTCGTTATCTTATCTTAAGGATTAAAGAGGTCTTGAAAGGACACAGGAAAGTAGGTAATACCTATTAGGTTCTTAATTTTTTAAGGTATGTGAAACCATCAACATATAGATATCAGTTTTGTATTTTTATAAAATACTAAATAGAGGTACGTATTAAGAAATCTCATGCGAAGTTTGAGAAACGTTAATAATTCTAGCTGGACGCTCACATAATACTGGATTGTTTAAGCCCAACAACTTTTAACATGTCTCGACTTGAACCCAACAAGGCGATACATGTTATATTCTCTAAGCTCCTTTCTGTCTAATGGACTTTCAATGGTTCGATTAATGACTTCAATATCATTAATAATGATTTTATATTATACTCATTATAAACGATATTAGATGATACAGAACTACATAAATTAGCTCGTGGAATACGGAAACGAAAATGTATTTCTGTCAATTTATCATTTTAATAAATAAACATACATGTACTTAGTGGGAATGCAATCATATACAACGTAAACAGCATTATTTCAACACTCAAGTGATAATAATAGCCTAACATTGAGTGTTCCCGAATTACTTTCAAGTGTGTAGAATTGGCGCCAACAACTGACACCTACTCACTGACATGTATGTTACCGACACGCATAAACAATATATCATCGAGCACTAGAGGTGATCGAAATGGTTTTAGTATACTTTTTCATATCGCTGACTACTATTTCCTCGTCAGTTCGACGTCACAAGGTTGTTTTACTTATATTGCACTGCAGAATTATGTAACACGAATTTAACAACTATATCATCAAATTTACTGTAGTTAATTAATTTTTTTATAAATAATAAATTCTACCTGTTTTATAGGGCTAACTAACAGTGACGGGTTACTGTTAATTAGCCCTATAAAACAAGTGATGTTGTTCAAATAAAATTGCATATTCAAAATGAATTTCAAATGATCCCTTACACATAAACTAAGTCAGTTCATTGACAAATCACGATTTTGCTGCTTTAAATGAATTATTTATATCACGTTCGATGCTAAATAAAATAATAGGTTTTGACTGCATACATAATAATGTACAGGTGAACAGCAATGGTGATTAACTATTCAAACGTTTGCTATTATATAATATATTTTATTACAAATAATGAATATTCCCGTGGATGATCTATTGATGATTTCAAGTTATATCTGTCATAGACTAGTACGCGCATTCCGAGTTTAGTTCTACTTATAATAGGGTTGTAAACAGTAACAGTCATGCTGTAAATATGTGCCAAAACGGGTGACGTTTAGATGGCTATACTAATGTAATTCATAAGTATCCGTCGTGGTTTGTAAGTTTTCGAATTCGGTTCTCCTCGCCAGTAATGAGCTGTAGTAGATAAAACACCTTGGTCGATACTAGGATAGGGGATCAAGACGAGCTTGAAGAAAACGAATAGGGCATCCGTTGTTCGTGGTAAGCAATGGTAAGCAAAGGCCTTTTAACATTATACTGAAGACAATTCTGATTTTGTGGGGAAAATATTATATTATATTATTATATGTATAAAAATATAGAAAGATAGATGTTTATTCTTTTGTGTTTTTATTATTATATTCTTGAGACCGCTTGTTGGTCGATATTCGAACATAGTTCATAAAATGTTGAATGTTCGTGCTGCCATAATTCTGATATGTTAACGTGTAAAGTTCGCTCGTTCCCACAACGTTAATGTGCTTCATTTCATTGACTATGATTTTATAAACTTT
The DNA here is from genome assembly GCA_947561695.1 of Tyria jacobaeae. NCBI lineage: Eukaryota > Metazoa > Arthropoda > Insecta > Lepidoptera > Erebidae > Tyria > Tyria jacobaeae. The sequence goes on along the minus strand of OX387219.1, from coordinate 13,814,959 downwards.
GTCAATCATTATACCTCAATTGTTTGGTTACACTGACAGTATCTCCTATTAAGGCGGGAGAAAACAGTTGTTTTAATGACATTGCAAATAAAATAAAGCTGGTCTATATACATAGAAATGAAGAAAAAAAAACGATTTACCCAAGAAGGAAGGAAAATTATCTGTGTAAAAAAACCGTTAAAAAAAATATCACTAAAATTCGATTTCTTAAGTTTCATATTCCTTAAATCCAGTGACATGACTTTCTGTACATAACAGGTTAACATATTATATGTGACGCCTTAAGATTTTTGTAGATAAAAACAAACATAAAGGAAGACGATTTAAAAAATATATATACCTGTGTAAATATTAAAGCAGTTACCGGGTCTCTAATAAACTTAAAACGAGGTCAATGACCAACTGCAAACCAATTGTATCGAAAATAAAAAAAATATGGTGACAGAACTATTAAGAAACGACTACCTTATTTGCTCAACAGCCTACCGAAAAATATCAAGCAAGGGACAAACAAGGCAGTGTTTATTAGCAATTTGAAGGAGTATTTTTTTTTCTTGTCGAAACTCCCGCGGCCCTTCATTCCACCGGGGTTTTCGGTGTGTAGGAATCGAACCGACTAAAACCACACGGTTTGTCATGCTGCGCTTAAAATAGGAGGAATCCGGGAATAGCTTTATTTAGAGATCCGTAAGAGGCAGGATTCCTTCAACACTTGTGAGTCATACGCTATCTGGGGTCATTTCCGAGTGTTGAAGGGATACTCCTCAGTATCTAGTACTTTAATGAGTGCGATAGGCAACCAGACTTAAATAGTCTTTTAAAATGCTCTGGAGAAAATCAGCAAATAATGAAGTTATTTTAGCTATTACTTACATTGGAAGAAATTTCGCTGCGCTTCGACCTCATGATGAGAACACACAGTACAGAACGGTTTATAAATCTGTAGATTTTGAACATGTATTTTGTGTTGTCAACATGTTAACAGTCCTAAAATAAAATTCCAATCTTCGACAAAAAGAAGCTTCTATTTATAACTTCTTTCGATATTAATTGCTACAGATATACAGAATTTGACTATCAGAGTAACAGGTTCGGGCGAGGAAATATCGATATCTACAATTTAGAAATTTCCTGGAATATTGCCAGCTTTATCCGGAAACAAAAAGGCGTAACAGAAACATGTATTGATTATTTTTCCCACATTCCTTTCTAAATATATGAGTGACGATACTCGGAGTCGTGCAATAGTGACGTGTGGTGACGCAGCACGGCCCACGTCAGGCGTCAGCAGCTCCCACAGAATCACGCGCCAGCTACGCCCGCGCATCTATCAAATCCGTTTATTTTACTATTTTCCTCTATAGGTTCCTGTATATTTTTGTGTAAATTTAACGATTTGAAATGTTGAAAGCTTTACTATATCTAGAGAGGTCTATATAAATATAAAATCCTTATGCATGTGTATGAAACAATAAAAAATATATGGTAAATAAAAAAAAATTAATTGGTAAGTAAATATTCAGTTTATGACCTGGTTCAGAACTGAGGCAAACGTATTAAGGCCTGGGTGTAATTACTGACCTCACCCCTACATGGCTTCTCTTCTATTTTAGCTAAGATGATGATGAAACCCCCTTTAAAAGTACATATGTAAGGAGTTTGTGTTGTGTAGGACTGAAACGGAATATTTATATGCAACGTTTTGAGAAGTGCTCAAAAATTTACTAATGTTTGTCATCTGAATATAAATAACTACTATGGTTTGATGGATTCTTTGGATCGCAGGTGGTCTATGACTGACGAACGCGTATCTGCCAACAGCGTTTACATATTTGCGCCTACGTATTTAAAATTCAGATCTATATGATTGCGGATGTGTTTTGATCGGAGTCCGGATGCCAACAAAACATCCGTCTGTAAAAGTTATACTTTGTTTTTTAAAGAAACTGTCTATTAAACGAATTATTCGTGTTGGCCTCAACCATTTGTCATAAGCTTACAACGACGTATGTAGTAAGTGGTAAATAGTTTTATAACGATTGATTGAATTTTGGTGTGCATCCGATTTTTATAGAAAGTTATTTAGAGGAACTATGAAATATTAGCTATTTCATGTGCCGTGTGTTTCTCCGTGGAGTAAAATAGGGCAATCCCATTTCTTTACGTGGGTGTCGTAAAAGATGACTAAGGATTGGACTGTTATTTATCTGACACGATACAGTTTGTACGATTACGTGAGTGGCACTAAACTATAGTTGTCAAAATGTGTGCATAAATACGCCCCTGCCTTTGGGGATAATGACTTGAGTATATAAAGCATGTATAGCATATATATAAGCGCTTGATCTGCTTATAATTGTTGCCACTAAAATAAACAATGCGTTTTGTGTCGTGGTCATGACACTTTAAACATCGTACTAAGTGACTGCATTTGGCAGATTATACCAATAAATCTTCCGTGGTGACTATTGTTACACTGATGTCTTGTAAGCGCATTATTTAGTCACAATAGACCTTGAATTATTTAAGCGTTTGTGTACACTTTTTCACTTTTTGGGAATGGCCTATGTTTAGCAGTGGACTGTGATAGGCTGTTTTTTTTAATTATATAGCACTAGCGGTCATGTCAACTGATGGTAAGTGACTTCCGCCACCCTTGAACACTCGCAACTCAAGAGTCACAACAGTAATGTCCGCTTTATAGGATAGGGGAAAGGGGAGAGGGGAATGGATAGGGAGGAAGGGAAACAGTGGAAGGGAAAGGGAGGAGGCGAAAGAGGGGAAGTGAATGGAGTTTAGGCCTCCGGTAACCTCACTCACTTGGTCACACAATGCAAGCATTGTTTAAAAGCCGGTTTTCTGTCAGGCCGTGGTAATATTGTGGTCAGGCTGGCCCCTACATGCCTAAGCATGACTCTCCCACGTTAAAGATGATGATAACGATGTATACTTGTTACAGAAATAAATGTTCTAAAAGCTTTTAATTTTAAAGGTGGAAAATAATAGTCTGCTAATATATAACAGGAATATGAGCAAACATCAAACTCAGCAAAATTTCACTTCTGACCTTGGAAATTACTGATTGGAGTATTAAGTATACTTTAATTATCTTACAACTTATAACACAAAAGTGAAAATATTTCAGGTAGATTTTAAGTCTCTAGATATTGAAATATCCTAAATTAAAATAATTTACAGTATTTTATATTATAGAATACAATACAATATTCTTTATTGTACACCACAAAAAAGATACAACATAAAAACAAATATACATAAGTATACAGACTGCTAACACAATCAGCGGTCTTATCGCACCACATCACCTTTATAATGAACAAATGCAGTGGATTAGTACATAGGGCAGTTTGTAGATGCACAAATTAAACTAGGGAGCTTAACTTGTACATCTACAAACATTAATTCGATTACTATATACTATATAGACGTTTTGAAAATGCTCAAGATTATTAAGTTGGTCCTCAGTGATGTCAAGATAGCTGGCATCAGCGTAATTGAGGACTGGAAGGAGGAGAGTGCAATTTTAGTCCCAATGGGAAGAAAATTACGCGTATCTTCTCAGCTAAACAGTTTTCGACTGAATTCCTGCAGCTGTTAACCCCATGACTATGTTTTATAGATATAAATCCCTTAGTCACCCCCACAAAAAGGTAAAATAGTGCCTTTAAAATCGACCTGTGAGAGACTCGACCACTCAATTTTCGGCATGAGTCTAGGGTTTCCACTATAATAACCTGGTTCTTTACAAGATTAACGGTAAGTCCGCCCTCTAAGCTACATTCAGATATGTGGGCTAAATCATTTTTTATAATGTTAATGGCTTCGGATAGCTGTCTTGTGTTTTGCAGATCATCGGTCGGAGTAATGAAGATAGAACACCACCCTGCGGCACACCGCCAGACGTTACACACGACACCACGAAGAAAATGTTTCTTCGATTCGAATAGTTTAATACATTGTAAAATAAAATTAAATTTTGTAGTTCAGGTTAATTTTAGATGACTGAAACCAATAATGTTGTTGTCCATGTTTAAAGTTCTAGACAGTATGGTATCGTCATTATGTAGGAAAAATAGCCTAGATGAAGGTAGTAGAGCCTTGAAATGTAATGTCTTCAAATTGTATGACTTACATTATTGATTAATTATGTACATAATTATTACTGGTCTTATAATGTCTTAACAAAAATCTCATAAATCAATAAGTATGCTAAAATTGAGTCCAGACCGAGCTGTGTATGTTTCATAATATTTATAAATTTATATAATTGGCCGTTCCGCAGTATCACCAGCAGTATCGCGGTATCGTTTATGGTCACTGCTCTGCTCCTAAAGGTCATAACATGATGTTTTAGAGACTATATTATTCCTAAATAAATACTCTATTCCACATAAAAAAAGTGGAATCTAACTAGTACTTCTAAATATTAGTCCGTTTAAACCAACAAATTACCAAAAAAAAATATTACGTTTTAATATTTAGTATAGAGTATAGATGATAAAATATTGTTTGGTTTTGTAGTAGTTAACAGTCATTGAAGTAATATTTGTTTATTTGATTTAGTCATTATCCTTTTATTCAAGGGAAAAATGTTTTTTCCTCAAGTTACAAAATTCCCGGGTAGGATTTCTTAGAAATGTTATTTGTTTTAAGTAATGTGTGCCCACAGGCTTTTACAGTGGTTTTTTTTTATTTATTTGTCTCATAATAAATAGATATATGTAGAATAAATCAGTAGAATGCAATTTGTTATGCTTCTATTTTATTTAATATTCGTACAGTAACGAACAATACGAAATACTGCAAATAAACGTGTAGGCAATAAAATCCTATCAGTATAAATAAATAGTCCGTCCAAAAGATCTCCCTTTTCACTTAGTAAATAATATTAAAATATATTTACATCCGTTTTTATAGAGCATACAGCATATGTTTATTTATAGACTTTAGCAGTATACAAAATACGTAGGTCTAATATGTAAAAGGCAAATGCTAGGTCTAAGGCATCAAAACCGGCTCTGTGACTCATTGTAGAGGGACCTTGTGCGGACAATATTGCACTTAATCGAATTGTTAGCGCTTACGCTATTCAAACTTCAAAAAAAAAACATGTATATGCCATTTTGTTATTACTTACTAACCAGATTTTTTGACAATTGTAGAGACATTAGATTTTGTAACTCACGAAGTAGTTATATTATATTATAAGTGATCTGGAATTTAAAATAATTTTCGAAAATACTAAGAAATATTATTATATAATATAATAAAGACCACCTGTAGTTAGAACTTCTTTGTTCTTTACAGATGAGTAATTGTTTGGCTTTATGCGACCGCGACATGTCCCGACTTGAAACCGGGAGGCAATCGGCCTTCTTCGTGGACCTCGTGATAACCTCCGATGTTAATAAAATTTACAACTTTTTGTTGCTGGCCCAGAAATAAAACTTATTATTAATCTGATGTGAGGTTTGCGGGTTTGACATAATGATAGACCCGGATTACCATTTTTAGATTGATATTTTATTTTAGGGTCAGTTATTAAAAAAGGTGTTTAGGGAATTGTGATGCAAAACCAATAATTCCATTTAGTTGTTTTTGTTTTATTAATATACCGGATCTGCAAGTGTGACTTGTTAAAAAACTTTCAGGTAAAATGTGTTAACTATATATTTCATTTGTAACATATTTTCTTTGTGTCTATTAAAACAGGTCATATGTGTATAAAATAAAGTTGGTGATTTATTATCTGTTAATTACGGAATTAGTCTATAAATTGTCTTTATCAGTGACAACGTCGCAAAGTTCAGCAGTGTAGTTCGCGGCGCGAGCGCAATCGTGGCTCTGACGTCACGCGAATGATAGGTGCTTTATCGTTCACATGTTACAGCCTATTGTTTCTGGAAAAAGTTACAATTTCGTCTAGTTATATTCGTAATCTCACTTCTTACCACAGGTATTATTTTTTTCTCTTGAATGTTCAGGGGCTCATAGCGATATGTGTTACGATGACGTGGCAGACGTTTTTTGGTACAAAGTTATTAACATAGCTTATAATAGTTTAATGAAAAAGGCTTATTTTAAGTACAACATTTGACCACATGTCGGTTGACATTGAGTATAATATTGATTCAGCAATTATTCAACATATTATACACATTGACAATAACATACATACATACATACCTACACATAAGAGTCAAATTTCTATTCATGATTCATGGTCAAGCAAACCTTCATAAATATGTGAATAAAACTACTTAAATTAACGTACGGCGAGTGCCCGGCATCGTAAATACAATATCCTAATTTAATAATGCATGATGGAAGACTGGCTTACGTCAAAGGAAGAGCTTCTTTTAATGATTCAGTAAGCGAGAGAGGCAGATAAAAAGAGAAGCGGAAATGCTTGTCAGTCTGTCAATGCGTTCGCAATGTCGTGCTATTTGCGTTAAACGAGCGATTTATTTCAGTCAGTCGCAACGTGAATGTCCGCAGCGGAATTTCGGCCGCAAGGAATCCAATTCCGTTAGCTTGCAGCCCGCAGGCTGCGAGAGTCGCCGGTAGCTGTACGGCGAAGTCAGAGCACACGGTAAGGTTGGTGATGGACCCAGATACCTGTTGCCAGGTGGCTGAGCGCTCTGCACCGGCCGACGCCACGGTGAGCGCGTCGCGCGCCGACACCCCCTCTATGACAATGCCGATATTCGACCACGAGGAAAATTCGAGATGCGGCTGACTCATCACCCCGTTCACCGACGCCCTGCCACGCTGCACGCTTGGTGACAAGCACTTTCCATCCCACCTAATTGTTGTCGATTTCGAAATTTTTCAACCATTTTAGCGAACATCATTCTGACGTCAGTTTTGTAGGTGTAATTTATTTTTTATCTCTTACCTAGAAAAAGTCATTATCCATATGGGTAAAGACGACACATGCACGGCGCTGCGGCCGGTGCTCACTCACTCCATTGTGCACAGAAATATCCGATAGTAAATCACACTAAAACGACAACGAATAGGAAGCTCGTGCAACAAAGGACGCGCGCGCAGACACGTCGTGCAGACCTGCGCGCACTCACGGAACTGAGTGCGCCGGCGCTCCATTTGGGTCACTGTCATACACTAGTGGGTGGTGGGGGACACACGCCAACTTGCCTCTGAAAAATTGGCATCTCGCAAATATGTTTCACGGACGCGGGCGTTTTCCCTTCGCACCAATCGCTCGCAATGGAAACCCCGCGTGCGCATGCTGCTCACTCTTTCTTTACACAAGTTTGTGAATTCACGACATTGTCACCCGAATATATATGTATATCTCTGCAACTGTCGAATGCAACGACACCTGTAGGTGTCTAGTTTGACGGTTTTATCGTTCACGTCATCTACCAATTTATTCTAAACTTTGTATATCGCCAGCGTCAGCGATTTCTATAAGACTTGATTGATGCAAAACCCATAAATTTCAACTTCAATTCAGAATATTTTTATAGAAACAGTTTTGTGCTATAAATTTGCAAAGGAAGAGCTCTTTATATTTAGTGAAATAATATTAATATGATAGTGTAACACCAATATCATCGCTTTAGTGTAAAGCGATCGGTGAAACAATCTATTCATATTTGTTGTATTGTACTAGGTCTAATGTTTCACATTTTATTATAATTAGGTACTAATCCCTTTCTATCTGAATCAATAACATTTATATTTCTTTTTTCTCTCTCTCTCTCTTTCTCTTTAGTGAAGACATTGTATCCTTTCTCAGGAAAATATGTTTTTTTAGGACATCATCTTCCTTCTTACTATAGGTACTATTAATATTATAAATCCGAAAATTTAGGAACACGTTTGTTACTAAATCACGGGAGAACGACTTAACGAATCAAATGAAATTTGGCATAGAGACAGATTATAGCCTGGAATAGTAAAAAAGCACTTTTTTGCTCCTCTCAGAAAGTTCATGGTTCAAAATTTTTGCAAAATTGTATAAGACCACTTTCATGATCAAACTGGATAAGAAAAAAACAATTGTATATCCTCATTCATAAATTCGGCGCCATGGCGTCTGCGTTGCCGTTGCTCTGAATGTAGAGCTGGTGAAAGTTATCGACAAAACACTCGTTATAGATTGTGTACCAATTAACAAAAAAAACTTTCTAGCGATATTTTAAAATTAAAGATGCGAATACCTTTCAAATTATCTGATTTCGTGGAGCGCAAAGCTGATAAAACTTTATTCGATCATAAAAATGTATTTCTGGAAAGCATTGTTAATATTCGGTACTGTAATTTGTTAAGAAATGACTACATTCATCGCTGGTTGAAGATCTTTCTTGGAGTACTTGCTGTATTGTATTAAGCCTCACTTCCTGTGTTCTCCCCGAAGGCTTTAAAGCTTTTGGCCACCACTCGGTTACCTTAAAAGTTCTACGTCTTTCTATATGATATCTCGTTTAGAAAAGTGTGGTACCTTTCTCTATAATTAGTATTTTTTTGGTAACGTTTTTTACACAAAGCTCACTATAGCTTAATAATTAAAAAAAAAACATCTGTTATAGCATTTATAGCTTACCCCTTATACCAGTTAGGCCAATTCTAAATAGAAGAGAATCACCGTTCATAGGGAAAATCAAATTTAATTATAGAAATAGAAAAAAAGAAGATCAAGGTAACCGAGTTTTATCCAAGAAATCAAGAACCCTAAGATGTTAATGGCCATTATGATTTTCATTATTATTTTTATGTTATGGAAAATTTAATTTGGATTATAATGGACAGATGTTACCAAAAAATAAAATATATATATATATATATATATATATATATATATATATATTCTAAAAGTTTCTTTTGGTAATGTATAGGTGTAACAAAAACTTTTAACTGTTTGTTATTCCAAATAAATAAAGAGAAAATATCATAACTTCCAAAAACATTTGAAGATAATAATTATCCGCCATGTAAACGACGAACAGCATGTATATTTGTTGATATGATAGGTGGTAGTTGATGATCATCTCTTATTTAAAATCAATCAAATCGGAGATAATATTTTTATTATATTGTCTTTTTATTGTCAGTTGGTTCAATTTACATTTGTACAAGTTTTTTTTTATGCGATAGGGGGCAAACGAGCAGACAGGTCACCTGATGGTAAGTGACTACCGCCGCCCATGGACACCCGCATCTCAAGAGTCACAAGCGCGTTGCTGGCCTTTTAGGTAGGAGTACGCTCTTTTCTTGAAGGTTTGAAGGTCGTATCGGTTCGGAAATACGTCAGGCGACAATTTGTTCCATAAGCTGGTTGTGCGAGGCAAAAAGCTTCTGGAGAAGCGCACAGTGGTGGAGTGCCAATCGTCCAGGTGATGGAGATGGATATTTTGTCGCGTAGGACGATGGCGGAAACCTTCAGCCGGTATAAGTCCGAACAATTCCTCTGAACACTCCCCATGATACAAGCGATTGAGGATGCAGGGTGAAGCTACATCTCTACGCAACGCCAAGGTGTCAAGTCAATCAGAAATATCTTGGCAGTCGATGATGCGAGTCACTCTCCGTTGAATGCGGTCAAGAGGGCGAAGCTGGTACTGGGGTGCACCTGCATAGAGATAAGAACAGTATTCTATGTGCGGCCGAACCTGCGCCTTATAAAGTTGCAGGCGGTGGGCCGGAGTAAAATACTGTCTCGATCTGATTAGCACACCAAGCTTCTTCTAATATGGCCTTACTCTCTAAGTGACCGCGAAACTGGACTTCGCTTGATATATCGACGCCAAGGATTCCGATACTGGCTGGTGCAGTTAGGGAAGTGCTCTCAAATTGAGGTGATACGACTAAATACAAGTTTGGATCGGCTTTCGATGACGTTTACCCGAGAAATGTTATCACACACATGGGCATCACTCGTGCTATCGTCCGCATAGCAATGGATGCTGCTAATCTGCAGCATTTCATTGATATGCAGAAGAAACAGCGTGGGTGATAGCACACAGCCTTGTGGGACACCAGAATTAACAGACTTGAGGTCGGAGCATGCACCGTCAACAACGACCTTGATGCTTTTGTCTGTAAGAAAACTGGTGAGCCAAATGCACAGTTTCACAAGTGAAAAGGCGCCCAAAACAAATGAGTTCTTGACGCACAGTCCGCACAGAGTAGGGTTGATACTAATATTGTAGCTTTTAGCTTGTTTCATAGACACTTTAACACACTATTATCTTATATTTATACAGAAATATTAGATAATAGTTTATTAATCTACCCGATCTTACCACCACGGTCGGTATAAACTTACGGTCGTTTTTTTTTTTTTTTTATGCGATAGCGGGCAAACGAGCAGACGGGTCACCTGATGGTAAGTGACAACCGCCGCCCATGGACACCCGCAATTCAAGAGTCACAAGTGCGTTGCCGGCCTTCGTTTAGTATAGGATGTAATTTGTTTAATAACAGTACACCTATTCCTCTTCTTTAAGTTCATTCAAGTATTTTTCAAGTTACTTCATAGTATCAAGCTATCAAGGAACATGATAATTATGATTTTACATTTAGCTCAAAACCTAGTGACAGCCCTAGCATGTATAGTTTGTGAGTGGCATTCACCGTATTCGTCATGTCCTAAAACTGTAGATCACATATGACTTATATTTTTATTCAGTTGATATAATCATTTATCATAAATTACCATATAAAGTACTAGTTATAAAGTAGTAAAACTAGCTTTCGTAAGAACAGTATAACATTTTGATCAAAAGAAACACGATCAATCTTTTAATATAACTTACTTAATTACTTATTTCAGATGCAGTTAAATTTATCAATCATGATCACCGTTGTGGTAAATGTTACAAGATATTATTTTAGTTTTCGTGGAATAAATGTTCTAACTTGTCGATAATATGGACAAGGAGGAAAGATGACAGGCAACTATCAACTATTAAAACCATAAGAAGAAATTCCTAAAATTTATCTTTATCTCTCTCCTTCACTATTCCTTTATTTGAGGACATCCTGATCAACTGACGAGCTAGATCTTTTTTATATTATAGATATAGAAAATGTTTTAAAACATATAATTATTTTTTATATACAGGGGTCAGACAAACAGACAGGTTAACTGTGGTAGAGCCATGCTTAGGCAAGAATGGGCCGGCTCGACCGGTGCGATACTACAGCCTTACAGAAAACCGGTTGTGAAGCAACGCTTTCGGTTGCCCCTTCCCCTCTTTCCCCTCCAGGCATCCCTCATCACCCTCAAAGGCGGGCAGCGCACAAACGACTCTTGAGTTGCAGGTGTCCATGGTAGGCAGTTGTTACTTACCTTCTGGTGACCCTGCTGTTCGTCTATCCCCCATATTATAAAAAACTACCTTATTATTATTACCTACTTACTTAACAAAATCATCCACAGGTATTCTATTTATATTATTTGGACATGAGAGGGATAGGTTCTTAGATCTGAGTGCTCTGATACATATAAAAATCAAAACAGAATTGTTAACCTTTCATAATAATAATTTAAACGTATGCCTATTTTATTTTTTGTTGTTGCCTGTGACTTGGGTGGAAATTCTGAACAGTGCAACCTTGAGGCACGAGAGAAAAAGTAGTATAATTATGTACCATTCCTGAGTATAATCTATCTCTATTCCAAATTTCATCATCCTGAGTATAATCTATCTCTATTCCAAATTTCATCATGATCCAATTAGCCTTTCTTTAGTGATTCAGTATCAAACATCCACACAAACTTTCGCATTTATAACACAGGTAGATTATAAATATTTAATCATAATAGGAATAGGATAGATAATATTAGATGGAAGAAAGGCTAATTGGATCTGGATGAAATTTGGTACAGAGATAGATATTTTTTTTTGTTTTAAGGATATTAAAATAAATATTATATTATATAGTCGACTGTTTATCACGCGGTTATGGGTCTTTAGACCGTCGTCAGGCACAACAGAGATATAAGATAATATTGCTTAAGGAAGTTATTGTTATTATTAAATATATAATTAGTATTCAATGTCAAACTAGATGCTCTATTTAACATGGCAACCGGTTCTACTCGTCAATAAATATTTACTTTTGTCATATTCAGGTGTAGTGTACAATCAGTATCGTGCCAAGTGCGATGTATGTGTATTTAGAATAATACGATATATCTAGATATAATTATTTAAATTCGATCATCATCGATCCGATGAAAGAATCTTAAGAGTTCTCCTTTTTATTAAAGGTTCCCTTAAAGGCCTTAAGCTTGCTGGTGTCTTTGTGTCCACTCATTCAATCAGTAACTCTCTTTTTTATTTAAAAAGACATCTCTCGCACCAGGATTAATCACGAGAGATTTTACAAACATTCAGTATTGGATCGAACTCATAACACTCGGCGCGGCAGCGTAGTGGCGAGGGGACCACAAACTACTGCACCATCCGTGTAGTCAATCCATCAAGGTCAAGTAAGGCTTTGGTTACTCTAACGCCTTACGGCTTAAGAAATGAAACTCTAAAATAATTTATTTTTATTGGACTTATTCAGAGTCAATTGTAGAACACTTTACAATTAATAAATCTGTTTTCTATTTTCTTTAAGATAGAAGGGAAGCATTTGCCGACGTCATCCCGTGCCGAGCGTGGGTTCTTGCCCTGATGGTTCTCGGGCCTCGACTTACTGGGCTCTTTACTTAGTATTGTTTAGAGATAGGCCGGTTTCCGAAACATTAGAAAACGGGGAAACTGGTTTTCATCCGAAAGGAAGAGCACCCGGCACGCTCACCGTTTACCCATTGGCCCAACGTGCTCGACAACGTGTGTAAGCCCTTTGAGTGTATTTACGTATGGTGAAGAGCTTTTTCGAAAAGTGACAATGTGTGATTCAATAACTATATTTTTTTATAGACCTAGTCAATATTATTATACGTCTAAGATGATTTTACTTTTCATTGATTGAAATATAACTAACTTGGTGCCAGCACCAATCAACAATTCTAAACAATATCCGACATTAAGTAATTCGGACAAGTACGATAATGTCACTTTATTCTAAAGAAAATCTCAGACAAAAATACCTTATACTGTAGATTCAACTAGAGACACTTATATTCTGTCTGCAAGCGTAGCATATATTTAAATAGAAAAGGGCGAAAAGTAGAACCCTGTGGCACACCCAAGTCTGTGGTTATTTATACGAGGACCATTATTATACAGGGGTTTACATCAAAATGCTGAATCTTAAACAAATATGACGGAGTCAAATTTAAGCAGTCATTTGTTGCATGTATGACGTAATATAAGCGAATGTACCATGACAATATGCGACGTCAACAGCTTCAGAGAAGTAATATAAACTATAGTTGGATAGGGAATCCTGTGTACTTTCGTGAGCACTGCCAATATCTTATAATTAAAATGTCACTTGTTCAAATCTTAGCAAAATCCTAAAGTATAATTATGTGAAATTAAAATGCATGAGTAATGGCAGAATTTTCAAATATACCGTTTCTGAACCACTAGAATAAATTGCTCGTTCAATAGAAACTAAAAGAAGGAAATATAAAAAAAAAACTACTTAACAACACAATTAAACACATTCAGTAAATTATTCTTGTTTGCCTTACTAACTTAATTATATCACGTGATGATAAAACGCAAAACCTTATTATAGTTTTTTTTATGGCATATAGGGTTAAACGTGCAGACGGGTCACCTTATGGGAAGTAACAACCGCCGCACACGACTGCTTCCCACTCCAGAGTTGTAATTGCGCTGTCCGCCTTTCAGGGTGATGAGTGGAGCGAAAAGAAGAGAGGGGGTTTGTCCCTCCGCTACCCTCACTCTCCAGGTAAATACAACGCAACAATTGTTTGACTACCAGTTCTCATCTGTGGTACTATATTACTCTCTTTACCACTTTTCCAACTAGTTCAAGTCAAGTCGTTCAAGTCTCCATAACTTGAGTTTACCAGTGTGATTACTACCAATCAAGAAAATCCTTGTGCTACCTTCAATAGTAACTATATATATTTCTATGTATGTATAGATACTTTGCATATCTATAACCAATTTTGGTACGAATATTTATTTTTACCTATCTATCGGTTATCGCAAGGTGTCTAAGAAATTATCAGCTCATAAATTTCACGCTTATGAATAAATTTACTTAATCGTTTCTTTAATATGTTTCGCTTAATTAATATGGTTCGCTCTCTGTTCCAAAAACCTTCTCTACTTATAATAGTTTTTATTTGTTTCGTTACTTTTTCTTTTAGGCGTATCTGCAACTGCAGCTTTTTTTTATTTTGATATAGGAAGACAGACCGTCACCTGTCACCTGCAGCTCAGCTCTGTGTTAGGGGGGTAAGAGGAGAGGGGGAGTTACCTTTATCCTAACTTACTCGACAATACCATGCAAGCATTGTTTGTCTACCGGTATTCTGTGAGGCCGTAGCCTAACTCCGGTCGAGCAGCCCATTTCGTACTGGGAATGGTTTTACTGGCCAATACTCCCATAAAATTAAAAGAGAATTGAGCTCTTTCCACCATACTCTGGTTAAACAATTTCTTAGCTATAAGTTATATTATCGACCACAATAAGTATATATAAAAAAGCCAGTCTATCTACGTTTATGATTTAGAAACACCTAGAACTCCGTGCTGTTTTTGAGAAATATTAGACCTATAACACTGACTAAGACGTACCTTATTGACACAGTGGGTGTTGAAGATGACTGATGTTTATAATAGGTAAAACATGGAATCAAATAGAGTTATCCCATTTTATTACGTTCCATCATAATGTTCTATAATGGTTGAGCCTAAATAATTACGCTTATTAAAATATTTGAAAACGTTGAGAATACTTTAAATAGAATGCTACGCCGACACAGTTACGCGTAAATTAGTTACTGTACTCAATGTTTTTTTAACAGTTCTTGTTCCTCTTATTCACAAAAGACGTTTAAGAAGCATAGGTACAATAAGAGGGTTTAGAAACATAGGTACAATAAGGAACTCAACGTTTTTGTTTGTTTTTGTTATTGTTCCAGAAAAAAAGTTTATGAGTCATACAAATAATATTTAGCTCTATAATAGGGAGCATATCCACAAAAAACTGACGTAGTGGCAATTGACAAGGTTACATTTAAAATGACAGCGACAAGACAGCAACAGCCAATAATTAATATTTTTAAACTTTAGAAGCACAGTTTTAGGATTCATGAAAAATAATACTTACCTACTTAGATAGACTAAGTGAGAACAGGCTTCAAAATAAGTACGACGCACAATCTCAAGTCCTCACCAACACTTCTCAATCGACCACGCGCTTTTAAAAAAACGCGGCAAATATAAAAAGCCTCGTCGAGGCATTATGATGAATGTTCCGTCGCTAGCGAGTCATTGACGTGTATGCTAGTGTTTGGCAACACATTTAGTATGACGCGAACATGACCTGATTAAAAAAAAGCGCGGTAAAATGATGGCTGGCTGGGCGGGGCAGGGGGCGGTATAGGGCGTAGCGCCCTTGGCAACGCCCCTCTGAGTCAGCAGCGTCGGGTGCGCTCGCGCATCTCGCAATACAACCACCGGCACTCAAGCGAACAATCGATTTGAGGTTTTATAGATCAAAATATTTGCTAGCTTGTGAGATTAGTCATCCCTTATGTGAAAGATAAGGTTTTTTTAGTAAGCTGTAAATGTCTTTAAGAAAGGACGTCTTTTCTTATTAAGTCTTATTTAAAGTTAAAATATATCATGATCATAGTCATCCGAAACTGGCTAAGAAGACATGAAGTATAGCTAACGTACAATAGGTAGACCTATATAAATAAGAGTTAGCAAGTAGGTATAACTCAATTTGTTATGTAATTGGGTAAGATTTATTCTGTCTTTGTCACTTTCATATCTATTTACACAAGCCATTTATTTATGAAATATTCATATCAGCGAGATGCTTGATAAGTAATCCTAATTAAATATCAAAATTATGATAATCGGTTTATTGTCTAGGTCAGATGTACGATTATTAAAGAAATTTGTTACTTAGCATATTGAAACCACTTACTGTTCGAGATGTATATAACATACATATGTACATCTGTCTATCTTAGGCATACAATATACCAAAAACTACTAGTTACGCTCGTGATTGTTCACCAACAGCAACTGGTCTGATCCCATAAATCGTAGCGTGATGTTATATAGTTTTAAGTGAACGATAGTCGAGTATATTTCAATATGATTTCAATTAGTAGTATCAACTAAATTATGAAAAATTGTCTTGTGAACAAGGTTTTAATTATTCTCTTGTTAATAATCTTACCTTCAATATTTTTATACGCAGGAAAATGACAGTATCGCCATCTAGTGTGAAGCTGGGGTCAATTCCATATTTCCATACAAATTGTAGTTAGCTTATTAGCGAGCGGAAATGGAAATTTGAATAAAATCTCTGAACTTGTATTTACAGAAGATATAAAAGTTAGTATAGTCTTCTGAGAAAAGTTCTAACCAATAAAAAATGATTACTGCAATAGTTATACCTACCATATATTACGTTTTTACTAACTTTCTAACTTACGCACTAGCGTATACTAATACGCTTGATAATTATAGTAAAATGCAGTTCGCAATGGCTCTAAAATAATGTTTAAGTTTTTGAAGTTGTTTGATTTTTACTACTATTTCCTGGATATTGAAGTATTTTATTTTAATTTTAAAGATGTTTGTGTTGTATAACCAGTTTAGATAGGTACATATATCTACGAAACCTGTACTATACTAAAAGTTTAAAGTATATATATGTATAATATTAATTTAATCTTCTAATTGATCAGAAGCATAAAAATAACGATATTAAGTAATTTTTAGAAGTATTGTACCTACTACTGTAATCGTTTTCTATAGACTTATCAGCTTCATTATCATTCTATATTACGTGGTTATATATTTTCATTGCCAGTTACGTGGGTGCAGGTAACCAAAATATTCAAATGGATAATTTTAAACTGCACGATCAGTATATTGGTGTATGACTCATCAGGTTTCCTTGCATCCATGTCCTTTTACATTTCTGACCTCGACTATCTTAGTTATGTTATTTAGATCGATCTTCTAGTATGGTGATTACAATTTTAAGAAACTGTTAAAAGAGCAATGGAATAGCATTTAGCGTAGCGTTAGTATGTTACGTAGGGTGTGTTGAAGGATCATATGTTCTCAAATTGTCACGTAACTAGTTTTTGAAAGAGGATATAATATTGATCTAGCGGCCATGTGTATTGTTATTTTTAAACTACACACTACATAAAGTCTTGCGGTATGTGGTCTTCTAATACGTTATCATTAAACTGTAACCTAACGAACGAAACAACTAAAACCTTACTGGATATCCAAATGTTATACTTCTGTTGTTTTACTTGTGCTGTGTCACAATAGCTTAGCCATCTTTTTCTGAATGATTGTTCATTGGGGAGGATTCTTATTCACTATTGCCGTTGAAAATTAGGATTGCCGGCCTCCCCCCGCAGATGTGCGTGAATGGCACGATGGCTCGTTAGAGTCGTTAGTCGTCCCAGTTGGTGGCTCCACGTGCTGGCTTTGACGCCATAGAGGCGCTCCAGCCGGTCATCGTCGAGTGGGCAGGGAGGCAGCACGGGACCCTTTCCTTTCGGCTGACACAGGTGCTTTCCGGGCATGTCTGCTTATGCTAGTACCTGCACTCTGTTGCCAGGAGGGAATTGTGTCGCGCCTGCCAGTGAAGACTTGGTCTGGCATACGCTTGCAGCTTGCCCCTCCCTTGCTCCCTTACTGCAGTCATCGGAGAGGATCTGTCACTGCCTGTCTGACAATAGAGATTACGTTTTAACAAAGCTTTTAAGAACTTGACCTTGTTAGAGTAGACCACAAGGACGTGCCGGCGTCGAACATCTCTACGGGATTGAGCAGTCGTGACTAGTGTAAGACCGAGATATGATTTTCACACATATAACCAATTTAAGATTGCGTCCTATCATTGTCAGCAACAGTTTCCAAAATGTGTATATGTAATATGTTTAAATACCTCATTATATTTCAATATTTAATAATAGTTAAGACTCATTATATGAAAGCTTTTCTTCTCCAAGCGAAAGATACGAATTATATCCGATGACCTGACAATGCATCTAGACTTTTAATAATTATTTTATATGTGTAGAACGTTCAATCACGGTGCTTTCAAATTCACCGCCTTAACAAGCGTCTGTTATGATCATGAGTCATGACTCATTTGGCTGTAGTCGATTATAGGGTGCTCTTTGGGAGGGCGCAAAACGTGGTCACTCGCGCTGTCTCTACTTCTAACTGTTGTTCAACTAAGTCAAGTTGTTTAAGTCTCTACCGCATTCTTTCATAGAAATCACAAGTTTTTTATTTTTACTAAGCCGTCATTTGTCGTCGAGTGTTGTTTGACAACTGTGGTCAATCTTTTACTGGCATCATCTCTAAGACATTTCAAAGTGTAGAAAACACTTGTTATAACTAAATGTGACAGGGAGGGACGTAGCTACACTAGACTTTACGTCACTATTGATTTTAAAAAGCAATAAACTTATTACCTATTTAATTAACTTTCTTATTAGAAAATGCATTTCTCTGTGGCTTCGAACGAGCATAAACACGTATATATAGACCCTGGTGAACATTTATGACTAGTTCTACAATAAGTATATCATTAAGACGAACGTAAAAATAAATTCGTATATTTTCTCTACAAAATGTTGTCAAAACGTACCGTTGCCTGGATTCAACATTAGGCTGGGTGCGGGTGAACGACCGCCAAACCGCGCCAATCCGCCATATTGGATTCGTCACGGAACGTGCGCATTATGTCTTCTGCGCAATCTCCGAACAGGTCATCATTCACTTTGATTTCCGAATTGTAGCATCTGATGCATATACACTTTAGAACTTTTACGCCACGATTACCTTCACAATATAGTTATATTACAATCACCAAACATATTTAGTAGTGTCCTTTTTCAACAACGTTAGAAAAAATATAGTTGTGTCTTAAACAAGTACCTAACTTCAAAGCATAACATTTTACTCGTAATACTGTTATCAAAAGTCATGTATTGAGGTAAAACCCTAATAATTTCTTAAAGCCCTGAAATCATACGGTAGACTAACGAATCGAGGTTGATTGAAGCAACTTACTAATGTAGACATACATATAAACCTGTCTTCAATTGAGTCTCGACGAATCAACCTGTTTTAAGAATGAGTCACAAGAACCAGAAATACAAAACCTAATTCAAAACAAATTAAAAGTCACATATACGAAAATATGGCGAGATCGCAGAGTCCGGTTCGGTGCGTCACATAGCAACACGAAGCGAAGAGAAATCTATGGGCGAGCGTAGACTGAAGCTCATACTTAGTAATTTTGAGAAATAGCTCACGTTGTAGTTGCAATGTTGTCACTTGTTAAACTACACTAGTACCTATTAAAAATAACGAATCAGAAAATATATACTTACCGTTTTTTATTCGTAATTGTGACCGTTATTACTTCATAACTGTAAAATTTGAACTTGTTATTTTAAAACAAAAAGTTAAGTACATTGCCCTTTTATTTTATTTGACCCTTTGGAAAAGAGTGTGAGTTGGATTTAATTAGTGAACTGAGTCTGATTGGCTCCTAGTCCTGATAATCAAAGATGATGATGATGATGATGCTGTAAATGGTTATTCAATTTTTTTTAAAGACAACTCCCACATTAGGTATAATTCCTGTGTCGCAGGGGACTTCGCAAACATTCATGAAACCGATACAAATAACACCCAGACCGACAACTGTCCCGACAACCGATGTTGATGTCCCGTGTGGTAATCGAACCCACGAACTCCAATTCATGACTTCTGAACTCTCTGCTGGTTCACTAACCACAGGCCAGAAAAAATGATTTTGAATATGAATTTTTACCTACAGCTTTGAAAACGACGAAGATGTATACTGAATATTGAATTCACCTGAGGTACTCCGAATAATTTAGTTACAAATAATTCAAAGGTCGCTATTTCAGAAAGTAGATTTATTATAAAAATATAATATAATAAATGTAAAGCATCCCAGGAGTTTTTAACAGAGGTATTAAAGCGACATGCTTTAGATAGTATTTTTTTATTTGAAATAATAGAAGAAAAGTAGTTGGCATACGTTGCTACCGGTGCCAAGCCGAGGAACTTTGCTAACGTAGGGAATAAATTCATGTTAAGTTAAATTAAGTTTAATTATTTAAGTTTTGCAATTACATAAAAGATAATAAGACACTGTAACAAATTACCATCCTAAAACAAAGAAATCCCGTAAGATGTATAGTATATAGGTGCCATTCCTCGCAAAGGAGAAACTAGTCAGACGACATTCAGGGCTCGCCCTTAACCACCGCGGAGGCTGGGTACCGTTGTTGCTATAGCAAAGGCTAGTGCCACTAGGGCTGAACGCCTATTTCAGCTTTGATAAATAAGTGCAAGATACTTAATGTTCTTTGGTGTCAACAACATTGTGTAACTAAAGACTTAACTAAATATAATATATGCTTTAATGACGTACGTATATAATTACGTACGTACATATAATCACGCCTGTATTCCCTAAGTAAGCAATGAAGTAGTAAATGAGGGAGTATGCGAGCCTTCTAGCTGAATAGTAACGATAAGTACTAGAGAGGTACCTACGGATAAATTGTAGTCGCGAAAGTCAACCTAATTCCATCATGTTTATTACGTACATTTTGATGATGTACATAGGTGTATGTACATCATTAAAATGTATCCTAGCCACATGCACTTACAAACTACGAAACGCTTTATTGGAGTATCCGGTAGTGCTGAAGGCACACGAGAATAATTAACAATTATTTTAAACTGTTTTTTTCAAAGACTAAAGCCAGGGCACATCGCGGATGTACCTGTCTCAATTTGTTGAAGGCAACGGAAGGTAACCCAAAATAAGCGTTAGGTCATTTATGTTCTTTACTTAAAAATCTAAGTTTTTATAAAGACGCCTATTTCCCCGAAGGGGGAGGCAGAGACGTAACAAATGTCCACATCTTGACAAACATGATGTAGTCTCACTTGCGTAATAGGCAGCAAGTATATTGCAAGCCATTACCCTGGCATTATATGTATATATACATAACAGTCAGGTTTTTTAAAAATAATTCAATCCCTTAGTCACCTTTACGACCATGGGAAGAGATGGGGTAATTAAAGCTCTCTAAACTACATACGTAAACACTGCAACAGTATCTGGTATTAAAATAGCAACATAAATACAGGGATGGATTTATCTTCCATGTCTATGATATGATATGATCGGTTCCAAATCAGTTAAAGGTAGTAGTTAAGTTAAAAAAGTACTAAAAACACACTTTTATAACTAACCTGACTAAAAGTTATTCCATATTTTTTTTTATTATAGCGCGATTTAGTTTAAACTTAACAAAATGGGACTCTGTGCGTATTTTTTGGTCGTTTTCTTTTTGTTAATTAACAAAACAGTGCAGAAAGATAAAATGTCAGCCAATAATTTTGAAGAAACATACCTCTTGTTAAATTAATGTATATATACATACATATATAAATATATATCTAATGAATGCAAAAAAGAAATAATGGATAAAGCAAAAGCTTTTTTCATCAGAGCCGGAAGTCAAAATGGTAGGTATGTACAAGTTTCGGCAGCACCCTCATATCGCATTGTACAGTTTACAAGATATTTAATTTTTAATACTCGTTTGCAGTACTTCAAAGTGCAAGCTTTATCCACACGTAGAAATGTTATCGATGCTGTATTCCTTTACAAATTACTGAGAAATAAAATCGACTGTCCCAATTTATTAAGTCTCATCAGATTTCGAGTTCCATCTAGATATCCAAGGAATAGCATCACACCGCTGTGCCCACCTTTGCGCCGAACTATACTCGGTTCACATTCGCCTACAGCCAGGTTAAGCAAGCTCATTAGCAGTTGTAGCGACTTGTTAGACATACACCATGACAAGATTCGTGATTTCTGTAAAGTAATTATAAATAACAGTAACGTCTAGTCCATTAATAATTTAATGAAATCAAAAGCAAATGTCTGATTATATTATATAATTTAATCTTAAACAAGTGTTGTTCCTGTCGTAATGTGTTTAATTTCATTTAATTTATCTTGTTGTAAGTGCATCATAAATGAGTTGTATTGCTTTGTTTGATGTCTTATTTTGATATAATTGTATGTTTTACTGACACTATTGATTCTATCTTAATTTGTTCAGCTTCCATAATTTTTATTATAATATTAGAATTGTTATAATTTTTGTTATTAATTATTGCTATTATTGTTATTATTTTTAATTTATATCGTTTTTTGTGCATGCGGTGTTAGCCTATAATTAATTGTTACACCAGCAAATGTTGTTTAGTTGATAAATAGTAAATGTAATGTGTAAACAATTGTTGGCTAACCTTAAATAAATAAATTAATAAAGGTAGATAACCGTCTATAATGCGCCCTTACAATTAGTTTGCCCAACACTTTCAATTGCAAAAAACATTTAATTAGAAAACTTATTCGTAATTTCCTTGGTATGCCAATGGTCAAATCCTGACTTGATTACAATGTGAAGACCGCAGGAATATGCTCTTTAAAATCAAACCACAACTTCGAAGACCTTTTTGAAATCTTTGAGAAATTTTTGAAATCGTACATTCCAGATTTTAACTTATCTCTGAGCCAATTTTATTCTGATCCTTTCAGCCATTCTGGGGTGATTGATTAACAAACATCCATCCAAACTTACGTACTAAAATAGTAGTAAGATTATTCTGGTGTTAATCAATGTCAAGTCCTGATGTGTGTGTGACAAGAGTGTGAGATGTGCAAAAGAACCATCACTTCTATTATGTTTTGACCCCTATTGGAACAGAACCGCTAACATATTTTAGGCACGCCAGTAATGACGAATCTATTTAAAACTTAATTACAAGACGGAACATAATTTACGTCTGTGTCAATTTCATGTCTATGTAACTAGGTAATTTCATATAGGACAATAAGTATATCGGCAAAGAGATAAGACAATAGTCATTTCAATGGACCGAACATTTGAAGGTCTAAATAAAATTGATATCGTTATGCGTTCGACTCTAAATTACAAGTTTATATTAAATAAATTACTATGAAAACCTACAAGTATTTCCATACCTTGAAAAAAAGTCAGCAAGGACTTACATACTCGTATATGTACATGAAAAGCCAGTATATGAAAAAGTTAAATAATTCATCAAATAAATAATTCATTAAATAATTCAATTCAACGTTTCGTTCATGAATTTATTTAGTTATTGCAGTTGTCATCAAAACCAAAGATGTGTACCCAAAAATTACATGATTGTATTTCACTATTAATGTTTTCAAAAAAATATGCAGTTGGAGATAGGCTCTCGTGTTTTCGTAATCAGAAGAGGTTCTGACAGTTTCTTCAAAACAAATAATTTGCATGCGTTGAATCTATCGATTTTGAGTCGCCGAGCACAAAGACTAAGATTATTTATTTCAGATGATATTTGTCCTGCGTCTCTAAGAGACAACACGTTTAACTTCTCTTTTTGCACTACTGTCTGAATACAAATTTGAATGGTTCCCATGAGGACATTTGATTCCATCATACAGTTTCAATATTTATACCTACAACAGTCGTTTTTCTGGGCCAAACTATCAATATCTTTCCCAAAAGCCACTAGCTTGTCTGCTGATCTCTTTAGCTCTCCATCGAGACCATCAGATGCCCCTTTCCTACGACGCCATTAACAGTAAGAATATAACAAAAGATTGTTCAGGAAGGAAGATATTATATAGAAAACTTTTTAATTCCTATGTTGTGCAGACAGAAAATTTGAAACAAGATGTATAGCCAACTTTAAGTGCAATTATTTAGATTTTACGCAAAATTGGTATTAAATATGCCCGTCCATACATAAGAAGCGTCATATCGTAAAGATCTACTGACTATGCAAAATGGTTGAGTAATTGTTTCACTATCTGAGCGGTAATTTATAACTGAAGTTAGCAGTATTACGTAACTGAGACCGGCTGGTGCCAAAATGCACTGATTTTTGATCTCAGAACCACTTTTGCTAATATAACATTCAGTAAAATCCATATGCACCAAACATCTGCAGGTTTCCGCCATCGTCCTACGCGGCAAAATTTCCATACCCATCACCTGGATGATTGGCATTCCACCGCTGTGCGCTTCTCTATAAGCTTTTTGCCTAGCACAACAAGCAGAACAAATTGTCATCTGCCATATTTCCGGACCGACATATTCTTCGAACCGTCAATAGAAGAGCGTACTCTCACCTAAAAGGCCGACAACGCACTTGTGACTCTTTAGTTGCGGGTGTCTATGGGCGGCGGTGGTCATTTACCATCAGGTGACCTGGCTGCTTGTGTGCCCCCTATCCCATAAAAAAAACATTTGTGTTCCGTAATTCTTTGTTTAATTTTATATACTAATATTTAATGAATTAATTTATTGGTTCTGTATATATGTATATTGGTTCTATATATTTCCGCCCAGGACAAAGTATGTTTATTAGCAGTCTGGTTACCATAGTATTGCTAAGCTCTGCTTTGCTTGGGATCAGACGGCCGTGTGTGAGATGTGTGGAGTATTATTTATCTATTGATTTTTTTGGCTTCGGCTCAAATAATGCAAATGTTTAGAAAAGTGGGTTGTGGACACGCCACCAGGCTTAGAAGAACACAGTTAAATACATTTTTATCGAATGTCTAAAGTAAATAATAAAAAATAATAATGTCTCTACAAATAAGCTCCTGTGAATTTTCACATTTAAAAAAAATTAAGTTCTATTTTTTTTAATGTATGATTTGCAGTACGAGGCCTAAAATTTATGTTTGAGAAATTCACCCATTGACCAATTTATTTCAACTTGAACAGAATCCGCAGGATCGATAAAAAATCTTCATATAGTGTTATAACTAGTTATAAGTTATAACTTTACAATTAATTTTAAAAACTAAATTTTTCTCAAGTCACACGGACTTGTATTAATTTATATTCAATAAGTGTTCGAGGTAACAACTGCTTCACTTCGTCGAGGAAGGAACGACCGGCCTTGAGGAATGCCGCTGCTTTACATTGTAAGTAAGGACCTACTGAGCGATAGCTCTACATCACGATATTTAAATAACTTTACATACCATTACGTGTTTCAGTAGCATTTATTTTAATTGTGCATATAGAAAGAGTCATAAGATTATAAACATAAATGTGAAACATTGTCTACTTAAATAGTAAGCTGAGATTTACAGCTAAGCTCCGGTCTCACTGTACGATATATCTTCATATTATCACAAGTTTCATCTCAGCCGACGTAACTGGCTCTGTATTAATTGGCTATTATTAGGAGACTTAGTTGTTTTTTTATGTCTTACAGTCCTTCAATTTTAATTATAATATAATTTACAAACGTTTTATATATGCATATGAGCCATTACTAGCACTTAGGAACTAATAGTATATTTATTTACAAATTTTATTAAGGAAAGTCTGAAATGCTATCTTATGCTAAAGAGAATCTTATATAAGAAACGGCAGAATATTACTTGTTTATTAACTGAAAGCCCTATCTAACATATGGTGCTTGTAGAAAAGAACAAGACTTGTCGTATCATGAACGTCTCATAATAGAAGTAAAGTAACAAAGAACTTAGACACTGGATGCGTAAAGGCAAACTAAAGAGATATAATAAAATAACGTAGATATTACAAAAACATTCAATCAATATATTAGTGTATACGGAATTTTCATCTCAAAATTCTTATCTCTTGTACTTGGTACAGCTCGTTGGTAAACTAAAGAATACCTATGCTTGTGTTTTATCAGAAAACCTATTCGTTATCGCATTACACCCTGATTTACGTAAGTGGCACCGTGTCGGTCCTGCAGTTGCAGAGAAAAAATGGGACAGGCCTATATGTTTAGGGCCGCTTTGTTTCTTCTCTCGTCTTGGTTGAACAGTTGTAGATACCAAATAAAGTTTCCGAGTAACGAGCATATCAGTTAACGTGCGATTTCCTTCAATTTGGTGACAAACGTAATGACTGTCACGGGTAGACATTGAGCGACACTGGTAATGAATCATAGACTAGTGGATCAAGTATAGGAAATACCTACCTAATGGATTTAACCGTTACTTTTTTTATTCTTTAAATATATATCAGAAACAATATACAATAGTTTAAATACTACAACTGCAACTTTGGTATATGAAAAGTGAAACGTTGGTGATCATTCGGCCGCACATGGAATACTGTTCTCGTTTCTGTGCAGGGGCCCCCCAGTACCAGCTTCTCCCTCTTGACCGCAATCAATGGAGAATGACTCACATCATTGATTGTCAGGATATTTCTGATCGGCTTGGCACCTTGGCGTTGCGTGAAAATGTAGCTTCACTCTGCATTCTCTACAGCTTGTATCATGGGGAGTGTTCAGAGGTGGGGAGTGGGGATAGTTGTTCGGACTTATGCCGGCCGCAGGATTCCGCTATCATCCTACGTGAAAAAATTTCCATTACCATCACCTGGATGATTGGCACTCCACCACTTCTCCAGAAGCTATTTGCCTCGCACAATCAGCCTGTGGAAATTGTCGCTTGCTGTATTTCCGGACCGATACGACCTCCAAACTTTAAAAAAAAGAGCGTACTACCTAAGAGATGGCAATGCACTTGTGATTCTTGAGTTGCGGGTGTCCCTGGGCAGCGGTAGCCACTTACTTTACTATGTTTAACAAAAAGTACAAGAGACATCAATTGGATTTTGAAATAATATATGTATAAATTGCAAAAGGAACTACTTGTTCTGTTTAAAAACTTTTTTGTACTCTTGTGCCATTTTTGTGGTAGTCAGGTCATCCTTAGGCACGTTTGGGCCGGCTCGACCGGTGACCGCCACGGCCTCACAGAAAACCGTGCATTTCGCCGAAATTAGCGAGGTTTCCAGAGGCCCAAAAATACCCCCTGTTCGCGTAGCAACCAATATGATACCCCAGGGGGTAACAGCTGCCCTAGCTTTGGAGAATCCACCGGACATCCACGCTTAATTCTACTACTAATACTTCTGCAACGGCAGGGGCTTACATGCCAACCTTAATACTGTCTACCACCATCTCGAAACGGTAAAGCCAGCCTTGCTCTTTGTAACTTTTTACTAACTCTGTTAGCCCGGGTACGGACTAGAACATTCCTATATTCCAAGGGTGGTGTATGCGTGTACATTTACGACGACCTCGACGATCCTCGTGTCTATGCATACCTCTAGAGGTCTCATAGTGGTGATGCCGAAACGGACCGATTCATCGGCCACGTCCAAATGGCTACAACTCTGTGCTGCAGTAGGTCCCATCCGCAGAGATCGAGATCGCCCATCACGCCCGTATGGCTTGATCTGTTCATGTTTAGCGTGTAGTAGCATCCATTGTTTTTTTATAGAGGGACAGATGAACAGATGGGTCACCTGATGGTAGGTGACAACCGCCGTCCATGGATGGCTTCAACTCAAGAGTCGTAAGTGCGTTGCCATCGTTGAGTTGTTGTCGGATAGCCTCTCACTCACTCTCCCATGGTAGTCCATGGTCCAAAGTGAGAGTGCGTGGAATGCCACTATCTCATTCTGCGCGGAGGTGATGCTTACCAAAGAGGCGTGGAAAGGAAAAAGAACGGAAAAGAATGAGCGTTCTCCCGTCCAGGAGGCGAAGTCTGTCGGATGTTGAGTGGCAATCCTTTTAGGGCATACCTTGGCTCCCAACTATAGGCTATATGACTTAACCCGTGTGGGTTTAGTCGGTTCGAGTCCCACATAACCGTGTCATCTTTCAATCGATGAACTGGTGTTAGGGGGGGTTACTACACGTAGAAAAATTCCTTACAGCACAAGTACCTGAAAATCATTAATTTGTTGTTATATCAGATTAAAATACAAACATATATATTTTCGTTTAAAAATTACGACTATGCATGGGAGAGAACTTCAGTTACGTTTATTTTTCGGAAAAAACGACTGCATATATATGAGGATCGATTCCCGTCATAGAGTAACACTTTATATACGCATAATTATTTTCGCTTACGGAAGCCAAATCCGACCCGCACTTCCCCGTTTTCTAATATATACAACATATCCAGTTTCGACACTCGACAGACAGGTTTAAAAAAAATCTTGAAACGCCATTGTCTACTTTAAATCCGGTTATATCTAGTATGACAGTAACCCTAACTTTGAGTCATACAGTCTTTGTCCGGAGTAGGCACGCGGGGAATCATGATTCATAGCGTTGCGTGATGTGCCCATTTCACTGCAATGTGAGCCCTACACTGTTTGAATTTATGTATTAATACTCATTTTATACGCAATGCACGCTGTTGTCCTACTGTTACAATTGCAATGTTGTTTTTCAAAAGCAAACATTTGAATGACGTGATATTGATAAATATTTTTTTCTCCAAGCAGTGGTTTCACACGTATCTCCATAGCAAAATATTTATTTAGTTAAGAGTTAGAAGCTCGGACTTCCGGGCTCGAGCCATGTCGAGTTATAGGGATGCGACCCTGACTTGCTTTATACTTCCCAATCCATCTACATTAGTAATTTCGCATTCCTTCCTTTCGCATCCTCCGTTTTTCTCTCCATATACTCCAAATTTTCCCAACTAATTCTGTTACGTAAATGGGACTGAATTATAATCGGCAAAATGTAAGTAATCTGCCTACCAATTTGGGGTTGCAGGTGTTCCTGGACGGAGGTTGTCACTTACCATCAGGCGGCCCGCCTGTTCGTCTGTCCCAATATAGTATATAAAAGAATTTAAAGTACTTAGAACAACTAATGAATAACGTTAAACTATTGAATAATCCCAGTGTGACTTGACCTACAAGTCATGATAAGATTCCAAACTCATTATTGTCATATAACTTATCTACAACTACAAGAATCGAAGCCTTGAAACTCGGCGTAGTAGAAGTTAACGAAGCTTAGATTGGCTTGCCACCTCTCCAGTCAATATTACCACTTGACACAGTGATCAGAAAGCCGTGGTCGTTGTATGAACCTGGACTTAATATTTAAATATCAGAACACATACTTCTTAGTCCGTCTCAGTTAAGTAACTAATTAATTTGTAACAGAAGGGCAAATTCCAAAACTTAAATTTTTAACACAGAATTATTTTAGGTGTTTTTTGCAAAGCTACTAACATCGACGAATTGACTATTTTACAGTTTGGTGATATAATTGTTTAAAACACTCAAACTTTGTTGGAATAAAGTCGGGTCACAAAACGTAATGAAAACTAAAGAAATAATTAAAAGCAGAGTGTAGATCGTCAACCTCTCGGCCACAGAGCGTGACGGGTAGACTCCGACGTTACTTTATAATTTCAAATAATAATTATATTTCGAGGCATGTTCGCTAATTAGGCTCAGAATAATTTCACTCCATGCTACCGTCGTCATGTGTAATATGCTACTTAAATCTTTCCTGTGAGCGACCAATTAAAATATTGATCACCTCGAGACTCGAGGTTCAATAGAGTGATTCATATAATTAGGCAAGAGTGTGAATTTCCTACTTTAATTAATAAATAACAATGCTTGCTTTCTCCATTATGCATATTTATAAACTTTAAAAAAACAAATATAAAGAGTCTAGTATGTCCACATGGCATGGTAGGACGCTATAAGATCATAGGTGCTGATGGTGAGGATGACGAAGGCATTCTACTCAACTCTATAAAAACAAACTTTTCACGCATAGCTGCCAATTATAAACAAATTTTCTTCTTTTCATAGAGGCAACTTTATTATGTGTGTCCTTGAAGCTGCGCCGCCATTTTAGGTCAATTTATTATTGTCAAAGTCGTAATGATTTTTTTAATATACACCTATATCTCCACAAGGATAGGCAGCGCCGTATTAAACGCCCATATTTTGCGATACAATGTATATTTATGTACTGTCTGATATATGATAGCCCAATCTCTTAGTTACCTTTTGTAATACCCACGGGAAGAGTTGGTGTGGCCCTATTTTTAATAAAGTAGGTACACTTTACAAATGATTAAGGATATATTATAAAGAAGGATTAATTGACCGTTTCTGAGGAATGTTATGTTCTCCCTTAATCTACTCTAATATAAAGAATCTGAAGGTTTTAGTTTGTTGGTTAAATGTGTTAATTTCGTGAAACTACCAAATGGATTCGAAAAACCTTTTAGTATTGGATAGAGTATTTAAAGAGGTATAACATAGGATAAAAACACTACAACTTATAAGAGCGGAGGACTGACCATAAACGCAGGCGAAACTGCTATGCAATCTATCCCGCCCAAATAGATACAATATAACTGCCTGTTCCCCGATAGTTACACACAGGCAACGTCTGTTCAAGCCCCATATAAGGTATTAATTAAATAAGTGGAGCATGGACACGACAGGCATACAAGCAATGCAGCATGAGATCAAAGCGCGGCAACGTCGACACAGACGGTCGACCAGACACGACGAGGTGGGTGCACCGAGGAGTGAGAGGGGGAATGTCGCGGAGTGAGCGTAGGTGAGGGAGGGGGGAACGAAGGCTGCGTTACGTCATTCGGCCGCATCCGGGTTCGCGGCCGCCGCGTGTGCACGCGGTGTCTTTCCCTTGTATTTTTTAAACCTTTACTAAAGCACACGAACCCTTCTTAGCCCAGATTGGAATTTAATAAA
The DNA here is from genome assembly GCA_947561695.1 of Tyria jacobaeae. Classification (NCBI taxonomy): domain Eukaryota; kingdom Metazoa; phylum Arthropoda; class Insecta; order Lepidoptera; family Erebidae; genus Tyria; species Tyria jacobaeae. The sequence goes on along the minus strand of OX387219.1, from coordinate 13,784,109 downwards.
AGTTTAAACATCATGTTTCGAAATTTCTAATTTAAATATTTGATATAAAAAGTGCAGAGGCCCTACTTTAAATGGAAATATAGGTTTTATTTTGCCTGTTATTATCATCATCTCCAGATAGTATCAGTAGTCTGGTAACATTCCAAGTCCATAACCTAAAATGCTTGTTTTGAGAGTGATTCACGTCACACTAAAAAACCGGCAGATCTCAAATTCAAATATTCAGCTTTAATGTGTAGGGTGTAACTCAATTGCTTTACTCGACCTTATCACGCTTAGGAAAATTAATGAATAAATGCACAGCAAAGCTGGTGTAGTTTCGTTGTCCCAGAGACAGAGAGAGTGTGGAGTGTGTGTATGTACTGAGGACACAATTCTCAATACAAAAATTCTATTTTCAGTTTTAAAAGTATGTATATCCAAAACTTGTGATATTTCTATAAACTGTGATTTTTTATATATATCTATTGCTTAAATCTTTGATAAAAGAAGAAATCCTTATGCTCATAAACATGTAAGAATACCTTTTGTTTGCAGACCTTTTCTCTTAACTAAAGATATTTAGTAATACTATATGATGTAATACTTAAATGTTGTGAAAACTGCCACTGAAACAAAATACTGAGGCATTAATAGCCTTCCTAATTATAACCTAAATATACACTATAGACGCGAAAAAGTTCTTCCCATTCCCTTCGATGGCTTATGTTCATAGCGTACCCAGAAAGTTGATTGCGTAAGCATAAATAGCAATTGGTAATTCACAGAGCCGGTCACGGCCATCGTCGATCAGTCCTAAATAAACTATATCATAGATCATTATCTGTCCCGTTCATCGTTATCGTATCGAGTTTTACCTACATATAAAATTGTCCTAGATCTTGAACGAAAACATTAACTGTGGCTTGACGTGGAGTGATTACACTAGATAGGATTTAGTTTCGGCCTTGTAACATCAGCTCGTTTGAATTGTAAAACTTCACATATACCGTTACTTAGTCTGACAATACACTGTACTTTTATATGGCTTTCATGGTTCGTTAGTTGCTTTGAAATCACTAGAAAATTCTCGGTTACTGATTTCAGAAACACGTTTCTGATATTAATCTCTACATTTTATTTTTTAACATGAAAAATACACCAGTGTAGCTTCACAGTCGAAATACGAAAAGATGTAGGCCCGAACATTTATAAATAACCTTCTATTGTACATCAAATAGGAATTACAATTTTTCTTTCTATTTAAATATACTGTCATTACAAACTTAAGTTTTGCCTAAAATAAAAAACCTGGCACGAATGTTGTACAATTAGTACTTTATTATAATATTACGATACATTGCTCTCCATTCCATTTCATGTTTCGCAACGGAAACTAAGATATTATTTATAAATTAAAGTATAAATAAATTAATATAATATTCAACTGATTGTCTATTTCTAAAAGTTTACACGAAAACTGTAACTTTTTTTCTAGTTTCTAACACATTTAACAGCAATGCGTTACAGAAGGTCAACATTTAATTCCTATTTATAATTACTCATATATTTAATGATTTAAATTGTATACTTAATCTTAAAGGTTTTTATTTATTGTAGCGCGATGATACATTATAGCCTTCCTCGACAAAGATAACGCAAGGCTGATTTTTTATATTAGCCTGATATATCACTATATTAACGTTTTCATACAAATTCATTACACTAATAAGGCTTAAGATTGTTTATCATTTAATGTTAAAAAGCCTGCTAGAGAGGTCAATGTAAGTATAGCAATGTGAATTTATCTTTCCAGGGCATTGGTAAAGTGTGAGTAGGTGTGAGAGAGAAGCAGTCGCGTAGACTTGTCTGTCTGTTGCTAAGTGGAATCGAAGCGACCACCGCGCCGCGCACCGCCCGCGCCTCGGAACGAGCGACCGTGGCAATCGGAAATTGTCTGAATTCTAGGCCAACACGACTATGAGCATCGCTATATTCCATCTCACTTGCACGATTACAAGCCTCTTTGCAATTATACATACGACAAAGCTTTTCAAATTGTTTCGGAGTTGTCTTTTGCTGTGCGTGCGAGGACTGTCATGTTGGTATCGTAGTTAATCGAGATTCGATTATCGGGTCCGACGGCATGACATTTATTAAAAATTCACACATGCTTAGTTGTACTTCTTTAAATTTACTATTATACCCCGTTTTAACATATTATGCTATTTACCAAATAATTATTACGGGGGCCCTAGGTAACATAAGATAAAGAAATGTGATTCTTATATATCTGTGGACTCTTTCGTTCCCTTTCGAGCTTGATGACTGTATATATTCATATATACAGATATACTGTATTATCGGGAGCTCTATTTCTTGTAAGTTTGTTTTGTGAAATTATCTAATCTCTTAAAATATAAATTTGAGCAGGCACCTCTTAAACTATCTTCCTCCTTCCTTTCTCCTTCTTCTTTGTGAAGTCAGAAGTGAAACGCTGTGGATGTAGAGCACTAATTAAAACACTACTTAATGTTTGGTAAAGAGTATTTGTAAGTTCTTTTAAAAAAAGTCTACTGTCTTGTATCGGTAATTAATTATATTATCTGAGATTAACAAGAATGGGCCGGCTTGACCGGAATAATAAAACGGCCTCACTGAAAACCTGTAGAAGAACAACCCTTGTATTGCCGAGTGACTGAGAATGCCGGAGGGTCAACTCCCTCTAACCTGATCAACCCCGTCCCTCTCCTCATTCCCCTCCCCTCATACCCCCTCTCATCTTTGACCCACTCGTGATGGAATACCGCCTGGTTTTAGTCAGTTCGAATCCGATATACCATTTCGCTGTTGGTCCCGGGTTAAAAGGGTTCATTAAGTGCACACTGTAATAACATAAACGTTACTTAATTATTAGCTATATTTGCTTAGTTTGACGGTTAGTCTGAACCTTCTGCGTCCTGTGCCTGAGCAAGTGTTCACCGTTCGCACTCTCTAGTTACGGCACTGATTGGAGGGTAGCTTGCTGACAGAACGATGTATAAAACGGCTGTTTGTAACAATGATTAGTGATTTTGGGATATATTTATATATATTTGGTATAAGTATTTCCTGTCTTTTCAATCCTAACCAAAAAACACTAACTATTCTAACTAATGCCTTAACTCTCTCGCATCAGCTAATTTGATTATAAGTATGCGACCCTGACATGCTTGAGCTATTGCTCATATTCATACATGTATATTAGCCTACCCTTTCTATGCCTTTCCATTTTAATATACTCCCATCTTTCATATTTTCATATTTCCCATATTTCCCATATTCCCATATTTCCCATCTAATTGCCAAAGTGCTAGAACGACGGCAATATGCTGGACATTATTACGTTGATGGGTCTAAATTATTAGACGAGACCATGTGGTTAATTGCCTCACCCTTCAGGCATACAGGCGTGAATGTATGCATGTATGTAACCTAACTAATATTATAAATTCGAAAATATAAAATTGGTTACAATTTAACATGAGCACATGACCGAACGTATCATCAGGAAATTTTACATACGTATTGTTCAGTGGTTCAGAAAAGGACGTAGGATACCTTTCATACAGAAAGAAGTACTGTTGCCGAGGTATACCCATGGGTGCTGTACACAGCACCCTTTATACGAGCGCAGCCTCTGACGAAAACTAGTATAAAAACAAAACCTATAATAGCTATATTTATTCCGCAATGCTGGATATTCGCATCCGGCAGAGGGATGTCCGTGCGGAGCTTCGGTCACTCGATGTCCGGAAAGCCAGACGACCCGATGGTATTCCGGCGCTAGTTCTTAAGAACTGTGCACCTGAGTTGTCCCCCGTACTGAGGCGCTTGTATCGCCTGTTCTATTCCTCAGGAATTGTTCCGGAGGCCTGGAAAGAAGCGAATGTTCAACCCATTCCTAGAAAAGGCGATCGCTCCGATCCAGCCAATTACCAACCTATAGCCGTCACTTCCATACTCTGTAAGGTGCTCGAGCGGATCATCAACACCCAATTAATCCGCCACCTAGAGGATGACTCCTTGTTAAATGATCGGCAATATGGTTTTAGGCCGAACCGATCCACGGGTGATTTTCTAGCGTACGTCACACACCTTTGGGGTGAGGCTATGGATAGGCATGGGGAGTCCTTGGTCATCAGCCTCGGTATTGCCAAGGCCTTCGATAGGGTCTGGAACCGCTCGCTTCTCTCCAAACTTCCTGCATTTGGTCTGCCACCCACACTCTGCAACTGAGTTGCTGCCTTCCTCCATAAGCGCCGCATTAGGGTCCTCTGCGACGGCGCGGCCTCTGACTTCCAGGAGGTTAGCGGTGGTGTACCTCAGGGCACCGTCCTATCACCTACGCTGTGCCTTCTGCATATCAATGACATGTTCGCTCTTGGAAATATACATTGTTATTCAGACGACAGCACAGTACATGGGCGATATTTTGGACATCATGCTGCCAAGCTGGCAGACGTTGAGGGAAAACGACAAGAGCTTGTCGCTGAGCTCGACCGGGTCTTGAGCCGCATTTCCCAATGGGGCTGTGAGAATCTGGTCGAGTTCAGCGCCAAGAAAACACAAGCGTGTGCGTTCTCTACCAAAAAGTCTCCTCCTACTCTTCAGATCACTCAACTGCCACTGCAGGATAGGCTTAGTATCCTGGGTATGGATATTTGCCGGGATCTCAATCCACGCGATTACATCGAGAGTGTCACTAAGGCGGCCTCGCGAAAGCTCGGCGTTTTGAACAAGGTGAGACGGTTCTTCTAGCCCGAGCAACTGTGTCTTTTATACAAGACCCAGGTTCGCTCCTGCGTGGAGTACTGCTCTCATCTCTGGGACGGCTATGCGCAGTATTTGCTTGACGCTCTCGATCGGTTGCAACCGCGTGCAGTCCGCATTATCGACTGTCCTGAGATCACCCAGTCTCTTGAGCCTCTGCAGTTGCGAATAGATGTCGCCTCCATGGCAGTCCTCTATCGCCTACATCACGGACCTTCCTTTCCTTCCCACTTTGATCCCGGGTCTTTTAAGCGGGGCGTGAAAAAGCATCTCACCAGGCCGCCACAGTGTGGGTCACCATGCTGCATTGACTAGACATGCAATGAGGATGGTGACCACCACTCTTTTGACTCCACCTATTGCTTTCCACCAGGCAAAGTGGAGTCACTATGGTAGGCTAATACAAAAAAAAAATATAAGACTCTTTTTGCTCTGATCTAATACTATGCTACTAAGTAGTTAATATCTTTATTCAGTAACAAGCACGGATCGTTAACCAGAGACCTTAACGAATCAATGAATTTGCTGAGAGCAGCAGCAGTTTGTAGTCAATTTTAAATCCATGTTATTTTTGCCTTATGTAATATTTCCTTCCTCCTTCCATATTGCTTATATATTTGCTGAATGCAAATTTGTTCTTAAGATTAAAAGCACATCAATAAAATTTGTCCTATTTCCAAACTGTACGAAAAAAAATTAAAATATAATGAAACATTCTAAAATTATAGTATAATATGTAGTTAGGTACTTATTCGTTTTAACGTTAAGTTTCACAAATACGTTATACTCGTAGGCTGTTAAAAAATTCAAGGACTTTCGTTATTGATGCTTCAGCAATAATTTTAAACTTACAAAGAAAAGCTTTTATGAAGATAAGCACATAAACGTTGAAAAATTGCCAGCGCAATATAAATAAGATGATTATTTGTGCAGATTTTAAAGTATTTTATTTAATTAAATATATCCTACGAGTGGCCGTTTCGTGTATGGTATGTGTGTACATATATTATATACGAGTATATACGATTATACTGCTCAGTTTTTAATACTACTTACCTTCCAATAGTTTGATATTAGTGTGCATTTTATGGCCAATTTTCTAAATGCTCGGTATTCATATGATTTAGTACAAGTACCAAACATCGCTATTGCATTTTTTTCGCTTACATCAAACCGGTTCCCAAAAGTGTTGCAGGCACATAACGGCATGGCGGGCGAGAGGCGCGGGATCGGTCCGTGGGAAGAGCGAGTTCCGGCTGTGCCACTTGTGCCACACCTTTCACCAAGCAAGGTCGCCGCGCGGCCGCGCCACTTTCTTTTATATAACCGCATGCGTCCGCCAACGGAATGTGACACCCGAATTTATAGCTATGACGTCACGTTTTAAGGTGAATCACCGGACTCAATACCATCAAGCTGCCTAAACGGCTTCTACTCCAATTATGGATCATCTATTTGACTTTATGCTTTGATAATGAGTGTTTTATATATTGATAACATCATAAAATTACTAATAATATTCAAAAAGCATTGTACCGGTCATTACGATGCGACCTAAAAGCTTTTAGGTTCTTCTACAAAAGTAAGGCGTCTTGGCTCCGTATCACTAACCTTACTATGAAAGTATAAATGTGAATTACATGACAACCCAAGCTTTCATTGATCTTTAATTAACTTCCCTCAATAAACGCAATTTAGATTTATTACACATCTTAACTGTAAATTGCTGTTTAATTGAAAATTAACTCTCTGGTCCCATTTGCTGTTAGCCGTCTGTCATAAATTTCATATTAATAGGAAACGTATTCCTTTATCTACGATTCCCCTGCTTGCCAATTTCCTATAGACCTTATTACGTAGGTACACTTAAAAGTCACAGCGAGTTTACTACTACAATTCTTAATATTCAGTCAATCCATAATCCATAAGTTATAATAAGTGTGTTAAGATGTTTTAAACTGAAGTGATCGGTATTTGCCCGTTCCTTAAAGGTAGTATGGCTAGTGAGGCTGTTTGCGTTTCTACGTAGTCTACTAAGTACTCAGTATGTGGTTGGGACGTGAATAATTATAACAATTTATTGTCCTTGAAGATAGACCTTGAATTACAACGAAATAAAACCTTAACTACTTTACAATATTTCGTCGTTCGTCGTAATATTTTACTAGGTTCTAAGCGGTGTAGAATAGGGCCACCCCATCTCTTCCTGAGGGTGTCGTAAAAGGCGTCTCCGACTGCTGTCTTTCAGATAATATATATACAGTCATACAGTACCTTATTGCTCTCATAAAATCTTAAAATCCTATATGTACATATATCAAATTTAAAAAGGAAGCTGCTGACTCTGTGGTTTTGCCCACTTTACTCTATGGATGCCAAACTTGGCTTATTACAAAACAAATGATTTATAAATTACGAATTTTTCAAAGAGCCCAAGAAAGAAGCATGTAAGGTCTACGATTATCCTAGAGTTAAAAATGCGGACATAAGAAATAAAACTAAATTACTGGATGCTCACTAAATGGCTTACCGCCTAATATGGCACTGGGCATACAGCCAGAGCCTCAGCCGACAGATGAAGTGAAAGAGACCTTCACTGGTACCCACGAGATGGACACCGTGCATGCCATAGCCGGTAACACCTGGACACTTGATTGAGCGCTGATAAAAGTAAATGGCATAAGATGGAATATGCCCTTGTCCATAAAGAATACTTAAATTTAAAGTATTTGTTCTTTTTGGGTAGACTAGATTGCATGTCTAGTCTACATTACTAAATTTAATAATTTTGATATTTATTGCATTAAATGTTATATAATTTACAATAATCTCAATTACTGAGAGATAACATAATGAAAAAAAAAAATAGTGATCATAATGTAATTAACTAGGACACTTACTTATAATTTAAAAGTAATTTGATACATATTGAAATTGTAAAGTATGTATAAACTTGTGTTATTGGGAAATAAAAAGGCTTACTTACTTCCAGTAACCGGATGACACCAATTTCATAAGTGGGGCTAAATATGGTTTGAAAACGACACGACTTGTATTGACACGCTTCTGCCTACCCTTTCTGGTTATACACCCAGAATATGTATATACATATATGTATGTATGTATTTTATTGAGTTAAGATTTTCAAATTGGCGGTGCATATTTAGAAAGTGACAGGTAGGTACATCCGGCACGTACCGGAACTACGGCGCGTGTTTTGCGCGACGGCTTGCGGTTACATCATCTACCGTCACCGCACCACTTATTGACTGTCGTCATACATAATCGTTAGGCCCGGTTTATATTAATAACTCATGAACTTAAAATAAGTAAGAGCATTGCTGTTCTTTTTTTTTTTTTAGTTCAAGTTATTTTTTTGTTACTAGAACACCAAGTCATATCTTGAGCCTCAATTTACTACCTAGCTGCTTTGTGCTAAGAATAACACCTTTTACAATATAGATAAATAAAGGAAAAATTAAAAGATTTTAAGGGCAGTATATAAAATTCTGCAATAGCCATAGTTTTATAAACATACTTTACTCAACCTGACTTTACAAGGTTGGGAGTGATTATGGACAAAATAGTAGGCTGACTTAGTATATATAATAAAAAATTAAAGCCACACTATCTTATTTTTATTTTTATGTCTTTTGTTTTTTATTATTTATTAATAGTTTGTTAGCTAACCACTTCGGAATGGGAAAAAGCTTGACAGATACTACAAATCAGCAGATATAGTATATAATATATATATATATATAATAACTAGAAACACGCGCTACATTCAAGGCAGATTTAAATTTGATAATCTAATCGATATCCTTCTTGTCTTAAATTCTGTTCTCAACAATGGCAAACGAACTGATGAAAGTTCATAAATTCAGCAAGCCAGTGCTGGAATGAGTCTTCTACTTATTCGCCCGAATAACAAGTACTTTGAGGTTTTTACTCACTTTCACACTGAACAGTCTGATTCGCACAATTGCAGGCCTATCGATTTTTCGCTTTTTTTTCTAAAAATAAAACATTAAAACGCAACTCTGTGGAAACTTTGAATGAAACATTATTAGATTGTTATATATACATGAAACATTATTAGAGTATTATATGTACATATCTACCTATTGAGATAATTAGACAAACAGTACAGTTTAAATACATCGTTGCCTTTCAAACCAATGTAGCATAAAAGCATTATGATCGTTATAAAAGACAGGACTTCTCGGATTGTGAATGGTGAAAAATGCTCGCCGCCACTGGTTAAATTGCACACCGCACCTCGGGGGTTACATCTCCCAAAGAATAAAATCTGGATGATCTTTATGTCCGATGTTTAAATACCAAAGCGCAAATGCATCGGAAAATCCATCCCGACTGTAGTTAAGTATATCAACCTCTTAGCGCCGGTGATTGAGGGGAAGGTCCTAAAACGACAAATTGTAACAGGTCAGATCCGTATGATATTATTATGAACACAGAAATTAATATAGGCATATTGACTTTCAAAGCGCCAACAAACATAGGTAATTGTATTTTATCTGAATCGGAAATGTGATGCACAGTCACCGTCGGTCATTCGAAACAATCCAGTGAGAATGAATGTAGCATTAATCATATTATTATGCTCAAAAGTTGCGTTATTAGAGAATTTATTTATTACTATTTATAAAGATTTTTTCAATTTTAATGTTATTTGTGTTCTTCTTCAAGATACACGTACTATATGTATATTACATTTATGAACTATGAAACGAAAATTAATTTCAAAAATTAATATTCAAGATTTTTGATATAGTGTCATCTAGTGGCAGTTTGCTGTAAAATAAAATGTTGCCCTAGCAAGAATACATGATATATTATGTATTCCGTGAACTATAAAGTAAATTAAAAACATGTCATTTCTTCACAAATGTTTTTTCAATTGAAGTCAGGATCTTACAAAATACCGAGGAATATATTAGATTGTGTGATCCAAAAAATCTCAACACACAATTAGCTTCGTCATTTACTTACAGGAGACTCTAGTAGTAAATATTGAGCGTAATAACAAACTACATAATTGCACCTTGTGAACATTACCCAAGTTTCACCATTTTGATATGAAATATTAAAGCTTGCTATCAAGAAAATTTTAACTGGATCTAAAAAAGTTAATATGTGGGCAACATTCAAATTTTCTGTCAATGTCACAAGATTATTATAGTTGGCTAGCTTTGCGTTTTTCATAATCATAACTCGCTTTTCTTGTTATATTATTAGTTATCATTTCAAAAGAGGAAGTTTAACGTAAATAGTAATCATTTTACAAACTTTATTAATTATAGAGAAGAGTATCTTTATAGGCTGGATGACCACATGTGTTATGTTTGGTCCCTGGCAATTGTGATCTTTATTTGAATGAATTAAGTTATAAAAAATGGACACAGAACCCGGCCCTATTCCCACAAGTCCTCTTAAAAAAATAAAAAGTCCGCCTCAAGATGTAGCTATCAATCCCAGGACTTGTATCACGTGAGTTAGAATAATGTTATTGTTTTATGATATATTAGAGAATAGCGTGCTTGCCTCTTGCATCCTAGTTAACGTGATGCGTTAACCGCCAGGCTATAAAATACACTTTTGATTTCCAGTTGTACAAATGTGCCTCATAGTCTGTTTGAATCTGGAGCAGCTGAAAAACACTTTAGCAAGTTTGGACGTGTTCAAAAGATCAGATTGGCTCCTAAGAAACATATGTGTATAATCGAATTTGAGCATCCAAGCTCTGTTGAAAGGGCTTTATTAAATGCTGGAGCTTATGATGGCTTCATGTTTGATGTTACTCGCATTAAAGCCAGGGTGTAAGTATTGTCTTAGATTATACCTAGAAATAATGGTTTTACAACTTATGGACAACTAACCAGCTTATTGTGCAATAGTAAAATTTGTTTTGAATGCTAATAACATCTTCTCATCTTCATCCAAACTTCCTTTCATGTGAGTTGGCAGAAAAACACCTTTTCGGGTCAACTCAGAAATCTAATCTGCACTAATATGATATATGTTTGACTTTTTAATGGTAATATCACAATCTGTCAAGTCATTAAATTAATTTTCATTGTACCCTACCTCACATTCAATCTATCACAATCTGTGGGTACTTAAATTAAGATAATTTCTACATTTTGTAAGTCTGTAAGTCTGGTGTTAGCACTCCTAGAACTGAGTCTTGTTTAAGTATCAAGAGATATTTAAAATTGTTTTAGTCTGAAAATGATGTTCTTGAGAAGAGTAATTGTGTAAATATTTAAGTTTTTCGCTTTTCATGCATCATGCTAAAAGTACAGTACTGTACATAGTATATTCTGTGTAGTTTAACCCACCTTAACCTAAAAAACCTTACTTTTTGTACCTACCTACCTTTCCTTATAGACTTATTGCAATATCCAATACATGCAATTTTAACTTAACATGATTTTAGTTGGGTATTAGAAATGTTTCAGTTACTGAACAAGTTCCTGCCATGGCCCTACTTCAGTTCAATTCACTCAATATTTTGAACTTTTGCTTGAGAATGTTTGCCTGACAATTTAATGTTTCAGGGTTTTACTAGAGAATGTTGTACCCTATTTCTATAAGCATACTTACATTGTAATATCATTTAGTGTCATTGTGACTGAGCCACCGTAGACTTTACATGTTGTTATCTTGTAATAGCTTTTTCTAACATATTTCATCAATAACCATAACTATTTTATATTTATGTATATTTTTTTTGGTGTACAGTAAAGTTTATTTCTATTCTATTCTCATAATGCCATAACAATAAGTACAAAAAGTCATTACATTTGTATATATGATATATTTGTTTAGTCTGTCATTGGGATTAGTTTGGGTTCTATAGTTTTATTTATATTATACATATGTATGTGTTCAAATAAAATAGATAGCAATTAAGTTAATCTCTTCTTCTTACTAAGTTTTGTCAATATAAATGGTGAAAATATTGTTGTAAAGTACAAACAAAATAAGGCCTTATAAGAATTTGGGAAATTATGTATGTTGCTATTCAGACGACGACGGAGCATCAGGAAGGAAGATGATCCAGACTGGGTTCCAGATGCTGAAGTTGAAAAGGAGTTGTCAGCAATGGGAGGGGCCCCAACATACAGATTCACTCGTGCCCGTAATTGTATGTATATGATTATTAATCAGTTTAGCAATAGCTCTACAATTGCTTAATCATGAGGTTATCATAATCAGCTGTTTTTAGTCTCAGATGCCTTGCAGTTGAGTGGCATTTAAGTGTTTGATAAGTTAATTTCTGTTTCCACAGCAATGGATGCCGAAAAATCTCCGAGCCAGATTGCTCCAAGAATAAAAACACTGCAAAGAACTCTGAAACAAACACCTGTAAAGAAAAAACTTCCAGTAAGGAATACAAAACCTGCTGTGTAAGTATTTTAATATTATATTACAGTTTTTAAATGCATGGTTCTCCGTTGAATAGAATATCATATTATATTTTTTAATATCTTTGTCTATTAAAAAATATTTTTAATTATTTGATCAATATGCACAATGTCATGTCACTGTAACTGTAGGATGCCTTGTCAGATGTGAAATTAATATTTAAGATAAATAATTACTGGCCTGTGTTGATCTATAATCACCTGTCTATGAGTCTTATGAAAAGAAATTGGGCAAACACACTCATGTTCACTTTTAAATCACCAGATAAATATTACAATATTTAGTAAATAGTAATACAACACTCTTTTGTTGTTTGCTAGACTTCATAAAATTTTCATATTATCAGGAATTTTGTTATAAAATCGCACTATTTGACCTAGAAACGACTTGTTAGTTTTTTAGAGCCTGAAGGCAGATGCAACACATTTAGGTTTATTCCATGTGTTAATAGAGGGTATATAACTTTTTTTAATAAATTGATCTTTATTTTTATGAAAGGCATTCATGTTTTCATAGTTATACTGATGTCAATTATGTTTATTTCTTTTTGTAACTGCTTATGCTGCAGAGCTGATTCCAGTTGCCTATGTATCAATAGGGCACCCCATTTCTTGTTGGTATCTTAGAAGTCGACTAAGGGATTGGTCTGTTTCTATCACACATTATATAATTATACAGTGCGCATTTGATGGCAATAGGCTTGCCCCCTATTATTCCTTTAGTGGAACTAAATTAAATAGATTAGAATAGAGTACAGTAGATTACCATATTTTTCCTTTTATTCGCAACTTCTAAGGACTGAGTTTAAGTATATGTAATTTATTAATTACAGTGTACAGCCACCAGTTCTAATAGAACCTCCGGTAGTAGTGACTACAACCCAAACAAATCTCAGCACTGCAGAAGCTGCTATAGAATTGTATCAGCTTCGGTCGAAGATATCACTCACCCCCGACGAGCAATGGCGAATTCTCGATGCAAGAGATAGGTAAAATAGCTATATTATATATAATACATTTATCTATACATATTTTAGTGGAATTCGAGATACTCTTACTATTTATTTGTCTATATGCAAACTTGTTGCAACCAGTCACAATTTTATCATCTGTTGTATCTAGGTGTTGTTATATTTAGGTGTTAATTTTTATTGAAATCGCCATATCATCTATTTCATATGAATCTAAATACATATCTGAAACTCTGTTTGTTCAGTTCAGATTGTTTTTTTTTTTGTGTATTTAATCGAATTACTGATGAACTGATTTAAAAAAATATATATATAATTGAAATTCGGTACTCCAAGTTAATCCTGCTTTAATTTTAGGAAAATGTTTCGCCTGTAAAGTGCATAATTAAGGGGTGAAAAATACATTTAATAACAATTGATTATATCATGGAAGCCTTGAAGTTTCGTAAACTGTTTTTTAAATTAGAAGATTTGTAAAATGACCTGTATTATTTTATTATGCTAGAGTCCTAAGAGCTTGGGGAGGCGCTGGTTCTCGGGTAAAAGTCGGTGGCGCTACTATTGGTACATGTCAGGACATGTGTCCGGAGAAAGAGTTGCTACAAAGACAATCAGAACACCAGGTAAGCTATATACATAATAGATCTATTCTATTGTATTCTATCAAGTTATTTAATAACATAGATCAGGGGTGCTCAAACGGTCGATCGCGATCGACCAGTCGATCGCGAGTGCTTTTTGAGTAGAACTTGAGAAGAAAAAAAAATTTAATAAGTAGGTAACTAAACTACAAAAATTTATTACGTAATAACACTGCTTGCGGCAAAAGGCGGCTTTATCAAAGGAACGCGCGGTACTTGTCAAAGAAAAGCCGCGTTGTTTCTAGACTAGACTGTACTAGACCATTTCGGGCGGCGCGTTTGACGGGAACATTCGAGACTTTCGTTCACGCCGATATAAATGTTGCGCCTGCAGGAATTGCAGTCATTCTGAATTGTAACTTGAAGGCGATACTACGTCGATACAAAGTTTATTATTGAATAGTGCGAAATGAGTGCAGTGAAGAAATCTAAAACGTATTATTTTAATAACGATTGGGAGGAAGAATTTTTCTTTTGTATGGTGAAGGATAAGTGCATTTGTGTTATTTGTCGTGCGTCAGTTGCAATACTTAAGCGTGGTAACTTAGAGAGGCATCATAAAACGGTTCATAAAAACTATGAAAAGGATTTTCCGCCACAGAGTGAATTAAGAAAACGAAAAGTAAGTAATTTGATATCTTGTTTGAAAAAAGAACAAACCATGTTCACAAGACCAGCCAAACAATCAAAAGCTGCTACGATCGCGTCATTTAAAATATCTCATATATTGGCGAAACACAAGAAACCATTCGAAGATGGATCGGTTGTGAAGGAAGCATTTATTGAAGCGGGTGAGACTTTATTTGGAGATTTTAAAAATAAAACAGAAATCATGTCTGCTATTAGAGAACTTCAGTTATCTCGTCCGACTGTCACAAGGCGTATTGAAGTCATGAGTCAGGACATCGCAGATAAACTAAAACATGATATCATGGAATGTACATACTTTTCTTTACAGTTCGACGAATCCACCGATATGACAGACACTGCCCAGCTGTGTATTTTTATTCGGATGGTATTCAATGACATGTTAGCTAAGGAAGAATTTTTGACAATCATTCCTCTGAAGGGGAAGACCCGTGGCGAAGATATATATGACGTTTTCATCAATTTTGTAAAAAACTACAAGCTACCAATATATAAATTAGTGTGCATTACAACCGATGGAGCACTAGCAATGACTGGAAACAAGAACGGTTTTGTGGCATTGTGTCGAGCTAATGAAGAATTCCCTTCATTTTTTTCATTCCATTGCATTATACATCAACAAGTTTTGTGTTCAAAAGTTTTAAACACGGAGGAAATTATGGGCATTGCAACATAAATTGTGAATTCCATCCGTGCACGTAGCTTGCAACGGCGGCTCTTTAAGTTGCAGTTGGAAGATAGGGAGTCAGCTGAACACACTGATTTAGTTCTTCACACGGACGTCAGGTGGTTGAGTCGCGGAAAATTCCTAGAAAGGTTTCAAGAATGAATGAATGAATGATTAGCGCAGTAAACGCATTCAAAAGTAAATTGCAACTTATGATAGATCAAATGAAAAGAAAGGATCTGAAACATTTTCCGTCTTTGAAAGCAAGGATTCCTCAGTTGAATTATGATACGTATGAGGCTGAATTATGAAATATTTTGGGACAATTCGAAATGCGTTTTTATGATTGCAGTAAATTGGCAAATATAGCATCATTTATGAGTTATCGTTTTTCATGTAAAAACATTGAGGAATTAACCACTGAAGTAGCAAGTCAGTTTAATATGAACTCATGTTCTGTTGAAAATGAGTTGGTGCAGATTATATCAGATATACATCTCAAAGCTACAGCATCTGATACAAATTTCTGGTGTTTTATATCTGAAGATAAATATCCGAATCTAAGGCAAATCGCCCTTCAACTGACGGCAATGTTTGGGTCAACTTACTTGTGCGAGTCTGCATTTTCTGAAATGAAGATAATTAAGTCAAAATATCGCAATCGACTAACTGACGATCATATGTCATCATGCTTGCGATTGGCACTCAGTGGTTACGCACCATCTTATGAAAAGTATGCTGAGGACATGCAGTGCCACGCTTCAAGATCCAAAGTCACTCCTTAGTTGAGTTTAACACCATATGTAACTCTTTTGTTTTGTAACAACGAATAAACTCGCAATTTTGAATAACTAGGAGTTTTTTCATTGATATTGTAGAGAAGAACTTAAGTAAACCTAACCCAAACCTTGACTAAGATAATGTAAATTGTGCGGAAAGCTAATATCTATATATGCTACGGTACACCCTACCTAGGTAGGTAGGGTGTATCGTGTATGTACGACAACCCTGCATCACACATACTTGCAGCCTCTCAAGTCGATCGTAAGTAGTCTAAAAATATTGAGGTAGATCGCCAGCAGTTCAAGTTTGAGCACCCCTGACATAGATTATTGTTAGGGTTATGGACTTATGGATTAAGAGAGTGAAGCGCCTCAGTTAATTCGCCAATATTTTTCTACGTATTAAATAAAAATTTAATTGTGGTGTTATCGTCACTGCGTTATCGATATCCGCAAGAATATACTGCCTTGCTTGTCTATCTTATTACCAAGTTGGGCAGGTATAGTTTTTCTTTGGCGAGCTTGGGGCTAGGAAATTTGTAGGGGCATCACTGAAACTCTGGTGCCACTTAAAGCCGTGTGTGTGTCTACAGCCTGATCTCTTGTTGGACACACTTTTGCACTAGGTTTTTAGTTTCAGTTAACACTCGAGTTGTTCTCATCTTTGGTTGAGAAGAGGAGTGTTTTCTGATGTTTTACATTAATTACATTGTTAAGAGAAAATTAACATTATGTACAACTTTAGCAGACTTAGCTATGTGGTTCACAGTGGAGTAGAATGGGCCATTCCATCTCTTACCGTGTCTATCGTAAAGGCGACCTAGGAATCGGACTGTTATCTATTGAGACAGTATTAAAGTTACACTGGTTGACGGCAATAAGCTTGCCCCCCCTATAACGTTATTGTAACAACAATTGACAAAATGTAGGTGTTTAATATACCTCTGCCTATCCCTTATGGGATACAGGTGTGATCGTATGTATGTATGTATGTACAAATATGTTCTCAGGTAATGACTCTAGAGTCGGTACCGGAGTCGGACGGCGAGCTGGAGACGTGGCGTGCTGTGAAGCAGTACAGCCGTAGTTCTGCTGACCAGGAGATCCCCATGTGCTATGAACTTCGCCCCCCTCAAGTACTACTGCGCACCTGTGCTTACCTGCTGCATGAGATCGCCGATACTAAACGACAGGTTATTTGTGTTAATGTTATTTTTCAGAAACATTTTTTTTTAGAAATGAAACATACCCTATGTCTTTTATCTATCCTTGACAGCGTATACACAAAACTTTATGAGCAGGTGGGTTAATAAATTAAAAGACAGCAAATAATTGTAACATTTGTACTATTAGTGAGGTCAGGTTAGTTAATGTAAAATAAGTTTGAGTTGCGGGGTGTCCATGGGCGGTGGTAGTCACTTACCATCGGGTGACCCGTCTGTTCGTTTGCCCCCTATTACAAAAAAAAAACAAACACATTTTTAATTTACCTTTTCAGGTTTCTCTGGCTGACTGGTTTCATTTCATGTGGGACAGGTTACGTGGTATTCGAAAAGATATAACACAGCAGGCTCTGTGTTGTGCAGGTCCGTGAAGCTCTCAAAATTCAGTTTTATTTTAAAAATACATATATATATATGTAAGCCATGTCTTAGTATATGTACTTACATGATTATTTTCCAAGTATTTTACTTTATACTACAACTTTGTCAGATTTATGACTTTTGTAAGGTTGCGGTAAAGCTGATTACAATTAGTTACTTGTCAGAAAGTATAGTCAATTTCATATTCACATGGACACTCACTATATGCCTCTCATATAACCATATACATATATATATATATATACATTATTGAAAAGAAACATTAATAAAATAGTTTTAAAAGTATATATTGTGTAACTAGCCTTATGTTGTCGAGGTAGTAACAAAACCGATGTCATTTAACGAGTTTCCCTTCAATAAAACAAAAAACGATCGCCTTTAATTTATAAGTTAAACTACATATAACTTTTCTTTTGTTAAATGTTAGACATATTTAAAAAAGTTCGTGTAAGACTGATTTGTAGCTGTTATTTATTTATTTCTTTATTATGCACCTTTTATATTGTATACAGTAAGAAAAAACATTTTATATGTAATAAGGTATAATAAATCGGCGGGCTTATCAACGTACAGTGATTTCTTACAGATAACCTTGATTCTCATATTATCATATATAATTGAAGGTAGTCGATGGTCTCCTGTCAAAGGTTAGGTTATATATTGTAAGGTTAATACTATAATGTAAGTTTTAATACTTATCAGAAAAACACGCATATTAAATTTCATATTGGCTGATCACGTGTTTGCAGATTCTATTCGTTTAGTTGAGATGTGTGCACGTTTTCACGCTCACTGCGCTGCTCGCCTAGCTGACCTCGAACACACGCAGTTTGATCAAAAGCTGAACACGGACAACCTCACAAAATGTCTGCAGACATTGAAACACATGTATGCGGATGTCAGCCCTCAAGAAAAACCTAGGGAGGCTGAGTTTCGTGGATATGTTGCATTACTGAATCTCGGCGATGCTAATTTTTGGTGGGAGGTTGGTATTTTTTTTTAGATATCTCTATTTGAACTCACTGCCATTTAATCCCTAACAAAGCAAGGCTTAAACAACGGTAACTAGATTGCTGATAAACATAACAACAATAACTCTCTCAAACTTAATACGGCAAAAACTAAATACATCACATTTTCCCTTTCAAACAATCCCCCTCGCATTAATCCCTACCTAAAAATATTAGCTCACTCTTGTGATAACCACTCTTCTAACATTTGCTCTTGCCCTAAGCTTCAACATGTAGACTCAATTATGTACCTCGGTGTTATCATTGATAAAAATTTAAACTTTAATATGCACATCGCCTTACTGACAAACCGAATAAGGAAACTTATCTACATTTTCAAGAACCTACGTCACGTTGCTGATGAGAAGGTCCTTAGAACTGTATACTTAGCACTATGCCAATCTCTATTATCATATTGTATAACAACATGGGGTGGAGCCTCCAAGACTCATATGCTCAAGCTCGAAAGAGCTCAAAGAGCAGTGCTCAAAGTTGCGCATCGTCTTCCTTTCTTTTATTCAACCACTGAACTCTACCTAAAGTGCAAGGTACTATCGGTTCGACAACTTTTTATCATCCAGGCTGTACTCCGCAAACACTCAGAGATTTCGTTTGACTCTTCCTTACGCTCCAGCAAGCGTATTAAAACAAAAGTATGTCCTTCAAAATTGTTCCGAAGTGTTCTCTCACATCGTAGCTATTGTTTCCTAAGCAATCGTCTTTATAACAAGTTAAACTCTATTCTTAACATTTATACCTTAACGAAATTCAAGTGTAAGAAAGTTATAACTTCATATCTTTTAGAACATAACTATGAGTCCACTGAAAATTTAATAACCGTCCCAAAATAAAGACTGGCCTTACGCATGTAATACACACACCTCTCACACACACACACACACACACACAACACGCACACGAGCACTACACAAAATACCTCTAAATAATTATTTTGTCTTCTATTAGCCGCTTGCCTTTGTGACTTTTATAATACTTGCATTGTTATATAGGGGGCCTGGTAATCTGTGTGACAGGGTTTCCTAGTGCAGATGCCAGTCTCTCACAAAGGACTATATTGAACGTGTATATGAATAGTATTGACAACCATAGACTTAAGTTACGTTTGTGGAAGAGAAATAAAAAAAAAAAAAAAAAAAAAATAAATAAAATACTTATACAGAATGATTGAGAAAGGTGCGGTCAAATTTTAGACGCGTTATGTGTAACCAACAAATAGTTGATTAAGCTTGAAAAACATGGATTTGGCAAAATTTTCTTCTTGAAATAATTTTCTGGTGTAAATACACATTTCTTACCAAAATACTATGAAATTTCTTGTATTTTTGATGCATACATTTTTGGAAAACCCATTCATCCTATCAACATCTTTGGTACTAAATACCTATTGTTTCATTAATGTCGGCTCTCTTTCTTCTTAGAAAAGATTGCCAATGTAAATAATTTTTAAGAATTAATTGTTAGTTTCAAAGTAGGATTTCTGTAGTTTTAGTTTTATGAAAATTTATAATTTATTAAAAAACATTAATTTTCATAAAACTATTAGAGGGTCAACTATATGACTAAAAATAATTACACCTTTCTGAAATACCCTGTATTTTTCTAATAAAATCATATAGATAAATTACACGCAGACACCGACCTACTATTATTTGTCCTGGGTGTGAATCGAACCTAAGACCTCTGGCTTTTCAGTGAAAATCAGTAACCCCTAGATCTGCAAGTCAGTCTACATTTGCCTATTGCAAGCTTACTACATTTCATTTCCTGCCCTTAGACTTACTATTCTCGTGGTCTATTTTATGTATTTTCAGTCAGTGCAATTCTACCTTGTCGTAAATTAGACCCAGGTAGGGTCTAATTTACCGTACCTTTCATTTATAAGGATGTCTAATGTAAAGCAATGCTCTTGAAGTATCCTACTGATTTTAATATTATGTTTGATGTTTATCCACAGATCAAGCAGTTACCGGAAGCTATACAAAAGTCCCCACCAATAGTCTTTGCTATCAACGTATTTAATGCTATAGATAACAATAACTACGTCAGATTTTTCCGACTTGTTAAACACGAAGCCACATATCTCCAAGCATGTATACTATTGCGATATTTCAACGATGTCCGTGCTCGGGCTTTAGCCAGAATTGTCAAAGCATACGCCCCTAGAGGAGGTTCTCGCTATCCCGCCGAAGACATGATAAGGACCCTCGCATTTGAATCTATTGAAAATCTTAAATCTTTTATCAACCACTATGGCTTAAGATTCGCTAGAACTGATGATTCAGAAATATGTGTAATACTAGATAGAAACCAATTCATAGAGGACAGTGATCCATATCCAATAGCGAGGGCTATCAATCTCATTGAATCTAAGAAAAATTGCTCCGTAGGTGAAATAATTGCAGGCGGAGACCTCCCTGAAACAGGATACAGTCAGCACATTTTATACAGCAGCTTTACTCCAGATGGTAGATTGAAAGAAACGGCATTAACTGCTGAAGATCAAGGTTATAATACTATTAATGATAGCAACAAAGATATAAATGCTTTGAAAACAGAGATTCAAAGGCTTCCTCAAGGTGGTAAATATTATGGATTAGAAAGACTTTCTGAACCTAAAGCCAACGTTTCTGTAAAACTAGAATCAAAATCTTCAAGCCCGAAATCTACTCACAAATTTGCTGCACCTGCAAGTGATAAGAAACTATTTTCCTTCAAACCCGCTATTCCTGTTGCATCAACGGATGTTATAAAGAATTCACCTGAAAAAATATTCAATTCTGACAAAAATATATTCTCTTTCTCAAAACCTCAGGAATCTACTGTTAGTAATAATAATATTTTTTCTGGAAAAGAAACTGTGAAGAGTCTATTTGATACAAAACAAGTTGGCATTACAAACAATATTTTCTCAAAACCAATTGATATAGGCCAAAATGCTCAGTCTCTTTTTGGAGGTGCAAAGCCTGATGATAATGTTTTCAACAAAAAATCGGATGCAGCCCCTATATTTAGCCAAATATTTGAAAACAAATCCAAACCCTCGAGTTTATTTGGAGAAGTTGCTAAAAACCTATTTTCCAACAAGGAAGAAAAAAAAACAGTCAATCAGCCTGTTTTTGGGGGCAATAATATATTTGCAAAAAATTTTCAAAATACCGCAGATAATAAAACAGTACTTGGCAGTAAAAATATATTTACAGCGAAAGAAGAAAATAATACTGAAAGTCAGACACCATTTAATTCCAAAAATATATTTGCTAGCGCCAAAAATAACTTGTTTGTCAAACCGGATAGTACAGTGTCAGCTAAGAAAGCTGCCAATATATTTGGGAAATCAACTGTTACAGAAGTTGTCGAAACAAAGGATCCTTCTAGGATATTTGGTGCTTATGTCAAACCGCCAGAAACTACGAATTTATTTGCTAAATCTGAAAGTGATAAAACACGAAATATATTTGCAAATGGTGAGACATCTAAAAATGTTTCACCGGGAAGCTTATTTAAAAGCGTTTTAAACGCTCCAAATGGGCCTGATGCTAAAAGTTATTCTATATTCCAAAGTAAAAATAAATCTCAGACAGTTGCTGATAACATACTAAATTCAATATCCACGGCCGGCTCTTCAGTTTATGAATTTGATCAAAATGACATTGAAGCACAAAATCAACTGAAGATGCAGAGTCTTCTCGAGGAACGCGTTAAAGAAGAGGAACGAAAGTTACAAGAAGCAATAGAGAAGGAAGAAGAACTTCGAAAACAAGAACAAAGGAGGCAGGCAGACGAAAGACGTAAAGAAGAGGCACGTAAAAAGCAAGAAGAGGAGCGTAAAAAGCAAGAAGAGCTTAAACTGTTAGAAGAGAAGCGTAGAAAAGAGGAGCAGAAAAAACAAGAGCAATTAAAGAGAAAGTTGGAAGAACAGAAGAATGCTGAGTTAAAACGAAAAGCTGAAGAGGAAAAGAAATTTATAGAAAGAGTCAATAAGGAATCTTCAGTACTTGTCGAAGAACTAATAGATGAAATAAAAACTGAGACTGTTAATGGCATTATTTGTGAGGAAATGAAGAAACTAAAAAGTTTAATGGACTTTGCTGCAACCGCAACAGATGACATAGTTTCTGAACTGTGTAGTGAAATTTGTGAATCTGAAATCAAGGCGGAGACGTTTTTAACTCAAAAAATAAGGAAAAAATGGTTTCATATTTGGAAGATACAGTGCGCAAGAAATATAAAAAGACGAAGTCTTTTAAATGACACGCCTGTGTGGTTGACTCAGAAGACCCCGGTAGAGGAAGCCGCTCTATTGAGGCGGATTGTTGAAAACTCTGCATTAACCAATATGTACGCCATCCATAAAGGTTACAGATTTAGCGGAGAAGCGAAACAATTGTCAAGACCAAAACCCTACAATATCATGGAAATAATTAGATCTCCCTTGTTAAAACGCATGAAACAAATAAGTTATCCGTACGATAAATGTTTCTTTTGGAAAATCACTCTTGTTTCTCCTGGCTCGATAAAATATCTCTATAGAAAGATAAATGTCGAAAAGTGGTTATTAGATGCATTTGGTGATAAGAAAAAACACGATGTGTCTGACACTCTTATACATGTTGGGAAGCAGTCTTGGAATCATTTGATGGATTTTGCTATATCTGTTAGTTTAACATGCAAAAGCAAAGTTACTGATCTTAATGAGGCTGTAGATGGTGCTAATGGTCTACTTTTTTATGCTACTGAACATGACAGTGATCTTGTAGATGTGATACAACAAACGCTAAAGAATAAATACCCATATCAGGTTATTCCAGTTGCAGTTATAATGCCAGTAATGGAAAACGACTTGCTTCAAACAAGTGTAGAAACTCTACTGGGTGATCTAGTGAAGAGGAATGTAATAATAGCGTACAGGCTTTTTGTTATTAGTTCACGATCAGTTTCAGAAACATTAGATATGACTACCAAAACAGCTATGAAATGGTTAGCAAAGAAATACCCACTGATTCCACCATTAGAAATCGATTACCTAAAATCAATATGTCAACGGTATCTTGGCAACGAAATTTGGTGCAGATTAAAATCGTATACACATAACCGTATGGATTTAATTCTGAAAGATCTGTATAAATTAATCAAATGTTACAATACAGCGGTAGATAAACTAACCGATGTTATTACAAACGAAGACCTCTTTAACTACTCGTCATTTCCACTTGAATTTCAACCATATTTAGATAGTGCATCACCCTATCCGAAGCCATACGAGTTTATTCCAAGCAGTGCGAGAACTTCTGATAATGTGTCTGCGATAAAAAGGATTATGAATCAATTAAAGCTGCCTGATCCAAAATCAGATTTTAATCCGGTGAATGCAATCAGCATGCAGCATCAAATATCAGAATATTGTAATCAGATAGGATGCTTTGAAGATCCTTCAGAAGTAATATGCAAGGTGGTCGCCGTCTTACCAAATGAACTTTCGAATGTGAGCATGCCTAACGAAGATTTTAAACAATATTATGCTCATTATAACCTTTTAGATTTTATGAATATAATAGTATATGAAAAGATAAATAGACTGAAAAACTTTGAAAACAGGTTTGCCATATACAATAAATTTGTTTTACAAGATTATAGCAATGCTCTTTGGTTACATGAAATCACTGTTATGAATGAATTGAAACATAAAGCTTTAGATTATGAGGATGAAGTTGATTTTTTTATAGAATCCAAACGAAGGAAATTGGCCATAGATTCACTAGAATGTCTTATGCTGGAAGATAATGACAGAATATTAGTTGATGAACAGATAAAAGAAGCTGATAAGAGCATTTCTAAATACAGTAATTGTAGAGAAGCTGTAAAACAGTTGGAACAATTATTAGAAAAAGAAAAAAATAAATCTATGCAATTTGAAAACCTACTGAAAGCAGCATTAGGTGATTTCTAATAGTTCATTTTATTTTTTAAGATAAGCCCACATTTGTAATATTATAAATGATAATAAAATGATTTCTTTTATATTAATGCTTTTATTGGATATCCTAAAAATTGGCGTTGCCAGAGTTTTGAGCACTAGTTTAAGCAACACGTGAATGCAAAACGGCTTAAACATATTGTTTCCTTAGTAGTAACAAGAATTTCTATGGTGTCAATGGTAAAAAGATTTCAATGTTCATATCGCATCACTAGATTAGATTTTTGACCATGTCGTGGCCAGATCATAGAATTGGCGACTTCATGATGTCGTCAACCGTTTCATGTAATTCTCGTATTTCATAAATTGGTCAGCTAAAATTGACTATATCGTTAAAACGTCAACGTTTAATGATTACGTCAATCTACGTTTGGAAATATCATTAATTTTGGATCTCCATTATATAAAAGCTGTTTGCTAAATAAACTAAATATTTAAACTGTCTGTCAAGGTTGCCACCGCACTTGTACTTGCTATTTGCAACATTATTATTCGCTTTCAAAACAAAATACACTTTTCATCAAAGAAATCGAAACACCTCTGAAGTTTGTTTGATAAATACATACACTTCTGAAGTTTGGTTTTGTATGAGTTATATATATATATATATATTTTTAATGTCAGTTAATTGCGAATATTAATGTTTCAAATTAAAATTAAATGTATTTAGCTGTCGTGTTTCGTTCAACAGGTATCTGTCGACACGACAGCTAAATGCATTCGTCTTTTTGAAGTGTTTGTAAATTGTTAGAAACAAGGGCGTAAAACAAAAAAAAAATGTTTAAGTAAGTTTATAAAAAAAGCAGTGACATCCAGTTGGGAGAATGCCTGTCTTGCCCAGATACATCAGTGTGACAACTTATAGTAAAAAATAAACGGACCAAAGTTATTTTCGCTATTATTTATAATGCAATAACCTTATTATTTGTAAAGTATTCGAAGATACAACAGTTAATCTCTAAAGATGTCCCGGTCGCTACTTTAAAAGAAACGAAATGTTCAGGCATGATTACTCTCTCTCAGGTACGTTAACTTTCATAGCGATTTATATATATCCTTCATAAATGGTTGGATGGAAAGACCCGGTTGATAGTGTTCATTCGAGTTTTCCTTCTCGCAGTAATGTTATCTGATTAACTTACTCAGCACGACACTCGATTCGATATGGATGTGGGTAATATTTAAATGTACGAAAATAGAGTTATATAAACTCGATTAAACCTTAAGCACAAACTGCAATATATATATTTTTTTATTATTTCATTTTAAGGATGAATCAATGTTGGTGATTATACAATTACTGTATACTTGATGAATACAAAAATAGTGTTTGCCTAAGTATCGAAAAATCGACAACTTCGTAAGAAACTGTCAATGCCATTTATAAAAAGACAGTGACCTCTATTAGGGATAAAAGACTAGAACTTGTTCGCAAATTACCATCCTATGAAAACTTTAAATCTGTAGCGCACAGACGTTGTCCGTAGTAGAGAAAATAAAATTGACGGAGTTAAAAAGATGCACCAGAAGTTGAAATAAATATCAAACATTTCTGTTTGGCTGACTACCGTCATGATGTCGAAAAAAAAAATTTTCGCTTCAGATGGGGCTGATGGCACTTTAGAAAAATGTCCAAACCCATTAACACAGCTGTATGTAGTTTTTGCGCTTTGGTAGTATTGAGGACAAAAATTATGTTGTACCTAACAGTAATTAATAAAAGCAGGCATCGAAGGAAAGTTGACATTGACGGTCGAACTCACTACTTACGGACTTTTAAGGAACAAAAAAACAAATGTATGCCAAATTTATATCAAAGTATACGTAAAACATTTATCAGCTGATCATCATGGTTGTTTTTTATCATTATCAAAATCCGTTACGTAAGAGGGGGTATATATAATCTTAAGCTATTCAATATAAATCTTTGCACTATCCTACCTCTTCTGCGTTAAATATTGACGTTCGCTGGGATTATATTGTTGCGGAAAATAACATTGTCGGAAGTAGGTAATCATAATATGCAACAATTTTAAATTTTGTAAAAACATTCTGGATATCGAAAAAATCTCTTTGTTGTTTCGGTCAGAGACATACAACTAAAAATGTATGTGAAGGATGGAGTGGACATATTAACAATTGTTTTAAAAGAAGACCCGCGACAGTACATCAATGCTTGAGGATGCCACATTTCATGCAGTAAACGCTTTGCCAACAAACCCTTATAAAAACCGGACAATACAAGTCAAGAAAAATAATAAATACATTATGCACGTACAAATGCAGTTGTTTCAAGGGGATATCGATGTACCGTTAATTATGTAATATGTATAAATGTAATATGTAATGTAAAAGTTAAGATGAACCTACTAATAAGTAGTATCAACTGTATCAGAAATGGTAGGTACCTACTGGTGATATAAGGTTATGCTAATAGTATCATTACTGGTACTACCTAATAATAGAACAATTTATACAGTAACTGGCTAATCTAACTTTTGTAAAAATAACGACAAGACATAATTTTAAAAACATAATATGATGTGTTTAAACTAGGCCTTTTTTAAAATAAATAAATATTATTAATTTTTAGTAAGGGAAATATTGTTACGAAGCAACGATTTTTTGTAACTTCTTAAATTAATGGTGCAGATGAAACAATCCAGCGTCCTGCAGACCCTGGCCGCTGAAGACTTCTGCTGGGCTAAAGGACAGTCCCCCGTCCAGGATCGAACTGGTGCTCAAATACCTACAAAAATCATGGGATTCCAATTACTGTTTACGTTATATACTTCTACAATAAAATATTACTTAGGTGAAAGAACTTAGTATGATGTTTCATTAATTGGCATTTACGCGTTAAAGTTATGTTAGATCAAATAACAGAATAACAAAATCAGATAAAATGTAATAAATACATTTAAAAATATTTGCCCAGAGCCACGTTCGTGACGTCATTCGCTGCCGGTCAATGCCGTCTGGAGCGTGGTGGAGGTTTAGGGGCAGATTGTCAGAAACGCAAAATCACAGATTCGTAAAATGCCAGATGTTTGCATCTTAACGAAGAAGGTCTGATTATGTGATTCGGATGCTGGGTTACTCTCATAAAGACAAATTCAAACATACTTCATTTTGTATATATTTTAATATAAAAAAAATTAACAAACAAACACCGACAAAACAATATCGAAAAGTGATAAGCCACCAATAGTGCCAGATTGACGACCTTATTGATATTTCAAAATTGGGCTCTTTACTACAAGTTTTGGCTGCTCCTGCGTTAACTTAGAAGAATAATGTGGCAAAAATTTGTGCGATCCACAAATAGCAGTCCTGAGTATGTTTCTTTTTTTTATGGCATAGTAGGACAAACGAGCAAACGGGTAACGTGATGTTACCCATTTGCTCGTTTGCAGCAAACCCTTAAATACATGCAACTTACAACATACAAGAATACGAATATATATATATATATTTTTAAATAATACTAGCCATGTGGGTCACATATTACTTTTCAAAGTAGGTAAACCAAATTGAAGTCTTCATTTATATTCATTATCTTTGTCGCTCTTTGTGAATATTTTCTTTGTCAGTCCTTTGACTTGCCTTAATATAAATATGTTTTATTTAAAATCTTAATAATGTTGCTGATTAGACATATGATATGATAAGGTCAATTGTTGAATGAAAATCAACATATTTGCAATGATACAGGAGATTCAATAAAACAAAATTTTAGGTTCTAATTAATCATTTTTATCTTGGGGTTGCACAACTTTAAGGCATGCATCAACAAACTCAGTAAAGATTGGCTCTGTCATGTAGTCTTGCATCAGTCGATCGGGATGTGAAGATTTGTCTAGTAACTCTAGTATCTCCCTTACATGAGGATTCTCTAAGCATTTCTTCAATTCTTCAGATTGTTCTGTAAATAAAGAAGGTAATACTAGGCCTGAAACTACAAGTTTCATTATCAATATATGAAAGTAAATCTATACATGTTTGTTCAGTCAGTCTTAGCAGTCAGAACTTAGCAAGATGACATTGAAAAATGTTCTGTATTAATTTGAAGTGCCTCATGACTAACATTTAGCCACTAACATATTCAGACCAATATTAAAATCAGGAGCAGTAGAGGGTTTACTTATATATAGCTTTTTTTCCCGTTCCCATTCTGCCGCCTCTTTGATCAGCATCACTTTTTCGCAGAAAGAGACGGCGGATTCCTACTTATAAAGAGCTAAATACTATGCAACATACAGAATGTTGATGATTATAACTGCACAAGCTAAAAATACATACTTGAAAGTCTACATATTTGGTTTATTGGCTAGATAAGATTTATTAATTTGTTGATATAAGGTTGAAGTGTAAATTTAGTAGACATTAATTATTTACAACCATAATACTTACCTAATAATTTAATTTTTTCTATCGGTACAGTATCTTCTGTAGGATATTCATATTCGATCTCTGATTGCTCAGTGTCTTTTGTTTCTTTTTCTGGTTCGGGTGGGGCCAAACAAGGATTCTGCTTGTGCTCTTTATAGCATGAAACTGAGCAACTGTAAATTAATTTTGGTATATTTTTAATGAGATCTTTATATTCATAACATTCCGATGGCTACTTTATACCTACTAAGGAACTCGGCATATGGGACATTTGTATTTTGAATCTTGTTTACACTGTATGCAACACATCGTTAATTTATTTTTAAGGTTATTGCAACAGAAACAAACAAGCCCAACTTCAAAATCACATGCTTTTCGTTAGACTTACAAACAAGACACTACAGATACGGCCTGACAGCTGACAGCGTCAGTTTCAATCGATATGACATTACCATAATCACAGAGCACCAAAATGTGTGTGATTATGGTAATGTCTACTACACTTTGTGGATGTGAAAGTCATTCTGATATTTTTTAAAATATGTTCTTCAGTTCTAATAACAGTTAATCTACACTCATCATCGTAATTTTTTTTTCCCAGTGGTCATTTGATTTTAAATAGCTTTGTAATGCAGCTATGTAAATGTTAAGTATCATATTCGCACAATGCACAATGTAGGTACATATAGAGCTTAAAGCGTATACTTTATGTAGTTTTATAAGTTATCACTACATAGTATAAAACAAAGTCGCTTTCTCTGTCCCTATGTCCCTTTGTATGCTTAAATCTTTGAAACTACGCAACGGATTTTGATGCGGTTTTTATAATTAATAGATAGAGTGATTCAAGAGGAAGGTTTATATGTATATAACATCCATTAAATAGTGGAGAAGTACTGTTATTTTTGAGGTTTCTAATGTGATGTCGTAAATAATTACATTTTTTCCGCTTAAATTGCAAACGCATGCTGAACCCTACGAGTTTTATCAAAATAATGTACGAAGTATTGTACACATTGAAAAGGTCTACAGAAAAGTCCGTGATGGTATATGTCTATCTCTTATGGATAACCCACAATAACTTTTTTTTGTCATTTACTTTTTACGACAAATAATGGCTAATTTTCGAAGCGATTTTAACCAATACAGTATTAATCCTTAACCAATTAAATACCTTGAATACATTGTTCATTTAATATAGATCTATATGGCCCTTTACACCGTATGATTTAAGTGAATATTTTCGAAGATATTACAGATTTAAAAATTGCGGGACGTAGCGTTTGCGGCGGTACCGGCCGGCCGCCCGGTGCGGCAAGAGCGTGCCTATAAATAGCGCGTCTGAGGCCGCGGTTTTCCCAACAACGCAATGGGAAATCTCCTTATGCAAGACTCCGATATGCATAACTATGAAATCGCTGGCCCCAGAGAACCCACTAGATTGGACCCAGCGGGCTATAGTGATAGCGTACTGGACATCATAGTGTTCAAAGGACTAAGAGCACCTCCAGTACAGGAAGTGCTCGAGGACTTACCATCGGACCACAGGCCGGTGCTACTCGTGTTCAGGGAGCCCGCGGCTACGGTCGGCCCACCGAAGCCCACAGTCCACACAGACTGGAGGGCTTACCAAGAATGCCTAGCGGGTTACAGCCGCCCTACGGTTGTAAAAACGCCAGTGGAAGTCGATGAAGCCGCCGAAGGAATCACCGGAGCTATCCAAGCCGCACTTCGAGTCTCCTCGAGCACTAGACCGAGCAGCGAGCGACAGAACCCTCTGCCCGCTCGGCTCCGTAAAATGCTCGAGGAGAAGCGAGAGGCTAAGAAGCTCTGGCAGAGAACTCGGCACCCCCGAGACAAGACCCGATACAAC
The DNA here is from genome assembly GCA_947561695.1 of Tyria jacobaeae. Taxonomy (NCBI): domain Eukaryota; kingdom Metazoa; phylum Arthropoda; class Insecta; order Lepidoptera; family Erebidae; genus Tyria; species Tyria jacobaeae. The sequence continues at coordinate 13,753,281 of OX387219.1, read as the reverse complement.
CGCCTTACCAACTCGTTCAAGGCTGCTCTTTGGGAGCACAGAGGTGACGCATGGGAGAACTTCCTTATAGATATCGAGGACGAACAGCCCTCGGTACACCGACTCTGCAGGCAACTGACTGCAGAACCAAACCCCACGCGCCCCCTGTTCGCTGAGGACGGGCAAATACGCTACAAAGCGCAAGACCGTGCCGAGATCATCGCGAATAGCCTCGAAAAACAGTTCACACCTCACGACAATCAAGACGAGGACCACACTCGGGAGATAGAGGCGGCAACCCAACTCTACCTCTCGAGGCCCCTCGCCCAGTCTGAGGGTGAACTGCTCGTAACACCGAGCGAGGTTGCTGCGATGATCAGGAAAACCAACCCACGGAAAGCACCTGGTGAAGACGGAATACCGAACACTGCACTGCAGCGACTTCCACTGAAATCACTCATAGCGTTGACACAACTGTTCAACGGTATCCTGAGGACCGGCCACTTCCCTAACATCTGGAAGCGGGGTCGGGTTATCGTACTTCCGAAGCCCGGCAAGGACCTCAGAAAACCGGAGAACTACCGGCCCATCACACTCCTCTCGACGACGTCCAAGGTGTTCGAGCGCTTACTGCTAGTAAGGGCTCAACCCCACATCCGGCTGAGGCCCGAGCAATTTGGATTTCGTCAGGAGCACTCCACCACGCTCCAGTTGACTCGTGTCCTAGACGAGATGGCTACGTGGTTGAACAAGGGCGGGAGCACGGTGACCGTGATGCTCGACATGGAGAAGGCGTTCGACAGAGTGTGGCATGAAGGTCTCATCCACAAGCTGTCGACATCGTCTCTACCACGAAAAGTAGTCGCGATCATCGCATCGTTCCTGACCCAGAGAACCTTCCGTGTGGCTATAGAGGATACCACATCGGAAATCAAAACCATCAGTGCCGGAGTCCCGCAAGGGAGCTGTCTGTCACCGGCCTTGTACGCCCACTACACGGATGACATCCCTGTAGTCGGAGACGTCAAGCTGGCACTGTTTGCAGACGATGCCGCGTACTTGTCAAGTTCACGCAACGCCGCACACGCTGCACGGAAATTGCGCCCCACACTCGAAGCCCTTCCGGGCTGGCTGAAGCGATGGAGGCTCAAGTGCAACGTGTCGAAGACCCAGGCGATGATAACCGGTATGGCACACTACCCGCCAAACCTACGTCTGATGGAAGAGGACATCCCATGGTCCCCAAAGGTCAAGTACCTGGGAATCACCATCGACAGATCACTGTCGATGAACCACCACGTCGAGACCATCACAGCGAAGGCCAGAGCTGCGCGGACGAAGCTGCGTCCCCTGCTATCCTCCAGACTACCAGTAAGTGCCAAACTAGGCATTTACAAAACATATATCAGGTCGCGCCTCACCTACGGTGGGCCGGCCTGGTACAACTTGATAGCAGGGACATCGCGCCAACGTTTGCAGGCTGTAGAGAACAGCTGCCTTCGCATGGTGGTCGACGCCCCCAGGTACCTCAGGAATGCAACAATCCACCGAGACCTGAAGTGGGAACCAATAAAGGAGTTTGTGAGCAGACTCGCCACGGGGATGTTTGAGCGGGCTGACCGCTCGAAACTTCCCCACCTGGTAGGTATTGCTCCGCTCCCACATCCAGACGACACAACACTCATCCGGAGGCGACTCAAACGCCCCGCTCGGGAGCTCATATCAGTTCCTTCGAGCGGGGCATTGGCTTTGCCATCGGATGCAGATAGCCAACCACCGACCTCTCGCAGGCGGCTCGCTGGACCCCTCTTCAGAGGAGCGATCGGCGAGCAAACCTTGAGGCCGGTGAGCTAACTCCAATGACCGGCTCACAGTGGTGAGCTGCGAGGAAAATCACTATAAGGAGCCCAGTGCTTCAAATAGTCTCCCCACCCCCCTCAACAGGGGTGAGATGATACCAGATAGATAGCGGTTTTCCCTGTAGCACTTTGAATTTAGCAGCGATCGGACGCGTTTATTATAAAAACGTGTTTTTCAGCGCGACAACGTATCAGTAATTATAAGTAAGTTACTATAAATAATTGTATGATAGTAGTTTTAAAATATGAATTATATTCTATTCTAAGGTTAATTTTAAAATCGCACTTATAGTAATTATAAGTACCTACATAAGGTGAGATAAGATTAGATTAAATAAAACCATAATTTATAGATTGCAATTTTCTATTAAGATCTTGATTAAAATTTACAGTAAGATCAATTTAATATTAGGGAAATTATTTTCAAAAATCGTGATTTAAGGTGAGATATGTAAGTTCATAAAAAGTACTTAATAGAATAGGTATCTTTTATTGTTGATGATTGTTGATTATCTTTTGTTTTTAGTCGCACGAATAGCAAATTATTTTTTAAGTACTTTTAATTTAATTAAAATCGTTGTTTAAGTTGAGGTATTTCAGTAAAAAAAAAAGAACTGAATAGAATAGGTATCTTTTGTTTTTTATGATTGTTGATTATCTTTTGTTTCTAAATGGTAAGAATTTAGATATTTTTTACTGCGGCACATACTAATAATATGGCAATTTGTGCATAGGTAATCATACATATAGAACTAAGTAAATTTTGTACAGAAATTATAAAGTCATGTCTGGAAGACGTCGTCGTTCGAACATAGGTCGTAGTACAGTGAATGCCAGAAGAGTACGTTCAGCAAGAGATGAAGAATCGTCAACGGAACGTGAGGCTGGCCTCAGTCAGGCTCGGGATAGATATAGAGCTGAGAGAGAGAGAGAATCTTCAGTAGAGCGTGAGATTCGCCGCAGCCGGGATCGAGATAGGCATACGGTTCAGAGGGACAGAGAATCGTCAGTAGAGCGTGAGGCTCGCCTCAGTCAGCTTCGGGATAGATATAGAGCTGAGAGAGAGAGAGAATCTTCAGTAGAGCATGAGGTTCACCGCAGCCGAGATAGGGAAAGACATCGAATACAGAGAGCCAGAGAATCATCAGCACGAGTTACTAATTCATGGGTGAATAAAGAAAATTCTGCCATGAATTACGATCCTTCGATTTCTTACAAGGACGATCGTATAGTATCAATAGGTACTATGTCAGTAGTGTGTGAACATTGCTTGGCATTGATATTCAAGGACGAATCGAAAGGCATGTGTTGCTTACAAGGAAAAGTCAAATTAGAAGAAGTTCTCCCTCCACCTGAACCACTTCACTCTCTTCTTACGGGTGATCATCAGAAATCCAAGCAATTCATGCGCAATATACGCCGTTATAATAACGCATTTCAAATGACCTCTTTTAAGAATAATAAAAAATATATAATTCAAGGGCAAATGTACCACTTAGCTGGGAGCTTGCTACCACTTCGACCCGATGATCACAAATTTCTGCAAATATATTTTATTGCAGATCCAGATACACAAGCATCTACGCGGTGTACAAGTGTTGCACAGCCAATCGATAGAGATTTGATTAGATCTCTCCAAGATATGTTACATTCTCATAATTGCTACATACAGTCTTTCAAAACTGCGATTGAGAGTGTTCCAGCAGATACTCCTGACTTTAATGTCGTAATCCATGCAAATAAAGTTCCTGTTGGAGAACACAGAGGACGATACAATCGCCTTCCACGAGTGAAGTAGCAGTGGTGATAGCTGGACAGCAATTTGACAAAAGAGATATTGTATTGCATAGTCGTGATGATAATTTGCAAAAAATTTCAGAGTTACACAGATTTTATGACAGCTTACAATATCCTTTGATGCTATGTCGTGGAGAAAATGGTTATGCCATTAATATTTCTCAAGTTGACCCAATCGGTGGTACACCTCTGCGTAAAACAGTGTCATGTATGAACTACTATTGCTACCGTATAATGACAAGACGTAACAATTTCAATACTTTGCTTAGATATGGAATGTTAACAAACCAATACTTGGTAGATCAATATGCGAAAATTGAATCTGAGAGATTGGCCTACATCCGTAATAATCAAACTAAATTGAGAGCTGAAAATTACGTTCATCTTCAGGATGCTTTACAGGCGAATGAACACCGCAACGGCATTGGGCAGTTGGTTATACTACCTTCATCATTCACAGGTGGACCTCGATATTTACACGAAAAATCGCAAGACGCCATGACTTACGTAAGAAATTACGGCAAACCTGATTTATTTATAACTGCAACATGTAACCCAAATTGGCCGGAAATCAAAGAAAATATTAACACCAATTTTACTCCACAAGACAGATACGATATAGTTAACAGAGTCTTCCATTTAAAAGCACAGAAACTCCTGCACCTCATTAACAAGTCTCATATATTCGGTCCGCCGCGCTGTCATATGTACACAATAGAATGGCAGAACCGTGGCTTGCCACATGTACACCTGTTGGTGTGGTTAGTGAACAAAATTAGACCAAACCAAATTGACAGGGTTATTTCAGCTGAATTACCGGATAAAGATGAAGATCCTATCCTGTACGAAATCGTAAAGAAACATATGGTACACGGCCCTTGCGGGACTTTGAACCCGAATTCTCCATGTATGCGAGATTCTAAATGCAGCAAAAAAATTCCGAAGTCGTTCCAAACTCAAACAAGTACTAGCGATGACGGATATCCCAAATATCGTCGACGATCGCCAGAACAGGGTGGGCAAAATGCTACCGTCCGAAACCATGATATTGATAACCGATGGATCGTTCCCTATAATCCGCTCCTTTTGAAAATTTTCGATGCCCACATCAACGTAGAGTTGTGCAATTCAATAAAGTCAATTCAATATGTTACTAAGTACATTAATAAAGGCAGTGATCAAGCCACTTTCAGCATACAATCACCAAATGAAGTGGAAAAATATCAGTCTGGACGTTACATCTGCAGCTCTGAAGCTGTATGGAGGATTTTATCATTCGAAGTGCACGACCGGGCTCCCACAATTGCCCACCTTGCATTTCATTTTTCCACCTTGCATTCACCTTGCATTTAGAAAATGGACAAAGAGTATATTTCACAGAGAAAAATATACAAGAAGTTGTTAATAACCCGCGGGATACAACATTGACAGCATTCTTCAAGTTATGTGCTCTAGATGATTTCGCGAAAACACTGACATATGACAGAGTTGCAGGTTACTATACATGGAACCAGAGTTTTAAAACTTTTCAACGGCGAAAACAAGGTACTGCGGTTGATGGTTCCCCCGGAGTAAAAAAAACGGATGCTCTTGGCAGAGTCTACGTGGTTCATCCCAACAACAGCGAATGCTTTTATCTGAGAATGTTACTGCATATTGTAAAAGGCCCGACATCCTTGGCACACCTAAGAACTGTACAAGGTGTTGTTTACAATACTTATCAAGCAGCATGCAAAGCTATGGGGTTCTGGAAGACGATTCTCACTGGGAAAACACATTATCAGAAGCAGCTGTTTGTAGTTCAGCTACATCATTAAGATATTTATTTGCCGTCATAGTAGTGTTTTGTCAAGTAACTGATTCTTTTAATCTATGGAATAAATTTCAAGAAAATATGGTCAGTGATATTCTGATTCGGCGACGGCGAGAGTTAAACTCAGATGATGTACAATATGATCAAAACATATTTGACGAAGCATTATTGGAATTGAACAAAGTAGTGCAATTACTTTCGGGTAAATCGATCAAGGATTTTGGGCTGCCGATGCCAGCTAATACTACTAACTCAGATTTAACTAACAGTGCCGAATACACAAGAGTGTGTTTTACAAAATATAGCTCAAGATGAGCCATGATTAAACATCGATCAGAAAAAGTATTCACTGCATTACTATCAACAATTGATAACAATGAAGGGAAATTGTTTTTCCTTGATCCCCCAGGAGGTACAGGAAAAACATTTTTAATCAATCTGCTTTTAAAAAAAGCGAGATCTATCAGAAAAATTGCGTTAGCTATTGCGTCATCCGGCATTGCCGCTACGCTTTTGGAAGGAGGCCGAACCGCACACTCCACATTCAAGCTCCCGCTGAAAATCGCCACCGATGATAATAACAGCGTCTGTAGTGTTTCTAAACAGAGCAATACAGGAAAATTGATGCGTGACTGCTCATTAATAGTCTTGGACGAAGCTACCATGTCAAACAAGACGTCTGTGGAAGCACTGGATAGGACAATGCGCGATTTGCGCAACAAAAATTCACCTATGGGTGGATGTACAATTCTGTTCTCAGGAGATTTCCGTCAAATCCTACCAGTTGTGACTCTAGGAACACGTGCTGACGAAATAAATGCTTGCCTAAAAAGATCCAACCTTTGCCCACATGTCAATAAATTAGAGCTTAAAACTAATATGAGGGTTTCGTCATCTTCACGTGAGAACAGGCTATTTCCAGAGATGCTGCTAAAAGTTGGCAATGGAGAGTTAACACAAAGTGAGGGAAGGATTGACCTAGAAAACCTTTGCGTTTTGATAGACAACATCCAAGAGTTAGTCAACAATGTCTATCCTGACATTGATAACATAAGTTATAAGACAATATCTTGGTTTAAAGAAAGAGCGATTCTGTCACCAACTAACGAACAAGTAGATAAAGTAAATAACTTGATTCTTTCAAAGATTGATGCGCCGACGAAAATATACTACTCGGTCGATACCGTTCTCGATTTGGAAGAAGCTGTTCATTTTCCTACAGAATTTCTAAATTCTTTGAACCTGTCTGGACTCCCTCCTCACAAAATGGTGTTGAAAGTAGGTTGTCCTGTTATTTTATTAAGAAACCTGAATCCACTTAAACTTTGCAATGGCACGCGTTTGCTGGTAAAATCATTGAAAACTTTCATAATAGAGTGCACAATACTCACAGGATGTGGTACAGGCGAAAATGTATTGATTCCCCGAATCCCTCTGATACCATCGGATTTACGCTTCCAATTTAAACGTTTACAGTTTCCGGTAAAGACATCTTTTGCAATGACCATTAATAAATCGCAGGGTCAAACCTTCAACGTTGCAGGCTTAGACTTGAGCGTTGACTGTTTTTCACATGGACAACTGTATGTCGCTCTTTCAAGAGTGACCTCCAGAGAAAACATGTTTGTATTGTCTAATGACAAGAAAGCTGTGAACGTTGTTTATAAAGACATTCTGTAATATGTTGTAAAAATAAAATAAATAGTTAAAAATGTAAAAAGTAAATAAGTAAAAATGTAGTGTATGAATTTAGATATTCCAAAGATAGCAGGAAATCTTCATGGTATAGGGAAAGGGGGATTGTTTTACTCCAAATTTAACGCGTGCGGGCCACGGGCAGTAATGAATAAATCAAAACTACTGAATCGATTTTAATCACATAGGCTATATATTTTATACCCGTGCGAAGCCGGAGCGGGCCGCTATGTTTTTATATACAACGTTCACAGTTTTTCTGTAGTGTATTTAGTATCAGCATTGCACCCGTGCGAAGCCGGGGCGGGTCGCTAGTTCATAATATTTTTCTTATATATAAATATTAATTTGTAAATTTATAGTTTATTTATAACTTCATTCTATTGCATGCCTACTAATTTAACTCTATCAAACAATTTCTTATTATATATAATATATATAGTATATATAATAATTATATTTTATTTTATAAATATTATATATATAATATAATATATAATATTTATAAAATAAAATTATGATTGATTCCAGTGTTGCTAGAAACAGCAATGGTGAAATAGGGTCGCCCTGTCTTACTCCTCTTTTTATCGGGAACCAAGGCCCAGTTGTCTCTGATTCTGCTCTTGCTGTTATTGTATATACTCTTGATTACAGAAATGTATTATTTTTCTACCCCTTGTGTTGTTAGGCTTTCCCATATGATTTTATGAGATACGCAATCAAATGCTTTACTGTAATCAATGTATGCAATGTAGTGGTCTTTTTTTCTCACGGTATTTCTCAATCATAAGTTCCAGTGTGTGTATGTGGTCGATCGTTGAGTATCCCTTTCCAAACCCGGCTTGCTAGACAGGTTGACGCGCTTCTAGTGTAGAGTATATTCTCATAATTATTATTGAAGAGAAAAGCTTGTAGATGGTAGGTAGCAGGCTTATTGGCCTGTAGTTACCTATATCATTGGGGTCACCTTTTTTGTAGATAAGGATAATGTCAGATTCTGACCACTGGGTGGGTGTTTCTCCAGTTTCAAGAATGAGGTTAAACAGTTCTGTCAGGTGAACTATAAGAGTTGCTGAATTGGTTTTTAGTATCTCATTTGTGATGCCATCAGAACCTGGGCTTTTCTCTGGTTTAAGATTTTTTGTTGCTGTTATTACTTCGCTTATTTCTATCTGAGGTATAGGTGGATTTTTATTGTTGGGACTTAGGTATCGATCTCTTCCATCCGTGCTTGTTGTTTATCTGGTACTGTATATTTTTTTATAAAATTGTGATGCTACAGTGACGATGTCATTACGGTTGTTGTGTGTTTTATTGCCCTGTTTCAACCCTTCGATCCATGTTTTATGTGTTCGCAACTCTTTGTAAGCTTTCTTTGTGCCTCCAGTTTGAATGATGTATTTTTCGATAGTGTTATATCTGTGTTTTGAGTAATCATTCCTAATATACTTACTTATGAGCTTACAAAGGGCAGAGATCTCATTTTTAATTGCTCTTGATTTGGGTTTTGTCTTCTGGCGTATAAGAAATTGTTGAAATATACATATATATATTTATACCTGATCCAATGCTGATTTGCTACTAAAGTACTGCTATTACTACAGCAGACAGACACGGTCAGGTTGTTGTGTGTATGTTGTGTAATTATTTTATGTTTTATCTTTTCCCCGCAACTCCCGTATCGCGCACACTTGAGACTCTTGAGTTGCAGGTGGATGGACAGTAGTTGTCACTTACCATCAGCTGACCCGTCTGTTCCCCTATATTATAAAAAATTAAAACACGTACAATTTTAACTCCCCTTAATTTTGTCAATGGCAACCACTTTTAAACACGGATAACTATTTATGAAGTAAAAAGAAAATTCACTATTGCCTTATTTAATAGTGCTCCTGTGTAGCTGTCTACAATAATGAATCTCCAAAGTGAGAATTTTTCTAATGGATTTTACGATTACTCCCTTACTTCCATCCCTGCTTTTAAAGTCCTGTTTTACTTTGAACTACGTGATACCTCAATTTTATAGTCAGAAATCTACTCCACATATCAATTTATGTATATGCGGGACAGGTTTGCTGTAATCAGGTGTGCCAGGTCCAGTTACAAATGCAAATCTGTTACAACCCATTAGTAGATTAGATCCAGTTGTTAGGAAAAGCTATTAAAAATCAGGTTTGATAATTTTTTTTTTTTTTAATAGAAATGAAAATTTCAAAAGCATTTTTCACAACCGCCACAACCGTCGCCCATTATTATTTTTCAATAGCATTAGTACTATATTTTAGAAGTTTTAAATGTCAGCTTTGTTGAAATACTTTGGAGGAAGGTCATTTGATTTTTATACCTATCACAACAGAATACCGCTTACTCATCTGTTCAGTGGATAGTGGGTATAAGAGAGTGACTGGACAACATTTTGAGATGTGTTGAAATATGTAGACTATCTGCCTTTCACTAGCTCTATATCCATAATATCTATCCATATCATCTATCTTTAAACTGCAGATGACAATAATACATTGTACTTTAATAAGGCATGAGACAGTCCAAAACATTTTTAGTTGACGAATGTCGTGGCGCGGCTTATCATATCCACATTTAAAAAAGCTATGCCAGTTTTAAAAAACTGGCTATTATTGAAATGAAAATAAAACAAATGCATATGATTTTTATACTTTATCTCCGCTACAAATGAATGAATATTCTCATCGCATTAAAATTCATGTTTAATATGTTTTCCAATATAAATAACAATTACAAATGTGATTCTCATACTTTCACATTATACACATTATTGTACACTTTTTGATAAAAAATACAACAGATTTATCACAACACATTTTGATAGGCCTCTTTAAATTATACCTAATGCAATTTCTAGCATCTTTATGAACAAAATCTAAAATTACAATATACGTATTTAAATCACTTTTAATACATGTGATATGAATGTTAAATGTAAGGAACACAGTGTGACCCTTTATAAATTACATTTTTAATAAAGTGTTACATTGTGTAAAATGTCATTTGAATCTTATGTACTGATTGATAAACCTATATGGTGCTTAAAATTCTATTTGACAAAATAAGCTCTAACCGCCGGCTTATCGCAAGTGACATATGAGCAACTTCAAGATTTAAGGATATCAGACGAGATCCACTGAATTCATTCATCAAATTAAAGCAACTTTATTTAGTGTTGGGACAATTATCTATAAAATCATAAATAATCGGAAGTACCAAGTACTAACCAGTATCGGAGATGGAAGGACCTCTGAAGAAGCTCGCCACTCGTGCGAGCGCAACGTTAAGAAGCATTTCCAACGGACGACGGCCGACTAGACCCGAATAAAGCCAACGAGTCATCATAAATAATGCTTACAATAAGTCGTTGGCTATGGCTCAAAAAATGCATAAAATTACATTTTGGTCGTGGTAGGTGTACCTATCTTACACATTTCTATTACAACAATAACTTATGAATATAATGGATGCCATATTTTAAAAAGAAGTGCTAACTTCTGTTATTAAGTACCAATGCATAGACACGCATCCTAGTGGCACAACATTAGGGGCAAGTAAGGACAAAATAAGTCGCTTGCTATGTGGCATGGCGTTTCAACTAGAAAATTAAAACTTATAATACGTATACTATTTGGTGATTATGGCGGGGCCATAAACGTAGCTAGAAATGGTGGCAACATATATCGTAATACTGAATAATGGAAATGAAGAAAGATTTAACAATGTAAATAACAAAGTAAATTGTTAGATAAGCCCTCGCCGAACCAAGACTACATTGGGTTTTAAACTCATTTGAGTGAGTTTACTTAGCAATCAGGGTAAATGGGATATTAATAAATAATCAATAAAGTTACTATAATATCTAAGGATTTCAAGTATGATGTTTACATTTTTATGTAATACATTGTTACTGCTTATTTTAAAATCAGCCTACGTTTGCAAGTGGTAAAGGTTCTTAAAAAACAGAAAAATTTGAATAGATCTGCATAATGGCAAGTCAGATCTCTCATTATTATATGTAAATTCTAAATAATTCTATCTTCATGTTTCTGAATAGCTTTCTGCTACGGCTATGGCTAAGTCGTCACGTGTCGGTTACAATTCGTTATGTTTGTAGGGTTGTTCATCACTGACGTAATAAGACGTGTCAATGTTTGGTACACCGTAGTCAGAGACTGCTAAAGCGTGGTACCTCGCACGAATGTGGTGAGCAGCAGCCTTTGGTTGCCGGTTGCGGGTGAATATACCCTTCTTGTTGCCGCCCACGCGGGTTATTGCTGCAAAATACAAGGTACTTTATCAATTTGGCTGAGTGCTGTAAGTGGATTTATCAACGAAAAGTCCATATTTTATCTCAAAAACATTCCAATTGTTTGATGTAATCTATTAAAAAGAGAAGAAGAATCTATTAGAAGGACCCATACTTATGTATACGTAGTCTTGGGCATTAAAAAAAATCAATAATAATTGTAGCTATACTATATTTATTTTGCCAGCATAAATTCCCGAAGGATTTAATAAGATGATTTTTTAATATTAGCCCCCAAACTTAAAACATAATTTAATGCCAAATGACTTCTTTTTCCCTGGGCTTGCTAGTTACTCAAGTTCCGACTAAGTTCAATGTTGTGGACTTAGTGTTTTCCAGTTCATTCATGAATCATGCGAGGACATTGAAGTTGCATTTATAAACCACCACCAGAAACAAATATATATTTATATATATATACATATAAATATAATGTACCACGATACTCATGACATACTCATTCTTAAAATCATGTAAGTATCGCTTACGGTTACATCGGTACCATTTGCGTCCGTACTGGACATTGGGACGATTCCGACGATGCTTGAACAATTTCAAAGACATACCTAAGTAACAAGTCAAAAGCAAGATTTATGTAGAGTTCTTATATAAAAGCTATGCGATGTGACTATATAGTTATAATAATAATTATAAGGAAGAGGATGTTCCAGACTTTGGAACCCTAACCACCGGTATCTTGGTCCCTGTACCCGATGTCGGTGGTGTACTATGTGTATCAACTTTCAATATATCTAGTTTTTATATATAGGTATCTTAAGAAATGTTACTTAAGTTTATTAAAGAGAATAATATTAATAATTTATTCCATAAACGAAATGGTACATATCGTTTACTCGTGATTATATATTAAGTGAAATACACCTATATTATTTATAATTTTGCAAAATTTTCTTTGTATTTGGTCCGTCGGGCCTCTGCCGCTCCCTGTCCAGAGTATGTTACAAATTTATGTAGGTTTTTGAAAACCCTAATTTTGTGAATAACTAATTAATTATAAATATTTCTTTATTGTCTAATCTGACAAATTATCAGAAATATAAGTAGGCGTGTTATCGTGGCAAAACTAAAAATAAAACCAAAATCATATTATTTGTATTGTTAAAGTAGAAGATACTTACATTGTGCAGTCTTGAAGTCAGCGAAATTCCATATAAATTCTCCCGCGAAAAAACCGGCCTGTCGCAGATGATCGAAGGCCTTGAAGTGTTCGGACAATAGCTTGCACTGATATTCCTCCGACCAGATGAACTCCGGATACTACAAAAGGATTATGACATGAAATTACTACAAAGAAAGCAAAGAAGAAACTCAAACAAGAAAGCAAGTAAGGATTGGTCTTATCATTATGGAAGCAATTCTAACTTTTATTTTTGCTTTATTACAAAAAGTTCAGAAGCGAGGACTCTGTAAATACTTCTTGGACATTCAACCAATGCCGATAAACACAACCTTGAGAATTGCCTTATTTCCTCCTTTATGTCTATCATAAAACTAGTGATTATTATCCACATGAAATCTGTTCAAGAGAAGGAAAGATATGCAAAAACTTAAAAGCAATTTCTGAGCGAACACAACTTCGATAGGTTTTACTCAAAGATGGTCCAAGAGTAATATATAGTTTAAATTGCAATTTTCAATGTATTTAAAAAAAAAACTATAACACTAACCAGATGTAATCCCGCTATGGTATCAGCTCCATACTCGCTCATGATAACCGGTTTGGAGTGAAGGCGATGCCAGTTGGAGGCCTCTTCTATCACGTTGCGTGTGATCTGAACTGTGGAGCCTGGGTTTGAATACCACCCGTTGTATCGGTTGAACGAGATCACGTCTAAATGCTGTCCCTGAAAAATTATCACATTGTTTTTTTATGTACTTTGTTGAGCGTTGAACTTTCTTGTAGTTTTGCCTATTAACATTACATTATTGCGTTAGAATAAAAGCTTTCGTCACTGTTACTCATATTTGTTCAGGAACATACGGGTTCAGTCACGCGTGTGAGACTAGTCGAAAATCCCCGCAATATACACTTGAGTACAACTGCACGTTTCTTAATAAATATGCATGTATTGCATTTAAAAACAATTCCTTCTATTCGTGTTTGCTCAGTATTGGTTTATTATCTTTACAAATACTTACGGATTTATCGAGCAAAGCGTTGACGGATATGGCGATTGTAACGGGTCTAGACAGGTCCATAGATTTGACGTGTTGGACCAATTCTCTGAAAAATAAGAAACACGGTACAACACAACGTAAATACAATGATTTGATATTGTCGTGATTGAAGAATCTACTCCTTTAAACAAATCAGCTGAATCTATTAATTTAAGTTACTAGCAATTCCCTGGAGTTTCAGTTATGGAGTTAACAAGTACAGTCTCATATAGAAAGAATAATTAAAATCATACTGATTGTTCAAAGAAACCTCTACCACTTAATTAGATAGATTTATAGGTAGTGTAGGTAGTAATACTGTCACGTTTAATTAGTTTTATTTAGACACTTTTTTGAGAAAGTGAAATTCGTTAACCGCTTCGTACGTAATGGTGCATTGTTGAAGTAACAATAGAACGTGACAACTTTGTGAATTGAGAATATCTACATTTTGAACGCATGTTACATTTTAATAACGTGACTAAAGTTTGTTCAACTACTTAGGAGTTCCGGGATGGCCCATTTGATCACAATACTAGTATTCTGGAGGCCTCCAGCTAAAGGCGGTAGTTCAAACCTTCAACTATATGATCACAAGTCCGACGCCTTAGCCATTACGCTACCACCGCTTTTGGGTTCTATCTATATACATCGGAGTAGGTATAATAGGTAAGGAGTCACGAAGAGCCACCATAAATCAAAGACTAATATATACATACATACATACATACATACATACATACATACATACATACATAATAGTCACTTAGTATTAGCATTTAAAAATCTTAAGTTAAGAAAACCTAAGTGAATTTTAATTATGAAACAATTACAAAATATATTCTTGAAGTGAAATTATACAGTGAATAAATTAAACCTAATAAGAACGTACTCAAGGCTAATTTAACTTCCTAATATTTAAATTTCTTCTTCTTTTTTCTTATAATAATATTTTCGTGGTATGACAGTGAGAACGAACTTTGTGGCTAAGAGCGGACCAAGAATTTGTTCCACGATTGATGTAAAAAAAAACAGCAATTAGGTACAATCTTTCTACAGTTATGATGCGAACGGTGACGCAACGTGTTCGCGCGCTCCTTTCGAAACTGAAGAGATTCAAGGCGCCCCTCATGACTGCGAGACTATGTGTTTTATGGGTAGACAGTGACGTCTGTCAGGGATTCAATGCCTCTTGTTAAGAAATGCGATAAACAAAAATAACAAAGTATCTATGGCAACATTATTGTTAGTCTGTGGAAATGTATGGTCTTTGGTGAAAATGAAAAATGGACGATATGGTAGAAATGTAAATGTGATATTGTGAAAATAAGAAATAAAAGTATTCATGATAAAAGTGTACTTTGTTATTGAAGAAAAGAAATAAAGATGCTTCCAGCAAATTTAAGATGGTAGCAGAGCAGTGGTTGTGTCATTTGTAAATTTGATAAAGTTTAAATACACGATGTCCAACGAAAGCTTTGTACCTGTGCCAAAGTTTGATGGCTCGGTAAATTATGATGAATGGCGGTTGCAGTTTATGTATTTGATGAAGTATAAGAATTGCTCCGATGTTATCGAGCATGCAGACCGGCCAGAAAATGTCAAGGAAGAAGACTGGAAGCAGAAAAGTAATAAGGCTATGTACTTTCTATCATTAGCCGTTAAACCGGATAAAATGGTAAATTGCGACACACCAATACAAGTAATTGAAAAATTAGATAAATTGTACTTGTGTAAATCTGAGTCTAAGCAGTTATTAATTGAAAAACAGTTAAGCGGACTGAAATATGCAGATGGTGAAGATCCTGAACAATTCTTTGAAAAATTTGAAAGAAAAGTTATTGAATTGCATCATGCTGGTGGTGACACCAGTAGAAGAAGAAAATTAAGTTATTTAATGATGTGTTTACCTGATAGTTGTCGTCATATTATTGAAACTATTGATATATTACCCGAAAAAGAGAGAACTGTTGACTATATTCGACAGAAATTGATAGAAAGAAAGCAGCTTGGTACGTTCACAGAATCGGTTCAAACATCTCCAGCAGGAACCAGTAATCATCAGGCATTAAAAGCACAAGTTGGTGTTAGAAACCCAAGGAAACCAGAGAGGGAATTTTTGTGTTATCGATGTAATAAACCAGGACATTTGCAAAAAGATTGTCACTCTAATTTCAATGGTAATCAATATGGAAATTATTCTCGAAATTCTGGTGGTAACTTCAGAGGAAACTGGCAAGGAACATACCGTGGTAATGGCAACAGAGGTTATCGTGGATCAAATCATAATAGAGGTAATTTTTATAGAAATAATAGAAGTTTTACTGCTAATACTGAAATATGTAATAATTCTCAAAATCTTGATTCATTTTCTATTTGCATTAATAATTGTAACTCTTGTGAAACAACTAAAAGTGAAAAGAAATGTATTGAATGGCTCTTAGATAGTGGATGTACTGACCATGTAGTAACATCAGATGAATATTTTTATGAGTATGTTAATCTGTCAACACCCGCTAATGTAAAACTAGGTGATAATACAGTAATTATAGCAACAAAAGTTGGTAATATTATGTGTAAATTTTATTCTGAAACTGGTGAGCGCACAATTAGGATTGAAAATGTATTCTATGTGCCTGAATTAAGAAAAAATCTTTTAAGTGTATCTGCCATAACAAAAAGTAATAAGAGTGTTGTTTTTTCAAAAGGTTATTGTGAAATATTCAGTGGCAATGATTTAATGATTTTAATTAAAGAGAAAAACAAGTTGTATCCTTTGAAAGGAGAAATAAGTTTTGTAATTTCAGCGAATTATGTTAGAAATAATATGTTAGAAAAAGAACGTTTGCATAGAATTTTGGGACATGTAAATTTTAAAGATTTAAATATTATGTGCAAAGATAATTATTTAGAAGGTTTGCCAAATTCAGTTGAAAAAGTTTATATGGATTGTGAAATTTGTATTGAGTCAAAATTGTCTAATTTAAAGTATAAAAATAATCGAACCCGAGCTAAATACTGTGGTCAAATAGTTCACACTGATGTAAAATTTTTGGATGTTGAAAGTTATAATGGGGAAAAATATTTTGTAAGTTTCATAGATGATTATTCTCGTGCTGCTCGTGTGTATTGTTTGAAAAATAAGTCAGAAGTATTCGATAAATTTTTGGAATATTATAACTTTATTAACAATTTAACTGATCGACCCATGCAACAATTAAGATGTGATAATGGTACTGAATATTTGAATAATCACTTTTATGAGTTTGCTAAGGTGAAAGGATTTAAGATATTACCATGTACAGCCTACAACCATGAGTTGAATGGAGTAGCGGAGCGATATAATCGTACAATTATGGACAGAGTTAGGTGTTTGAGAAAAGAGTCTAATTTAGAAAAGAAGTATTGGCCTGAACTTGTGTATGCAGCTTGTTATATAGGTAATCGAGTATTGAATAGTTCTACACTTGAGAGGAAGACTCCATATGAGATTTTTATGGGTAAGAAACCAACTGTAAATAATTTGAAGATGTATGGAAGTAATGTTTTTGTAAGAGTACCAGATGTTAAGAGAACTACTCAAGATGATAAAGCAGTGAAAGGAAAGTTAGTTGGATATTTTGAGTTAGGTTATCGTGTGCTGATTGATGGTAAGATTGTTTTAGCCAGAAATGTAAAAGTTGTTGAACCAGGAACAGGTTATGTGATAGTAAGTGAAGAGAATGATGAAAGGAAAAATGTGAATTATAAAGAAAGAATAAATGAAAAAAATGATGAAAGAATAAATGAAAATAGTAAGAAGGATGAAGAAGTGAGTAATGATGAATCTATGACAGGTGTAAATGATGAAACGACGAAAGAGAGAAAGCCTAGACGTGAGAGGAGAGTTCCAAGTAAGTTTGATGATTATGTATTGTATGCGAATTATGTGAAAGCTTGTACTCCAGAAACATATGAAGAAGCAGTTATGAGTGAGGAATGTGAAGATTGGAGGAAAGCCATGAAAAAGGAATTTGATGCATTGAATGATACAGATACATGGGAGCTAGTTGAAAGACCAGAGGATAAGGAAGTTATTAGTGTAAAGTGGTTGTATACTTTGAAGAGTGGAAACCGTCACAAGGCACGTTTAGTTGCGCGAGGTTTCGAACAACAAGAGGAACTTGAAGGTATTTATGCTCCTGTTGCAAAAATGAGTACATTAAGATCAATGTTAGCTATTAGTTGTAGTCGTAGCTACAATATACAGCAAATGGATGTAGAAACTGCATTCCTTAATAGTGAAGTAAAATCAGTAGTGTATGTTGAACAACCTCTAGGTTGTGTAAAAGATCCTAATAAAGTTTATCGTTTAAAGAAATCATTGTATGGCCTAAGAGAATCACCGCGTAATTGGTATAATTGTTTTGATAATTTTATAAAGAGTTTGAACTTTGAGCGTAGCAAACATGATAGTTGTCTATATTTTGATCATAGTAGGAAGGTGTATTGTATAATATTTGTTGATGACATTTTAATATGTGGAAAGGAATTTAAGGTAATAAAAGCAATAAAAGAAAAATTTAAGGAAAATTTTAAAATGACTGACATTGGTGAAGTAAAATCTTATTTGGGAATCGAAATTAATTACAATAAAAAAGAAAAGAAAATGACCTTAAGTCAAGCTCAGTATATAGAAACTATTGCAAAAAAGTTTAATGTTATTGAGTCAAAAGTTAAATATTTATTAGATTTTTGTTAATCGCAAGAGAGGGTGTTAAGAAATGCGATAAACAAAAATAACAAAGTATCTATGGCAACATTATTGTTAGTCTGTGGAAATGTATGGTCTTTGGTGAAAATGAAAAATGGACGATATGGTAGAAATGTAAATGTGATATTGTGAAAATAAGAAATAAAAGTATTCATGATAAAAGTGTACTTTGTTATTGAAGAAAAGAAATAAAGATGCTTCCAGCAAATTTAAGACCTCTTTAGGCTGTATCTGACCCCCTGGCTATAGTCATCCGTGATAAAGCACCGTGTGGTTTTAGTCAAAATAATAATGCTCATTAGGTACGTACCCAAAATATCTGTCAGCGAGCTTGTTGCCGGATCTGGGTTCGTTGGCGATGGACCACATGATAACACTTGGGTGGTTCTTATCACGACGGATCATCTCTGTTATAGACTGCTTATGTTTAGCCAATATATTGTTCCCGAATATGCTGCGGAAGTAAAGTCTTCATAAGAATCTATGAACTATGAAGTGTCATTGCTAATCATCATAATCATTGTTGGAACAAAATGCTTTTCAAATACTGTATTACTGCTTTCTGACTATCAAGTGATTCTTGTACTTCTTGGAATTTATCGGATAGGTGATCCTTAAATAGTAGTTAAGAAATGACATGGAAGCCGACACTCACTCGATATCAACTCCAGGGCATTCGTCAATGATCATGATGCCGTACTCGTCTGCGAGCTGGTAGATCTCTTCAGCGTATGGGTAGTGTGATGTCCTAAACGCGTTTGCTCCGAGCCATTTGATTAGATTAAAGTTTTTGACCCACAACACTGGATCCCATCCTTTGCCTCGCAGCTGTTAGGAGAAATGAGCATACATATATTTTTAGCAACAGAATGATAAAAGATCTTCCAGAGACTGGTACTGCCTTTCAAATCGGGATAATTGTGACCATGAAAAATGTGTTAATACTGCACTGCTCGGCGCTGGATTATCATTCCCGTTTAAGCGACTCCAATAAATATAACTGTAACATTGTCATGGCCTAGTTGATGGTAGTGGGTTATTAATGAAAAGAAGAATTAGTGATTTTTGTTACACTTACAGAAATACTTTTTTATTTTAAATCATTCAGTCAGAGACAAAAATAACTTGATGTATTAACAAATGATATATATCATTGTAAATGTTTGTTTCAACGTATTTACTAAATTGTTGAGAATATTTTCAAACCGGTTATTGCACATTCACTTTACAAGACAGCAGCAAAAAGTATAATAATATTTTTAATGGCATATATTATGAAGCTAAATTTGACCTATGCATATTCACCAATAGTTAGATGTACTTACATCAGAATCTTCATGCATGCCAAACCCTTTCATGTAGAGGGGCTTATCGTTTAGAAAAATTGTTGTATTTGACCATGTTACTGTTCTAATACCCAGTTTCTGGCTATAAGTGTCCAGGACTTGTCCCCTCGAACCTACCAGGGATACCTGCGGATATAAGATACCATTAATGAACCTTTCATAAAAAGGAAGTTGTTTTAGTCTCAAAGCACGGAGAGGTGAAAAACTGCAAAATATTCAATACAGAAAATTCACTAAGTCGTAGCTTGCACTGCTTAAGTGAAGATAAAAAATAATAGTAGCTTTGTCCTTGTAGCTTCGCTGGCGTTAATATAGTTACTAATTTTTTTTGTTCAAAAACCAGTCCGGTATAAAGGCGGATACGAAAAAGAAAGAAATAATTCATTTCAGTCACGCTGTTATTGAGTTTTAGATAGATAAATAGATAACAACTTATTTCTACAATATTGGTAAAATAATTACTATAAATAAAAGTTTAACACACATAATGTAACATAGAAATGGCGGCCTTAAATGCTATCTCTTCCAGGCCATCTTAGGATGGATCAAAATGATTCGAGAGACGTTTGTAGTTGGAAGTGCATTTCAAAGGCCATCTAAAGTTACCTAATAAATATAAATTCCGTACATTCAGTCTTTGGTATACTTAGAAATGTAAGTACAAAACTTACTAAAACATATTAAATAAAATAAATACATATGTATATCTACATACAGCATACATAATCATTATTCATTTTCTTCAAATTCGTAATTCATATAGCTAGCCTAATGTTGAGTGACAAGACATTCCACAAGCGTACAACTTCAACCGTAAACGACAGATTGTAAAATTTTGTGGAATGCCATCTCGAGTGTCAAATCTCCAGATGACCTTAGATATTTTTCATGAGTGTCATTAAGGAACTTGAAACGTTTTTTGCGATAAAAAGGAGCCTTAGTGTTGATTAAGATGTTGTAAAGAAAAATAAAGATGTGAGCACTTCGGTGAGAACGAATTGGAAAGCACTTGAGCTTCTGACGAATATCAGAAACATGATCATATTTTCGCAGACCAAAAATTAATTCAAAATTTATGAAGTCACTCTAGTTTATCAAGTTGCGCTTCAGTCAGATTCTGATAGCTGACAACGAGAATTGGAAGAAGTGCCTGTGCAAGTGCGGCCGTAGTTGCAGTCTGCAGAAAAATACGTAGCCTTCGCGGGGACCTTTTTGAAGCGAATACTTTTCGACTGACTTCTTGCAACTGTTGCACCCAAGATAAATTACTATCATTAATGTAACATTGAATATAATGTGGCAGGTGTGACCACTGGATTCTTGAGACCAACCCATTACTGCCAATAGCACATATCAGCGTCAAATGTCTGCAATGCCAAGCCAACCGCAAATGTCTAAAATGTGAATTGCTTGTTGAACATGTTGAGTTTTAGTGAGACGAATGGAAAGAACGTACGCATGGAACGAAACCGGGGGGAGGGGGGGTGACATCCACCCTTTTGTAATTAGGCGTAAACTACAGAAGAAGTTTTGACTTAGGGATAAACACTTTTTCATCTTTCGGAAATCCCCCGGGTCATCACCTCACTGGAGCTAACAGTGAAGTGGTATGTCGGACTCGAACCGACAAAAACCACACGGTGTTCCATCACGTGTAGGTCTATTGCAGAAGACCTGGGTATAACCTAAGAACTGGCGACCATACTGTTAAAAGCATTTAAGATTAAAAAAAAAAAATAAAAATGCGCATCATATGAATAAACAATTGTATGGGTATTTTGTTGAATTATTATCATTTTTATTTCCTTCACTGAGGATGGCTTGCAAGGTAAACTAAACATTTAAATCTAGTTTTGTAAGATCAATTTACCGATTAATCAATTGTTAATATCGCCGGCTGCCTAATAATCTAATTGGATAAAAACCCGTATAGTTGATTTGTACTTCTACAAAATAATAATTAAAAATTCACAATTCAATTAAATAATTCAATGAAATAATTGAATTGTGGATTTCAATTTAGTTTGAAATTAAACAAACTTTTGATTGTTTAGATTATCTGAATGGATTTTAGTAGTTATCAAAATCATATATTCCTTGGACCAGATAAGATCTGCCTTTCATTTCGTTGTGATTGGGATAATGAAATTGAAAAAATGAAGTTTTAAGCACCTTGAAGGTATACAAGTATCCAGGTTGATGGTGCATTAAGTAAGGAAACCAAAACTTGGCGTTGCCGATCTCCAATAGACCAGCGCAATCGTTATAGCCGGCTACTTGTGTATCATTCTTGTTGAACACCTCCACAAGGCATTGAACTTTATCCGACCCCGAGCCTCTGTAGGTCACATTGTATACTATAAAACCTGTAAAAAAAAAGCCCTTTGAACTTTTACTGACAAAAATAATTTGTCTGATAAAAACTTAAAAGCCTACTAAGGAAAATTTACCCAATTAAGTCTCAGCATGTACTAAGTATTATACTTCATCACAGTGGTATTGACGGTGTCCCTCTCTGGAGAGTTTGTTTCTTCCGCTAGATACAACTTAATTTACTTAAAATGTTATCTTTTAAGTGCGCTGTTACTGGAGATGTTTATAATGATGTATTATATATAAAAGTAGTTTAGCATGACATACTTCTACAGAAACATTCTATCTTTAATTTGAGCATAATGTTTTTAACCCTAAATTCTTTGTCCAATATCCGGATCTTCATCATTTATCATTCATAATTGTATTTAAACTACTAGATATCTGAGTTACCAAAGCTTCAACACCATTGTAAAAAGTACCTGTCAGGCCTTGTATATCCGTGTTGACGATAACATCATCGATGTAGGTTTCAGGGGTTGAGTATAAGTACACACTGCGATGGATTCCCGCATAGTTGAAGAAATCAAACGTATATGTTTGGTCCTGACGGACTTTCTGAGGACTGTAAAAAAAAAGGAGTTGAAATGTCTTGAAAATCTTTAAGTGGCATTAACGTAATCTTGGAAAGTCAGCATATAATATAGACGCACACAACTCTATAGCAGACTCTACGCCTGGAGACAATAAATCACACAGTTGTGGATGTGGAAGATAATATTTTGTCCCTCTATAGAAATCAAACAAAACAGGACGGAATTGAAACAAAGCACGACAGCTTACTTGCCTTGTATATTGTGCATGGATCTTGACATTAAAACTAAATGTTTTTTGTTGCCTTTGGTTTAATTATACTTTCTATGAAATACACTCATACGAAATGCATTTGTAGATTAATTTATTAGTGTTTGCATTTAACTCGCATCTAAAATATATTAGTAACTTTACAATGAAATTACGTAACCAAGCTATTAGCTCCGTAATAAAACAGTTTATCAACATCGTGGTAAATTAAAATGTTATGAATATTAACAAGAGTAATTAATTCTTTATATCACATCAGTTGCACGTTACTAATTACCCTCCAACTTTACCGTTAACCACTTGATAAGACCAATGTTTGTATTAGAAGTAAATTTTGTTACTTAGCGGCCTTAGACGAGTTTCAGTCGGCTAATACCTACATAGACTGCGGGTTGTTTAAGAAGACAGTTACACTTATTTACGAGAAGGAAATAGGTCTCTTGCAATCGAGTAGCATACATATTATGCTAGTTGGACCGCCCAAATTGTGACTAGGTAAGTAGGAGTCTACATGCTATACATAGGAAGTTAAGAGTACCAGACTCACCTAGCTACCTCAAGGATAATAGTCTTCACGCTTCACTGCCCTATTAGTTAAGTATTATGACGATTTAGAAGATTGAGAAGAACTACGTATGTATTCAATATTTTATTGAAAATAATAGTAAGACCGTTGGATCGTTTACCAAGAAACGGATGAAAAAAAAACTTTATTATTTAACTTCACATTAAGTAGAACTTACCCCACGTAAATATCTTTAATGGATCCTTGTGGAATAGTGTCACTTAACAGCGTGTTGTCCACCACGACTGTAAGCAGGTTGCTAGTGTTGTACCTGACCACGTCTGTGATCTCAGTTTCGAACGGCAAATGTCCAATTTCATGGAACAGCACTGATTTTCCGTTCACGAACTGTAATTAATAAAAATAGTTATGTAGTTACATATTCTTTTCAGTTTGGTCGTAAGTATGCACATACATATGTATACAGGGTCTTTTAGAAAGGTTTGGTAAAATTTTAGGAGCGTTATTTTTAGCAGTCAAGTACTTGATTTAGCTGAAAAAAAAATGGATTTAAAAATAAAAACGAACATGAAAAGATTTTTTGGAAACTATTTTTTCTGTTGTGGGTGCACATTTAGTAGTATAAATATAAAAATTAAAATCTGACATAAAAAAAAATCGGATATGCCACCAATATCCTTGGTATTAAAAAGGTACCTATAGTTTCATTCATGTCAATTCTTTCTCTCACTAAAGCTTTATAGTAGATAAATTTTAATGATCACTCGAGAATGTGAATATGTTCGTTTAATCTATTGATACTCCGTAACCGTGTGTAGTCTAATTGTTTAGAAATATACTTGTTTTTGGTTCAATCAAATCAGTAGTTCTTATATTAAGATAATCTCAATTTTGACTTTTTCTAATAGACGTGAGACGTCACTTTATAATACTCACTGCTCTCACTGTAATGTTCCACTCATTCGTTGTAAACGAATATTCTCTGTTTAATTAAAATTCCGTTTCCAGTTTGTGTCATCAATATTTTAACCCCTTTTTAGACCGTTGGAAAGTGACGTCAGAGCAGCGGGCATACGCCTCACTAAGAAATATAATATCTCCCAAAGAATATTACTTACGTATCAAAAAATTGTTTTACACATTTTGTTTTGGGTTTAAAAGAGTATACTTTGCTGCAAAAATCTTAAATTGGTAATATTTGGCATAAGATTGTATTGTTTGATATCGTGGTAAACTCCAGGATCATCAATTATCCGAAACTTGAATGTTTAAGTTCTAAGCCGGAATATGTTTTGAGAATATATAATTGTATTTGATGTCTAAACCAAATGCTGTTCGGTATAGTGATATAAAGTTTTTTAGAACAAGTATGTATTTGCTTTACTGTTATAATATAAAATCCTTTTAATGTAAATGTTGCACTACAATAATGACAAGAATCAATAATTGCCTGTTTCGAAAATTGTCTTTTATGTTTTATTTACAAAGATAAGATAATGGTTCGTAAGTGTTTGCTATATCTTTAACATTGCAGGATACCTATTATCTACATTGGATCAAGCTGTGAACAGGTTAATACACTTTATTGATAAGAAACTTTTTATGTCCCAACCAGCTTTATAGCTACTAAGCACTTAGAAATTTTAAGGTTTTACTATTGATGGTTTGATTTTAAAAATGTATTTATTGCTCTGTTATTATGTCAGCGGGACAAAATTAAAAATGTGTATGCTTAATACACCACTGCCTATCCCTCAAGGGATACAGGCATAAGCATATGTATACATATATGTATTTACTGAACGTGACCCAAATTATACGAATCATGTAAAATAATGTAAGATTTAATGCTTCTTTCAATTAGAAGTCAATAATATATTTTTTTATTATTCATTTATAGGTTATAACGATATTGTGCCAAGGAGTTTCAGGCAATATAATTGCTCTATTGAAATAGGGTATTGACATTTATTAATTAAAGTTTACACGACTTGTTGTGGGTATACATAATTTTAAAAATAAAAGGACTTTAACTGTTAGCAAAAAACAAAGTCGTAATTGCCAAAGAATTTTTTTTTATAATATAGGGGGACAGACGAACAGACGGGTCACCTGATGGTAAGTGACAACCTCTGTTCGTGGACACCTGAAACTTAAGGTGCCTGCCCGCTTTTGAGGGTGATGAGGGATAGGGGGATGCGGAAGAGGAACGAAGAGAGGGGTTTGAGGCTAATTTCGGGGAAATGCAATACAATCGGTTTTCTATTAGGCCGTGGTATAGCATCGATCGAGCAAGGTTCTACCACTGTTAAATTCATAAATTTTTAAGTTGCAACTTAGATGAGCAATTTTTTTGAAGGAAAAATTTTCTAAACGTTTTAACCTGAATGTTGGTACCTCAATATCTGAAAATATCACCGGAAAGAATTATATTCAAATTATATCATTCACACCAAACTTTTTTGGTGCTAAGCTATAAAGTTCAGTAGGTTGTGGTCCTTAATCTTGAGAACTCCTAATTCCGCTTATTTAAGTCATTAGTTATGTGTATCTAAAAATGTTTTGTTCCGTATTTCCAAATAGTTTCGATAGATGGCGCCGTCAGATTAAGAAGTAGGAAGAGGAAGAAAATTAAATCATCTGTAAGTAATTCTAGATAATTAACTTAAACATCTATATAACACTTTGATTTGAAAACTAAAGCACGGATTTCTAATTTCTTATTTTTATTGTTAAATATTTACATCCCCAAAGGAAAGTAAAACATTGAAAGTATTAAACTAGATTATTGTCAATTAAAGATAAATTTCATGTTTTATAAATCTTTATAAGACAATGGCGTTCATAACTTGGAAATGAGAAATTATTATAAACCTAAAATCATTACTACCACTATGTTATATGTTATATTTGCTATGCACAAGGTACTCGTTTTGAGAAGTAAAGTTTAGCCCATAAAATAAATGTCACCTTCTTATGTTTTATTATCCTCTGTAAAAGATAAATCGATGACCCTAAAATAAATACAGACAGAGAAATATCTCTAAGGATAAGAAAACATGTTAATTTTAATTTTAAGTGCGTTCCCATTACACGCGTGGGTTTTGTACATAAGTTTGACGTACCGTGTAATATATCTTCTTGACTGCTACTCTATATAGGCAGTCATTTGAGGCATGCTGAAGGTATACCATAGCTTTGGAAAATATTGTTATAATTAGGTGATCCCCAAATAGTTTTGTCTGAGTCTGGGTGTTCTTTATGCCCCCGCGACACAGCCATAGTTCCTAGTCCTGGAGTTGTTTTTTTTTTAAATAACAATAATGACAAAACTAACAATAATTGTTACAGAAACAAACTCTGGTAAAACTATATGAAGATACAATAAACAAAATGCTAGTCAACTGAAGAAGATAATTAAATAAATACTTCTATTTAATTTCTTTTTCCAGGCCGGACTTCTTCTTTTCATAGACTATGATTTACCTTCGGTCATATTAAACAATGTTTCGATATCGATTCTTTATAACAATGATTTCAACACACCCAACGTAAAAAAACTCCTGGTGCTAACCAGAGCGAGTCCGTTATTATTTTTATTGGCAATTTAAAAAATCTTGATTAAACAGATTGAATTTAATTTTCAAATAAATTCTTATCTTTGGGAATAGTTATGTTTTAAGCTTCTGATTTATGTACTTCATGATAAAATATCCGTAAGAAGACTAGTAAAATTTAGATATGACACTGCTGAATACCGATTAACACCTGGACATGAAGTAGGAAACTATTTCAGAGTCATACAATTCGAGTGCTCAACTAACCCACCAAACAATACAGAAAA
Organism: Tyria jacobaeae; assembly: GCA_947561695.1. Taxonomy (NCBI): domain Eukaryota; kingdom Metazoa; phylum Arthropoda; class Insecta; order Lepidoptera; family Erebidae; genus Tyria; species Tyria jacobaeae. The sequence goes on along the minus strand of OX387219.1, from coordinate 13,725,981 downwards.
TCAACGTTGATGAGAACGTTTTGAAAAAATAGAAAATAAATAATTAAAAAACTAACTAAAATTGAAAAAATATATATACGAGTATATATAATTATGACAATTCTATGTATTTAACCTCCTTCGTCAATGTTAATAATCGTCAAAATATATGTACCTATGTATACTTTACAAGAATCTGATGATGTGTCAAAGTCGTTTTCCTTATAAATTATGTTTATATCTGGTTCACACAGTAATATAGTAAGTAGGTGTCTGTAAAGTTATCCGTGAATTGTTTTTTTACGAGATGTATTTGAGTCTGAGTAAGATAATGTCCTTTGTTCCAGATGTTAAGGTTTTCCTTAATCGTAAGCAGCATACCTACTATGGTAATGGTTCTATTATTATTATTTTTTTCTAGATAAGACCCCATAGCATAAGGATACAAAAAGGATTAGCTTTGTTGCGGTATTATATATATATATAATACCGGCCGAAAAGGTACAGGTCCTGTACAACGTAATGAAAGTTACATACATACCTACGTGTTTATATACATACATTTACACACTATAGTAGCAGAGTAGGCAGAGGCGTATGAAACGCTCACACTTGGTACTGTTATCTATAAAGTATAATATGTATAAAGTTAAGGCACGGTAGGGTTTGCTCCCTATTACGTATGGGTGACCAATAATTATGTTTGGGAAAATTTGGGGGTAGTGAAAGTTCTTACACCAAATATTATATTATAACTAGCTGACCAAGCAAACGTTGTTCTGCCATAAAAAAATCTGTATAGGGTCACCCTTATCATTTAGGGGTATGAAAAATCGATGTTAGCCGATTGTCAGACCTACCCGATATGCACACAAAATTTCATAAAAATCGGTCCAGCCATTTCGGAGGAGTTAGGTAACAAACATCGCGACAGGAAAATTTTATATATTGGATATTTTTTGTACTACTATAACATGTAACTATTTTGATTTGTTTTCAATAAATAAACATATCGCGTATACGCGAGGCACGCCCAATTCTGGGAGGTTAAAGCCTCCGCCCCCACCGGTACACTATACAGTGCGATTGACCGGATGCCCCAAGTATATAGCTGTCTTGTGACGATGCCTGGCCCACCAAGGAGGGAGGTCCTCTCTTGTGCAGCTAAATGGCAGACTATCAAATGTTCTGGCGATGTCTAGAGATACCGCGAAAAGCATCCCCATATCGTCCCCATTGCTTACCGGTTATAAGTAAAATTCACATAAGTTTAGGTGGCTATTATTTATGACGTGTAAGATTTACAGATTATTATGAATAACGAACTGTCGCCTACAAAGTTGTAAATCTAACCTGGCATAATATAAACATACGATCAAGCGATCGACCGAGAATAACTTGAACATGCGGGTGATTTATTAGCATCTTGGAATTTGCTCTCAAAAATAATTTCTAATGCTCAAAATGAGCATTAGCAGACCTAGTGAATTTCTCTCTTACTGTCTCTTGGATTTGATTCGTCGGTAGATAGTCGTTCAGTAATAAGGTTTACTTACTGAACGCAGAAAAGATTGAGAGTGACACAGAAACTCACAAAACTATGGGGAACACTAGACACATAAAAAAGAGTGAATCGAGTTTTAAATATGGCTTAACAGGCACTGTATATTGGATTTTCAAATCAAAACTTGATTCATAATGAACGCTATGAAATCTTTGCTAAAACTTTTATGAGATGTCTAGAAAACCTTGTTAAAACCGTCAAAAACCAACCAGAACTATACCAGTATTAAAAGTATAAAGTCAAGCTATTAAAATAAGAGTTGGATCACACCAGGAACCAAATAATACAATACTACGATACATTTATTGTATTCTATTAGCAGTTCCAAATAGCTTTTATAATGAGTGAATTCCAGATATCCAGATACAGTAGTTTAAATAAAATGCACACATGAGTGAACCAAAAATACTGTTCATCTGACTGTCATGTCTGCTGGCATTAGCAGGAAGTTGATTGAGTAATGCCTGTTAAGCGAGGTCAGTGATTCTTGCTCTCTAGTACAATTGGCATATGAATGACGAGTACGGCTTTCTACAATATTTATTTTAATATTAGAAGGTTTGTCAGAATGTGTGACCATAGTTAGTACTAATAGGTAATATATGTATGAGTAGCTCTAAAACTAAAAGAATAATACCAGTAAATTATTCCGGTAAATTATTCACCACGCGCAATAGCCTAGCCGTGAACACGATAAAAGAAAATTTATAAACAAAGTTTATAAATAAATCTGATGTAAAACTTAGCTTGGAATATGTTTTAATCTCATTGTGTACAGATCAGGGTCATGGCCGAGAAGATAGGTAAGCTTTATTTAAAATCAATTAAAACACGTTACTAAAAATATTTCAAACTTTAATGAGTATGAGTGTAGAGTACTTTTAACTCTCATGAATTATAATATAAAAAGTATAATTACACTACATAATTTAAAAAGAAAGATACAATTTTCAAAACCGCAAGTAATCGACACTGTTGTCGCTTTTACCATCAGTTAAGAATCTCTGGACAAAAACTTTTGCTTGGAAAACTTAAAAAAGTATCGCTTCAGCATTATTGAATACTATAATAAAAGTATTAGTACTTACCCGTCTCCATATATCATAAATAAAAGGACTCAATTAAGGGCATTACTAATTCAAGTAGTCAGTAATGAATAGGTTTAGTCAAGTGATTTGTTGGAGTAGGTAAGATCGTTTAGCCGGCTAAATGTGTCGAGCCGTACGAGAGTAAACTCGCGAGGCCGATGTCACATGACAAATTGTTCAATTACAATAAAGTGCCTCGCGACAGACACCTTTAGCATACCTCTATGAATGTCGGGTCTACCCTTTCTCGTTGCCAAGTCCTGTTTTCACCGGCTAGAACACTTACGGTGATTAATGCACGAGAAATCTGACATTGACATACTTAGCAGTAATTTTTGAATAGTGCATTTGTAATTTACAAAGTCTGCAGATTCCCATGTATCATTTAAAACAAAAGTAACCTTGAAGTGATTTCATTACTCACTTTTGCTCAATGTGAAAGAAAAACAATGTGACGAATTTTGATTTCATGAGCGTGTGAATTTTTTTTTACTCCTAATTATATTTCTACACCTTTTGAGCATCTTTTCGACATTTTATGAGTATTTAACTTTGTAGTCTTCATTTCCATTTGTTGATAACTTGTTATTTTAAGGATTGAACTGTCTAGATCTCTACAGGCTGAAGATGTGTCAACATTGTCTCTTGATTATAAGATGGATGCCTTAACCTTTTACAGTGTAACTTTTGATAAGAGTCAATAAATAATAATAATCTTTATTTCAAAGAACACGGTCAAAACACATAAGTAGATGTTTTTATAAATAGGCTGGCACAGCATGTTCTGCCACTTGTGTCGCGCAAATATAGTACGTTATACAATACCACTATTACCAAACATTAGCTGCAGGCAGCTCAGCAGACGCTAGCAATACCAAATAACATATGAACCATTCACTACAATTTTGATTACTTATCTCTTATTTTTTAGGATACTAGACCCAGACTATAGGACTGGTAAAATATTTACTATAAATGAAAACTCTAAAAACAAGGTGTCCAAGTGGTAAACCGTGGCTGCATAATCAAGAACGTGTTCTACCATCACAACCTTCTATAGTGGGCGAAAAATGTGTCAGATGCTTGTTTGTGCTATGTGCAACATGTGCTTAAAATCGCTGTATCGATTTCAATAGATTATTTATAGTTAAATTACAATTACTTAAACCTTACTTGTGAGTACCTACAAATCTTAAAAGATGAGAAGGTACATACATACGAGGTACGTCAGTAATAAATTACTGAGTCTATGCAACAATGCACTTTATGTAATAATATAAACAAGCACAACACTTTAGTTGCTGGGCAATTCGGGCAACTGTTTAAAATTCTTCGCCTTTGTGCGATGTATTTTAAAGATGATGTAACGAGCTTGAAATCCGTTTATATGGTAATTATGTGAACCGGGATTTATGCCAACCAGTGGTACGTACGTTAGTGTTACCGTTCGGCATTTCAATAAAATAACAGAAGGCAATAGACTTTTAGATTTAGATTTATGGAGTGCCTTTAGAGATTGTATTTCTGCAAATATTAATGTAAACGCTTACGTTGTGCAATACAATAATACATAAAAAAACTATAGTGTGACCGTCTATTCGTCAAGAGGCGGGCAGACGTTTGCCAATAGTTTTTAGATACTACTTTATCAAGGTAGCAGTCTCAAGTAAGCAAGAAGCATGAAAATGAGTTGCTAATTTACTATTCAATCTTGGGGGTTTAGTGTGAATTAATCAGAATTTAGGCTATTCCCGAGTCAGTTTTACGGTTTCGGCATTGGAATCGTCAAACAAGGAATTTTTGTTTTGGTGACTTGTCATCATAATGAATAATATATTATTAAATAAATGGTTTATCAAATGGTTTACGTTATCTTCGTCTAGTGATTGCAAAACTAAGTGCTAAAGATGTCGCATTTTGGAAAGTCAGAAATCAAAATCAAAAACATTTTTTTAATTAAACCATTATAGGTGTTTTTGAATTGTCAAGATTGAAAATTGGTCATACTAAGTCAATCGTGAAGCTAGCCTGCACAGTAAAGTTTGGAATTGAAACTGATTAATTTAAATACTTGATTAGGCATCATTTTACAGCATGTATAAATTGACTTATATTTACTTAATAATTTTGTATGTTCAAGGGATTTTAATAAATATGTTAATATTAAAATTTAAATAACTGTTATTTTAGATGCTTTTCAAAGCTGACACGAATAATGTGTCATGAATAATCAAGAATAAATAACAGTTCAAAAGAGACGAGCGAAACTAATTTAGTCATACATTTTGTAATCTTAATATCAACATACGGCCTTGAACTCCGGTTCTATTGTGTGTTATTTTTCGAGATCATGGAAACCACAATAATATTTCTCGTTCCATTCAAGAAAAACAAGCTGTACACATGTGTAGACGGGAGTTGTGTATGTTTTGTCTCTTAATCATTTTTCCATGAACATATATACTATGGTACTATGGTGGGACCACCGCGCGCGCCTCTCTAATGTGAAGGGAGGGTATGGCCCTCAAAGTCCACGGCGTGGTCTCATACCAATCAGGGGGCCAAGGTCTGCAGGGGTTTCCCGAAGGCCTCCTTCGCAGGGTATCCCCGGTTGCCTGCAATAGAGCCAGTTGGACGGAACACCGTGTGGTTTTAGTCGGTTCGAGTCCGACATACTACCTTACCTTCAGCTCCAGTGAGGTGATGACCCGTGGGGTTTTCCATACAAAACAAAAAAAAATATGGTGCTATGGTGGGACACTATTTTTTATGCTTTTAAATATATTTTGCTTGTTTTTTTTTGTATATTTAAAAATGTAAATTTGTATATATATTAACTTTAATAAAGAGAATGACAATGATGATTGATAATAACTTGACACGTCTCACACACGGCCTTATGATCCCAAACTAAGCAGAGCTTCTATACTTCTAAATACACACTTATAATAGATAAATTACTCCCAGACGCAGAACAAGTGATACGCACACATATTTGTCCTGGGTGGAAATTGAACGACCTCGCGCTAAGCAGTCAGGGTCACTAACCACTAGAACAACACGTCAATAAATTGTAAACAGATAATTAAATATAACCACATAATATAAACACTTGATTTATAATTTTACTTACCACTTCTGCTGCGTAGTGTACGCTGCTGAATCTCAGCCAGACGCGTTGTCTGGTGACTCTCCACGAGTAAGGCACGTAAAACCGCCTGTCGTACCACACTACTCCAACATGATCCCGCAATGTTATGTCCTCACCAACATCGTTGTACGACGATGGTACCGGCATTGGGATTACAGGACCTGTCTGGGAAATCACAACAAAATCAATAATGGGAGTTTCGATAGTTAGATGGTTTTATGATAATATAATAAACGATACGACCTTCAAACCTTCAAGATAAGAGAGTACTCCTACAACCTAAAAACCCGGCAAGGCACTTTTGACTCTTGAGTTGCAAGTGTTCATGGGTAGTCACTTATCATCAGGTGACCCGTCTGCTCGTTTGCAAAAACAATTAGACTACAATCTTAGACTACGACTTAAAGCTACTTCTCACAGATTTTCTACTTCGAAGACAAAAAAGAAAATAAGTACAATTTTATTCCCTGGACACCATCCCTCTTGTTCATACCATTTAGTTACGACGTAGTTATTAATCCACCTACACCAAAAATCTTGGTGGAGAGCGAATCCTCCTTGTCTCTCATAAGGCAATGACCCTTTAATTGGTTGACGTGGCATTTGTTGTAAATCTCAAAAAAACGTTGACCGTGATCGTTGAAATAGTACAGACTTAGAGAGACTATGACCGTTCCTACCTTGCCTTTTACCCATTGATATTATACACTATGTACATATGGTGATAATTGAAATACGAACTTTGATCTTCTATGACTTCACAATACGGATATTATTCAATGTTTGACACCTGCAAATAGCCTTGCAGCACGTGCATATGTACGTGTATTAAGTTTAATTAAAACGTTTAAACGATTTATTTTCTGTTTATACTGAAGATTTTGGGAATTCCAGGTTTTAATTAAATTATATTACACATTATTTATTTCCTGCTCAAATTATAAATTTTATGCTTTTTACAGAATAGGTGAAGTTACTTATTTATTATTGTTTATCATAATACATAGTTATTAAAACGTGTATATTATACGTATGTATCATAGAAGAGTCTACGAAGATTAATACTTGGCACATTAAGCTTCCAAGACTCTTCCGTGATAGTCTTCTATAATAATTACGTACTCTACGCCTGTACCCCGTAAGGGGTAGGCAGAGGTGTATTAAACATACACATTGGGTCAATTAGGCCACTTACGTAAAGGGAGCAACCCTTTACCGTCAACCGCACCGTATGACTGTATCCATAATCCATCCATAATGTCCGATCCCTAAGTCTCCTTTAGGACACCATCGGAAGGAGGTATAATAATTATTATACATGTTATTTATATGTACGTTTCTGTTGAGGTGATTAAGGTGATTTTCCTGATTACGTTGTCCTAATGGAAGGTGATACCAGGGCGGATTTACGGATGTTAGAAAGGATTGAACACCACGATAAAAATTTTGATAGATTTTTATTATGATAGGAGTTAAGCTCGTTCGGCGTTTGTCCTCGTTCTCGTATGGCAAATTCAACTATCAATCGGCTAGAAGTTTGGTAATACAAAAGCTTCGAGAATCGTAACAGATATTATTTTCAAAATTTTCCTTATTAATCCTACTAATTCATGCACATACTTTTTGATATTTGAACCCAAACGTAATCGAAAGTGAGTTTGATGTTTATTGCTATGTTTAACTTAACTACTTAACAAATCAACATGAAATTTCATAATACACTGTCCAGCGTACAGAAAAAGATATAATGCAATGATATCATACAGTAAAAAGCAATAATGTGTAGAAAAGAACTTTAATACGATGCGAGCATAGCCGCTGTCAAAAGACAAATATTTCAGGAATAACTTGAGTATTTATTAGAAATCCTGCATGAGCCGTTTAGGTAACAAAGTACAAATGAGAGTTTTAAGGATGATTCTGTCAATGTCGAGTGTGTTAGAGGATAAAGTAATAAACAACTACTATTCAAATAACTAAAGTATGTAAAAACCTATGTCAAATTTGGATGTATATTGGTCGAGTGGAAGGTCATAATATCAAGTTTAAAACGTCAAACCGATATCACGCAAATGTAATTTAAACAATAACTGTTTGTTCATTTTAACCCGACGAGAAACAGAAGATTCGTATGTCAATTAGATTTTTTTATTTTTTCAATATGACCACGAATAAGTTTTTAAAGAGTAGGCTGATTGTAATATTTTTTCCATTTAAGTCCAAAAATGAATACACCTAGACGTGTAGGGTTGTTTAGGGACGATCTGAATTGTAATATAAATCAAAATATGTGATTCAACCATTTATTATTTGTAGTTGCTTGTAGGTTTAAATCGTAGTAAATTCTACACCAACTTATTTAAAGTAGTGAGAATGCTCTATTGCATCATACTATTGCTAATATAATTGTTTTAAAAAAAGTAGATAACTACCTCAAATTCGCCTTTCTAATTTGTTTGCGAAATATAAAAAATATAATAATTTCCCTCTAAGGCAGGAAATTACAGTAACAGCCTTACAGCTCCATGAAGACAGCAATATGTTCACACCCTATTATTATAAAGATCATAAAACGTATCTGGCAACTATGCAGACATACAGGCGTCAGTCTGCATATAATAAACAGTGTATAATTTATTCAGTTTAGTATTGTGTTAGTTTATAACCGACTTCAGTAAAGGAGGAGATTCTCAATTCTCATTATTTACATTTTTTTATTTTATATACACAAAAAATAACAATCATAATATAAAAATAATGTTAAAATTACATATATAAATTATTTATATATGTAATTTTAACATTATTTTTATATATCACATTTTAACATAACGCGACTGTCCAAAAGAGGCGTGTGATGTTTTACTGTCCATGTATGTTACATGTTGATGTATTATACAATACACAGGCAGCCATCATTAACTGTGATCACGGCGTTCTGCGATAAGGCCATGCCCCGCGTTCATGGTCGTCGGCCTCCAAGGAAGGGTGGTGGCTGGTCGCTGTTCGTAGGAGTTGTTGGACCTCCGGGCGGCACGCACTCGTGCCTGTAGATCCTATACCCGCATTCTTCGGCGTCACCACGAAAAGGGGGATGAAGACCGACTTCATTACACCGAGAAGTAGCCAGTGGCACGGAAAACTATGAAGCTTGTCATCAGCCGTGCCCAGGAAGTGAAGAGAAAGGAGATTCTGGAGGGTCTCGATCGTTTACCCCTTGGGTCTTACTGTGCGGCGCAATAAAAGCTCCGCAAGCTAGGCCCCCATTACGGAAACACTGCAGCCCAGCTTCCTGTATGGAGTGGTTGAAAGTCTTTTGTGGAGCACTACCCCAGGCGATGGCCCCCTTGGCCGGAGACGATATGGAGCTATGTTGTGTTGGCCCTGGCCCTTGACCGCATGGCAGACCGCCAAAGGCTTAAAAAGGTTATGCAAGATCCAAGGTGAATAATATAACTGGTACTATGTATATTATTTCTATAGAATTTGGTTGCTTAAAAATCCAATAGGTACGTATACCATGTCAGTTACAGTAAAAGTCTAATAGGTACGTATATTATTTCAATTTATTCTTTACTTGCTTATGGGACGATATATCCGCACAAACAATTCGTTGCAGGCCTTCTTTGAATAAATTTTGCTTTATTTTCAAAAATAGTTTAACAGCTATAAGCTTGAAAGCCTAACTTCGCTCCGGGGTAGGTGTGTTTTGACATGACAGCTTTGTTAGTGTTTCAGCAATTAATTTCCGGAGTTTTGTTTTATGTGCCCATATTTATAATGTATTTTAGCATATTTTGATGTAGCAAGACACGCACTGCCCACGTATTCGTGAATTACATTAAGTCAAACTGTGGTGGTGTGTTTCTACAAAAATATAAACCGATTTGGACAAGGTAACCCTAAGAATAAGTCATATTATCAAGATAAGGATAACAAGATTCTCAAGATTTTATATAGAATATTGGACCAATGTCAACCCAAGAAAAGCAGAAGTTTGCTAACATAATTTCTTTTTTTTCGTTTTGTTTCGTTTTGTTTTTTCGTAATCGTCGTTGAGTTGAACTCATCGATTATACTACAGAAATATTTATTTTAAGGTTCATTGCGCCTGTAGATGATATAAATTTCCAATTATTTGCAATATTTCGCTAGTTCAATTTCTATAATGGTTATGAATGGATAATGGAGTAGTCTAGGGTTAGGTCGTCTCTGCCAGTGGGTGTCGTAAAGCGACTAAGGGATCGGACTGTTATCTGTTAGGTGAAGTCGTTAAACAAGCACATCGTCCTGCCCATAGTAAGAATGTATCAGGGCCTTCATTATCACCAGTGATATCACGGTATTTCAAGGAAACCTTGGCCGCTTCAAGAACTGGAATTTTGGTCATCAGCACCGTTTTAAGAGAATTTAATTTGAATAAAAAGCTTTTGTTCTTCGTTTACTTCAGCCAATTAATTATTTATTTCTTAAATAATATTTAGATATGTATATTTGAGACTCTTAACTTCCTGAATTATAAGCTCATGTAACATGACAAAGGTGTTTGACCTTTTGATCTCACCGGGGATGTTTTTTTTTTTTAAATGTGTAGGTGTGTTTTAGGTGTGTAGCTATCTTCTTTTCGTTTTAATCTTTATATACAAACATTGCACAAAGAAACACATACCACCGTAGAAACTAAATGCGGTGATGCATAAGGTATTGAAGCAAACGCACTTCTGTGTATGATGAATGAAGGAGAACCAAGAAATGTACTGACTATATAAGGCCACAGTCAAACAGCACTATTAATTTTGCCTTTTTGCCGGCAACTAGAGAGTTTATAAGAAAAATGATACGTTAACCTTACATGGAGATGTAACAAATGTAAGAATTCTGATAATTTTTTTTTATTTATTTATTTATCTTTATTGTATACATACAAAATTACAAAGAGAAAAACAAAGGATGAGTTACAAAATATGCAAATGTTATAATAGGCGGTCTTATCGCTTACGGCGATCTCTTCCAGACAACCATGACACGGATTTTCGGCATTCAAAAATTTTTGGGTTGCTTACATACAAGTAACACACCTAATCCTCTACGTAAATGGTTAAAATATCATTTAGACAATTATAAACAAAAATAGCACCTACTCACTTTCACATTACATACATACATACATATATATTCATACCCTACATATACATATATACAATTTATATTTATATACATACAATACATATACAATCTAAATATTATAATATGCTAAAAAGAGGATATAATATTTCTATATATCCATTTAATATATCATAATGACAAATAATGGTCCTTCACTAGCTTTTTAAAAACGGGCATATTTTTTGCTTGTCGAATTGTCTCAGGCAAGTTGTTCCAAAGTCTTACGGCTTGCACAGTGAAAGACTTGTCTGCAAACTGAGTTGAGTGTTTCGGCATTTTCAGTATTAAATTCTCCGATGACCTCAGATTCCTGCAATGTGTGTTTTTTAAGAACTGAAAACGTTCTTTGAGATAAAGAGGTGTGTGAGGATGAAACAGAACACTGTATAGATGAGAAACAATATGTAGATTCCGGCGAAAGCGTATTGGTAGCCACCTGAGCTTGGAACGAAATTCAGAAATATGATCATACTTGCGTAATCCAAATATGAATCTAATGCAGAGATTTTGAAGTCGCTCAAGTTTATTTAGTTGGTCTTCGGTGAGATCCAGATAGCTGACATCAGCATAGTCAAGGATAGGAAGTAGAAGAGATTGTGCAAGCGCAATTTTAGTGTTAATAGGAAGAAAATTCCTTAGCCTTCGCATAGATCCTGCTGCTGCAAACAATTTACGGCTAACTTCCCCAATCTGTGGGCCCCAGGATAGATAGCTATCCATATAGATCCCTAAGTTTTTAACTTTATCGCTATATGGAATGATCGAGCCGTTGCAACAAACATCTGGTATCTGCTCAAAGTCTATTGTACGTAGTAACCTGGAGCTACCCACGATCATTACTTGTGTTTTGTTTGGGTTTACATTTATTCCATATTCCGTGCTCCAGTTGCATATCTGCTGTAAATCTCTATTAATGACATCCACTGCCTGCGTTATACTGTCCGGAGTGGCTTGTGTGTATATTTGGAGATCATCTGCATAAAGATGGTAGGAAGAAAGTAATTGTTTAGTGATTGAGTTAATAAAAATTGCAAAAAGTAACGGTGATAGCACGCCGCCCTGAGGTACACCTGCAGATGTTGTACGCCAAGAGGAGTAAACATAATCGATACAAGCACGCTGCTGGCGACCGTACAGGTAACTACGAAACCAGTCAATTGCCGATGGAGATATGTTAAGAGAACACAATATACCTAGTAAGACATCAAAGTCAACGGTGTTAAAGGCATTGCTGAAGTCCAGCAAAGTGAAAACCGTTAACTTACCTTCGTCCATACCTGACCTTACATCATCCGTAATGTGGACTAAAGCTGTGGTGGTGCTATGACCTGGACGAAAACCAGATTGGAAAGGATTAAGGAAACAATTTCTCCTAAGAAATGAGCTTAGCTGAGAGTAAATGAGACGCTCGAGGACTTTGGAGAAGAAAGGAAGGATTGATATGGGGCGATAATCAGAGATCGAGGACGGATTGCGTTTTTTTGGGAGAGGAATAATTTGGGCCATTTACATCCAGGATAGGAAGTACCATGTTACGGCTGATGCCATCGCTTCCTACGGCATTAGAGGTTATTGATACTATGCTCTTCCTAACATCACATGCAGCAAATTGACTTAAAATAAATTGGGAACAGTCAGGAGTCGGCAGAGAAGAAAGATTATTCAGAGTTGTAGTCTTGATAGCTCCTCCATAGTTGGAGGAAGCAGAAAAATATGAAATTAGGGATTCGATATCAACATCTTTTGAAGCACAGGCAGGACGTGACTTGCCGATCCCCAGTGACTTGAGAAATTTCCAGACCTTAACTGGGTCACCATCTTCAACAGATTTGTGGATATGTCGGCGCTGAGCATTCCTACACATCTTGTTGCAGTGATTTCTAACAAATGTAATTTTTTCCCAGTTTGATGCTGTCGGGTTTTTTTTATATTTCGATTGAGCCCTTGCTTTCCTTTTCTGAACCTCCCTTATTTCCTCAGTAAGCCAGGGTGCAGGCAGATGTTTCACTTTAATTTGTCGCATCGGCGCATGTTTGTCGTACAAGCTTATCAGATTTTTGGTGAACAAATCAAGTTTTTCATCGACACATTGAGAATTAAAAACAGGAGTCCAGTCGATATTTTCGATATCTCTGCAAAGATTTTTGACATTCATATCACGAAAATTACGCTGCGAAATTATTTTAGATCTAGGTTTAGGAGTGCGAGTTACATAGGAAAGAAAGAGAAGGTCGTGGTAGGAAAATGAATCTGCAGGGCATTGACCATGTTTGGCAACATGCTCCACAGAGGACACAAGGATTAGGTCTAAGAGAGATGGATTGCGGTGTGGGAGATTATGTGTAGGATTTAATGGAAGAATGGAGAGATTACTGGATTCAGTAACAGATCGAAGGTTGACAGAACGGGAATCATTTTTCAGTAAACAAGTGTTAAAGTCACCCATGACTATAATATGACTGTACGAAGGAGTTAGATTTTCTAACAGTATTTCGAATGAGGAAAAGTAGTCTACTCGTAAGGAAGGACTGTAAAATACACCGAGAAGTAGTTTTGTATTGTGAAGAACGATTTCAATGAATAAATGCTCGCCAGCATTTGTGAGTGGGGGCTGAGAAGACATATTCACTATGGAGAAGGGAATGTGAGATCGGATATATATGGCAACTCCACCGCCACGTCCACAGGTTCTATCATTCCTTACCAGATGAAAGCCTGGCAACGAGTACGATACCGTGGACAGGCATGGCTTGAGCCACGATTCCGATACAAGAATTGCGTGGACATTCGTACAGTCGAAGGTTGTCAGCATATCAGAGAAATGTGCCGGAATGCTTTGGGCGTTCAAATGAACGACATTGAAATTCCTTGGAACATCAGAGAATTGATTCGAGATGGTATCTGCCAGTGAAGGTAGACTAGAGAAGCTGGCATCATCGCTGGATGCCGAAAAATATTCATCAGTGTCACTATGAAGCATGGTTGACATTATCAATATAATATATAAAAATATGGTTAAATTTAAATAATATGTTAATAAATACAATATAACTATTAATAAATGCTAAATGGCTCTTTTTGTGTATAATAACCTGCATATAATACCAGAATGTTCCAATTCATATAATCCGTCTGCCGGTTGTATGTTATTTACTTATATTATATTTTAGTGATTGAAAAGTTTTGCTGAACTGAAACATAATTAAAAGCTGATTGCGATCCATAACAAATCACAAATCATAAAATTAAAATCAATTTAAAACTATGAAGAAAGATTAGATTCAAAATACATAATTTATAAAGGTTATCTAAAAGGCCAGTATCCAAATCACATTAATGCAACGAATCACTATATCACGTAAACAGGAACGCAGTCCCGTTGTCACACATGTCATTCATGACAGCTTAATAAATCCAACCCGAGGCACCTACATTAACTACACTCGCGTTGAATTTGAAATTAATAATTATATGGAATAGGGTAATAACAATCATATTCTATGCATACAGTGTGTAGACAAGGTACTCGTAAGTGCATGCTATGTGACAACCAGACACGCTATGTACAAAGCTATTGTGACGGCAGTGATGATGAAAATGCTATTACAAACAACATTGTTAGGTACTATTTCTTAGCGGCACGCCTGGTCTTAATCGCAGTTGTTTTGGCAGCTGCTACCGGCTTTACTACATTATCGCTAATAGCGTAAAGTTCACGTAGTGTTGTTATACGACGCTTTTTATCGTCAGGACCTGTAACGTGGATCACTCCCTCCCGGGTCCAGCATCCGGCAATGCCAAACCTTTGACGCGCACACATGAAGACATCGTGTCTAGATTTGGTTAAAAACTCAGAAATGGTTATCCCGGTGCCCTTCAATTTGTTTTAGCGTACCATACAGAATCTCTAGTTGTGACTTGTTGAAATTTTACTAATATAGGCCTGGGCTTACCAGATGATGAAACTCGACCCATCCTTTGACTCCTTTTTATGTGTTGGGTAGAAAGACCACTCAACTTACACTTCTCGTTAAGGAGTTTACTAGCCACTGATGTAACATCTTCATTTTTCTCCTCGGGTACACCATGAAATAGTAGTATCTTCCGGCGGCTACGGGTTTCTAAGTTGTCTGCAGATTGAGCCAGTATCTGAACCTGCTGCTGGAGGTCATTGAGGGCCTGAATCACAAATTTTTTAAATGTTGTAAACTCTGACTCCAGACTGGTGGGTGGTGTCAATGTGGTGGTTTCCTTTTGGAGCCTGTCTCTTGATTCAAACTCTGCCATACGGGTGTTGAACAGCTCATTCATGTCAGTGATGGCCTTTAGCAGGGACTCCATAGTACTTGTGTAAATATTAAAACTTGTATTGGATGGATAAATAACACTTGCACCGGCAGATGGTAATGTCAGTTAGTTATGCAAGTCATAAGATTTGCAACAATTTTAAATGTAATTTAAAATAGAGCTTTAAATTTTAGATGTGTACAGCAGTACTACCCACATATTTTTTTGAGATAATATACCTAACTTGAATGAACGTCATCTATTATTTTTATATAAATAGTTTAGAACCAAGTGGACCCCCTTAATTCCTACGTCTCATTCCTCCTTCGTTTCGGATGTCCTCGCCTTAATGCTCGAAAGAAAGTAAAGTGAAGTCGCCAGCACAAAGACCCGTCCTTGGTTCAATCGCGAGTGCACCCATGCTGCTGCTCAAAAGTAGTCGACCTACCGGACATTAGTCATTAACTCGGGCCCGCACTCACTGCGACCCAGATGTTGATCGCCTAAAAGCAGCGTGTAACAAAGAAATTAGGGAACGTAAGAGGGCTTACACCAAAGCATAGTGCGTTGCGGTTTTTAGCCAAGAACGTCGCATACCCTACTAGTAGCTATAAGTTTTGGCGATTGGGCAAAACCGTGCAGTTCAACTACAGCCAGCCTTCGCTAACACCTTCGGTCCCTCGATCTCTGGAAAGCCAGTAGACCTGACGTTATTCCAGCGGTGGTTCTTAATAACTGAGCACCGGGGTTGTGTCCCGTACTGACGCGCTTGTATCGCCTGTAATATTTCTCAGGAATAGTTCCGGAGGCCTGGAGAGAGGAGAACGTTCAACCCATCCCCAAAAGAGGTGACCACTGCGATCCGACTAATTACCAACCTATAGCCGACACTTCCATACTCTGTAAAGTGCTCGAGCGGATCGTCAACACAATTCACAAGTCTTGACATTGCCAAAGCCCGAAGTCGCCCATAGATTGAGTCACCATGCTGCATTGACTGCACTTGCAATGTGGGTGACCACAGGCAGAGTGGCTGCCTGTGGTCACAACCTTACATGGAAATAGATAGAGAATAGGTCATTTTTGTTGGCACCTATAAAAAAAAATATTTTTCGTTCCTCGTGCTAGAACCAAATATGGGAAACAGTATTGCTAATACATTCGATTACATATTCATAGATATATTTCATCTCTCTTTACCCAAGTTTAATAAATCAGTTCACGATTTTCAAGTTACTTACCTGAGTAATCGATATCAAATAAGACACATTAAGTTACGTAATTCTTTTTTTATATATTTATTGTAAATTTGTGAAACAAATCTACTGGAACCTCTTTATGTCTATTTATGTTTAGAATGCTTATATTTAGAATGTTTATTGCTAAAAATTACCACACTCGTCCATTTTACAGTACTAAATTTTTATCCCTTTTTGTTTGGCTCTATATCAAAATTAATTTGTTTAAACTGTTTTGAATAATGTTTAAACTATTTTTATATTATTATTGTTCTATATTGTATCTCTATGTTTCCCTAATAAACTAGGATAAAAATAAAATGCCGTGTAATACTTTATGCGTCTCGCTAATTGCTTACAAGCTCCTTTCACAGATATGATACACCAGTGGGGGTAATTCGTGAATTACCGACCCTACTGCATTTCCCAAGTTGCTCTTGTAATGATAAATAGCAAGAACATGTAATTACGACAGTAAATTTATTTTTTATTTATTATATATATCGGCTATTTGAACATTTTTATGCATAATAATTGACTTTAAAAAGTGGATGACCGCCTTCAATGCGTCTTTTTTAATTCCTTGCCTGCACAATACTCATGCATTTTAAAATCTTATCTTATCTTATAATTCCCTTGGTATCACATGATCAAATCCTGATTAGGTTACAATGGGACCACAGCAGGAGTGTATTTCGAATAAAAAATTGTAAATCGGTGCAAATTGCACAGAAATCGCTTTACATACTTAAAAAACATACAAGTTACATACAACCTCCTTTTTTTTGTAGTCGGTCAATAAGGACTTAACCCGCCTGATGGTGAGGTTACTTTTGAAAACTGGTGCTTACCTTGTCAAGATCCTGTTCGTACCAACCAGCCCGATATCCAACTTCTGGATCCGATGGAGATTTCCTGAAATTCCATATTCCATCTAACTTTATTAAATCCCTAGTTTCTGTAGCTTGTGGATATAGGGCTCCCCCTGTACTGGTGGTTTTCTTCTTTGGTACTTGGTTGATGGTATTGCCAGAGACTGAATTGGTCACTACCACACTCACTATCATCGAGAGTGTAACGAAGGTGACTATTATCTCCTTTGGTAACATTATATCTGAAACAAAATGAAAACATCTTCAACATTTATATTGCACTTTATACCTAGTGCCATTCCTATACGACACACACACCATATAGAACTATAACTGGTATCAATTTGGAAATACATTCCTTTATGTAAATAATGCGGGAGATCATGTTATCTTTATATATATAATTCTTCTGTGAGTGTGTATGTCACTGAACTACTCTCAAACGACTGGACGGATTTTGATGAAATTTTTTGTGTGTGTTCAAGGGGATCTGGGAATGGTTTAGATTCACAAAACGGCCCGGCAGATGGCGCTGCAGTCGGTATCTAGGTTATTTATCTATATTGATCCTAATCGCTTGAAATATCATGCAGGACAACGTCTGTCGGGTCCGATAGTTCATTTATAAATATTGATAGATAGGATTTATTTTTATCCTAGTTAGAATCGTAGATTAGGCTTAAAAAAAGTTTTTTAATTTTAAAGTTATGCTGACACACGATTTATTCACTGCTTATGCACACCATGCTAATAATAAAAAAAACCGGTACACTCAATAAAAACCTGTGTATTTTGTACAAAAAAGTAAAATTATGAGAGTACATGAGACCTTAAAAGGCTTTACCATCCGATTAACTTGAAACTTTGTACAGCTATCGACTTTGAATTGTATCGAATAGTACTAGAAGTACTTCAATAAAATTTAATTCTCGGTTCAACTTCTGCAAAATTAATATTCTATGAACATAATTATTAGAATAAAGATAGTGAAGCAAATCTTAAAAACATTTATTCATGGTCTATTGACACCTGCAATATTAATCAGTTGTTAAAAGTGAAAACCATCATAGTTGCGAGACTCCGTAGCGGCTGGTAACGTTGCATGTCCAGTAGTATCTAGTAGTATACGCACTTTTCTGTCAACTCGACATGTACATATGTACCAGGTTTACTTTATGTAGACGGTATTGGAATTGTAATCTAAAAAGTCAACTATATTTACCACATGGTAAAAGACATTATTCTTCTTTGATTTTATTGAAGTACAAACACGAATACATTGTTAATGAACGACATAAATAATAAATATGTAATGTTGGATTCCTGTATACACGTGTGTTAGTTTTCGCGTTTTATAATTAAATGATTTTTAATATACATTAATCAATTGTGCAGAACAGAATGTAGTCTCTTTTATATTCAATTTAGGTATATGTTATTATCAGATGTATGAGGCTCAATAGATGCAAACCTGAAACGTACCTTACATAAAGTATAGTATTAACATATTGTTACTGCTTATTCGACTATTTAGAAGATTCCCAATTTGTTACTTTGACGATTTGCCTACTTTTGGGGGTATATATAGTCTTGGAGTGTTTCAGCTAAGCTAACTCGTAAGAGCCCTATTGACATACATCTTTTTCTATTAGCCTAATTTTCTAAATCTTTTCCAATGGGTAAAAATATTACATATCCCAAATTTGAAAGAACAACATACCCAAATACTTAATCACGTAAACCTAATAAGAATGAGTTAATATCTCATATTTTCACTCACTTTTCGATACTAAGATGTTACCGAAAGGTAAGAGGAAAAACTGCCGAATCTAGAAGTGCGCTACTCCACTGTCAATAGGTATTGCAAGTGTATCGCACAGCAAAACCTTGACCGCCGTACCATGACCAAAGGCGGATAAGTGATTTGCGCTATGTGAACTGGGTTGATGAAGCCGGTTTATATATTACGACACACAGACTGGTATTATGAAGATTTGAATAGACTAGTATTTGCCAAAGGTCGGTCATTAATTAAATCATTGATCATTGACTTCGAAACCTATATTTTTAAAAACCTTTTTTTCCGTCAAGAGTTCGATTTATAGGTATGCAACTCTGACCTGGTCGAAATATTGCTTAAACTCCCCGATTCATCCGTATAAGCAATATGTATTTCCTTCTACACCCCTCCTCCCCTTACTGTCTACCATACCCTTTAAATAAAGTCTTAATTGTCAATTAGCCGTCTTTAATAACCAAACTGCTCGATTGGCGGCAATAGGCTTGACTCCCAAAAAGTGACTTGACAAAATATAGGTTTTTAATCACCTCCGCAAGTCCCCTCAGGAACACAGGTTACACAATACTTACTAATACATTTGTCAATAGCTCCTAAGTATAAAGATAATAATCAAACGACAAAGCAAAACGAAAAGGTACTGAACTCTTCTGTTTTTGCCTATTTGTATAAAGATTGCGATACACTTAACATGGAAAAGAGATTAAAGTAATAAATAAAAGAAGAGTATTGACAGTGTCTTTTAGATAACCTTTGAATGGATAATGCGTCAGATTATGATGATATTTTTAATGTGATAATGGAACAGCTCCACGCAGAGAACAAGAAAAATTGCCAGTACCATTGATATTGAGTGTTTTTTTTATGATATAGGTGGACAGACGAACGGATAGGACGCCTGAAGGTAACTACCGCCACCCATGGACACTTGCAACTCAAGAGTCGTAAGTGCGCTGTCCGCCTTTTAGGGTGATGAGGGTGGGGGGAGGTTGGTAAAATAGGGGACAGAGGAGACGAAGGGTAACGGGAGGGGAAATAGGAGAGGCGAGGGGGAAAGGGAGAGGGGAGTAAGGCCTCCGGTACCCTCACTCACTTGCCAATACAATGTAACCATTACTCCGGTCGAGCTGGGCACGGTAAAAAAAGTAAAAAGAATGGTTTATTGATAACGATGCCTTTTTTTGACATGTTATAACTAATTTAACATGTCAAATAAAGGTATTGTAATTATAATTACCGATTACTGCTACCGTAATATCAGCTGCGCTTAATTTAATTTTTAGTAAAAAATATTTGTTAGTGTTAAAATCTTCCAGGATTACTTTAAACTTTAATATTTGTAACATTAACTGATACTAAAGCAACATTCCATTGCATTAAAACATAAAATGCAATGTGTAACCATAACAAAATAAATATGTAAGTACCAACAATACTTATGTAAATCACATGTGTTGTTAAAAGCCGGTGGCTTTCTAGCACACGCGTTCCAACAATGCCGGCCGGATTGTTCGTCAAAATTCTGTGCAGATTCCGAGCACCACCGAGTACGTGTTATAGGGTTGACGCGTATTAATATTTGTTATTTAGTTTGTCATCCATAAGACAGATAATAAATTGTAGATATGCCTTATTCAACAGAAAGGTACTTTATTTTATAAGTGGTCTTAATTGTGCATATTTTAAGGGTTCGAAAGTTATCGAATTGAAGTAAGTAATGACATTTACAAAAAAATTAGGACAAGACGTTGAGGGACCTAGCTACGACTATTAGGATTTCCTCTTCTGGGAGTCTTAGGGAGTAAATAAAGCTAAAATCCCACCAATATGTTTACCTATGCAAACAAATTAGAATATTACATATATTCTAATTTGTTTATATCTATTGCCTTATATCGCCTTTATTTGTTTACTAGCGTATACATTTAACATACAATCAACGCCAATAAAACTGGCTACAAGTGACTAGATACCAAAAAGTGGCATGATGTACTAAATCTCTACCAAATTGCAGCATTATATCCTACGCTGATGACACAGCTTTGGTAGTACATGGCAGTACTTGGGAAGAGACTGAACGCTATACAGAGAATGCTCTTAGAGAAGTAATGATCTGGCTTGAAAATAACCTCCTCACGATTAACATAAATAAAACAAGTTACATTACGTTCTCTTACCGAATAAATGTCCAACCTCCTCCACGATTTAGTATTAAGGCACACACTGGTTCTCAACAAATTGACTGTGTTTGTCCTATCTTGACACGAGCAGATACAGTTAAATATCTTGGTCTCATCATATACAGACACTTGAACTGGTCGACATACATAAATAAATTAACAGCTCGAATAAGAAAGCTTATAGCGTTCTGCAGACTTAGATACCCTGTTATGTGTATATTATGCTCTGGTCCAGAGTATACTACAATACTGTATTATCACATGGGGTGGTGCCGGGACGACGACACTACTGCCCTTAGAACGGGTTCAAAGAGGTATACTGAAAGTTATACTTGGCAAAACAAGGAGATATGGTACTGATCTCCTCTACAGCGAGTGCCCCGTACTCACAGTGAGGCAACTTTTTATCAAGTGAATACTAATCCGTAAGCATAAAAGCACTAATTTGAAGCCGATTTTAAAACGCAATAAAACCAAAATTTATTCTGTATCGCCACATAGAACAAAGCTCGCACGGCGGCAATATTTTGTCCTTGGCAATTTCCTATACAATGCTGCAAACGCTGAGAAAAACATATATCCACTATCGATAAACAAATTCAAAACAGTTATCATACTCTGGCTGAAAACGCTTAACTACGATAAAACGGAAGAACTTGTATGTAATCAAAGATTCTAAGTAATTTGTAATGGAAATAAACACACACAAACACACACTCACACGCATGCACGCGTGCACACACACTGAAACACATACAATCAAATCTTATCATTCTTACTGGTAGTAATTACTTATATACATGAAAAAAAACTAACTATTTCAATTGCTGTTATTTATTGACTTTATTAGATACACGCATTTTATAATATGTACATAACATTGTAATCGTAAACTCGAGTTTAATTTGTTAAATTTTTATTTTTATTATAATTCATCATCATGTTGCATTCTAATTTTATTATTAATTTATAATTTTGGTACAAATCAATTGTATTGCATTTGTACATTTTCTCTGGGTGGAAGGCGCTGACGACTGTTAAACAATTTTTTATAGTACGGTCGTCAACGGCAACCTCTTGCCTAATATTAATGTGCCTTAATTTATTTTAATTCGAGTAAAAAACCGGTTTTTTAATGAATTCGGATTGTCTTGAATAAAATCACTTGTTCGACAATATTACTGAGTAAAATCACTAGGAACAGTACTAGTGATTTGACTTAAGATTTGTAGCAAGTTCGACCAAGTGCCAACAAACAACACTATAAATATTTTGGATTGTATATTTTATTGCTAGAGATCGAAATCCGCTTGTCTTCAAAATTTATTATTGAGATTGAGCCATACACATCTAATTAAAATATGTATAGTTTGAGACATTAGTTTTTTATTAGAGCTTTATGTTTACCAACCCTATTAGCAAACATATTACATAACATCAAATAAGTAGATAAACAAAAATATTCAACAAATGAGTGCTATTTGACACATACCGTTGTGTTCTGGTTAGTATTGCAAATTATCTGTCATAATGGCACTGCACTACTATATAACCAACGTTAAATTGTTATTCAGTAATAGCTGAAATACCTTCTAATCTTTACTAAACGTTGGTTACTAATAGCTGAACTCGTGACTGCAGCTTGTAGCTTACGGCCCATTTTCTTTAAGCTCACTGCTCACAATAATTTTGTCCCCAGTAAGTGGTAATGAAAACGCCTCTATTCACTGCGAGGGCAAGCAGCTTAGAGGTGTTGACGGTGTATCGTAATTTGTTTTTACTGCTAATCGAACGTAGGAAAAGACTATATAACTGTTCCAGATTATCATTTATCTACATATATACACATACTATACACCCGAAGGAGAAGGCGACTCAAACGCCAACTTTTCGATGGCAAGAATTTAGTTCACATACGAGAACTAAATTAGGAAAACAAATTAGGCAAGCTTTTTGCTGTTATCCGGACACTGTTAAGACTACGTATACTGTGATAGATAACAATCCGATCACTTAGTCGGCTTTAAGCCACCTAGGTAAGAGATGGGGTGGCCCTATTCTACTAGAATATACTATATCGAGAACTACACGGCATTATTGATTAGGATTACCAGAATACTTAGTTGTTTACATCTAAATCTAAAATTTAATTTAATTTTTGTAGTGGGCGAGTCTTTAAATTGGGTCATAATGAACGTTCTTAATGTAGGTGGCACTAATTATTTAGTACGCAACAAATTAATGATTTACTAATAGAAAAAAAATGCATTTCTTATCTAAAAGTATCAGTGACTCCAATGTTATTGACTTTACGCTGCTGATAATTACTACAAAACTAATATATAATTGAGAAAATAATCACTGAAACACTACGCTTGTCTACAAGTGTGTGGCAGATGTGGCTAATGAAATTTTACACATACAAACGCTCACGCCTTGCTCACTTATCCCCTAAGGGGTAGACAGAGGTTGTTTAATACTTACATATTGCTAATTACAATTTGGTCCCACCAACGTAGTAGGGGCAAGCGTTATTGCCTTCAACCGAGCACTATATACATATGTATGATAGATAACAAATTTTATATCGTATGATTTATTTTAATTACTGTATCATGTATTGTAGCACCTTTGGTATATTCTTATTGGATGTCTCGTTAGGCTTGCTATCTACTCGAAATAGGTCTTATATTTGGGAGTACTAACTTGTTATTAGATACATATCACACCATCACAGTTGTAGTCCCGAAGGGGTAGGCAGAAGCGTATGAAATACTCACATTTTGTACACTATAATTTGGTCCTCGTTTATTATATCTTGAAGAACCTCTCTAAGCTGCTGTCGAATCATGTCAACTCTTTACTTTCTTCTATCTTTAAAATAGTCACACCAGCCAGAAGTGCTTCCTTATGGAATAGGTAGGTATTAATATGGCATATACCGATATATACATATGTATACAGATAGATCCTTAACATTTCACATATTATATTAAAGGGAGCAATCGAAAATTGCATGCGCATGCAACTTTATTAGAACTTTCCTTTTAATAAAAACACTTGCGTGAATGAAAAATCATTCGCTAGAGTAAATATAGCTTCTTATACTTTTTACGTTACGAATATAAACATAAAAAGTGGCACAGTTGTGCCTTGTAAGCTCATGGTATATGTATTTAATAACTTGTTATACAAAAAGTATTACCAAATAGGCATTTTTGTTCGGAATCCGACTAAGTAACGTCTCCACATCTAAATAAAATTTGTTAGACCCTTTGGTTTTTGTTACGATGGGGTGGTAACGATGACAGGTGGGCTATGTATCTAATATTCATTTTAATATTTGGAGTTAAATTTTGCCTAACCCCGCCTTCTACTATATTTGTGTACATTTGTAAAATATAAAACATAAATCTTATTAACATCGTGCGTTAATGAAACTTCATAAGAACTTTATTTTATATTTAATGTAATCTTTACATATAAAGTAATTTACAACATTTATGTAGCTATGTATATGAACTGTTTACTTTGTGTAATCTTCAACTAACAAACACAGCTTAACCGAACAATATATAATATCATACGATTGAGCGGTTGCTTATGTATACTCACGATAGGGTTCGTTGTTACAACAACAGATTATAAAACAACATAATCACGCACAACCACAAAGTGTTTAACAATCTCTGGTTATTTCAAAACAAGAAATTATTGTGGGATAGTTTACGGATGTGGTGCTTGACTTTGCCACCTCATTATTATTACACGGTAGCTGGGAGCGGGTACCTACATACTTTAATTACCAAAGCACGAATCGACCTACAAAAAACATACTAACAAGGCGTGTGATTAATAAATCATAACCCAAAACAAATGAATGTCATGTTTATTAAGTTAGCATGAATGGTGGGACTTTTTTAATTATTTCTTTTTTGCACATAAAATAACATATGAAACTCATTAATTAAAATGTCAATTATTTTTTGTAACAAATTTTACTAAGGGAAATCCCCGAGCAGGTTAAGAAGTCGACAACAAAGTTCACAGCAGTCACGGTAGGTATTAAACAAAATAACCAATTAAAACACATGTACTCCTTCACGGTTGTAATTCATCGGGATCCGCGTGTATAATGTCAAAGATATATTCCGTTTCTGATGTAATCCGTAGCATAGCGTAGCAATGTGTTTCGTAATAAACACCGTCTTAATACTATTCTTATTTGTATCTGACATGCTGCTAACATGAATTAAAAGAATAAAAAAGAAAACACTCGTATGTATGTACGACTATGTCATTTTATAAAAGATCGATATGGTGTAGCACAATAGCAATACATTGTTATGTGTGATGTTAGACGTACCATTAACAGCTTTGTATAAGGCTAAGGAAAATGACAGAAGAAAGAAACTTATTTTTACCTCCAGAAGCAGATAATGAATATCGAATACCGACAATCACACAATTGGCACTATTTACACAATACAACACTACTAATTTGTAAAAATTTGTTCTAAATAAAAATTTGCGTGATTCCGAGGATTATGTTACGCTTAATCTCTATTTGCCATCTTCGGTTGAACGACCCAAGCATGATGTAATCTGTTGAAGAGCTTGGTAAGTTAATGATGGTCTTAAATATTTATTAAAGAACTCTGTAGGTGATTGACCGCATGCTTGTGTAAATATTATTTTAGATTAGATTGATTAGTCCCAAATTGAACTTGAAACTTTATAAAATCACTGATATTTTCTTACCGATACCTGACCCTGACCTGTCAATATGATGAAAGACAGTACAACAATAAATGAAATATATACATTTTTTTTTCTTTATACTCGAACCTAACATCAATTTAAACTGATGATAAGATTGAGATGATGATTAAGATTGCTAGTAGGTATCCCCAGTAAATCTATTTATTGTATATATGTTACGTAGATACTGTCCAAAAAGGGGGATTTAGGATCCTTCCAGGAGTTAGCTTTTTGCCACTGGCGCTTAAACTCGTAAGCTATTACAATGCACAGGAAAATTTACAACCTACGTCTAGAGTAAAAACTCACACAAACTAGTTTACACGATAACGTTATCTAATAACAATCTGCTTAAGACGTCAAGTAAACGAATATTTAAACAACGTAATTAAAAAAACCGACCAAGTGCGAGTCGGACTCGCGCACGAAGGGTTCCGTAATCGATAAAAACGGCAAAAAAATCACATATTTTGTATAGGAGCCCTCTTAAATATTTATTTTATTCTGTTTTTGTAATATTTGTTGAAATACAAATTTCAACTGTCAAACTATCACGGTTAATGAAATACAGCCTGGTGAC
Source organism: Tyria jacobaeae (assembly GCA_947561695.1). Classification (NCBI taxonomy): domain Eukaryota; kingdom Metazoa; phylum Arthropoda; class Insecta; order Lepidoptera; family Erebidae; genus Tyria; species Tyria jacobaeae. The sequence goes on along the minus strand of OX387219.1, from coordinate 13,699,317 downwards.
ATACGGACAGACGGACAGCGGAGTCTTAGTAATAGGGCCCTTTGGGTACGGAACCCTAAAAAAGGCAATTAAATTCGACATCTAGCACAAGACAACAAGACTATTTTAGTTGATCTAATATATTTGGTAGTAGTAGTAATAGGGCGCACTTGTTATACTTTCATAAAAGTGTCCTCGATAAAACTAGTGTAATGGGAGCATGCAGTCATAAGAACAAATTGAACTGTCGTGAGTACATTTGCATAAAGGTCTCAATTCCATGCATTCAATGTACTTACTCTGTGAAACGAATATACCACGGTAGTAATTATGTTGATAAGTACTTTGTATATAAAATGACATACATGTATACACATCTCCGAAGATGGGGGGCACATTAAATACAAACGTTTTAGTAGGTATCATTTGGTGAATATGCATGATGATATGGCTAGTTAATCAATATCAATTAAAAATAATTATGTGTATCTTCACTTTACCTTATGTTATAAAGTAAAATGTATACAGTCAATGGCACAGTTGTTGAGATGCAATATTCGTTTTACATATAATACTGCTGTATTTTAATCTTTAATTCTTTACATAAGTTGTAAGTCAGTATTGACTTTACAATTTTAACTGTTTCTTAATTAACAACCAGATTCTCAATTAAAGAGAGCCTGTGAGTGTGAAAATTAATAGGCAGTATACACTCCTAGCCGTTCTTTGGTTAAGGACTTTAATATTCACCTGTAGCTTTTAACAGTGGTAGAACCATTCTTAGATACGAATGAAATCGACCGGTACAATACCACGGCCTCACAAAGAACCGGTTGGGCAGCAATGCTTGTATTGCATTTCCACCATTAGTGAGGTTTCCAAAGGCCTAACAACCGATTCCACTTTCCCATCTCCTCATCCCCCCGTGTTCTTCCATTCCCTGCATCTATCTATGTACATATTCACAACAAAAATACATGTACAAAGTAGTTTTGTTATTAATACATACAAATTTAAATTTAAAATATACATACTATTATAACTCAATGTATTATAACATGGTTAACGATACGATCAAACCGCAATCCTATAACGTCTAATGAAGTTTTTCAATAAAATGTCTTGCAATCTTGCTTACAGGAGCAGAACTTCAAGATACCTCTCGAGTTATGCACCCTAGGGAGTACAGAAATCTGCCGGGCCCTACAACCTAGATCTATGTTAGCGAAACATAATTAGATAGTGTTTATAATAAAGATTTTTTTTTTATTGAAACAGTTCTGCATCTAGACATTTCAGCTCTTATTATTCATTATCAGTACATGGTCCTGAAGATAAGGTTTGAACGAAAAGTAATCAACTCGTCTTGACTACCAGCACTGAAACAAATGTTGAGTGAGATTATGAGTTAACATGATAACACAGGGCGTAGCTTTAACCATTGACCCGGTTTAGTGGAGCATCTCATTAAGCCAATGAGCTAAATCATTTGGCTAATAGTCACTTAATTACTGGCTGTCTTAATGGACTATTCTTTATAAGGAAACAGAAATAAAATAAATTTCCGTGGGAGACTGTCATACTTCGGCACGTATGGAGTCAGTATCCTCATACTGGAGGATTCCTATGAATGGGGCAGGGTACACCTCACAGGCCTTTCATCACTTCAGATCTTATCATCAGGTGACACTGCTCCCCCCCCATAACAGAAAACAATAAAATATAAAGAGACTAAGAAATGTTTAAAAAAATTGTGATAAATATCTTGTTTTTTTATCCTATAGGGGGACAGATGAACAGACGGATCACCTGATGGTAAGTGACAATCATCGTCCATGTATACTTGCAACTCAAGAGTCGTAAAGTTCACTGCCCGCCTTTCAGGGTGATGAGGGATACGAGAATGCGGGGTAGGGAAACCTCACTTATTTCGGGGAAATTCAACGCAAGCGTTACTTCACAACGCGTTTTCTGTGAGGCCGTGGTATCGCACCGGTCGAGCCGGCCCATTCGTAACTAAGCATGGCCCTACCACTAATTTATAAACCATACTTTTTATAATTGACCATTCTACATCAAGATAACGATGTGCAGCAGCGATCGAAGATGTTAACTCTTACAGTGACTGTTTAACTTATTGAGAAGTCAAGTTTGAGTCTTCTAGCTTAGTAACATTCTTTTATAAACATTCGTTTGACCTTATTTTAAGCAGTCAGCGCAACCTGTAAATATTTACTGATCAGGACTTCCCAGGACCAATTTTTATACAGATACAAATTAAAAGAACTTGAAGGTCAAGTATAGTGTAGTTTTGGGAATCATTTCTTTAATCGCGTTGTACAGGTCGTTCTATAAGTGTCCCAAATGGTATCAAATATTAAATCCCATAAGCTAGTCCTATCACACGTGTAGGTACCAAGAATTACAAAATCGTTTTAATGTTCAACAAAACCCGATGTATATCAACATCGTGCATTACCGACGACTAAAGAATAATAAAAACATGATTTCAGTTTTCAAAGGCGCTGTAGGTGTTTACGGCTTATAACTCTTATCGAATACATAACATGAATGACAAGAACCTATCTAAATGCACAAGGGAAACCACTATATTCTTAACTCGTGGTAAAGTCGAGATAGAATCGACGGTACATAAAAGACATATTCATGAGAGACATTACAGGGAAAGAATACTAATCCTTACTTGGAGGGAAAACGGATCATAGAGGACCTACAAAGGTGTCATACTTCGGCACGTATGGAGTCAGTATCCTCATACTGGAGGATTCCTATGAATGGGGCAGGGTACACCTCACAGGCCTTTCATCACTTCAGATCTTATCATCAGGTGACACTGCTCCCCCCCCCATAACAGAAAACAATAAAATATAAAGAGACTAAGAAATGTTTAAAAAAATTGTGATAAATATCTTGTTTTTTTATCCTATAGGGGGACAGATGAACAGACGGATCACCTGATGGTAAGTGACAATCATCGTCCATGTATACTTGCAACTCAAGAGTCGTAAAGTTCACTGCCCGCCTTTCAGGGTGATGAGGGATACGAGAATGCGGGGTAGGGAAACCTCACTTATTTCGGGGAAATTCAACGCAAGCGTTACTTCACAACGCGTTTTCTGTGAGGCCGTGGTATCGCACCGGTCGAGCCGGCCCATTCGTAACTAAGCATGGCCCTACCACTAATTTATAAACCATACTTTTTATAATTGACCATTCTACATCAAGATAACGATGTGCAGCAGCGATCGAAGATGTTAACTCTTACAGTGACTGTTTAACTTATTGAGAAGTCAAGTTTGAGTCTTCTAGCTTAGTAACATTCTTTTATAAACATTCGTTTGACCTTATTTTAAGCAGTCAGCGCAACCTGTAAATATTTACTGATCAGGACTTCCCAGGACCAATTTTTATACAGATACAAATTAAAAGAACTTGAAGGTCAAGTATAGTGTAGTTTTGGGAATCATTTCTTTAATCGCGTTGTACAGGTCGTTCTATAAGTGTCCCAAATGGTATCAAATATTAAATCCCATAAGCTAGTCCTATCACACGTGTAGGTACCAAGAATTACAAAATCGTTTTAATGTTCAACAAAACCCGATGTATATCAACATCGTGCATTACCGACGACTAAAGAATAATAAAAACATGATTTCAGTTTTCAAAGGCGCTGTAGGTGTTTACGGCTTATAACTCTTATCGAATACATAACATGAATGACAAGAACCTATCTAAATGCACAAGGGAAACCACTATATTCTTAACTCGTGGTAAAGTCGAGATAGAATCGACGGTACATAAAAGACATATTCATGAGAGACATTACAGGGAAAGAATACTAATCCTTACTTGGAGGGAAAACGGATCATAGAGGACCTACAAAGGAGTCTAGGTGTTAGAAATATTAGGCAAATGTGTTTATTTTATAATAAAGCCTTCAATGAGTTACATTGTCTGTATATTTATTAAAGACGGGGCGTGAAAAAGCATCTCACCAGGCCGCCATAGTGTGGGTCACCATGCTGCATTGACTAGACATGCAATGAGGATGGTGACCACCACTCTTTGACTCCACCTATTGCTTTCCATCAGGCAAAGTGGAGTCACTATGGTAGGCTAATATAAAAAAAAAAAGTTTATTTCGGAGATGTCATTCTAATTTCGGACCCCACTCCCCTTTCTTATAGAACTGCAGCGGCTAACGCGTCGGTGTCGAGCAGTTTATATGTATATTTACGAATCCGATAAATAGCGAGAGCTCAGTACATTTCGGAAGGATTCCTGATATAATTATCAGTATTTTCCGGCTGTTATATCAAATATTCATGAAATTGAGCATCCATTTTATTATTTAACCTCGACTGCAACGCGTTATTGTTAGGAAATATGCATAGCTGAGTGTTCTCGATCAGGGTCAGAAGTTGTGTGATGTTCGTTTACTCAACGCAGTATAGCAAACAAACGTAACTGAACATTCAATAAAATATGATAAGTAAATGGTAGTTTAAGTTTCATTTGTTGAAACTCCCATTTTAATATTAGAGATGATGCATTAAGTTATAAAGTACAAAATAATATCATCAAAAAAACTCGCTTTTGTAATTCACATACACAGACATATTAAATCAAATAAATTCTTCAGGGTTATCGAAAATTGAAATATATTTAAAGATACAGAGTTTGTATATTTGTTTAAACTATAACTACTTATCCGATTTAAAAAAATATTTTCGCATTAGATGACCAGTTTATTGAGAAAGGCTATAATCTTTATAAGTGTATACCATTAAGCTACTATCCTTAAGAACAGAGCTGTGAGCATGGACGCAGGTAAAACTATGAGTAAAATAAGGTGCAAATGATGATTAAGTTGCTATGAATTTTGAAAAGTCAATGCCTCTCTGTCAAAACCTCTGAATTAATCAAATTTTTGTAACCTTTAATAGTAACCAAGTACAATTATAGGGTTTACCTACAATATACATATAACTTTTATACCCCTTTTCGTCCTACTCTATAATAGATAAATCGCGACTGCGTAATATATAAAATATATGAAACGGATAGCATAACGTTGTTAATTACCTAATTTGAACCATTTTTTTTATCTAGGAAACTAGGTTACAATTGTAACCATTAGTTTTGGACATGGAAAGGTCGTGTAAATAGGGTTTTCGTAACGAATTATACCTTTACGCACGAGATCCTGCGTGACGGTCAAAATTAAACTCTGTCATAACACTTTCAAAATATATATGGTAAATTAAGTATATTTATTTATTTGGTAGGTATTCTACACCCTTATATATACAGTAAAGTTAAAACAATGTCACTGTTAACTATTGATCATTCACATGAAAAATATTATAATCACATTATAATGTACTATGTGATTCAAATAAGAAGATAACTGTAAAACAGCCCCATTGATTAGCAGTGGCTGTGCAACTTAAGAGCGGTCAGCTCTCTAGCACCCCATGCTAACAGCGGGATTAAGGAAACTAAGTCAGTTCTCTACAAATGAAGAAGCATTTCATCATGGCATTATCAGAAAATGGCGTGTTGTTTGGTTTGACATTTGACAGCCTTACATTCAATTAATATTTTTTTCAAAAAAGGATTCAGGAATTACTTTAGTTGAACGCACAGGCGGCGTAGCGCTCCAAGTAGTCACCTCGACACCACGCTGCCGCGCCGAGTGTTGTGGGTTTGATCCCCTCACGGGACATCACTCTGTGTAATCCTCAAATTGTTGTTCTGAGTCTGGGTGTTCTTTGTGTCCGGGAGTCGTCTTTTTTTAAAACAAATAAACAATTTTCAAATTTCAGGAGTTTCTTTTCGTTGCGCCAAACTTTAATGCTGTGTTAGTTTTTCTTTTGTTCATATTTGTTCAACTTATATATTTCTAATATACATAGAGTCAGTGAGAAATTGACACTTTTTTGCTTTTTTGTAAATAAAAATAATTAAGTCTAAAGTTTTGCTTTATTTGATAACGTTCTAATTCTCAGTTAAGTGATTTTCGCTGCACAGGGACTGCACTTTCAGTTTATGTCCAGCAAACAATCATAACTGTTAAATTAATATTTTTATGAAGTGACTATATAGATAGATAGGTATAAAACACTTTCAACTATTGAACAGCAAAATTGTAATTCACAGTCAAAACGTTTGTAAGATTATAATAAATTACTTTGTTAAAGTATTACTGTATAAACTCATGGTATAAAGTAAAAACTATGTATCTTAATAAATCATATAGTTTATATAGTACAATCATTTGTACAATAAATTTTATGTGTCAAAGATAATACATATATTTTATTTTAAATTACGTTATTACGATTTGATGCCAATGATACTTTTTTCACAAGTCTGAAGTGAAGTTGGCGCAGTTGTGATTATCTTCTGATTTGAGCCTCATAATAGGTACACCGTATTAATGTTCCGGTTCAACAATACTAAACTAAAAACATTTATAATATAAAGTTAGAGTTTTGTTTTTGAACTAACGGTCGGGTTCGAAAAATATTTTAGTATTGGATAGAGTATTTACAGATGAATAAGATAGGACATCACGATAAAATGCCCTATGACCAGTGGACCAGTGACCAACGACACAGATGACACTGGGGATCGGAGAATATTGTACAAGTTTTCCCTTACTTGGCCACGTAATGTTCATTGAATAGCCATCTAAACTAAGCTAAACTGCTTAACGCAAGAAGAATATTTTTTATATAGTGTTGTTTGTTGGTGTGTTTTATGTTACCTGGCAGAACCAGTGATGATCACGATCTCAACATATATTAATATACTTTTACCTGACTTCAAGAAAATCTCCCATCAAGCCACTCTCTGTTGAAGCCTTCATTTCATTCGTTTTTTTTATTCTGTTGATATTTTACAATTGACAACATCTCGATATAGTGCTTTAATTTATAAGTTTTATAACACTTCGCTACTTGCTTCTGCAATAATAAGGTGGTGAAAGCGAATGAAATTGCATGTTAAAGTGCATCAATGACATGGATTGTCAATATAAGAACAACTTCAGTATGACATTACAGACAAAGATAAGTTTTTCTACAAAAAAGTGTACTCTCATAAGTCATAGATATATTACCAATCGACAGTTAAGCAGGTAGAATAGCTATGATGCAAGTGATGCAACTAGTCTAATTATTGTTAAGTACACCGTGTTAATTCATGAGTGTTGAATTTTGTGGGTTCTTTATATATGTATTGATGACATGCATGTATGTATGTAATATTGTTCGTTAATAATAATAATAATCAGGAGCCCTACCCACCGGTAGCTTGGTCCCTGTACCCGATACCGGTGGGATACTATTCTTTATATTTTTAAATATATATTGTTTTATTTTATATTTAAGATGTAATTTGTATGTTTATTAATGTGAATAAAGAGAATAATAATGTTTTTATTAATAATAGTGAAATTTAAATGTCGCCGGGTAGGTTGGCATCACAAATAAAAAGCAAGGTCTTGTCTTGGGAATGAAGTACTTTAGTTAGTTTTATAATAATCTGATTTAAAGTTCCCGAAAGCTCCACGACCTAGGACATAATTTGTTTCTTGTTTTTGCTATAATTTTATATGACCAAAAAAAAACAAAAGATATCCACCCCCCAAAAATTGCTACAATTAAAAGCACTCTCCTCATCGTAGGTTTAGTAAAGTTTGAATTTGATATAATTAAATAAAATTATAAAAATTAAGGACAACACCAGCACCTATTAAAAGGAGGATATAAAACATTAATCTTGCATCGTTAAACTAAATATTTGCTTATTATTGCGCTTAATATAATTCAAAATAGTATCATTACTTTATCAAATTAAAATGTAATTTACGTCTGTTTGTTTATAAGGTCCGGGTGTATAATAAATATAATAACGTTAGGTTCGACGCTCGAAGCATCATCTAAATAAGTTAAAAATACTTACTAAATACTTACTTGAGACAATTTTTGGCTAGGTTCCTGTAGTTCCGTCTAACTTGTTTTCCTTTAAACGTTTTTATTTAGCTTGCCCTATTTGTTGCTTTTTTTTGTGTCAAATTTAGTAATCATTTTTATCATTATCTAATTCATACAAGCTGCTGGCTTACCCTGTTTTAGTCCGGTTATTATTATTAGTATTATGATTAATGAATATTCAGGGTTTTGCTATAAACTAATACGAATACTACTACTACTACTACTACGAATCTAGAACCTTTTTGATTTCGAGTAGCGAATCACCATTTTTCTTTTTTATGTTCATGATCTGCATGTTTTGTATCAATGAAGAATTCGTAATAAGATTGTTCAATCAAAATAGTTTCAACATTGACAAACTCTAAAACATAATATGTAGTATCTATACTTGAGCAGATGGAATCCCGAAAATGTATTAAGTATTGATTGAGCCCTGATAAGTCAATATCAGTACTTATAAGGAACGAGGAAGTAATATTTATCGTAAAATTAAGATTATGGTGTTACAAAATGTGAAATCTCAAGAAAAGTTATTGTAGTTATACATTCATGTGGAACGTGGGTAAGCAAGTGGTGCAAATTGCGTTTGTATCGCGACTTTTTGCTCAACTATTTTGTAATAATTGTTTTCCAATACCGGGCTGCAATTATGTTACATAAGGTGAGAAATAGTATGCTTACTATGAAGTTATAATAACTATTACTTTACTTCAATAGCAACTCCAGAGCGTTAGATCTAATTAAACACTACGTATGTCAATATTTGATTTATTTATAATAAAGCTAAAATTCGCAGCAGATTAGAGGTAAAAATTCATCCATGAAACCTTCTAAAATTGTAAAATGCTATGCAGTGGCAGTTCTAGAGTGTTCTACAGATGTTACTGTGAGGTCTTGCAGGATACTCTACGATGATTTCACTGCTCAGTCTTTCCGTGTACGTACATACATACACACATACATACATACATACATACATACATACAGACATACATACATACACACATAAAATCTAGCCCCATTTACGTAATAGGGATTGACCCGTAATAGGGACCGACCCGAGTTCGAGTTATAAGCATATCTATTCATATTTAAAAAAGGTTTGTTGTTACTACCTGTACGTAGATATTTACTTGGGATTGTCGTGATCCAGGCTTACTACCTGCTAAACATGTAATAACTATATGTACATAGATCAAAATATTTGGACACTTCATTTATTTAACAGGCAGTAGATTCTAAAAAAACGTTCATTCAAAATTCATAAACAATGGAACACTTTATGTATTTTGGGTCACGGGTTATGTTGTTGCTTATTTATTTAGAATTATAAGATAACTAGCATCATCAAAATATTCCACAGCCGTCGCTACTTAACAAGTCATAATTTTATGTAGATAAACATAATATATCTATTATTTTGTAACTGACTAACGACCGGCAAGCGTTGCAATGCCCCATTTCTTTAATGTGATAGAAACCTTATCGGACGTTCGGATTACTACTATAGGGGATGTAATTACATAGAGCTTGACAGAGTCAGTACGTAGATTAACTGTTAATTTAAGGTGTCCTGATTTCACCTGTTTAATCCGCGACGCAAAAAGTAGAGGTGATATAATTTAATTTATATGCTACTTGACTGAAGGTCCGATTTGAATTTAGATTTTTGTGTTATTCAAGAGAATGTATAAAGAAGAACGTCTCTTTTCTAAATAAACGATTAGACCAGAGCCGAGGTTATTTTAATTTACACTTGTATAATCTGATAAGCTACATGTTTGAACTATGTTCACATTTTCATCTAATCCATTGGAATTAATCCCAATGCCGTTACTTAATTTGTTAACGGAGTAGGTGGATTACTGTAACCAAAGACTTGAAAAGTTAATAAAACGATAAAGTCAGCTAGAAAATATAAACCTTATCGACTACCGCTACATTAGTCTGTACTTTATCTACAGTATCTTAAAATAATTTCAAGTCATTTCGTTTGAAAAATCTGCTAATGACTTTTTAACGTAATGGACATTCTGAATTAAAATTAAAACTACACTCTGTAAACTACATTGTATAAGATTCCAGAGGGAAACTTACACACGATACGACATTCGATTGTTTGATTTTGAATTGTTTTTTATTCAGCTTTTAAAGTAAGGATGGATGTACTGAAAAATTAAATATTAGTTTTGATGTAGAACTACCGCAGCATAAACAGCTCGCAATATCAATTCTGTGTTTGGAGAGTATACGGCTAATGAATCATTTTCGTAGATGAAATTATGACTAGAAAAATGAACTAAAAGGATGACTACTGTACATAACTTTGAATAATTAAGTCAAACCTGCAGCTAGACAGCCCTCTCGTCAATTGATCTTCATTCTTCTTCATAACACTACCGCAAGTCCTCGCACTACTCGAGAAGTCGTTTTAACCTACAGTTAAAAACCATAAATCATGCTCGACGAGTACTCGACGAACCTGGCTCTAACCAACCTATCATTTTTTCGACGACTTTTACATGGGAAAAAAATGTCTTCCCAGGAAGCAATAGCAATGGGTTCAGGTTTCCTGAGTTCTCTCCCAAAAAATGTTTGAATATAATTTTTCAACTTTATGTATGTGAAAACCTATAAATGGCCTTCTTTTCTACGGTTACTCAACCTGTATTAGCTGTAAGTTTTCGGAAAGAATAAAATAATATAAAATAAAAAATAAAATATGTCTTAAATCTCTAATAATCTCTCTAAAATATAAATATGCAGTGGTTATGTTTTTAAAATTAGAGTAATGACGCAAATGCCCGAAAATTAATAATAAAACCGAATTTATGTTTTTTTGTGTATACCTTCTTACATATAGAATACAATAGAAAAAAGAGCACGTTACAAATAATTAAGTGTATTACAATCGGCGGTCTCATCACACACGGCGATTTTTTCCATACAACGTTGATACGGTACCGTCATAAATGATTGGAATAGCCTGTATAATGATTTTAAAAAGAGTTTAAATTAAAATTATTGTTTTGTGACAAATTAATTAAGCACTACATTTAATTATCTTTAGGTATGGACACGAGGTGTCTGCACCTGTATTTTAAGCTGCCTCGATTATTTTATATAAAATACCCCAGACTTCTAAAGGCTGAGCAGATTTCCTTAAAACATAGCTAAGAACACTCGATCCATCTTTCAAACAAAGTAAATCGCATCAAAGTCAGTTCATTCATTTAGTAGCCACGATGGTTAAGAAACGTGAAACTTTTAACACTCCTCTTTTTGCGTCAAGGTTTAAGAATACTTTCCTCTTCATATCTGGCGATACATATGTATCTTCGCAGTGTACGATTACTAATAACCAAACTAAACGATCATTATATCAATGTATTTTTTTTTCTATGAAGTCATTATATTTATTACAAAATAACACTTATTGCCCTTTAAACATACATAGGTATAAACAATATCAGTATCGGTTCTGTTTATTATTCGAAGCTCCATAAGTTTATACGTTAATGTGTAGGTTTTTAAAATATTTCGTTAACTTACTTTTCTTCTGCTTACAAGACGCTAGTACCTAAATATAACAATATGACGCAGGTCAATAATTTATTGTTGTGTTGGTATTATATTCAAAATGATACAAAGAAAATAATAAATCTATACTATAACAGAACCAACTGCAATCTTACGATTAGTATCACGTACTTACATTAAAAAAAGCGCGTTTATTATTAATCGACTCCAAAAAGGAGGGGGTTTTCAATAAACTCGATATCTTCACCAATCGAAGTTAATCGATTTTTAAATAAATTTTGCCGATTTTTAATTGTGATATCTTTGAATTGGTTGTGTATTATATATATATTGGATGTGTTAGGAGTGGTTTCCCTATAGTTCACTGCGATTGTGTGTGTGACCATTTCTCTACCACCGCTTAACAATGACAAATAAAAATAAAAAAGGAACATTTCATTTGTCACATAATACATAGCATACCTAAAAAGAACTTGTGTGCGTTAAGAATAAAAAGATAAAGAAATGTATTAAAAACACTTAACTATACTATTATTATTAGCTTTTTTTTTGCATTCTAGCCTTCAACGTATTTAACGTAGCTCGTATTAACATGGTTTAATACGAAATAGTAATATGATTTACTATTTTTCATATAAAATGTCATTTACATTTAGCTCATCTGTACAATGTAGGTACATAACCAAATGTTAAATTTATAGTTGAAAAATATTTTTTGAATTATATTGTACTTACATGAGTAGTGCACAAAAATATTATAGTTGTATACAATATTATTAACTGTAACAATAATTTTATATAACTAACACAAAAACTTAAAACATAATAAACGTGTCTTTCAAAATACTAGTTTCGCGATATTTTGTGAAGAAATTACAAATTTCGAACGTACGCGCGTTCTCCGCCTGGCGCGTGTCGGCGGACTGGCTGAATGTAAAAATCTGTTGTCACATATTATCGGAGCGTACCGGCATAAACCAACCGTCTCGGAATAAACACAATTAATTTACGGACATCGTAGTACAGAATTACATTGCTTGCTTTGTCGGTTGTACGTTATTTCACTTTCTAGCCAAGTCGTAGTAACACCGATGCTCCAGATACAGTGATAAAAACAAAATTGCTCATGTCAGGAACACATAATAGTGATAAAATGAGTTCAAACTTACATCATAATATACTAATGTTTGTTGTACTCTTTACCTCACCTCTACAGATATTAATACCTACGTGATTTCGAGGAAAAGCTTAATACCTACCTACAAAGGAATGTATATTTTAAGTTACTTATTTATTTTTTAAATTACGTTTGCTTAAACAGCATAGACCTGCTGATATGTAACTTTTTTTTAACCCCATATACATTTTTTTTTTGAATTTTATAAAGAAGCAAAATGCTAGAATAGCAATGTGGGTGACACATTACTAGTATTCTTGTCAACCCCCCCGCTAAGCTAAATGCTTGTTAGGAGTTAATACAAGCATTTAGCTTAGCTGTTACGACGGTAGTGTACTGGGCGGGGTTTGAACTCGCAACCACTTGATCGCAGATCCGACGCCTCAGCCATCACGCTACCGCCGCTTTATTTCATTGCCCGTGTAGTAAAACAAATAATGATCGCTGCCATCCATATTACAAATGCTTCCAGTCTTTAACGTAGATAGATAGATACTTATCTTTCTTAAAATTTAAAACGGGAATTCAGATTATATATTTTAAATCTTAAGTTCAAAATGTATGTCAACAGTAAAAAAATAGTTCATTAAATACAAACAGGATATCAATGTTAACTTGTTAAGTTAAGTGTATTTCAACATTTTTTTATTATTATTATTCAATTTGTGAAGTAATAAATCTTTTCATGGAAAGATTCGTAGGTATTAAGAAACGAATTGTTTATATCGTCCGATAAATTCGTTTAAATATGAATGCTCAAACCCTGCAGCCATCGAATTATAAAAAAAGCCCAACAGAAATTGTTTTTATTATTTTTTTAATTTTTTGCAGCCTTCTATTGATTGTTTAGTTCAATTACAATGCAAGCTATCAATAGAACAATGAAGGCAATCTGTGTGGAACTGAAGGGAAAAGTCGCCATATGTCAATAACTGCTTCATTCTTCTCGAATATTTTAGTAGGATAGACATTGATTAATTAAAAGGTAAACTGAGCGTGTCAAATTATTTTACCTTATGGCCAATAGCATCATACACTTGAAGCACCCGAAATATATATATTAAGCAGATAAGTACTTGTTTAGCATAATATAAAATAAGTTTTATTTGAAAATTCAATAAGAATTCAGGGTCAACTAGAAGTTTTTTTTTTTAATATTTATCCTCACGCCATTTATCTATAATATTAAAACAAATTATTATAACTTTGACAGGAAAACTGTCGGATCAATGAGTAGAAATAAAACTGAATGTATTAAAAAAAAACTTATTTTATTAAAACGCTTTTGCAGATCTTTCGCATGGGGAGTTATTTATTTTAAACAACATTCCTTCCCAGATTGTTTAGCTAGCTCTCGAGAAGTTTTCTGTATTACAAGTGTCATACTGGATACTCAAGTTGGTTGCAAATACACTATAACCTTTTCCAGTCAGTACTTGCAAATATTTTCCATACGACGTAACAAGTGAGAACGGTAATATCAAAAACAAAATCATGATTATAGTAAAATATAATAAAATATTATAAATAAATACACTTACGCCTTTAACCCTACAGAGGTAAGCAGAAGCGTCTCAAACGCACTCTGCTCCATTTTGAGCCAACCATCATTAGTCCCACTAACGTAATACGCAAGACTATAGCCGTCATCCGGGTACTGTACGGCTGTATAAATACTGTCGGATAGATAACAGTCCAATCCCTTAGTCGCCTTTTACGATATTTCTCTATTCTACGTCACCGAGGGCCACATGAACACATATAAAGATATACATAAGGTTTTACTCGTCTGTGTATTTCGGGGTTGCTCGAAACTAGTCTGATATACATGAAATTCACATGTCAGGAAACCGTATATGTATTTCTAAACAACATGACAATATATTAATATAAAAATATATTAGTAATAGTATTTTTTTCTCATTTTATTTGATTTTATGATCGATAGAGTAAAGCCATGATTAGGCATGAATAGGCCGGCTCGACCGGTGCGATATCACGGCCTCACATAAAATCGGTTGTGAAGTAACGCTTGCGTTGCAGTTCCCCGAAATGAGTGAGATATCCGGAGCCCCAACTCCTCCTCTCCTCTTTCCTGTCCTCTCATCCGTCCATGGACGGCTGTTGTCACTTACCATCAGGTGACCCGTCTGTTCCTTTGTCCCCCTACAGTATTTAACAATAACAAAATTAGGCCATAAAATATTACAGCATTGTATTCTATAAGTCATTCTTAAAGGGACATCCCTTTAAGAATGACTTATAGAATACAATGCTATAAATAGAATGAGAAGAAGCAACCTCGGTTTTTAACTTAAGTTACCACAAAATTATGATGTACCATAGCAGTTTGCAGTATTAAGGATATTTTCTATTTCGTAAGTGACAATTCTAATCTAACAGTAAACGCTGACCTACATTCAAACTGTTAGGCTTCAAGTTCAAGCTGGTGGCCATAAAATGAGATCTAACATTGTGTAATCAGTGTACACAGTATATCTGTGTACACTCGTAAAAAACATACAACTTAAGTTCCAAGGTTTGTGCCAACTGATTAGCGTCCAGGGCAAATCGACTGAAAATATATTATATTAGTTACCACGATGCTAGATTAAGGTACTATGAAGTAATGTGCTATGGTATGCTCTGCTACTATGAAGTTGCAGTTAGTTATTATTATTAATATTATTATCTATTTCTGATATTTTAATCGGCGCATGTTAACAGCTATAACATATGCTGTAGTCAATTTATAAGGATCCTATCAGTATATCATATTATGTGACATCTAAGGCGCCAAAGGTACGTGTTAAATCCGAAGTCCGCCGAACCCATTCGCGACAATGATAAATTAAGGTTGGGAGTGACCTCCGCCATATTGACCTTGCTACCGGTAACGTGTTGTCCTACTTGACAACTGCCACTAGTTCACTCTACTCTTTATAGACACAGTACTCATACATGTTCTGGATAGAAACAGCTACAGGTATGAGGTATAGCATAGTCTTAATTTTATTGGCCAAGATTTAACTCAAATATATTTGCGTTTCTCTATTGAAAATAGTCAGATCGAGTATATCAGGTAAATCTGTATGGGCCTATGTTAAAAGGCTCAATCATTATTTAAAAGGCATACTTTTCTTTAAAAGATACGCGAGACAACTATTTGTAGATAGCACATATTTTTGTCTCATATAAGAATCGAATCCCCGACCTCTGGCTCAGTAGTCAGGGTCACTAACCACCTAGGTATTTAAAACATTTTTTCTAAATGACAGAGAGGATAAAAATGAATATATATTCCAAAAAAACTGGCTGAATAATGAGTAAAATATGATAATATATGTAATATACAGAAGTAATTTGAATAAAAGTTAAATTTGTATACCATTTGTATGGGTAAATAGGCGTGTCATATCTACATATAAAAACTGTAGCACCACATGTATCACCCCATTTAAAGCAAATAAACTATTTGAATTTGAATTTAAT
The DNA here is from genome assembly GCA_947561695.1 of Tyria jacobaeae. NCBI lineage: Eukaryota > Metazoa > Arthropoda > Insecta > Lepidoptera > Erebidae > Tyria > Tyria jacobaeae. The sequence continues at coordinate 13,683,105 of OX387219.1, read as the reverse complement.
GGATTTCTAAAAGCATATTGACTGGTACGCAATTGATCATCAAATCAGTTAATCATGCAATAAGTAATAATAGCTGTGTAAATTGTTCCCCCCCCTCGCTGTGCTAAAATACCATGCTAGGTAAAGATCGCAAGTTGTGATAAGTTCGCTTATTGTAAGGTCTTTGGTATTTTGATTTAAGTGTAACATCGTCCTATTTTTTGTGTACAATAAATACTAAGTACATCTATATATCTATATAAAATTTTAATACAAAATATTTCGTCAAATGCATTTTCGGAACCGCTATTACTTGACAGCTCTGTTAGTTGAACAATATTTTGTTATATGTTTCATTTGCACATTGAAACAGTGAAATGTGAAAAATTTGTTGACTTACTCGTTCAGACGATAACCTAGTGACCTATTTGCAAACTGATTAAGATTTTTACGTACGATTATTGCATTGAACAAACTAAGTATAAGTACAAGTACTTAGTTCTAATATTATTATTGACTTATAAAGTGGTAGATAACCGACTTGAATCACGATAAGTCGAGAAATTAAGGTAATCGACGGGAATTAAAAGTATGTTAAAATTTACTTTCAAGATTTGTTTTCATATTAGATGTTTAACTCGGGACTTATCGCGATAATATATTTTATAAGGTACGAGACCTTTGTTTGCCAGAGGTTTCGATCGTGGTCACAGGTGGACTTTGTTTACATACGTACTTTCAAGAAGGTTACAGGGGAAGCATAGCATTTATGGATATTTTTATATTAGGAATAAAACATTATGTTTTGTGAGCCACTGATACTCGTAATAATTTTGCTAATAAAGATTTCCTTATGTAGTTTTATGAAATAGATAATGGAACATCAATTTCTTTTATTGCGGTTGTTGTCTGAACATAAAAAATGCGTGTTTTGTAATACTAATAATACTATTATACCAACACATTTATATTGTTTTTAAAACCACCTCTCCGTTTAACATGTTTTTATGTTTATTTCATATGTGTATATACAGTTTTGGTGACCATTACCGTCCCAGTTAACGCTTAGTTTATGTAGATGTTAAAGAAAAACTTTACATCTTCAAATAAGTAGTGTGCATAATATATATATATATATATATATATATACACTCACGCCGGTATCCCCGGAAGGGGCGGGCAGGCGAAGGTGTAAATAACGCCACACATTTTGCAAATTTTAGATTACTCCCATTTTGCAAATTATAAAATAGGGGCATAGCTATCATCTCATCGTCGTCACTTTATGGAAATGTTGGAGTATGTTGACAGGAAAGGGAGGAGAGAAAGGGAAGAAAAGGTATTTGTTCAACCGACTTCAAAAAATTAGAAGGTCTTAATTCGACTGTATTTTTTTTGTTTGTTACTTCAGAACTATGTATGTTGTTTGATTTTTTTTTATTACCGATTTTGATTATTAAGCTATTGCATAGCTTTTATCGCAGGCTTTGAGCGCGGCGATCAAGAAATTCCGTAACGAAAATAAAACCTAACGAGCGAGCTTAACGTGTATGTATATGGTACGTCTGTACGAAGCTCGCACGGATCGAGATGAGCTGCTCCGAAATCGGACGAATACGTAAGCAGCTGTTTGTGAGGAAGTATATATGTAGGTGTATAGGTATCTATCATATATGTTTCTTATTTCAGTTACCATAAACCTATATAATGAAATAACCTTTTTTTTATACTATAGGGGGACAGACTAACAGACGGGTCACCTGATGGTAAGTGACAACCGCCGTCCATGGACACCCGCATCTCAAGAGTCGCAAGTGGGCTGCCCGCCTTTGAGGGTGATGAGGGGCAGGGAGCTGAAAGAAGAGAGGGGGATGAAGAGAAAGGAGATGGGGGAGAGGAAAGAGGAGAGGGGGGGCCTCCGGAAACCTCACTCATTTCGGGGAAATGCAACGCAAGCGTTACTTCACAACCGGTTTTCTGTGAGGCCGTGGTATCGCACCGGTCGAGCCGGCCCATTCGTGCCTAAGCATGGCTCTACCACTGTTAATAACCTACATATATTGTAAGATAATAAAAATATTTTAAACGTATTAACTTCTTATTTATTAAATAAAAGAAAAAAAAAATGTTTTCTTATCGGTCACCACGCTTAAAAAGTGTAACTTGAATTAATATCAAAGAAAAAAAAACTGCATAAATAAAAAATAAATAAATAATTATAATTGCATAAGTAGATAAAAATGCGATGCAATAGCTTTACCGCAGCAGTCCCCGAGTGCTACACGTTTTTTATTTTTATTTGTAAGCTGGTGCTTCCCGTATGGTTCAATATCAATTTGGTCCAGTTCTGACAGCGGCATATATGAGAAAACCATATAAATCTTAAATTTGCATTAAGTTTGTGAGCGACATATGGATGAATAACTGAATATCACGACAACCGAAGTCGACGATTCCTTTTTTTATTGGAAGGGATGTACTTCAGAATTGTTAAATGAGAGTTTGGTTAGGTTCTGACAATGGCATCCATGAGAAAACCATATAAGTCTTCAATTTTATGATAGATGCATTGAAGTCGGTTGTCTACTTTTTTAAAGTGAATTATTATTAATTGATAAAAGCGATGAAGATAGGTTAACTATAATTAGTAGGTTTATCAAATATTTTTTGTTTGTTTTTTTTTTAAATGTGTCACTTTAACAGCAAAAAAAGACGGGTCACCTGATGGCAAGTGAGAACCGCTGTACATTGACACCTGCATGATCGTCCATGGATACCTGCAACTCAAGAGTCGTAATTGCGCTGCCCGCCTTTGAGGGTGATGCGGGATGGAGGGATGCGGTTAGGGAAAGAGGATTGGGGATGAGGAGATAGGAAATGGGGGGATGGGGGGAGAGGGGAGTTGGCCCATTCGTGCCTGAGCATGGCTCTAACACTCTTAAATTACCACTTTTGTTTTTAATTTTATTTCGTAAAATAACCTTCTTATTTTTTAAACTAATCATCCGATAGTTATCTCATAAAACAAACAATTGCACTAAAATTAATGTAGTTTTTAGGTATCTGATAACATCACTTCCTAGTAAGTCGCCGGGTTTATATCTATCCATTTATGTACAAAAGCTGATCTATTAAGTATATTGTACCACACTAAACACTAAAGCTAAAGCGTCTGCAAATAGGTCTAAAACCTATTTGCAGACGCTTTAGCTTTAGTGTCATGGCAGGCGAGTGTCCAGTCAAAATAGACAAAAATAAGTCATAACTTAGCCAAAATTCGCATAGAGCTGAAAATTGACAGATACATTAAATACATCATTATAAATGAAATGTCAAAAGTCCCCTTCGACTCCACTTCTGCAATAAAATTTATTCAAGGTCAAAAGTTAAGGTTTTTTCATTTTTCTCGAAAACAGTAAGTATTATCGTGAAAGTAGGTTAAACAAAAGTTGTAGATCATACAATTCTCTACAAAAATGGTCCAGTCACTTTTTCTATTACGACTCACCATTCGTGAGATATCGCGGTTTTAACCATTAGAAAATTCATATTTTACATAATATGCACACATTTCCTCACCGCCTATTAGGTAATGTACTTGGCGCATTTTTTTTAACGTGGTTTCCCCAGTAGGTATACTCTACGATCTATTGTTATAAAGAAAGTTTGATCAGATCGTATCCTATTAATTGAAAGATTAGTAATATTGCTAATGATTAAAGTGGAATAGGTTGTTTTTTTTCTATTTCATAATATAAGATAATTGTCTAATTCTACTTCGACAATTATTTCTTCGTCTTCATTCTCTTCTTCTTGCAGAATTTCTGTTCGCTGTTCTAAGAAAAGGGATGCATCAATAGTCTCTTCATAAATACCATAAATATCTTCATCTGTTGTATTGGAGTTTTTTGTTTCAATATTGGAGCAAGTCTGACCCTGACAATTGATGCATACTGGGGAACAAAATAATCCTACTTTTTGACAGCCACTATTCTTACTACAATCCGTCTTGCATTTACGGTGAGTCGTAAGAGAAAAAGTGACTGGACCATTTTTGTAGAGAATTGTATGATCTACAACTTTTTTCTGACCTACTTTCACGATAATACTTACTGTCTTCGAGAAAAATGGAAAAAACCTTAATTTTGTACTTTTGACCTTGAATAAAAATTTTTGCAGAAAGAGGATCGAAGGGACTTTTGACATTTCATTTATAATGATGTATTTACCGTCTCTATCAATTTTCAGCTCTATGCGAATTTTGCCTAAGTCAAATGTCTATTTTGACTGGACTAGTAATGATTTTGGAAATAGTAGTTTGAAAATATATCTATGTATGTATCTATGCCTACTTCAGTGACATAATAAGCCTTATATTCTGTTTATTGAAGGACTATTTTTTTCCTATTCAAAAGTAATAGACTACTTTTTATTCTAAAATCGCAAGGGCGCAGGATCTACGAGAGTGAATAGTTATTTTTACTAGTCAGAACGAATGTAGTCTCGAGCAAAAGCTGTACATACATAAATTTATAGCAATGACATGGGTAATGATAAAACTTTATTGACTGACTGATAAAACTAATTCAGACATTAATTTTTAGTTGTATTAGGATAATATTGAATAATTTTACAATGTAACGTACAGGCATCGGTGGTTCAGTGGTAGAATGCTCGCCTGCCACGCGGGCGGCCCGGGTTCGATTCCCGGCCGATGCATCAATTAAATTTTGCGTCGGGAGTCGTTTTTCAACACAAAAAATGAAGGAAAATTTTGTTTTCAAATCCAATTACTTAATGTAACTTTATTGCGATAATATCTGTAAAACATTAATAACTAAAATGAAAATCAAAATATAAGAAACAATAACATGCATCATATTCAGATGCCTAAAAAATAAAATAATGTTTACTACTATCAAAATAATGTTTGTCTAATTTTTTTTTAGCTGCTTGGCGTTCATAATTTTCAATCGCGATCGTCGTCTACTCCTTCCTGGTGAAGTGCCAACTTTCCCGGTCTAGCAGTCCACTTCCATCCGCTATCGCATCATTTCATTATTAAAAATTACGCTTCTAGTTTGTTGTTTAATTGTATAATGATAAAAAGAATTCTTTGCCGAAACCCGGGATTGAACCGGGGACCTTTAGATCTTCAGTCTAACGCTCTCCCAACTGAGCTATTTCGGCCATGGCTTATACAGTAATATAACACTATTAATTGCACATAAGTTGATCTGTCAGTTATGAATGATATATTAATAAATATACGATTACGTATACATGAGTTGGAGAAACAGTTGATCATTGGACAGATGTAGGAGAAGCGCTCCAACGGCCAAATTCCAACACGATGGTGTTAAAGCATTGTAGAGTCAACAGGAGAAACTCTAGAACGATCCATGGATGATCATCACTATGAGGGACGACAGAGAAGAAGAAGCTTACACACTACTTGATAAAATAAATTAAAATAAAAAATAATGTATTTTGATACTGTGATAGTATTAATACATGGTTGTAGGTTCTTAGTGGAGTTGAGATTTGAATGAAGTTCTAAGGGTTCTAAGGGTTCAAATTCAAAGTTACATGCATATATCATGTTTATTGAAGCAAAAGATTTTTTGTTAATTATACAAAATGTTTTAGTTTACAATAATGTAAATTAATTGTTATATAAAATTAAAAAATCATATATTGAGAAAACGCCATCTACTGAGTCGTATTTGCAGCTACTGTATTGGTAAGTAAAGTTGAATGTCTAAGTACTACAATTATGACATAGATGGCGCTTTATTGTGAGCAACAAATGTTAAACAGTATCACTTGAAATAATGGTGCTTAAGGTCCAATTAGCCATGTATAATTAAATTAAAGTTTGTATAAAAATCCACTTCCAAAAGAAGTAGGTTTTAAATTCAACATTTTCTTTTTTATGAAATTACGCGATATAGTGAATTTCATTAATCTTTTTTTAATTGAGTTAAAATTAATCTCTAGGTCCTAATAATACTTAAAGAAAATATGCCCCCGCCAGATGTTGAAAATCAAGGCAAGAAGAACAGAACGTAATCTTACGTTTTCAGAATAATGTCGTTAGATAGGACGTAACTAAAATTTAGAGATTTTTAGTATAGTTTGGTGAGTATTGCAACAACAGAATTGCCATTTACCAGGATATGCAAGAAGGGAAGATTTCGATATGCTGTATAGTGTGTTGCAGTACGGTTATATACTCCTTATTTTTTTAAATATATTTCTTATTTTGACTTTAGTAACAATAATCGATTGTTTTTAAATACTCTCCGTTGACATTACACTTTGGTTAATTTTATGTTTTCTTGTATCTATAGGTACTATACGCAGATATTAAATTTAGATATTCTTTTAAACTAGGGATGGTTTGTGAGGCGCTTTTTTTTGCCCTATTTTATAGAAAATAACAAAAAACTTGAGTATCATGCCAGGGCAAAATTATGACATTTTACCTTGAATCAAATCTGACGTAATATCTCTTGGCACATGATCTACTGCCTGCAATACATGAGTTACAAACAGGTCACCTGCAATGTAATTACATATTACCGAGGACATCGTATTGGCACCCTTGTCTAAGCAGGTAGCTGTATATTTCATTATAGCATTGGTTTAATGAAAACACCTGATGCTTTAACTATGTCACGTTGATAACGCATAACTTTACAAGATAGGAAGTCCTTTGTCTGTATTAAGTTGGTAAATCAATTGGTCACCACGGCTATTGGCGTAATGAGGCCTACTATAAACCCCCCACACCTCTCATACCCTTATGAAGCACTGTAGTCATTCAACACAGTAATGGTAATACAGTAACTGTTTTTTGGATACAAAATTGAAAGCCTTTTCTTGTACTTTCTTATACTCGTATTTCATTATTTCTGATTCCTGACAAATTCAATCTGTTACGAGTTCACTTAAATCCAGAGTTGAGAAACTTCCGACATTCAGGAAAAAGTAGTGTTGTTTTTTTTATATTGTAGGGGGAACAGACTTGTCACCTGATGGTAAGTGACAACCTCCGTCCATGGACACCTACAACTCAAAAGTTGTAAGTGCGCTGCCCGCCTTTCAGGGTGATGAGGAATGAGGGCAGAGGAAAGAAGAGAAGCCTTTCCTTAAGAACTATTTACAATATATATGAACCAATTAGCATTTCTTGTTCCTAAATGAAATGGCGTTCATTAGTCTCACTAAAACTCAATAACGCCATATCCAATTTCAATATTTCTTTTTTATCGTATCTGCTTTAGTACAGGGCTGGATTATAAGCAAAGAAAGAAGGTGAAAACTACATTGAAGCAAGCGAATCTGATGGCAAAAGCTAATTTTAATATTTACATACAAGGACCACCGGTACTAAACTAAAGGATAATAATTTTTCCGTTATAAACTGTATAGAGAAGACTGGCAATTGCTGCACAGCATATCATCGTTCTTACGTAGAAAAATAACAAGAAATATATATTCAACGTATTAAGTAAAATAAAATGAAGCAGACTATTATCTTGACACGTTGCTGCAATTCAATAGTCACCAATTTGTTGAATGTGGTGTGGATAAAGTATGTTATACCGCTTTAGATAACAACCACGGCCAGTTAAACCTGGTGGTAACTCCAGGTAATTCAAGGTTCTTTAACATATATACATACACTCAGGTGTACACCCCCGAACTAGTAAGCTGAGGTATCTCAAACACCCACTTTTATCATCTACCATAACTTCGTCCCACTTACGTAATAGGCCTACCATCCGGACACTGTGAGACTATATATGTATATGTATGCTGTCAGATAGAGAACAGGCTCATCCTCTAGTCTTCTTTTACAACATCTAAGGGAAATGACGATGTGACCCAAATTCTACACCACTAAGAACCACACGGTTATATTATATACATGCTGTAATCTATTGTAATGATCTGTACTTATATCCAACTGCTAAGCCGAAGTTAGGTTAGGCTAAGACAAAGTTTTTAAAGTCCAGACAAACAAACAAACTATCAAGTATGAGTTTATGCAACACTGCAACGATATCATTCTCATTGTTCCCAAATCCGATTTCGGAGCTCTAAAATTAGAGGACAAAGCGTGGTGGATGTGGATTATAGGATAATTGGAAGCGACGTCGTTTTACAAAGCGGATTTCAGGTATTTATTCCTAAAAGAATGGACTTTGTACACAATGGCGGTTTATGAATATGATCCTATGGGACTCTTGTTTAATCTGTAACAGAAATAGCTTGGATTACTTTTGGAATAGATTTTTTGGGCTTATGCAACAAACGAGTACAGTTTTACTGTTTGTATTTATTTCGTATGAAGACGTTAGTTGTTTACTGTTATTTATACGATCAAACTTGTTATAAAATTTTCTTACATACATACTCACGCCCCTAAACCCAAAAGGGGTAATTAGAGGCGTACTTTGCCCACATTTTGCTCATTATAATATAATCACATTTACGTAACAGGAAACAAGCCTAATTAATGTTTCTTCTCTCTTAATAAAGTTTGAGAAGAAGTTTCAGACAAAGTTGTAGAAAATTAAATTTACTAAAAAAACGTTAAGGTAAATTTTGGTTTAATAGCAAATCGCGTTTAAAATGGAAAAAAATAAACCATTTAAAAATGTTTTTTTTTTATTTGCCAAATAGGAGTGATTTTTATGCATCTCCGAACATCCCCAAAAGAGATTTCCCTTTAATCGTTATAGATTTATATTGTTAAATTATAATTAAAATCTTTCAAATTATTTTTTTTACATCCACAAATTATTTTTTGTATTTTTTTCACATCAATCGAATCGGGGTGTAATTTTATAAAGAAATAAACCTTTTCAATTGTAAAAAGCATGAAGAAGAAAGAAAGGAATTAAAGCATGTAGTTGTACGTTTAGGAGGTTTCCATCTGTTGATGTCATATTTAGGTGCGACTGGATCAATCATGGCTAAAAGTGGATTGGAAGAACTATGGTCAGTAGCATATGCGCCAGAGTCTGTAAAAAAATGCTTACAGGTCATGCAGTTTCTAGAGCGATTCGAGCCCATATTTTTACATTCACTGCCCTTGGAGTCATTATACATAAAAGTACTGATGGGTATGAACAATTCAGAGAAACAATAGAAGAGTTTTTAGCTGGTTGACCTGAACAATTTCCATCTATAAACGATTGCGAGTCCAACGAGAACAACCAAAAATTAACTCAACTTTTTACAGATAAGGTGTCACGTTTAGCAAGAAATGGCTCCACAGCTAAATGATGGACTTAATGTTTTAAATCAGTTTTTATGCACTTCAATATATAAAAGCAGAACGACTTGGGAATTGAAAGTTGCATTTACAGAGAATAAAAAATATGTTGGCAATATTCCAAGCAGCTGGCCATTATCCGTACTCAAAATGCGCGCACCTCCACCTGTAAGACATGACCAAATTAGAGATGCTAATGGATGACGCTGAATATGAGGAATTCACCAAAAAAAAATTTTTCACTATTCGTTGAACTCAGACAGCGTGGGTTGGAGTGTGGAGCGTCACCAATTAGATTCATTGCAGTTCTCAAAAGTGTGAAAGCAGCCGTTGCACTTGCAGATAGAGTGGCATTCGGTTCGGTAAATTTTGTAAAAATTGTAAAGGGATTTAAAGTAATTTGAAGATAAATACCATTGTTATTGGGATAAAAATAACTGAACGATTATTGTTGGCATATTAAAACAACCTGAACTTGATCAGAACAAAGGTCTAGCTATGTATCTCTTTAGATAAATTGGTTTCGTACGTAAGTAATTTTGACTATGAAGTGGTGTTTTTTTACAAATATTTTAGAGTTATTATATTTCTAATGATGACTGAGCCAGAGTCAAGCTTGCCTTATTATCCAACTCTAAACACTTTTGAGCGACTAATCAGGGTAAGGAAAACTTTTACTCCATTGACAGGTTTTTACAGAAATCTACATTAATTACTAAATAACAATAATTAAATCATGAGGTATTATAGTGAAAGCAAAAAAAATAAAAAAAAGAATACATATTGGCAAATTATGAATATCCTATTTTGTGGTAGAAGGTTAGTAGTACATTTGTGTTATGACAAAGACAGAAACTTATATAACATGTAATATGGTCATTGCCGTATTCTTGTTGTTTGCCCATATCAGCTCTAGATTTTTTTTTACCTTTTTATATGCCTTATAAGCATTTAAATTAATTAATTGCCTAATTAGCAAAAAGCATCATGCAACTTTAGGATAACAGTGCATTCCATATTACTTAGGCAAATAATTTTTACTTTATTTTCTGAACTGGGTATTTGATTGTACAGATTACCCCGAAAAGGTATTTAAACATGTCAGTTCTGTATTTGTAGTTGATAAATGATTGATTTGGATTTCGGCTACAAAATGTACTATACGTCATTAAAATAGAACCATATAGTTTATAAACTAAATATATGGCTTGTAGTGGAATATAGTAACTTGAATTTCATTGTAATCTCAAAAGAAATAATTGGAATTTCTGATGTAAGGTTAGATATTAATTCGCTTTTAGTATTTTTAATTTAACTTAGAATAAAAGATGATTATATGTAGGTGATAGTGAATAGAATTGTGAGGGCTAACAACCAACTAAGGCGCTGACGAATAGGCAACTGGTTAAGCTTAGTAGGGAAAGATGACAAATGATCATATTTAAGAACGTTAAATATAAATCAACACAATTCAAAAACATTCACCAATAATATTCGCATCGTTCGCATTCAAAATCTATGTGAATTTTCGTTAGTGAGAATGTTCGTCACATCACTATGTATTGTATAAAATGGCAGCAAGCCACTCCCTATAACTTCCAAAAATTGAAGCTATCTAAAAATTCGTATTCCCGCCCAACTTAGATTTTATTTAAGTTTTCGTAAAATAAAGGCTTTGTACTTGTTATTTACTTAATATACCTTTGGTAGATTTATCGATCGATTCGTAATGAAAGTAATTTATAATTAAATATAACCTCGCCACCTTAAATTATAAAATATAACAAAGTTTTGAATGCGCTGCCATTGTTATAATTGAAAGATTTAGAATTCGTCTTTATTTCTATCAGACAGTGGCTTAATAGTTATTATATAGAGCTTATTTATTACTAAAGTGTGATACTTTAGTGCACTAACTGAAAATTGAATTTTGTGTGAGTCGAATTTTAAGTGGCATTTTGAAGGGCAATTCTAAAGGCATATGTAACGCAGCATCACTAACTGGACACTGGAACTAAAACTAGAAACAAATCTAAACTAGGTATAAAAAAATGGAACATACTAAAATATAAAGTATTTTATATATTTAATGTATACCTACATAGTTTCTAACGACGATACAAGGGCCTTTTGAAGTTGTTGAAGGCTATATTGAAAGATTCATTTACATTATATATTTTGCTATTCCAACATAGAGGATGGATGTGAATTAAAGTTATCAGTGCACAAGATAGCGGCGCAGACAACAATACTGTGACTCACTAAGGTCGGTGCTGTGACACATCACTTTACAATGTTATTGATTACCGCAAATAAAAAGTCAATTAAGCATCAAGTTACGGAACTAAATAAGGGTTCCTTATGTACAAATATTGTGGTTTTTTACTTACTTGAAAGCAAAAAACCACTTTTACTTAAACTCACAGTTAATTGGAAGTGATTCATAGTTTTAATCCCTGTCGTAAAAAGGAGGGCGTTATAACAAGTTGAACTGTCTGTGTTTGTGTTTCATCCTTTCTAAACGCATTACTTATTATTATTACTTTGATTTAGTTTTTATGTTTCAGGAGTGCCAAGAAGGCTTATTCGAGATTGTTATTTTCTACTTAAAAATACCTTGTTTACCTGTTTTAAGAACATCACATTTTTTCTAATCGTCGAAGGGTTCTTTTTACTCGGGTTTTTTAGGTGTCTGGATGGGTGCATTTTTTTTATCTTCAGGAATAAAGAACTGCTTAGAATGTAAAATTTTGAAAATGTTTCTGGTCATTAAATCCATTAAGTAAATGTCTTTAAGTACGCCTATCTTTAAACAGTTATTTGACATTTAACATGTCCAATTTATGATTTTATATACTCAATAAAGATTCATTACTTTTTATTACTATCTAGTATGTAGTAGTGCCAATCGCACGTTAGATTATTGATCGTTAACGCAATCATTTAATAAGGTTGCATGACCCATTCATGGGATTTATATATTTTTTTATTTAGGGTTTTTTTTTGTATCATGCGACGTGCCCAATGGGTTTTAGATAGATAGATAGATAGAATACTCTTTATTTGTACACCATTCTTACAGTTAAATACAATACATACAGTACAAGTGTCAACTATATAATGTACAAATGGCGGCCTTATTGCTATATGCAATCTTTTCCAGGCAACCTTAGAATGGGTTATAATCATTCGGAGAGACAGAGGTAGTTGGAGGATCACTTCAATATTTTAATGAAAACTACCTACTAACTTATGTTCAAATATAAAACTTATATAAAAAACTAAACATATTTATGTACAACATATAACATACATACAAATACAGACAAACATACATACATACTAACACACATGCAGATAAAAATACATACATACGCATTTAAATTTATACAACAATACATACATACATACCATTAATATGGAAATAATAGATACTGGATAACAGAACTAAATTGACAAATAATAGTCATGAACCATTTTCTTAAAATTATTATTGATTCCGCTAGCCTAATGTTCTTTGGCAACGCATTCCACAAGCGTACGCTTCAACAGTGAAAGATTTGTCATAAAACCTTGTGGAATGCAATAGCATCTCCAGTCTCAAATTTTCCGATGAAGGAATGATGAAGAAGGAACTTGAACCGTTCTTTGAGATAAAAAGGGGCTCTAGGATTATATAAGATGTTATAAAGATTTTAAATTTTAATTAATTTAAATTTAAATGATTTTTAATTTGAATGAAATTATAAAGATTTTAATGAATTTTAGCAAATTATTTTATGTTTGTTGTTTTCCGTCGGACTAATTCAAGTAGTAGTATTAAAATAAACACGGTATACTCGCATATGAAATGTTGTACATATTAAAATCTTAATTAGTTATAGCTATTGTTTTTTTTCCTTTTATGCTATAGGGGGCAAACGATCAGATGGGTCACCTGATGGTAAGTGACTACCGCCACCCATGGACGAGGACCTTCTCGACATAAAACGAAAATTCTCAATTTTCATAAAAATTTACTCATTGCTGAAGAATGAAAAGTTCATTTTCAACATGCAGAGTTTTAAGACTTACGCATGATGGTCTCCTCGGTTTAAGAAAATGGTCTCTTGTTTTCTGGAACCCAGGGCACAAACACGCTTACACTATCGACTAATTTTAGTAAATAATGACATGAAAATTTATTGAGACACTAAGAGTTTTATTAAGTTTTGGTGTCTAAGGAGTATCAAATGAAGATAATAACAACTTACTTTTAACTCTATTTACTTACATTTTTTGACTGCATGTTTATTATGTATGTTTAAGATGTATGTATGTATGACGTTTCGTTTGTCACTAGTCACGGCCTAAAGCCTAGTCGGTTTGATGGATTTTAACATGTGAGGCGTCACTTTAACTATCTTTATATTGGGAGTGGCTTAACTTAGAACATTTCGAGGTAGGCCAGCAAAACAAAAATGGAGAGAAAACTAAGGCTTTAATTTTTTTAACCATTTAACTCTTCAAATATTAAGTAACTTTTGCAGGTTCCTTTTGTTAACTATATGCACAATATATTCGAGTGACTCATTGCTTGTGGTATATCACTACGGAACCCTGCTGAATTTACTTTGTACGCATCCCGTCTATTAATGATAAAAATATTGAAGTTAAATTTATAATTATTTTCTATTTATTAAGAAAAGTAATTCATGATTTCATCATTTTACTATGGGACAAGAATATAATGAAAAAAAAAATTATCAATATAGAACTTTAGGTAATAGATTAATCGTATACCAGAAAACTACTTTTTCGGTACATTACTTGAAAGTAACGTTTAGACGTTGTATATTGGACTACAAATTTTGAACTGTCCCCTTTTTTTACACATTTCGCATTAAGATGGAGGGGAAATAAAGGGAAATTTTACTAAAGTTAAGTAAGATTGACCTGTATCAGTATCTCCATTTGCATATTGAAATGACCACATCCACTTAAAATGAAAATTTAAATGAAATGGTTTAAAATCACTTCAAACACGCTTTATTTGAAAACTGAATTTAAAAGTAGAAAACAATTTTTGTTTGTCACATTACGTGGGCTGTTTTTTAGTTCAGTGTTCGTGTCCTTTTTAGTGTCCTTTTAGACTGTTTGGTTTAATTTAAAAGGTATTCTTTATGTCATCATCAACCTATCGCAGTCCACTGCTTGACATAGGCCTCTCCCATTGCACGCCACTTCGATCTATTTTCGGCTTCTCGCATCCTCTTCATTTGAATTTACTTGTCTTCTAGACTATTAGGTAACTGCAGATTAGACAAACCTAAAAAGCTCATTAACTGAAGGTAACCCAAGTAACCTTGTGAAGGTCAGATTATTTTCAACTGATATGGGCGAATAATTTTATGTATGATTTATTGACATCAAATAAATTGACATATTGTTCTCTTTATGACAGTTGGTATTTACAATGATTAGTATCACGAACCTGGCGCATAGTGTATAAAGTATCATTATCGATAAATTGTGAGGTGAGGTTGTTACTATGAGAGATCCATGATTTCGCCTCACAGAAAACCGGTAGACAAACAAAGCTTGCATTGTATTGCTATGTGAGGGTACCGGAGGCCCAACTCCCCCCACCCCTCTTTCTCCTCCTCTCCTCTCATCACCATCACTCATCCGCCCTCATCACCCTCAAAGGTAGATAGCGCACTCACGACTCTTGAGTTGCAGGTATCTATGGGCGGCGGTTGTCACCTACCATCAGGGGACCCGTCTAATCGTCTGTCCACCCACATCAAAAAAAAAGTAAAGTACTGAAGCAATATTCTCTTTAACACATAATAACTTGAACCAACTAACATTAGACAATGTTTCTAAAACAGAGCATAAAATATAACGTAGTAGACATCTTACCGTACTCCAATTTTAATAAGATATACTAAAATGGCATTTGGTGCGTTGGTACGTTATCGTAATATAACAATTGTTTTGTATCCTGAAGGATTAAGTTTAGTTATTTTAGTTTGAATTTAGTTGATCAGTGGTATGAGGAGCGTGCATTTATAATTGTAGTGACATTTTCAAAATATAAAATTAAGTCGCTCAGGCGCTAGCAGGGATCCGGATGTTTTAATAAAGCTGCTCCCGGATTCTTCCTATTCTAAGCGAAGCCTGGCACACAATGTGGTTTTAGTCATTTCGATACCGTCACACAGTTAAACTGAAAACCCCCGTGGAATGTCTGCCCGAGCGGTTACTCACACCCAAAAACAGGCGTACAACGTATCTAATTGAGTATTATGTATCCAAACAAAATTGCTGTCATTTAAATTGGTTAGCTGTAATTAGTTACAAGAAATTACTGGTAAACTATGCCCTTTAGATCATCCCATATAATTTTATTTGATTAGCGATAAGCATTCTCATATACTTACGTGGAGCGAGATAAAAAATGAAAATGGATTTGTAGGTGCTGCAAGAGTACTGCTCATCGTGCATGCCTATTCATTTATTTACTATCATCATATTCATCATGTTAATCGAAAGAGTAAATGTAAAAAAATGAATCATATTAAGTTTCATCACTATGTAGCCAGGCGACATACCCCTTTACTTGTACCCATACTAATTCTATAGGATTTGTTTGTTTACAGTGGGAAGGGGGCAGTGTTAAGACAGTGTCAAAGTACTCAACATATCATTTTGTTATTTGAATAAAAACTTTCATGAGTTACATTTATATTTATTTAAATATACGGTTTTACTTACATATGAATTTTCGTCGATTACAAAGCTGGACGTCCGATACCATCGCGGCTGAACGACTTACTCCTTGAGAAAGGTCTCCTGTCGAAACCGAAACTAGTAGTACTACCCAAAATACACACGTGAGTAAAACCGTATATTTAAATAAATATCCTTTTGTTGATAGCTACGCTTATCTTTGTTAATATTTTTCATTAATTCAGCTTTAAACATTTAATACTAAAATTTTAATTTCTTTGCGGTTAGCCAGTCTTGAACTTCGACTATACGCCACTCTGTAGTGGATTTTTTTATCTTACATGATTGGTATGGGGAATAGTCTAAAACCAAAACTGTATTGTATTTTCTTTTTGTATAAATCCAATAAATTATAACATTACTACTAGAGCTGTCATTTTAGTATATCTAATAAATATTCAAAGTATAGTGTCATTCATGTACAGCAAATTTTACTTCAGCGTCATTTTGTGACTTTCAGTAGTGCTATGTTAATTATTGATCCTGCATCGCGTAATCAAAAAAAAAATGAACCAATGGGCCAGGGTCCAATACAAATGCTCATCTAGTTTTGCATTCTGTTCCGTGGATTTTCGCATTGCGTAGTGTTTTGAGTACTAGGCCTTCAACACCTAAAATACTTAGTGAATATAAAAATTAAAGTGAAATTACTGTCCTAACATTATTATTATTCAAATAAAATATAAAGATATATCGGTATAGGAATGTGTTACGTTTAACATATAACTGAAACGAGTCTGCAATTGGTTTTAGTTCACCCTCAAGAGATAAAATCTTATCCGAATAATGTAGATCTTGACTGCAAGAGCGCTACAGGCTAAAGTTAATTCATTATAAAAGCATGCGTTTACATTTACAGATTTAAAATATTACAAAAAATACAGTGTAATAAAAAAACTAAACGCCCAACGTGGGGCTCGAACCCACGACCCTGAGATTAAGAGTCTCATGCTCTACCGACTGAGCTAGCCGGGCTACATGACTTTTGAATAAAATATTAAAGTATTATGCAATCCAACTACTTTTTATTTTTTCGATAAAAATAAAAGTTCTGCCTATTCAGACACGAATAGTTACTGTTGTGTTCCTAATACTTAGCGCTAAACTGATTTTTATACTTTATAATTTAACTAGCTAGACCAGTTATGAAGCAATCCTTACATTGCGTTTCACTGAGTGAGTGAGGTTTCCAGCCCCCAAGGGGGGCACCCTCGAACGCACTTGCGACTCTTGAGTTGCAGGTGACCATGGTTGGTGGTAATACAGGATAGACACAGGATATTAGGCTTATACGGATGGATTGGAAGTGTCACCAGTAGCTTGGTAGATAAAGTTTAATATTTATTCCATTTGTCGGAGCTTTACATAATATATATGTAAACTAATGTACATATTGTTACTTGATAGATATATGTCGGTATCTATATGAAGCAAATGCATATTTGTTAGTTCTTAACTGTTGCCTTCTACTACGTTCGTTAACTTCCAATTTTTTGACTTGTTTGACTGCACGAATGGCGTAGCGGTTTAAGTGGTCACCTCGCCGATACACTGCCGCGCCGAGTGTTGTGGGTTCGATCCCCGTACGGGACAACACTGTGTAATCTTCAAATTGTTGTTCTGAGTCTGGATGTACTTTGTGTCCGTTGTTCCAATGTTTGTAAAGTTCCCCGTGACACAGGAATTAATCCTAGTTCCCGGGAGTTGCCTTTAAAAAAAAAAAGAAAAAGAAAACAATATTAAAACCTGCGACATTCCAGACTATAATCAATCTTTATTCTAAAATTCATCCAGGTGCTTACGTGGATCACCTGATGGTAAGTGATAATTGCCGCCCATGGACACTTTCAACTTAAGAGGTTTAATTGCGCGCGTTTAAAGAATAAAATACTACTAAGAATGCAAGACGCATATGTACATTTATGTTGAGTAACTTAAATTAAGTACATCATTATTTTACATTAACAAAATTTGTTATCAACAAGGTGATGTACTGAGCGACGCGACGCGGCGCCGACGGTGCCGGGCGCCATGCGGCGGGTTCTACAGTCGGACACAAAAGTATTCGTTATTTAGATGTGTTTGACTAATTTGTATACTATTTACATGACTACACAAAAAGGAGATTATTTGTACAACTCCTCATCTCTTCCATTATCTCTATTTCCATACAATAGTTGCCTTGAATAGATCGCAAATCGCAGTAAGATTTCCAAGAATTCTTAAGAAATCAAAAAATAAATATTTTTGAGAATGAGTGACTAAAGACACAACACCTAGCTAACAAACAATGTAGTTATAATAGTTGTGAAAGCGTAAAATTAGCGTCAATGGATTATCGTTATCGTGGTCTGTAATGTGTAGAGATGGGAAAAATGTGGTTATGAAAGTTTTTTGGCGAAGTTGACGGACACAAGAGTAGAGCACCACCAAAGAAGAAAATGGATTGCGTGGCAAAATATATAGGTTATTTTTTAGGTATGTATGTATCTAATTTTCACGTAAACAAGTCAATTTAGTTTTAATTTACCCATTTAAAACAGAACATTTGAATTTGACAAAATTTAGTAAGGAACCCTAAAATTAATAATATGGTTCTTCAAGTCAATAATTTGTAACTACATATTACCAGAGTCCAGTTCATGTTTATTAAACCCGGGCTTAAATTGTCATGTTTATGCATCCGGGATTTTAGAGGAGGTATTATCAACTGTATGTTACTTACTTCCTCGAACTTAGAGTAAAAACAAAAAAGGAGGAAAGGAAGTTTGAATTAAATAGAATATGAAATGGAGAAAATACAAAACACTTACAATAACGTAATTAAGGTATTACGTTATTAACTTAAAAGCATTATGAATCATTGATACGACTATAAAAATAAAGGTAATAAACTTGAGTGCGTGAGCTTCCTTAATCAGTATTCGGTCACCGTTCGACGAAGGAAGTAGCACGACTTGACAGTTAGCTTTTACTTAGCGCCGATGACCTGACAATGCAGTGCTTGACTTTTTTTATAATACTGACATGTCAAGCCAGATTACCTAGAAAATTGAAGAAAATACTAAAGTTCGGTCATACATTATAAATGTAATCCATTAAAATGTTTTTATTTCTAATTTATTTACAGGTCATGATTTTATGAGGTTTCTGAAGCTATTGTTCAGATTTTCTACAGAAATATAGCTAAATTAAAATTCTAATTCGAACATTCAAATAGTTAGGTAAAAAAAAAGGGGTATGTTTGTATTTATGGAACTCCTAACAAAGCAAGAAGTAAAGCAAAGTAAGTTCATAATTATGTACTCTGGTGCCATTTATGGTGATGTCAAGATGACAGCGGCTGTCTGTTTGCTTTTTAAAATTAAAATAGAACAGATCAGGAATTACTTTTACAAAGAACACAGCATAAAAATAACCGGACTATATTCAGAAGCCAACACTAATCAGCTAGAACAATAATCATTGCATTAAAATGTCTGTTACAACTAACGGAGGTAATGCTGCCGGACTGGTGATAAAGGAGAGCGCAATTCAACTGACTATAGATGAGTCGTTGGCTCGAGGAGTTTTGCTGAAGAGAATAGATCTGGTAACGAAAGTGACATAGCTGTATTAGAAAAATATTTGCGTTTGATGACTGACATGGCTTCCGTTGACTTCTTACCGTTTCTATAACAACTACTCGTATTTGAAGGTTGTTATTAGCATTTTTGGCAAATGAGTTTCTTGATGTTATTTTCATTTGTTGCTTAAATATGTACATATTGGCAGTGGAGATATATTTTTGTATCTCTATTTAGATTACTGGACCTCCGACACATGGAGCTTTCAACCAATTAGTTGCAGATGTCTGCCGGTAATGTTAGTGGGATTAAGTTAATTCCCGGTGCTTTGCCCGATAGAACAAGTAATTTCTATGTAGCCTCTCATGGGGACAGCACTTGTTGAATAGTAACTCAATAGTCTGTTTTTTTTTATATTTTAGGGGGACAGACGAATAGACTGGTCACCTGATGGTAAGTGACAATTGCCGTCCATGGACACCTGCAACTCGAGAGTTGTAAGTGCGCTGCCTGCCTTTGGATGATGAGGAATGGGGGTATGCGGGGAAAGGGGAGGGTGAGGTGATGGGAAAAGTGGGGGTCAAGAGAGGGAAGGAGAGGAGGAGTTGGTCCTCCGGAAATCTCACTAATTCGGGGAAATGCAACACAAGTGTTGCTTCACAACCGGTTTTCTATGAGGCCGTGGTATCGCACCGGTCGAGCATGGCTCTACCACGTATAAACATAATAATTTCGATTTTGTAATAAAGCGTCTATGTTATGGGTTGTTGTTGTGGCTTGTGATGATTAATAGGTTTTCCCGCGTGTAATTAATATTTCACCTACTCATACTACGAAAATAAAATACGGTTAACATATAACTCTGAGTGTACGTCCAAATAGGAAAACGGCTTCATAAAACAGAAATGTACATGAAACTTACCAAGTGGGGTTATGCGTTTTTATTTGTCATTTGTATATACATATATATATGTATATATAGAGGGCCATCAAATCGCGTATCTCGTAGCCATATCTGTAGGCGTGTTGTCTTAAAAGTAACTCAGTGATCGAACTGTTATCGAAGAAACACAATAAATACATGATTACAAGATGATGGACAGAGTAACAATATTTTTTACAAATAATGTATTTATACGAGTGTGTGCATTCTTATCTTTGAAGTAGGTACATAGGCATTGAGAGACGATGTGTCGCATGATCGTGATAAATCTCGACAAAGAGATTCTTAACTGGTTGCCCAGTTGCATGAGCTTCACATCGTTATATTCAACCGACTTCAAAAAGGAGGAGGTTCTCAATTCGACTGTATTTTTTTTTATGTTTGTTACCTCAAAACTTTTGACTGCGTGAATCGATTTCGACGATTTTTTTTTATTGGAAATTATTATTTTGGTCCAGTTCTGACATTGGCATCCATGAGAAAAACATATAAGTCTAAAATTTGCATTAAGCATGTACGCGACAAATGGACGAATAACTCAACTCGATGATTATTTTTTTAATGGAAAGGATTTACTTGAAGGGTAGTTAGATGAGAGTTTGGTTAGGTTCTGACAATGGCATCCATGAGAAAAACATATTAGTCCTTTTTTTGTGATAGACGATTGAAACGCTTTTTTTTAAGTCCGATTATTGGTTCGTACTGTCGGAAATTTAACAAAAATAAAAGAATTTCAAAGGTTCTTATTTCGTTGCAACGTCTCTACTTCTAAGAATAATAATTTATTTAAAATTAAGTGTGACCTTCTTGTGTGATTCTCCTAAACGAAAATAAGACCAAATCAGTTCAGAAATAACGAAATTATGCGATAACATACGTCGGTATCATGAGTAAATTAATTAACTCTTTTTATTGAAAACCGAGATACAGGGGTTAATTATAAATTACTTTTAAAAAAAGCTATTAAATACTTCTACTAGGAAACGCAGCACAGGAACTATCATCCGCTTTATGATGGACCAACGACTAAGCTAAAGTAGGAAGGAGTCATTAGATAAATAAGGTTACAGTAACGTTCATAGTCATCAACAACAGCCCGCCACTTGCTACTGTCCTTACACGACCTTTCTCTACAGGAATGAAACCTTTTGATACAATACCATCGGTTTTGGGTACTTCTAACTTGTCCTTTCTTCAGACCATCGCCAACTTGATAGGTATATGTTCTGCTTGTTCGACCCATGCCGGGATCCCCATTTACGTTTGCCTTAGATCCCATAACTGAAATGATAATTATGAGTGGGTCCCGCAGACGTCAACTAGTAGGTCATTAATAACAAGTAAAGCTACTACAACCATATTGACTCATAAGGCATAGTAAGTGGGATCTATTCCGTCTTATAGCAATGGTTATTTATTTTGTGGTTTTTATTACAAATCAATGTGCACCTTTGGTTTTTCACATGAGTCACGGTTTGTTCACGTCAGAGAAATTAGGCGGAACTAAAGGAGTCGAGACTGTTTATTATACTTATTTGATAGAATGGTCTAGATTTATATTCGGGTTTTGTGTGTATAGTAGAAGTGTAATTAAGAAACAAAATTCTTAGATTCTTCTTCATACTTTTCACTTAGATTAAAATGTATGTATTTTATTAAAATATTGTAATATCTTAACATTGACTTGTTGTCCTCATGAATCTGGTATCATTTTCTTGTTTCGGCTTTTACTTTTTAATTCCTAGTACTTATGTATTTCAGAGGTTCAGAGGAATTGTTCGGACTTATACCGGCTTCCGGTTTCCGCCATCGTCCTACGCGACAAAATATCCATCCCCATCACCTGGACGATTGGCACTCCACCACTGTGCGCTTCTCCAGAAGCTTTTTGCCTCGCACAACTAGCCTATTTAACAAATTGTCGCCTGACATATTTCCGGACCGATACGACCTTCAAACCTTCAAGAAAAGAGCATACTCCTACCTAAAAGGCCGGCAACGCACTTGTGACTCTTGACTTGCGGGTGTCCATGGGCGGCGGTAGTCACTTACCATCATGTGACCCGTCTGTTCGTTAGCCCCCCATTGCATAAAAAAAAAAACTTTCGTGGTTAACTATTTGACACGAATGTACGAATACATATTGTACAAACCATGTTAATGGCACAGTCAAACGGAGTGACTATTTGCTTCTCAGAAGTAACGGGAATTTAATTATATTATACCTTATTTTACCTTCTAATACTGTTAGTAAGTAATATTTTTGACGTAAGTAGACTATTACTAAGTAATGATGACAGGATATAAATTATCTAAACGCCACCTTAATATCACTGCGAGCTGTAGAGAAAATTAACCTTGTTTTTTCTGCAAAGTATATTTAGGATTCCATTTAAACTGAAACTTGTTGGGCTTTACCTGTGGTTATCTTTTTTTTTATGCGATAGGGGGCAAACGAGCGGGCGGGTCATCTGATGGTAAGTGATTACCGCCGCCCATAGACACCCGCAACTCAAATATTAAGTGCGTTGCCGGCCTTTTAGATAGGAGTATACTCTCTTCTGTAATTACGCATTTTGGTATTCGTAAACATTCAAAATGTTATTGAGGTAACAACAAACGACAGTGCAGATAACCTCAACTTCCCAATATGTAATTTAGTCACACCCCACACTCTTTCACGATTCAAAAGATTACAATATAATTTGTAGTTATCGAACCCGTACACAAAGTGGTCTGAATGTATGAAGTTCCATAATAAAGGTTAATTTAGCTGTCATTACATTCAGTTCTCGGTACGATGACAATACGATGTGAACATATCAAATTATTCAACACGTTTACGACGAAGCTCGACGTTTTTACGATCTTTTTAATGAGCGAGATGCAGCGTGCATCTTTACTGTAATTAATTTAGTAGGTGCATTGATTCAGAAACCTTTCCCTTGTGATTTGAACCGTTATAATTGCGAACATTTGATTTGATAACCAGTGAATCTAAGTGGTATAATGCAAAAAAGCTCGTTTTGTGCGATGAAATTGCCAGATTTGAATACGGTCAGCCTGGTTATTTCCATTATCGAAATACATATATTAAACTGATCAATATAATTGATTTTAGAAAGTTACTTGCTTAATATTTTCTTTGTAAGAAGAAGTTAAGAATAAACTTATGAATCAATTCCCATTTTTTTATAGCAAATCATATTAATGACACAAGTTCCATACTAATTAATCCACCCATACCGGACCTCAGACCACAAGCACTGGCTTGTATTAGATACTTTGTATTATTGTGTGCAAGTGTGCCAAGATTCACTTTACATTCCCACCCCGTAGCCGATAGTGATCGTGTCGGTGTATGTAGATCCAGATCGGCAGTATACTAAATTCATTTTTAAAGCCCCCGGAACCGTAGAGCCTGCAGAAAAGGGCTAATATATGTAGAAGAGACGAAAGTTGTATGTCAGGATCGTAGCACATATTTAATCGGGACCTACCAGGTTCTCTGCCTACCCTGAACGGGAATAAGGAGTAAGCATGGGTTTGTAAGTAGCCGATCTTCTGTCTTTTTTCGTCATCGTATAAATGTTTGTATAAAGTTCCTTGTCTACTGCACTTTCCTCTTTTTGACAAGTCTCATTTCATAACAGGAAATGAATTTACAAGCACCGAACACACGGTAACCATAAGTTCGCCTAATACTATACTATACAAATATAGAAATAGGAAACGAGAAGTGAGTCTTAGGCATACATACCCTCGCCGCTATTCTGTGCCTTTGACAAGTTAATACTTCCAAGTATGAGATTCTTAGGAATATGAGAAGATTCCTACCAAATTATGAGTATGAGATATTAAGATAAAATACCAGCATAATTTAAAAAAAAAATGCTAGGGATATTAGGAAATTTGGCCAAAACTAATGATGGTTTATTGGTAAAAGTAAAGACATTAGAAAATGAATCACGAATATTATATTTGTATTATATTAATGGTAAATACTGTCTTTGTTTCTGATCTACGTATACACATGTACGAATAAAGTTAACCGCCTATATCAATTACGAAAGTACAATTGAGTTCCTCGTAATTTTTAAATTACAAACATTTGCGGCTTGCAATGAATCATAGCAAGGAGACAGTAACAAAGACCACTAAAAATATCTTTATTACACCACTTAGACTTTTACTCGGCTACATTTAAATTATCATTCGGTGGTGGTACTTACAATGAACATGGGCATGTGGATCTTATGCTCTTGAAGTTATAGAGCGAACCTTAAAATATATTATTATGTAAGATATTATTATATAATACACATAAATAAAATCATAAAACGACTAGCACTGGACATCCATTTTCAATCAACTGAGAGAGAATTGATTTATAAAATAGTTACTCAAATACTACTTTTTTTTTGTAAGTGTAAAATAATAAAGCTACCTATACAGATATTTATTAAGGAACATACGGTGTAACTCAAGTGTGTATTTCGGGGATGCCCGATTAGTTTGGGATTTTCGACCTTTATCCAGAAATTAAGCGAGCTTTTGCTACAATGTCAGACGCTTATTATTTTATTCTGAGATAATTATATAATGTAAAGAGTTAATTTAATTTAATTAAAGTTCTATCAATCTTTTGGCCTAACAATTATTTTCTATAAGACCTCGTCATTTGTTTATTTATATTTGTTTATTTTTATAAGGACAACTTCCGAATGATTCCAATCATTATTGATCTATGATTATTCCAATCAGTATTTATTTAATCAGCGTCCATATTAAAAAAGTTTACTTTTTTGAAAAAATATAATGTATATTATATACTAAAAAAAATATTGTAATAATATCTCTATAACTTTCCACTTATATTCGTTACTTAACGGGAGAGATAGCTAAGGTTTATCCTATTTCATTCTTATATAAATAAGAATCACATAAAATCAGAGAGCATGAGACTCTTAATCTCAGGGTCGTGGGTTCGAGCCCCACGTTGGGCGGCGATGATCCTTTTTGGACTCAATTAATTGTATTTAAATGCAGTGAACAATACAGGAAAACTACTATTTATAGTGTAATTAATAAACCATTTAATAAACAAACTTGCACTTTCAAGAAACCACCATGTTTTTGCATACATAATACGTAAGAAATTATCTGTGTCGGGGGTTTCAGTAGACATCCTGCTATGGAAAAACTTTTGCATACATTAGTTACCAACAGGTTATACAGTTTTCCTTAATTTTTCGCTAGTTTCAACCAGTATATATCTTTAGGTACTATGCCCTCTATTCGCCATATCTACACAAATGCAGTTTCATATATTTAGACAGTTGATGGAGGGATCGTGCACAATTGACACAATTGTTGTACAAGTTTGGCTGTCTTTGTTACATCATTTAATAAAACCAAAATAAATTACATATATAGGTACTTAACTTTGAACTCTAACAAATGCATTTAATTGACGTGCATATTTAATTATTAGGTAATTAAATGTCAAGCCTATTTGCAGAATGTTGACGTGACTCAAGTCAAATCCGTGATTATGTATGTGTAGTTGTGGTTTAATATTTGATACTCAAGTTTAATATTAGTTTCCAGTGCATATATTATTTTCCTTTATACTTTTGCAGTAAAAGGCCGTTACCTTGTTGCTATAAATGGCAATCACTAAAAATTTATTAACACCTGCTCTACATTTAGCACTCAAATATCTAATAACACCTCAGTAATTGAATGATATAATAAACTTTTTGAGGCAATTTGTATGTTTATGGCATAGGGGCTGTTGGGTCACCTGGTGGTAAGTGACTATTGGAGCCCATGGACACCTGCAACTCAAGAGTCGCAGGTGCACTGCCCGTTTGGAAAGGTAGAATGGAGGTTAAAGAGGTAGGAAAGGAGGAGCCTTCGGCAACCTCGCTCACTCGGTAATAAGTAAAATTTTTACAAAATATGAAATTTTGCTAACGTTTTTTCGAATGTATACTCTTTGTCACTTCCACAATTAAGACAATTCTAATGCAATTTAACCTGCAAAACCAACAACCATACATGTATAAACATATATACTCCTTCTTGCGCAGTCGGATATTGAAAGGCTCGACAGCACGGGTTTTTATATTTATACGGACGATGTTTGTAGGACAGTCGATGTTAATGTGAGTATATCTTTCTAACTAAGTCGTATAAACATTTTTAATAATTCTTACAAAGTTAAGCCACGTCATTGCGAAATTGAATGTGATTCCGAGAAATTATAACAGAGTTCCTGTCGTGGCTTAAGCTGGTGAGTTTAATTGGTTATAGAGAATAGCTACGATGTGAGAGAACACTGGAATCATTTTGTAGGACATACTTTTGTTTTAACACGTATGCTGGAATGTAAGGTCCTATCATATGAAATCTGTTAGGGTTTGCCGAAAATAGTTTGGATGATAAAACGTTGTTAGACCTTTAGTACCCTGAACTTCAGGTAGGAAGGATTAAAAGAAAGGAATAAGATACTTTTACTTTTAGTACTGCTCGCCTGTTGGTCTAGTGACTAGTGACCCTGATTGTTGAACCGGAGGTTGTGGGTTCGATCCCACATAGAACAAAAACGGTGTGATCCACAAATAGTTGTCCCGAGTCTGGGTATTCTTTGTGTTATTTGTGTGTGTGATTGTTCATTAAGACCCCCGCGATACAGGAATGGTTTCTATTGCATGATTTGTCTTTTTAACAGAAAAAAAAGTAACTCTATGTGTTTATTAAAATGAATTATCTTTTGCAATATACAATCATAATAATGAGGTACTTAATTAATTTTACATGTTGAAGTTAAGCGCCCGAGCAAATGTTAAAAGAGTAGTTATCACAAAAGTGAGCTAAAATTTTTCGATGAAGGATGAAAAAATGATCACGTTCATAAATTTCGTGTTTTCCGTATTAGCGTCTTATTGAAAACTAATATAAACACCGCGTATGGAAGCACAGATTAATTAAAAATGGCACAACGTTGCGTTTAGTCCATGCAGATACGAGTACTATGAACATGTTAGAAAATACGTTTACGTTTTTTTTTATATTTTGTGATAAGTAGTATATTTGAAATATATACATATATTGTGTAATTTATACATTCTGTAGTCATTGGTACGTCTTTTTATAAGTTATTATTGCACTCATATAGTTTATGTATTATATTATATATAGCTGCTCTTTCTCGTTCATTCACTCCTATTGTTAAAACCCGACGATGGCTCTCTGTCCGTGACATTCACTATAATAGGTGTTAGCATAATACCTTCGCTGCTTCTTACGAAGTATCACAACGCTAAGCTAACGGCCATTTTTGTCTCATACAGAGGTACTTGTTAGCTCCCACATGTAATATTTTATATTTACTTTGCCTTTGTGTGAGTACATAATAAATTGAGGAGTTAATGATTGGACATTCGTCGCTTACCCATTCTCCGTCATTGACCCGAGTTTTTTCACCTTTTCAAGAGCTACTGTAATAAATAAGAAAGTTTAATGAAAAGTAAAGCAGCCTATAAGTGCTTTATGACAAAGGGTAGACACCGACTGATAGTTGTAAAATGCTTGTGTAGTGTTAACAATACCAGCATACACATCTGCTATAATAGGTTTCTATTTCTTCTTTAAAAAAGTGTAAATGGAGTTTTTTAACTATAAATACTCTTTGATACCCTCGGCAAGTGCTTGTGCCCTGTCAGTTTTAGACTTAAATACCCTAAGAAGGAAGCCTTCGGGAACCCATATATATATGCACTCTAAAAACATAACCCTCCTTCTTGTGCATACGGATAAGGATGATAGCGTGTATGGAAGTAAACTATTATTATATTTACCACTGAGATATTACTTTATCGTTGTAATAATTATTTACGTCAGTACATAATACATGACACATTTTTTAAATTTCCTAAAATATAATATTATTATCAATTGAATCGCTGGCAAACGAAACTTTTTCTCGATATTAGAACATATGACGTCAGAAATATGGGTAATAGCAATTATTAGTAGTAAATGCGAAGGTACAATCCATTTTCCTTATTAAGTGACACAGTTGTGGTTTCTGAAATAATGTTTTGTGGGTACTATATTATAGTAGAATTTAGGATTCTATACATACAAACACACACTCACGCCTATATCCAGTAAGGGATAAGCAGAGGCGTCTAAAACATCCACTTTTTGCCAAATATAATATACTTCCACTTACGAATAAGCAAATCTATTGCCGTTATTACGTTTTGTAGCCGTTCTTATAGTTATAGTTTTAGCGCTAAGATCTTGCAAGACAGGGAACATTATATTTTCAGTGTGAGAATAAAAAGCTCTGTAAAAACAAGTTGTTAACTAAATAGAATCACAACTACCATGAAAAACAAAAAATAATTATGCGCTATACAGTGGCCGCCATATTGTTTTTCACTGGCATGATAAATTATTGTCAGAATTACTCGTTGTGACGTAAGAATTCAACAATACAACATGCATCCCTATCTGTTCAGGCGTTTAAAAGTTAAGTAGGAGAATGGAACTCACATACTTACTTACATACACGAACCCTAATATAGTACAATACGCGTTTTTGGGTAGTCCTGTAAATAGCCTGTGGCGTTGAAATACTCAAATTCCAGTCGTACGTCAGCATAAATTACAATAAAGTCACTACATACTCAACTGTACCCTTAACTGGCTAATAGAGTTTTTACTAGGTATTATTTTCGATTCCCTATACTAATACAAACTGAGGAACAGATTAAACATAGAGCAAGTATCATTATAATAAATCCTAAGCAACGATTCTTTACGTGTCTTTGAAACGCTCCCCTTTATAATACAACAGAAAGGTTGTTATTCAACTGCTGGACATCACCTTTGTATAACACCTGTGGACACTATTGTGTATTCAAAGCAAAACACATTCTTTGATACGTCTAACTCTGAATAGACGACAGCGAAATAATATTCATAGGTCTTATACATATTCATACATGTTTGTATATATTTATATTTGAGGACAGGGTAGATACTTGGATATCAAAGGGAATCAGTCTATTTTATTACGTCACAACGGTGGGCTTTTAATATTGTGTGCTAATATAATAAACTGAACAGTTTGTATGTCTATTGAAAAGTTTTTAGGTTATATGTACATACATATTGAGCAGTAGCTGTAAAACCTATAAGATGTTTTATTTGTTAATAATTTTTGGTTAATATTAAGCCGACTTTGTTAATATACACGTATTAGTAGTATTACCAGGGTTATATAGACGTGTAATAACAATGAATACATTAAGTATAGAAAAATTATGTTTGGCAAAAGGTAAGCTTTTGAGACACCTCTGCGTGCCCCTTCGGGATAGAGGCGTGAATGTGTATGTTATAATTATTTGCTTTTATTGAGGAAATAAGCTTTACTCAACTTCGATAAATGGGGTACATTCAAATTTCTGTAAATTGAGTCCCTAGATGATTCTAATTAATCCATATAGGCATATGACCTTGGAATTTGCCAATAGGGGATAAATCAATATGATGTTTTCATTAAACTTGCTATTTTAAGATTTAAATGTTTTGCCTTAATAACTGTTTTATTCTGTCAACTAGTTCTATTTTATTTAAGATTCATAATACGATACTCCATGGAATAAATCAGACTTGATTTGTAAATTAAATTGAAAATATGTTTTTTTCTGATACGAATTGCTACAAAACTAAAACTTATCCAGAACATGTGGTTTTATAACTACAACTATAAGAAGACTATTTATATTCTAACGAAATATACAGAAATTGTTGAAAATACTATTTGCATTATCGCTTACTAAGATTGGTCAGCAGAATTTTACATTACAGTTTTGTAAGACATCCACTTATATTTGGACTCTGTTGTTGAAGGCGGAAATTTAAATTTTCCAGATTATACGCCAAACAGCGCTTGTTAACATATGGTTGGCCACACTTAGCGTTTTACAAGCTAAATAGCAACCGTGGTCTTTGACCGATTTTCTATTTTAGTTAACCGAAACATTTCCCATTAAGACTGACTGTCGGTCGGTCCAATTCTACACACGTTTGTTCCTCTATTGTGCCTATATTTTGTTTATATTTATTATAAAGTTTTTTTTAAGAAATATGTGAATTTGTAACTAACGTTTATCTAATTAAAGTACCTCTATGTAATTAAATATATTCATACTCAAGCAGGAATGGGCCGGCTTGATCAGAGTGATACCACGTCCTCACAGAGAACCTATAGAATGCTTGCATTGTATAGCAAAATGAGTGTAGGTAAGGCCCAACTTCCCCTTTCCTCATCTTCCCTCCTCTTTCTACTCCCCTCGTGCCCCTTCTCCTCCTTCCCTTTTACCCTTGAGTTGCAGGTGTCCAAAGGTGGCGACTGTCACTTACCATCAGGTGGACCGTCTGTTTGTCTATCATAAAAAGGCAAATTAAAAATCTTTATTTTCATTTATTTTAAGACTAACAATGTTTTGTTAATACCTACGAGGCTAGACTCGTGACATTTGTTTAAAATAAAGAAAGTATAAAATATTTTATATACTTGAATTTTATTTATTCACTTGCCCGCTACTTTATTCGCTTGGAAATGTGGAATCATACCTTTTTTATTATTTAAAGTACTATATCTGACTATACTCTCATTTCACTGCACGGATGTCGTAGTGGTTCAATGGGTCTCCTCGCCAAAACTATGCCGCGCCGAGTGATGTAGGTTCAATTTCCAAACGGGACAACACTTAGTGAACTTTGAAAACGGGACTACGGGACAATCCTCAAATTGTTGTTCTGAGTTTGGGTGTTCTTTTGTTTGGTTTTTGACTTTTGTCAAGTCCCCTGCGATACCGGAGTTGCTTGATCGATATATCCAGATCGGTTCAGTCATTCTGGTGTGTTTGATAAACAAACACCCACCAAAACTTTCATATTTATAACAGTAGTAAGGTAGTAATCAGGAAGCTTAATTATCATCCATGTCAATACACATTTACCCTGGGGTTTGATTTCTTTCCTAAAGGACTAATTAGTCACATCACTGACATGATATATTAAATAACTGACACTCTGTACTGTATTAATATAATGTATAGCACATGAGTGTTCTAGTTAAATTATATTGTCGATCAGACCATTATCGCATCGCAGGATGTCGGGCGAAGGGTCGACGTTCGGTCAGGCCGCAACTAATTGTTATAAATTGCGATATATTACACACAAGATAATGTAGGTACGTAAACAAATACATTTTTACTAACATTTATTGCGTTAAATCGTTTGCTTGAAAGAGCGATTGAAATTTTAGTGTTCTATAATTATATGAATACATTTATTTATTTCATTATTTACTGGATTTTGACCACAACTACGCGTTGAATTTAGAATCAAGTATTTATACGAGTACTACATTTTAAGTTAGACCTTCAGCAAAACATCTGTAAAAGACAAAGCACATAAGAAACAAATATAAAGGAGACGAAAACGGTTTACTACGACACTGCCAAATTAAATAGTTTTTTTATAAAGTTAAAATGCAAGTAATATTGTACGAATACCATAACATGCTATTAAATTGTATCATATTCTTCAAATCTAAAAATTGTTACATTCACTAGTGCGGCTATATACTTTTAACAGGTTTAAAGCGCTTGTAGTGTATAAACATGATAATGTAATTATTTTGAATATAGAAAACAAAAAACAAAAAAGCTACATTCAATTCCATGATGTAGTTTTTGCGTGGTGCGTGTACAAACATACAGACAGACATATACAGAGTCCAAAATTCTAAAAACTGTAGTTTTAGCTTCTGTTGCTTTAAGAAAGACCCCCTATATTTGTTTTTCTTCAATATCTTTCATGGACAGATCTGCCTGTTATAATTTTATTATGTGGATATTTGTTTTTTTTTTTTATATATTTTTTACAGATTCGAACAGAATATACTTGAAGGTTAAGTATATTCTGATATATAATAAATAAGAAAAGACTACAATGACGTAGATCAGCCTGCCATTTCCTAGATGACCAAATTTATTCCATCAGTGGAACAATAAATATATGTTGATAATGAGACATAATAAGACTGCAAATTTCTATACCTAAATTTAAAAAAATGCACTGTATTATATCTAACTCTAACGTGTACAATAAAGACATAAATAAATAAAATGAAAATATAAGGTTAAAGAGTTTTTGTTTATTTGATTAAACGCGATAATCTCTGGAAGCATTAGTCAGATTTGAATGATTATTTGATTAAACGCGCTAATCTCTGGAAGAATTAGTCAGATTTGAATGATTATTTGATAAAACGCTAAAATCTATAACACAAAATTTGGTCAACCAACTGTCAAAAAGGCACTGACCACATTGTTTCAAAAACAGATCAGTATTAAATCAATACATTAAAACAACTTTAGGTTAATATTATAATTTTCAGCCTTTGTTTTCATATCTTAAGCCACATCGTAACCACATCGATACAATATCCAATTTTACTAAGGTCGAGTATATCGACATTACTAGACTTGAATATGACCTTTAAGAGGGTGACGCCTGTCTTATATTTTAATGTACATATATGTATAGAAAACAAATATGACATTTTTATATCTGTTAATGGCTCTCGGAGGAATAGAATACAGCCACCAAATTTTTTTCTTGGGCTTGCCCCTATTACGTTAATGGGACAAAAATATTATTGAAAAAATGGGAGTATTTTATACTCTTCTGCCTACCAATTAAGGGATACAAGCGTGAACGTATGAATGTACATATATTTTTTATATTTTATACATATACTACCCGTTAATCTCAATTATAATTGTCAACCCTTTTTTTGCAAGAGGATACCGCACGGTCTCCTTTGAAGCGGCGAGTCTCCTAGCAGGAACACCGCCATGGGACCTGTAAGTAAAATCCC
This sequence comes from Tyria jacobaeae, assembly GCA_947561695.1. Taxonomy (NCBI): domain Eukaryota; kingdom Metazoa; phylum Arthropoda; class Insecta; order Lepidoptera; family Erebidae; genus Tyria; species Tyria jacobaeae. Next base: position 13,649,578 of record OX387219.1, on the reverse strand, counting down.
TCACTGCACTGTACCAGTGGCGGCGTGAGTTGAAGGAGCTGGACCTCAGACCTGGCCTCGTGATATCGAGGCGCAATGGTCCCAGCTCCGCCAGGCAAGTAATGTCTAGTAGTGTCTACCTCGCAGTTGGCGCAGTGATGGCACCGGGCGTCTGGCTCCCTGCGAATATCTAGCAGGTACTTCCCAAAACATCCTTGACCGGTAAGCACCTGCGTCACCCTATATGACAGGGAGCCGTGCCTCCGTTCGACCCAGTCGGTGAATACTGGCCGGATGGCCTCGATGGTGTTGAGGCCATATGACGGACGCAGTAGTCGCACCCGCCATTCCGCTACTAGGAAGTGAGGGGCTCACTTCCTACCGACGCCTATCGTACTCTCTAGGCGTCGGTTGGTGTCCTCTCTCTCGCGCCTCTTCACGCCACTGATGTAGCGACGCGAGAGCCTTCGCCTCCAGGTCCCAGGGTACTGATCCGGCCAGTAAACACGCCGCTTCATAGGAGTTCGTGCGGTATCCTCTCACGACTCTGACGGCCAATGTTTTGTTCATGCCTCTACTTCATCACTTTAGTGACTTAGAGGTAGATTATTGTCTTCAAATTCAAATGGGACCAATGTTGAGAATTAATTTAAATAAATATTAGAAAATAGAGCTTCATGCATAAACATGGTTCTCTCACAGTAAAATAAAATTTAAGTTTTAATCGCAAAAAGTGCTGTTTTATTATATGATAAAACAATAAATTAACTATTTTCGAATTTTACATTTACTTGTACCATGAGACCTTGCTTTTTGCCAAATTTCATGACTCTAGGGCAATGGAAAGTACCCTTTAAGGTTTTAATTTACCCATAAATTTTTTTGAAATTTAAGGTCTAAAAGACATCAACTTTTTTTTCAAACTTCAAGTTACAGCAAGCATACGTATTTGATGTTAATTTCATCTTGATTCCTCTACGCGTTCCGAAGAAATAGAGTCTTGACAGATAGATGGACACATAGACAGACATACGGACCACCGAGTGATCCTATGATCACTGGGTATAGGTGATCACCGAATAAGGGATTCTTTTTCCTTTTCAGGAACGGAACCCTAAATATGAAATTAACTTAAAAAAACACTTTTACATTGAGTCCTAAGTTAATGTGACACATGTTTATTCAGACCGATACATGTTCATACCATCAAATTGTTACTATTACACATGCTATCAGATTCACACTGAGAGTTTTTAGAAAAGTAAAAAACGGAATGATATAGAAGCGTCAGGTTTATAAAACGAATTCCTCTAATTTTATCTTTTGTTTTTGTATATAATAAAAGTCAATAAAGGTACCAAGTCGGGACTGTAAGGAAAAGACTCATTAACTCCACACCTTCGATAGACAAATACTCGATAGTCCGTCTGGCGGAGTGAGCTCGAGCGTTGTCGTGGTGGAGGAGGAACCTGCTTCTTGGGCGCTCCAGTGTAACATGTTATCACTGACACTACCAATCTGCAGTAACACTCCTTCTATCCTCTTCTCTTGATTGTTGTAATATGAGCTGTTCGACGAAAGAATTTGGTAATCATCTTTTTCCCTTGACTTCTGCCCTTCTTCATTTTGTTAGCCAATCTTCAAATGGAAACCACGCTGATTGTTTTTCGGTTTCGGGTTCGTAACAATATAACCTGTGACGATGTCATATATAAGCATTGGAGCCAACTCCGTCATATTTTTCTAAAATTGAGCGGCTTCATTCCAAACGATGGCATTTGAGATCTTCCCTCAAATTATAAGGTATCCATCTAGCACAAAGCTTTCTGACGCCTAAATGTTCGTGTAAGATATTTTGTACTTCACTCATACCAATGCCTAAAGCTGCCCTAATCTGTTGACATATCACCCTTCTATCAGTTTCTATCATTAGCCGCACTCACGTTATCTTCAGTAGTCGTCGTGGAAGGACGTCCTTCTCGAGAATTATCAGTGAGTTTTCTTCAACCATGTATCGAATCATTGTTGTTGAGGAAGACCGCAACGAAAGTCGTAATAAATCATTGAGTGAAAATTTTCGCCAGTCAAATCCATTTCGATGCGCGACAGACTCTTTTTAAATTGCTTGTAAAAACAAATGTCACATGACTTCATTACACATCTACAGATACCCAAATTCGTTATTTAAATAAATTTGTAATTGGCTGCTTACTGGCCTATTTAGAATATCCCAGTAAGCAGCCAACTTTCAGTGTGACCCACGTATGATGTCAAATCATTAAAAATATATAGATAAACTCACGACTTCCCGTATTCGGGTTGGGCAGAGACCTACCGGCAAACCCACTTACTTTCGCTTTATAATGAAAAATGAAACTAAAATGAACGCGTAAAATACATACGTCCCATTTCCAATTACATCCTAAAACAGCATCATTGACTTATAATGGTCAAAACATTTCAAGGGGTCAAGTGATTCATTGCATTGGCCATCTCGATGATCATTAATCAAGGATGTCATAAAATTAAGAGGTACGTTCGCATTTCGTAGAACGGTGAACCCCGTTTCTAAAGACTGTATTACACGAACCCCACAATATTATCGGTTTTTATAAGAACTATATAGTACCTAATTGAGAGATCATAACTTATTATTATATAAAGGGGCTAGCTGTAGCTGTGTTTCCAATAGTTTCACCTGCGATTATGGTCACTAATGGTCGTAGCTCATTTTATTTCTCCATAAATGCTCTATGCAAAACAAAAAAAAAAGAAAAAAAAACTGACTGATATTTCTATAGTCCTTTTAAATTGCATTTTCATTATCTATTCATATAGACAGGATAAGCTTTATATCGTTAAATTTCAAACGATCAAGTGGATTAGTTACTGAATTCCCTCGTTCATTTATTTGTTTCGTAGATGTTCACAGTATCATAGTAGAGAATATTAGAAGTCTACAGCATTTCTAATGCTCCTAACCTACTCTATACCTCTATACCTTCTGTGTATATTTTATTTCCAAGTAATATGGTAAACTCTAAATGTAGCATGACTTAAAAACTAAACAAAGATCAACTTGCCTTGACAACTGTCTTTGCAGTTTTTCGTTAAGTCGCTCTGTTAAGTCGTGCGTACCTTTAAAATCTTAGTAAAGACATGAAGATGAATAAAAGTTAAGATATAAAAAAAAATGTGAATAATTCCAAGTTACTATAATTATATATTATTATAATATAATATAATAGTTTGTAGTTATAATTCATAGTGTCTAGCGAATCCACGGAACACGCAAGCAAGTGACTAGTAGGGCACGCCACAGTTGTGGCGGTAAGGCCCATCATAAATGATTGGCTGGAGGGGCCACATGGTGCCGTCTCCTACCGGCTAGTGCGGGTACTCGCCGGACACGGATGCTTCGGTAAGTACCTGTGTCGCATAGGCCGCGAGCCTGCCGTACTCATGGCAGCTATTGGTGTGGGTAGCCTCTCACTCGCAGTGATGCTTGTCAATGAAGCAATTGAACGGGAGAGAGTTAGTACTTTTCCGTCCCGCAGATGACGCACAAGGCGTCGGAGAGTGCAAAATGACCTCCAGCCTCCATGAGCACTGGCCTGAAGGCGACAGACGGGGTTATCTATCGCCCTAACAAAAGTAGCCTCGACTCGGACGCACGACGTGTTCCGCGCGTGCCTGTCTAAATATGAAAGGCGGCCAGGTCTGCCGGGGCACACAGACCAGATGACGGAACACGTGTGATTTTAGATGATGTTTCCACCCAAAAAAAAAAGAAGTGATTAGTAGAAAGTGCCATGAAGGTAGATTATCTTTGCCTCCAAATTTTAAACGAAATTTTATAAGAATGTGGCCCCAACTTTTATATTTATTTACAAAAGTATTCTACGTAACAGTGCCTATCAACACAAATTCGTTCTACGAAGTATTTTTTAATAAGCAAGCTTACTTCGGATTTGTCTGCAGAACTATTTCATTTTTGAGTCATGAATTTACATAGAAGTCCCCGAAGAGAAACCCGCTGTAAAGAAATAAAAAAGCTTTGAATTCATAGTAGGTATACGTTGCGTTGAAATGCCCCTGAGACATACCAAACCTTAGAAAATAAAGTTTCTTTATTTATAAACATAGTAAATCCTACACCATAGAGTATGTTTATACCTAGTCTTCACATTAATATTCTCAGTCAGCTCTTATGTAGTCAGGAACGTTCGTTTCCTACCACGCTTGGGTGGATCGATCTTTATGACCCGGTGCTGAGTCTTACTGTAAGGACCATTATTGATTATGGAACAAGGTGTTGTGAAGAGGCTAAACCAATAATCGTATCTTAATACACTTGAGACGATATTTTAGCACCTTTTTCACAAAAATATGGATAAGTTGGGTACTCTTAAATAGTTTACACCCTTACCAACTCCTTTCTGTATTCTGATTGTCAAAATATTGCTCAATAGTAAAAGTTAGTCTCGTCAGTAAATAAGTTTTTTTCTGTAACTTCCCTATGCGTTCCGCTTAAGAAGTTGTTTTGATGTAACCATCCTATTCATGTTTAAATTATCAGTTAAAAAATGACCTGTGCGCCTCTTACACATTTCTTCGAATTTTCTTTCCTACACTGCTTTGATCAACTTCTCGTACAAATACTACGTGATTGGCCATATCTTTTCTGTCACAAACAGAGGTGGTATCCATAGTACTTATCAATAACCCGGTACACAACCATTCGACTACCAAGCGGATGGCAAAAAAATTGCATTTGGCCGCATTCCTACTTTCTGTAACGTTATCATAGCAATTCGGTTCTCTTCATCACCACACTCCATTTTAATATGACAAAAATATTTAAGAATATTTAAGAGATTTTTACTATATAACTTACATTAAGGCCCTTTCATTTGTGTTAAGTGTGAATTAAAAAAAAAAAAAAAAATTCGAGGAAAATGTGACGTTAAAAGCCGGGAACGCACCTTCGACTCCTGAGTCTCAGTGGTTATTGGGTGACTTTAAACACTTACCATCAGGTGGCCCGTCTGCTCTTGTGCTACCGTTTGTCGTGTAAAGCTAAGAAAGTCGTGAGTTTAAAGCTCATGAGTTATTCACGGGCACGTAGAGTAGTGGAAATATTTGTACGTATGAATTTATTTACATGGATCTAGTATATTTGCTGAATTAAAGTATCATCGTTTTTCATCTTCATTTTTTGAAAAATAGTAAACCAATGAAGATGTCATTGGTTATCAATTATATTTATGCATGTGTGATATGTAAAAATTACACATCACACATGCATAATACTGCTACTACTTCACTGAGACAGAAACTGTTAAAAAATTGAACCGCCAGATGGGTTACGTGACCATTTTTGCTATAAGAATAGTTTTCTACAAATTTTAAAATCAAGTTTGTAGTGCCATTCCTAAATCGTATTAGTCAACTTGCATGCACATGACGTCTGAGGGTTTAATTAGGTCGAGTACTTAGAACTTGGTGAACCACCTATGTTATTCATTAAAAGACTTTTTAATGGGAGCTGTTTCGATGAAACATGGTGTGCACGACATTCCCTTTCAAATTTAAAAAGTATAAAAAACATGTTTTGTTGGTGCAGAACAATTGTTAAGGTCAGTACAGAAATTTTCCACATTACTAAGTTAATTGATTAGTTATAGGCGAATAACATTTAATTCAAATACATAAAATGTATGGTCTACATTTATTAAGTATCAATAGTTAATAAATTTGAGAATACATTACATAGTTACAAAAATATATAGTAAGATAGTTAGCTATTGCTGCTGTTAGCTGTGTATTTTTAATTTTAATATTTTACGATTTTGCACAATGTGTAATAAGTTTATTTACTTTTCCACATAGAAGAAACATTACATCATATTTAATTCACTTGATAATATGGTATGTTGTAGGATATGTCTGACACATCCTACAACATACTATCTCAGGGTCATATCTAAATCTATGCGTATGTCCACTCGGTTAAAACAAACCTAAAAATTTACTTGACTGCACGAGAAGGGTTCTTTTTTCGAGTGTTTTTTTGTATGTACAAAGTAGTATGTAGGCAGTAGTAGGTAGGCAGAGGTGTATAAAACACCCACGTTTTGGCCAATTAGAATTCTGTGTCGCTAACGTAATACGAGGCAAGCCTATTGCCGTCAACCAGACTTTATATATACCGTCTGATAGATAACAGTCTAATCCCTTAGACGCCTTTTACGACACCTGCAAGTGACGGGGTGGCCCTATGCGACACTGCCGTGAACCACAAATGTTTGTATGTATGATTCAATGTACGTTTCATTGTCACGGCCTTGAGCCTAGACGGCTTGATGGATTTCGATATCTTTGATATAATTTGAATCGTCTTGATAGTAGTTAGAAATAACGTAAGCAACAATATCAGGGGAAACCGATAATGCAGTCGAGTTTTATATTTTTAACCGACTTCAAAAAGAAGGAGGTTCTCAATTCGACTGTATATTTTTTTTCTACTATTTTATACTTTTGACTGGCTGGACCGATTTTGATTATTTTTATTTAAAAGCTGGTGCTTTCCGTGTGGTCCCATTTCAATTTGGTCCAGTTGTGACAATGGCATCGATGAGAAAACCATATAAGTCTTAAATTTGCATTAAGTATGTGCGCGACAAATGCACGAATAACTCAATATCACGCTCACCGATTTCGATTATTCCTTTTTTATTGGAAAGGATGTACTTCGAAGGTCGTTAGATGAGAGATTGGTTAGGTTTTGATAATGGCATCCATGAGAAAACCATACAAGTCTTAAATTTTATGAAAGACGCATTGAAGTCGGTTGTTTACTTTTTGAAAGTGAATTATTTTAATAATTTTCCTTGTTAAGGAAGGTTTTGCCAATGTCAATGCTAGTTTATGAGTTCAAATCAAATCATATTTATTTGTTGAAACACGGGTAGTTTTTAGGATATTAATAATTACATATATATGTCCAAACCATGTTAACCCATGCTGGAGTGTAAATAATATTGTATTCTTAAAATGTAAATAAGATTAAAATAAGACTATAATTATTAATAGAGACATTCTAAGTATTTTTCTAGTGACACAAACGCGTCTTGTAGTCTCGCAAGGGATTTTTGTGTCGTCATCTGGTAGTCACTGGAGAAGAAAGTTAAAAAAAAATGAATAAATGAATAAGCAAGTACAGGTGACCGAGTCATGTTTATTTAAATGTTCGAATCTATACCGGAAGCGGCTCGGATAGTTTAGGTGTGAAGAATCTACAATAGGTTGACAGAGTACCACTTACCGCTTTTAGGTTACCGCTTCTTTGAAGTCTGCAGAAGTAGAGTGGGTTAGCAGATGTAAGTCGAGGTACGTACTTTTGATCATCAAACTGAGCACACCTGCATATTCGAATCTTACACCAAGACTCTATTTTTATTTGTTATAAAAGATAACTTATGCATTAGGAATGCTCAGTCTTGCGAGGATGGTCTCATATTTGTAGTTCAAACAAATTTTTGTCAAGTCTATGAATCGAACCTACGACCTCTGGCTCAGTAGTGAGGGTCACTAACTAGAAGACCAACAGTCCAATCAACTTTGATCGTAGCGTCGTTTGAACATACGTATGTATATCGGACTAAGACAGAAAGGAAAGCTAAGGGATATTGTTTATACCGATGAATTGGGGAAGTACAAGCAATAGCTCAAGCAATTCAGGGTCGTTTACCTATAAATCGATCTGGCTGGTGCCGGGAAGTCCGAGATCTCTGACTAGATTATTTACTAATTAAAAGTAAAAAGTTTTATTAAAAATAATATGTTAAAAATAACATAACAGAAAATATGTGTGCCGATATCGCAATTAGTATAATAACAACATGGGGCGTCGTGGGTCAAAGTCACGTTGCGCCAGCGCGGGCGCCGCACTTCGCTGCTACCAACGCTGCGTGGCACGTACTATTTATTATATTATGTGAAATCTGTAGGGCACACACCTTTGATAATTTACAGGTTTATTATTATAACATGAATTAATAAAGAGTTTAAATAACCCTTATTTTATTAGAGTAATTAGTAAAAAAGAATTCAAAATGTCATTTAAAAAAAGGTGAGGTTTTCAGTTCGGCAATGTATGTTTTGACGTATTTTCGATAACAGATTATTAGATTCCTTTTACCCGCGACTTTGTACGCGCGGAATTTAGTATTCATACCTGCTGTTAAATGGAGCCAGAGGAAGAGCCATGCTTTGTCACCAATAATAGGCCGGCTCCACCGGTGCGATACCACCCTCACAGAAAACCGGTTGTGATTTCAAGAAATTAGTGAAGTTCCCGGAGGCCTAACTCGCCCTCTCCTCTTTCCTCTCTCCTCATCACCCCCCTCCTCTTTCTAATCTCCTAATCCCCCTCTCTTCTTTCCCCTCCCCGCATCCCCAACCCACATCACAGTCGTCCCCCTCAAAGGCGAGTAGCGCACTTACGACTCTTGTGTAGCAAGTGTCCATGGACGGCGATTGTCACTTACTATTGGGTGGTAGGTGACACCTCTGTTCGTCTGTTCCCCTATAATATAAAAATGAACGGTCAGCGATCATGTTCACGGTATTTTTTATATAAAAGCCAGTGATTAAGTCCCGAGCTAGAGTGTTTCGGACTGTCGTGGCGAACGGACGTGCTTGCGCTCCGACTGCCATCGTACGGGCGCCCCTAACACTGCTTATTTTAATATTTAATATTTGTTAAATATTATTATTTGCACCCGAATTGTACTTGTACATTCGGAGGCGAATATCTTCCCCGAGAAAGCCAGCGTGTAAACCTTCGCCGCGGGGTGGGGTCTCCAACCCTAACCTCAACGGTGATGGCAAACATGCCAAGGCGCCACGAGGACGGATCCAGCAACATCAAGAACACCAGCAGCGAAGAGAAAGGCTCGACCGACGCAGCGCTGCAGGACCAGCGACAAAAATACCAGGGTGACCTGAGTATTTTCGGGTCTGCAGCGCTGGTTGGAGGCCTACTTCCGAGTGATGGAAGTTCACATCGGAGAGAAGAGGAAGGAGGACCTCACTGCGCAGGATGTTCACATCCTGACAGCGGTGGGATCATCACTGCCGCCTACCCCCTTGCCTATACCAGGTAAACGGAGGCGGGAAGAAGACCCGGAGCCACAAGCGGCGAAGCGGACGACCATAGCGGCTGCCCTAACCTCGGACTTCGAGGAAGGGGATAGCGAGGAGATGGACGTCCAAGTCCTCTCCACCTCGCCCGAACCGACTCCAGTGATACTGGAAGTCGAACGGGCACCTACGCCTACACCCAGGCCAGGGACAGCAGCAGCTGTACTTGCTGCACCACCACCCCAGAAACCCATAACAACTCGGAGGCCCATAGCAACAAACAGGCCCATAACAACACAAGGCCCTTCCAAGGCGCCCACTACCCAGACGTCCACAAGGAGACAATCAATCCTTGTAGTGGACCGTCTGGAGAACTGGACGTCCCAAATGAAGGAGTTGACCGCCAAAATCGGTCACCCACCCAGCGTGAGGCCCTTTGGGAAGGGATTTAAATTCACTCCCAAAGAAGACGCTGAATTCCGAGTCATTCAGGCTCACCTGGATGATCTCGGACAGGACAAGGCGCCGTATTACGCCATCGCCCCACCGCACCAGAAGCCCTTGAAAATGGCTATCCGGGGCTTACCTGCGGACACTCCCACAGAAGAAATAGTGGAGGACTTGACTAGCAAGGGAGTGCCAGTCAAGTTTGCGAAGCATATCCGTGCTCGCACCAGCAGACCCGGATGCATCTTCTTCGCAGAAGTGGAGAAGAGCCCGACCGCAGCCAAGGCCTACAACATTGACGAGGTCTTGCTCATTCCAGGCGTCGTCATAGAGGCCTGGAGGGGCAAGAAAGGACCCTCTCAATGCCACCGCTGCCAAGGCTTCCGCCACAGTTCCCAGAACTGTCACAGGCGCCTAGCCTGTGTGCGATGCGGCGGCGACCAAAGGAGGAGCCACCCACGTGCGCCAACTGCCAAGGCCCGCATCCAGCCTGCAGTGCGGCGTGCCCCGTCTACAAGCGGGAAGCCCGCAACAAGAAGGCGGGACTCACGTCGAGGACTGGCCCGCCCAAGGTCATCGACCAACCAAACGTGGTCGTCGACTCGGCACCCATCACGCTGATGGCCGAAGCAAACCCGGGGTCAAGCTCCACTAAGAAAAGGAGAAGGCACAGAAAAAAGAAGTCGGCCCAGGAGAAGACCCCACCTGCGGCGGCAACCAAAGTCAGCAGCCCACCCGCCAAGGACCCGGAGAGGGACCAACTCGCCGCCTTACTCATGCTGTTCGCACAGCGTGTTAAGGCAGGCGAGATAAACACAACAGGACTGCTGCAAACACTCTCCACCAATGGATAAGCCGCTCAGGGTGGTTCCTTGGAACGCGGAGACGCTGAAATCCAAGATGGCCTATCTTGGATTTCAGCGTCTCCGCGTTCGCCTTACGCCACTACGCCTATTTCTCAAGGAACAGCGGGTCGATATCATGCTGATAAGCGAGACCCACCTGAAGGCCAACAGGCCACTCAAGATCCCAGGGTACATTGTGTACCGCCAAGATGAGGTCTCACCAAGAGGCGAAGCATATCGTGGACTCGCTGTCCTAGTGAAGAGGACAGTAGTGCATCAACCCGTCGAACCGAAGAGACTCGATACCATGTATGCGCTTGGTATCGATGTCCAAATCGGCAGGCGGGAGATGTGCCTCTACGCGGCCTATCGAGCTCCGAATCAGAGAGCCCGCGTTGATGAACTTCGGAGCCTTCTCCAACATACAACGCCGACCATAATCGCAGGTGCAACAGCAGGCACGCAACAACGCAATGGGAAATCTCCTTATGCAAGACTCCAATATGCATAATTATGAAGTCGCTGGCCCCAGAGAACCCACTAGATTGGACCCAGCGGGCTCTAGTGATAGCGTACTGGACATCATAGTGTTCAAAGGACTAAGAGCACCTCCAGTACAGGAAGTGCTCGAGGACCTACCATCGGACCACAGGCCGGTGCTACTCGTGTTCAGGGAGCCCGCGGCTACGGTCGGCCCACCGAAGCCCACAGTCCACACAGACTGGAGGGCTTATCAAGAATCCCTAGCGGGTTACAGCCGCCCTACGGTTGTAAAAACGCCAGTGGAAGTCGATGAAGCCGCCGAAGAAATTACCGGAGCTATCCAAGCCGCACTTCGAGTCTCCTCGAGCACTAGACCGAGCATCGAGCGACAGAACCCTCTGCCCGCTCGGCTCCGTAAAGTGGTCGAGGTGAAGCGAGAGGCTAAGAAGCTCTGGCAGAGAACTCGGCACCCCCGAGACAAGACCCGATACAACCGCCTTACCAACTCGTTCAAGGCTGCTCTTTGGGAGCACAGAGGTGACGCATGGGAGAACTTCCTTATAGATATCGAGGACGAACAGCCCTCGGTACACCGACTCTGCAGGCAACTGACTGCAGAACCAAATCCCACGCGCCCCCTGTTCGCTGAGGACGGGCAAATACGCTACAAAGCGCAAGACCGTGCCGAGATCATCGCGAACAGCCTCGAAAAACAGTTCACACCTCACGACAATCAAGACGAGGACCACACTCGGGAGATAGAGGCAGCAACCCATCTCTACCTCTCGAGGCCCCCAGTCTGAGGGTGAACTGCTCGTAACACCGAGCGAGGTTGCTGCGATGATCAGGAAAACCAACCCACGGAAAGCACCTGGTGAAGACGGAATACCGAACACTGCACTGCAGCGACTTCCATTGAAATCACTCATAGCGTTGAAACAACTGTTCAACGGTATCCTGAGGACCGGCCACTTCCCTAACATCTGGAAGCGGGGTCGGGTTATCGTACTTCCGAAGCCCGGCAAGGACCTCAGAAAACCGGAGAACTACCGGTCCATCACACTCCTCTCGACGTCGTCCAAGGTGTTCGAGCGCTTACTGCTAGTAAGGGCTCAACCCCACATCCGGCTGAGGCCCGAGCAATTTGGATTTCGTCAGGAGCACTCCACCACGCTCCAGCTGACTCGTGTCCTAGACGAGATGGCTACGTGGTTGAACAAGGGCGGGAGCACGGTGACTGTGATGCTCGACATGGAGAAGGCGTTCGACAGAGTGTGGCATGAAGGTCTCATCCACAAGCTGTCGACATCGTCTCTACCACGAAAAGTAGTCGCATCGTTCCTGACCCAGAGAACCTTCCGTGTGGCTATAGAGGATACCATATTGGAAATCAAAACCATCAGTGCCGGAGTCCCGCAAGGGAGCTGTCTGTCACCGGCCTTGTACGCCCACTACACGGATGACATCCCTGTAGTCGGAGACGTCAAGCTGGCACTGTTTGCAGACGATGCCGCGTACTTGTCAAGTTCACGCAACGCCGCACACGCTGCACGGAAATTGCGCCCCACACTCGAAGCCCTTCCGGGCTGGCTGAAGCGATGGAGGCTCAAGTGCAACGTGTCGAAGACCCAGGCGATGATGACCGGTATGGCACACTACCCGCCAAACCTACGTCTGATGGAAGAGGACATCCCATGGTCCCCAAAGGTTAAGTACCTGGGAATCACCATCGACAGATCACTGTCGATGAACCACCACGTCGAGACCATCACAGCGAAGGCCAGAGCTGCGCGGACGAAGCTGCGTCCCCTGCTATCCTCCAGACTACCAGTAAGTGCCAAACTAGGCATTTACAAAAAATATATCAGTTCGCGCCTCACCTACGGTGGGCCGGCCTTTTTTTTTTTTTTTTTTTTTTTTTTTTTTTTTTTTTTTTTTTTTTTAACGTGTGGAAACCCCCTCGGGCCGTCATCCCACCGGGGTTTTCGGTGGAACGGTGTGTCGGAATCGGACCGACTAAAACCACACGGTGCGCCATACTGCGCCTGTAATAGGAGAAATCCGGGAACAGCTTTGGTAAGACATCCGGACCCCTCCTAGCGCCTGTTGCCCGCAAAAGCGCGGGCACCACCCTTGGGTAACTCTCAATTAGGTAACGTCCAGGCACACCAGGACGTCGCCTCCTCGCGGCTGGCTATATGGCGGATGGAGGGGAAAACCCGTCCCGACCACCCGCGGCCACACTCAGGGCGGCATGAGGCGCTGGTAAGCGCGCCTACGCCGCCCGGTTCGCCGGCGGCGAATTGGGTCCGAGTGGAGATTATCCTCCCGGGCCCGCTCCGCCGCCTCCTTCTGCGAGATGACCTCCTCACAGAAGGTTGCGACCGCGGTAAAATTCCTGTCGCTACCGGCCATGGAGCGTATGACGGCCGGTAGCGAGAGATCCTCTCCGATGACTGCAGTGAGGACCCGACGCTGCGCCGACCAAGCGGGGCAGTCTGCGAGCGTATGTTGAGCCGAGTCCTCACTGCAGTCGCAGTGGTGGCAGGCGGGACTCAATTCTCTCCTAGCGACCGAGTGCAGGTACTTTCCGAAGCAGCCGTGCCCGGAAAGAACCTGCGTCAGTCGGAAAGAAAGAGTCCCGTGCTGCCGCTCTGCCCATTCGACGATGACCGGCTGGAGCGCCTCCACGGCGGCAAAGCCAGCACGTGGAGCCTCCAGCCGGAACGACCAACGAGCCATCGTGGCTCGACGAGCTGCCTCACGCCACTCGCGTACCTCTTCGGGCGGGGGCCCTCTGCCGCTACCCGCCCGAAACGCAGCCGTCCGCTGATAAACTTCGGCGAGCACTTCCGCCTCCAAGTCCCACGGGGGAGTTTCGGCAAACGACGGTGGGCCGGCCTGGTACAACTTGATAGCAGGGACATCGCGCCAACGTTTGCAGGCTGTAGAGAACAGCTGCCTTCGCATGGTGGTCGACGCCCCCAGGTACCTCAGAAATGCAACATTCCACCGAGACCTCAAGTGGGAACCTATAAAGGAGTTTGTGAGCAGACTCGCCACGGGGATGTTTGAGCGGGCTGACCGCTCGAAACTTCCCCACCTGTAGGTATTGCTCCGCTCCCACATCCAGACGATACAACACTCATCCGGAGGCGACTCAAACGCCCCGTTCGGGAGCTCATATCAGTTCCTTCGAGCGGGGCATTGGCTTCGCCATCGGATGCAGATAGCCAACCACCGACCGCTCGCAGGCGGCTCGCTGAACCCCTCTTCAGAGGAGCGATCGGCGAGCAAACCTCGAGGCCGGTGAGCTAACTCCAATGACCGGCTCACAGTGGTGAGCTGCGAGGAAAATCACTATAAGGAGCCCAGTGCTTCAAATAGTCTCCCCACCCCCCTCAACAGGGGTGAGATGATACCAGATGATGAAGTCCCGAGCTACACATATAATAGGTTACATATTTAATTGTTATTAGAAATTGTATACTTCCTTATTTAAGCCCAAGAACCGTTAACGTGATATTGATTTCAGGCAATTCGCGATCTGATTAAGGGGTCACAAAAAGTAAAAGATGTTAAGAGAGTTAATGAGAGAAGATTTCATTAGTAGCGCCGGGCTTAGAGAGAGTTTATACAATTTTTGAGACACTCACACTAGTATACCCAGTATGCCGTAGATCACTTTTAATCCGTTATTTAATGACTCACAAGATATGAGATGTTATTCATCCACTGAAGACTATAATCAACCCAATGTAGTTTCTACAACATTTGCCTACCTAAAGTATCGTAATACTTTCGTAACTACGTTTTTTTCTGTTCTGGGAATTCGAGTGTGATGGTTATGGTGGTGGATGGGTTCTTGTTTGATAGTTAATAAGTTATTATATTTCAATATACATTTATACTAAATTATCTTAATCATATTCAATAGATATACGACATATTATTATTGACAGCTTATATAAAACAACGCCAAATTATTACACAACAATATTATAATATATACAATTACATAATATTATTACACATTAATATTATGTAATTGTTTCATCTTACTATATTTTAGACATATATTTGTTATTCAATCACGCAAAAATTGCTTTACAGATCACCATAACATTTGGAACAGAGATAGATTATAGTCTGTAGTAGCACATTTTATCTCGAAGAAACATGCGGTTCAAAGTTTCCACGCTAACGAAGTCGCTGGCAACAGCTAGTTTTTTGTTACTTTTTTATTTTATGAAAATACAATTCCCGCATTAGGATTAATTCCTGTGTCGCGGGGGACTTTACAAAAATTCAAGCACCGGACACAAAGAACACCCAGACTCAGAACAACAATTTGAGGATTACAAAGTGTTGTCCCGTGCGGGGATCGAACCCACAACACTCGGCACAGTAGCAGCGTAGAGGCGAGGTGACCACTTAAACCGCTACGCCATATGTGCAGTCAAAGTCAAAGTTATTCATATATATTTCATTACCAACGTAAAGCACATAGTCCAATTCACCTGTATAAAACTCTCAACGTGTATAATGCTCTATTAACATCCACTTTTAGTTCGAGTCCATATAAGAGTGTAACATTGTAGCTGGTCGTCTACCTGTCTATCCAAACACAGTTAGTATGTTTACTGCCGTATAATGAATATGATGTGTTTCTTTGCATTTGTATTCGTTTTCCTGTTTGTCGAATTAGATTATCCAGAAATTTGTTCATGTATGCAGAGCGAGGCGGTGCTCTGTAGGTGATTGGCCTTTCCGTCTAGCCTTCACTATGTTAATATTTAATAGTATGAAGCACAAGCATGCTTAGCTTCCCTAAGGATTAAAAAATATTTAAAATATAGTTTTATTTTATAAATAAATTACTCGGTGACATGTAAGTAATTGTGAAGAAACCGAAAGGAAAGATTTAAAAATATGTTCTTTAATTTTAACTTACGTACCTTATGTCGTATACATATGATGTTTTTTTTTCAAACTAATTACATACTTTGGTATCTGTCGAATTAGTAAGTATATCATGTTAGAATATATCTGTGTTCTATCAGGGAACACCCACTATTACAAGATGAAACGTGGAAAGGGATTTTTTTGGAACTTAGGTGTGGCTGTAGATTTGGAATCTTACATAATACATACAAATACAGTTCAATTTACGAACCGAACATAAACCGAACTCACGATTAAAGGAATGACATTCGTCTCTATACAAGACATTTTATATAGCTTTTTATTTTAGCAAGTATTAAGTCCACATTTATAAAAAAAACGTGATACATTACATTGTACATTCTTATCGCCACTTTAGCTTAGACTGATTTCGATTTCGACAAATAATTGAACATACTTCAGCGGTCATTACAGTATTTAAAGTTTATTAGACATCAAGATTTTACTATTATTTTATTATATACTTTTCCATAAGTTTCTCATATGAGAAGAAAATCACCAACTTGATATAAATGATCATATCAAATCATATAATTTATAGTACTTAATCAATTATTATTTTTAACTGTATTTATCAGTATACAGAAATATATTTTATTTTAATATGTTACTTTTTATAAACTAATTCTTAACATTAGTATTTAAGTTCAGTTGCGGTAACGACTCTACTTTCAGTGAAAAATAAATACATTGCTAAAAACAACATATATTCCTTAAACTGTTCTTACATATAATTGTATAAGCTATACCGAAATTCTTTGAGCGATTAAGTCTCATCATTCATCATCAAAAACTGACTCCTCTAGATCCAACTCTTAGCTCATTCATAAAACACGTTTGCTGATTAGTCACAGTCTGTATTGCAATCATTGCTTGATTCTACCTTATTGTTAGTAATATTTTCTATCCAATGGACTGATATCTATAAAACAGTATATAAGTTATAATGGAAAACTAAATTTAAAAATAGGTTTTTATGGATTTTCTCAATAGGAGATTGAATAATTACAAAACAAAAAAACATCGGTCGGAACTTTTAAACGGGTTTTTTATCACAACTTTCTTGCAACTTTTGTACGCTATAGACATGTATTTTCAGTAGTAAAACAAATGTTACATTTTTTAGGTCACGCTATATACTGTCAGTCTGTTATGGTTGGTAGGTTGAAAGGAGTTCACACGCCTGTGCTTTAACCCTTCGGGAATATAGGCGTGAGTGCATTTATTAGTTTTTCCACTTTTTACATACATAGTAAACTTCTGTTTTAGGATTTAAGTGACAAATATATCTGCTAAGCTAAAAAATAGCACCTAAACGGAGGATGTGTGACCAATGAAATTGCTAGCAAAAACATCGGATTGAGAAGAAGTGTCCACCGAGGAAGAATAAATCTGGGGACTAGGACATCTCATATCTGGTTATGTTAGCCTGGTATTAGATGTAAATGTTCAATAATAATTAATAATACATATATTTGTATAGTCTGCATGTAAAATAATTGTATATTTCAAGTTATGAAGTATATTATATATTAGTCTATGTAATCTAGTTCTTGCACTATTTTATGAAGTTTTACATTTACGTTGTTAGTGAAAAAAAAGGACATAGGGTACGTTTCACCACAAAAAAGACATTTCCCGGGGTATTGTGAGGGGTATAAATTTATGTAATTTATATAGATTATATATCTATATATTTATATATCTATATAAATATATATTAGTATCTGAATTGTAAATGGCATGAGTTGTATGTGTAATATTATCGGAATATGGTCATATGTATATACGTCATTATTGCCAATGAAGGAAGTGACAATTATTTTATTAGTAACACTCTTATATGTAGTTCCTCGCTTCAGTTTAATCCATAAATAAGTGAATGTTTCACATCACGTGTTAAACATTTGTAGTTAAAGTCAAGGTCTTTGTTACGGCTTTTTAGTAAGTCTGTTAAAGGTTTGAATTTCTCAATTTTAACTATATTTAGTACACATACGTACATATACTCAACCCTATATCCCCGAACGGGTAGGCAGAGGGGTCTCAATAGCCAGCCTCTTGGCAACTATAACTTAGTGCCACTTATGAAATTGTGAGCAAGCCTATTACCGTCATCTGGCACTGTACGACTGTATTTAAAATATATTGCCTGATACAGAACAGTCCATTCAATTAGTTTCCTTTTATGACACCCACAGGAAGGTGGCCCTGTTCTACTCCTCCGGGAGCTACACGGCATGCATGCAGGTTTTTTTTTTTTTTTTTTATGCGATAGGGGGCAAACGAGCAGACGGGTCACCTGATGGTAAGTGACTACCGCCGCCCATGGACACCCGCAACTCAAGAGTCACAAGTGCGTTGCCGGCCTTTTAGGTAGAGGTACGCTCTCTTCTTGAAGGTTTGAAGGTCGTATCGGTTCGGAAATACGGCAGGCGACAATTTGTTCCATAAGCTGGTTGTGCGAGGCAAAAAGCTTCTGGAGAAGCGCACAGTGGTGGAGTGCCAATCGTCCAGGTGATGGGGATGGATATTTTGTCGCGTAGGACGATGGCGGAAACCAGCAGCCGGTATAAGTCCGAACAATTCCTCTGAACACTCCCCATGATACAAGCGATAGAGGATGCAGAGTGAAGCTACATCTCTACGTAACGCCAAGGTGTCAAGTCGATCAGAAATATCTTGGCAGTCGATGATGCGAGTCGCTCTCCGTTGAATGCGGTCAAGAGGCAGAAGTTGGTACTGGGGTGCACCTGTATAGAGATTCCATGTGCGGCCGAACCTGCGCCTTATAAAGTTGCAGGCGGTGGGCCGGAGTAAAATACTGTCTCGATCTGTTTAGCACACCAAGCTTCTTCGAGGCTAATATGGCCTTACTCTCTAAGTGACCGCGAAATTGGACTTCGCTTGATATATCGACGCCAAGGATTCCGATACTGGCTGATGCAGTTAGGGAAGTGCTCTCAAATTGAGGTGATACGACCAATGGCATCTTTTTAGCGGTGAACGCGCAAACCTGTGTCTTCGTGGGGTTAAATTGGACTAGGTTAAGTCGACCCCAATCTAAAACTTTTGATAAAGAAGTTTCGATTTCAGACACAAGTTTGGATCGGCTTTCGAAGGTCTTACTATATAAAGAACAAAAATTAAAGGTCTACATGAAAATATTTTTGGTGTGTGTGATTTGTAACACTAGTCTTTTTGTCAGTTTGAGAGCTAGGCTTAGGCGCGAATGGGCTGGCTTGACCGGAGGAATACCACGGCCTCACAGAAAACTGGTAGGTCAAAAGATACTTACTACATTGTATTGCCGAGTGAATGAGGGAACCGGAGGTTCAATTTCCACTCTCCTCTCCTCAAAATCAGTTACGATCAGTGAATTGCAGGTGTCCATGAGCGGCGGTTGTCACATCCCACCAGGTAATACATCTTTTCGCCTGTCTCCTTAGATATTAAAAAAAGGGATTAAGCTAAGAGACATACGTCATGATTATATAAGCATATGTCGGTTGATAAAAATAATAATTACAATTAACATGAAGTGGTTAAAAACAATAAAACTTCATACTTCAAATGTACTGTCGGTGCCAGTGTAGAGATAAAAGTAAAGTATTTATAAAAAAGAACCGTACCTTATAACACAGTAATTAAAAAAAAACTGTCAAATAGAAAAAACAATGTAAATTAATCATTTGATCCAGTTTAAAAATCACACCTTGTTTATTCAATTCGTTCGATTACCTGTTACTTCTGAATCGATAATCTAGAATAGTATTTGTTTAGAAATATAAGTGATTAATAGCAATGAGTCAATTCTCTATATATGTCCATGTCACGACAGCATGACACTTACTTTGAAGTAATAATAAGTTAAAATCGAATCATAAAATAATAAATAATTTGTACGTAATATACACTAATTAATATATAATAATATTGGTATTTACCGTGTTTAGTTTTAGGTCTTTATAAGGTTTTATATGATGGTACAGCTCATTGACCGGATATACATACTAACTAAACTGTTATGCCCCAAGTAATTTCAACTATATTCTTTAGGAACAGTCCTAAAAATTATTTGCAAAATTCTAAATTGTAGATAACCTTTCTTCCATACGACTTTTATGAGGTGTTTTGTTTGTGTAGTTTGAGTATGTTTTACGACGTAAAATACAACTACATTGACTAGTGGGGGGGTCATGGGTTCGATTCCTAGACGGTTTAAAAATTTGTATGATCCACAAAGATTTGTCCCGAGTTTGGGTGTTCGTTGTTAGTCTTTTTTTTTTTTGTGTGGAAACCCCCTTGGGCCGTCATCTCAACGTTTGTAAAGTCCCCCGTCACACAGGAATCTTTCCTAATGCGGGTTCTAGATGTATTTTAAAAAGAAAACAAAATTCGTCTTCAAGTACAGGGGTGTTTCCGGTTGAGCCTGTACCTCTATGAAATAATGAAATCAGTGTGTAAAACAGAAGTGAGAGTAGTAGTTAGTTAGTTAGTTTATTATAATTTGGACTTGTTAGTTAATTTAATGAAATATACAAATGCATATAAAAAAGAACTTTAGATGCCTTGTAACATGGTGGCGTATGGCTGAAAACTAATTATTGGAGAAAAATTACAACACTAGGTCCCAAAATTTCACAGATTTTATTAAGAAAGCTATTGCAGCGGCTGCGGGCCGGCAGAGAGAGGACTGCGCTCCGTTCTTCCTCTATTATATAGCGCCAGGCGGTGTTGTGCCAGGCGGGGGGCGCTGGTGGTTGAAATAGTCTTTATTTTAATTTAATAATAATTTCTTTACATTTAATCCATAGAATTTATTCTGTCAGTAAACAAAAAATATTGATCCGAGCCGTAAATTTGTTAACTATATAAGTCCGATTGTTACCTATATAATAGCTAAGTTGTAAATTTGAATACATAACATGTTCTTTAATGGGAACAATCTCTGGTACCGATAGTCGATTGAAAAAAAAAAATGAGTTGTTTTTTTTTATGCGATAGGGGGCAAACGAGCTGACGGGTTACCTGATGGTAAGTGACTACCGCCGCCCATGGACACCCGCAACTCAAGACTCACAAGTGCGTTGCCGGCCTTTTAGGTAGGATTACGCTCTAGGATAGAGTACTTCTAAAGAAATAATATACAAGGCTACTAAACATCACGCTACGGCACTTAGGAACAGAGCAGTGAAACAGAGTTCAGTACAAAATATAGTTTTTTATTTATAAATATGTGTGTGTAGTTTATAAGACTTTTACTATACACTTTAAAGTTTATAAAAGTGGTAAAAATGTGTAAATAAAATATTTGTTAAATTTATAGTATAATTTTTCATTCGTCTGGTGTAATTTATATCTCTGCAGTCGCAATAATACGAACGACAACGATAACGCCATCTTATTGTCAAACTCTAAACTGCATAAGGAAAAGTATGAACTAATGAAATTATGATTATAGTTTTTTTGTTGTAATGAATCATAAACCATCTTTATGATTAAATATGTAGGTTATAATCTATTTTGGAGCATCAGAAAGGAATTGTTTACACAAGAGTTAGCATCTGAAGTATGCATCATACTTAGCTTTAGAACATATGTTTGCTCCAAAAAAAGTATTTAGAGCTATATATTGATTTTAATGCTGTTATTGTAAAGTATTTTTAGTATGCTTTTAATGTAATCGTAAATGATCTTATGTTGTGTATGTTTGGTAACTAGCGGTATTTGGGCCTTCAATTTATGCTTTGTTCGTGTTCTGTCTAGTGGTTAGTGTTAGTTACCCTGACTCAGTCAGACAAACATGCGATGCACATATAGTTTTCCCGATTTTTGGTGTTGAATCATTCCAAGTGCCGGAGTTATCTTAAAAAAAACTTTACCACAGCTTTATAACACACATAGCAGATAATGTCGGAATATATTCAAATTAGTTTTTGAAAGCGATATTCCGCTAATCTATTATTAAAAGTCATATCCTTGAAGTATTTCGAAGTAAGTTCATGTTTAGCAGTAGACGTTACACGCTTGCGATAGCAGCGCCTCTGATTAAATAATGTTTGCGTGTAACTAGTGTTAAGAAATAATACTACATAGTTTTAAGGACTCGATAATTTAGTCAATCAAAATAGCCAGATCAAAAAAATAGTAGTTTATTATTTATATTCATACAAAATATATAACACAAAATACAATATTTTGGGAGCACAACATATTGTACGACATGGTAGATAAATCGGACAATTGTAGTAAACCTAATGAACGAAGACAATCTACAAAGTAATATGACTGCTTAATCTACATGATTCTGATTAAAAAGCGCGATGTAGGGTTGAAATTGGGCCTGCTGATATACTGCGTGAGTAATATTCTTTAGTTACAAAACCGAGAATTTCAGATCACGATGAACTAACAAAGAAGCATCGGCTTTATACTGTGGTGCTAATTGCATGTATTGCACATCAAAGACTCCAGTAATGAATTCCCCTAAACTTATCGTGGCTTGCACAAAGACCCCACAGAGACTCCAAAGGAACAAAACAAAAGAGACCATGCAAGGCCAGAATAACAAAAGGAATGGAAAAGAAATATTAAGTATGTACAATTGTTATGTAATCGTATACTAAGACCTTATGTAAACTAATTTGATCATCAGTTTTTTTTTTTTTCTACTTTTTGTTACTTTTTGTTATAGGGTCAAACCAGCAGAGGACATTTGCAACTGATGAGTCGCAAGTGCATTGCCAGCTTTTGAGGTTGGAGTACGCTATTTTCTAAAACGTTAAGAATCTAGTACATGGACCAGACTAGTTTTTTACCGGTGCTTATAAACATGGTTACAACTGTTTTAGTGTAGTCCATGAAGGAGTAAGTGCTACGTTCCTCAAAAAGAAAAGGAAGGATTTTCCGAACAGGTTAGGAGTTCATGTCTGGCGAACTAAAGGTTGATAATTCAAACATCGTATAATATAAACCAATCGTCGCAAGAGCTTTAATTGTGTTATGCACGACCGTTAGTAACGACGAATGTTTTGCTTTATGTGGAAATCACCCCAAGATTTAATGCTAGGGATACTACTACTACTGGGTACTGTTGGTCTCTACTAGTATACCGTCACATGCAAAGCTTTTTGTAGTCCACCAACCAAACTTAACAGACCGTTGACAATTGCCGCCGTGATAAAATATTTAATTATCATTTCACTTGTCTATACAAGGTACTTATCTAGCATAAGCAAAGACTTGTATGTATGTACTATGGCACTTGCATAGGAGTGCATTGACGCGTCTGCTTTAAAAATCCTAGGAAAGGGAATCGATTAACTCTTTGCAAAGCTTTTTATTGATTTCCTCTTAATTCCTGCAAGAAGTTAGAAGTTGGATGGAAATAGGTACTTACCTATTTCCATCCAACTTCTAACTTCTTAAAACTTCTTAAAACAGATAAAAGACGTTACATATACATACTTATATGTCTGTCATATTTAAATGTCACTTATATGTATTCTATGTACGTCTTTTATCTGTTTAGTTTTGAGACGCTCTTTTGTGACAAAGAAAAAGTAGATAAAAGCAGTAGTCTCGTTTATTTAACAGCGAACTCTACTTACTCCACTTACAAATCTTACCAGTGTATCAGTTATTGTTATGCCTTGTCTCAATAATCTATAATAAAGACTGCCAGCTTATGTGTACACTTTGTTATTGGTACCAATTAAGTTGAGCTCTAAACTAGACAAAAAATCATAAAAGTATAGTTAAACTTTGCCGTTTGACAGAACCAAAATTAGATAGTAGTAAGGGCAGTAGTAGTACGTTTGAGACGTGGTTGGGATGCCCCTGTGTCTTTTCCACTTAATTTTTTTTCTTTGCCATAAGCTGATTTAGTTTTGTAAACCTTAATAAAAGTTCCCTCGCTCTAAAACAATCTGAATTTCTGTAAAGGTGTAAAATTTATTAAAAACATTTCAGTTCAGATTCCAACAAGATGAGTTCAATGCCACCTGGGTACGAGATTAGCTCTGTTCTGCTACTACTGAAACTTCCTGATACTTTAAAATTGATATTGGATATACTTAGACACTAAATAAAAATACAAGTTTCCTGAGTATGTGTAAAAAACAAAATCGACCCTTATCTGCACTTACGCACCAAACAAAACACGGCAAATCATCAAACCCTTCATTTGTTTGAAAATATTTTATACGAACTGCATGCACATGAACTCCAAGCTGATGATGGGCACGTTCGATATGGTCTCTCATTTCTTGTAAGCGGATAGAAAGAGACGAAAACGTCAAACGTCGTCGTGACAAACGTCGGGCCGTATCCAGTACAGACTACGGAGTCAGCATAACGGAGTCGTTCCATTCCCAAAGTTTAGTAGTTAGCTCGCGCGTGATCGCGGAGCACGCGGTCGGAGCGTTACGCTCATGGACACTGTGTTTATTCACTTACGATACGCTACACTAGTTCTAAATTCAAATTTCCACATAAACAGTGCGTTACTTGAATGAAGTACTCGTTTGTACGTATCCCCTAATATTTGTATATATTTTTTTACCATAATTAACGATTTACCAACTGATCACTTATTTTACTAGCTTTATTATTTTCCCTGGATGTATAGTCTCAGTGTGAATTCTGTAAAGTTTTTAGTGCTTTCAGTGTCAGCTGTGTTATTTGCTGTCCCTTTCTGTTCGGTCGAAAGGGAAAGGAAGGCCGAGTGTTGAAAGCGTTGTTTTGTTTTCATGATTTTCTTTGCTGTATGTAAATGTAGAGCGGAATAAAGGACGTAAGTTGAATAAAGCTTTTATCGTTTTAAGTTTCGAATGCATTGTATTGATATTATGTTGTGCAATTTTGAAACAATAATAGCCAAAATACAGTCATACTTATTTGGTAACACTTAATGTATAGTTTTATTACGTTTTGTTAAATATATTTTAGAACATTAATAAATACTTACTTTTTATTTGTTTATTGTCAAGTGGAAGTTAAAATGAGTTACGGTGTTATGATTTATTTGTAGATCTGTGTCGGTCATGTGGCTCTCCAATTAGACTTGTGTACGTTTATTTATAGTCACCACTTAGAATTACTTGCAGTAACTTGTGCCAACGGCTTACTTTGAACAGCTTTGCGTTTATTACTTTCATTTGTGGAGCTTTAACTTAAGAACATTTTGCTACTACCGTTATACGTATTGTATATTTTTTAAATGATTTTGTATACAACAAAGTTATGCCGTGTCTATTAACATATTAATTAACTAGGGTGTTTTTTCATAAAATTATTATGATACTCTTATTAATGGTAAGGTATAATGAGTAGCCATTGAAAGAATTTTTTACTCTTTTAATTGTACCCCTTAGATTCACATCTTATCACCTTTAGACTTGACTTTAGACACTGAATAGGAGAAACAATTGGCACATAAGATTATAGTTATATATTTACTTAGACTAATACGAGTCCGCAAGATCCATAGACTGACAAGTACCTAAATGTCTTCTAAATTCAGAAGTGGAAAATAAAGAGATCAAATATAGGTACAGCTCATTACAAATTATCATGATAGGCACCACACCGAAGTCGGTTAGGATTATATATTTCTTCAAAAATTAAGTATTCCTTTTTTAATCAAATATTATAAATATATACATATTGTTTTTTTAGGATATAAGGGCAAACGAGGGACGCTTACCTGGTAAGCGACTGACTCCACCCGTGTACGCCTGCAATTCAAGAGTATCATATTCTAAGGAATACCCACATATCAATGACTAAAAATGAATAATTCAAAAATGTAACTTTATTATAGTGCAAACGTTTATGAAATGTGTCAAGTAAACCAATGAGACATTGTTATTTCATTTCTAAATATCAGATAAGATCAGTTTTATATTAGTAGTAGGTATAAATGGCATCATTACCACTATCAAAGCTAAAGGAAAATGACTGGAGATTGAGAACAATGGAAACATCTGTTATAAAATACAGCTACTTTAAGTAATAAGGCTTAAATAATTTCACTCCACAGGTACATACATATCTTTGAAAATATCGCACAAGGCCCTGATACTGGCATATGCATTATTCACTTATATTGGCCCATATTAGAGCAAAATAATTGTCATTGAACCGGATTGTTAGTTTATTTTAGTAGATCCGCATTCTAACCTGTTGCAAATTGTTCATCCTTATATGTACCTATGTTTTATGTCTACTTATATATAACATAAGGAACCAAGCTGTAGACTAAGTATTTATACGAAAACGATATTATATGATATACGACTTAGTATTTCTTCTTTTTCTTTTGGTACCTCTCCAATTGCTGAAGGTTAGCAGTCAGCTCCATATATTTAACCTTGTCTTTCTCAAGGTTATAAAGTTCGGTGGTAGGTACTCTTTAATCCAGGTCCAGGCCTCTTTCCGGCAGCTTTACCTATCGTAATTTGTTGCAGGAGCTCGTATCCGTCATGCCTATGCACATGAATTAGACATGCAATTTTGCGCTGTTTGATGGTGTGCAAAAATTAAAAACTATAAATATATTAGTACTATTACAAATGCGAAGGCTCACTTCACGTCAGGCGGCTGATCGAATTTTGAATAGAGATAGACTGTTGTTTGGAATAGCAAATTTATATACCTACATACATTCACGACTATAGATAGATAACTCTGACGGGTTAGGTAGAGGCGACATCTCTTCGCCATTGCAAAGGCTCAAGACAGTCGATAATGAGGACTGCGCGCCGCTGCATCCGATCAAGAGCGTCAAGCAAATTCTGCGCATAGCCGTCCCAAAGATAAGAGCATTACTCCATGCAGGAGCGAACCTGGGTCTTGTATAATAGGCACAGTCTATCAGTCACTATCAGATTCTACCACTTGAACTCTATTCAATATAACCAATTATGTTTTGTTCAAATTGCATGTTTAAGACTCATGCTTTCAGTGAGGAATCCTGCTAAAAAAAATTTAAACGGATTTTTTTAAATATTTTATATATATTTATATATATATATTTACAACTAATAATAGACAACTCCTGCACTAGGATTAATTCTTGTGTTGCGGGGGACTTTACAAACATTCATTCAAGCAGTGGACACAAAGAACACCCAGACTCAGAACAACAATTTGAGGGTTACACAAAGTGTCCCGTGTAGGGATCGATCCCACAACACTCGCCGCGGCAGAGTAGTAGCAAAGTGACCA
Organism: Tyria jacobaeae; assembly: GCA_947561695.1. Lineage (NCBI taxonomy): Eukaryota > Metazoa > Arthropoda > Insecta > Lepidoptera > Erebidae > Tyria > Tyria jacobaeae. The sequence continues at coordinate 13,622,480 of OX387219.1, read as the reverse complement.
TTTAAACCGCTACGCCATTCGTGCAGTCCATCGCTACTTTTCATATCGTACTTAATTATTAGATTATTTTTTTAGGTCAATTGACAGCATTACAATTTAATTTACAGATTATAGGTTAGTGTCTGAATTTTAAATTTTCCAAAAATAAATATTGTTAGCATAATGAAATTGAAATAATACTTGAATATTTAATATTAATATTACGCCTACACTTGCCACGCAACGCCCTTTAAGCTCTAAGTTTTTATAAATAACACAATTTTAATAAAATAGTTTCGTAATCCATTTTTCATTAAACATTTATGTTACACTTTATACTCCGTATTGAAATTAATAAAAAAAAAAATACATTTTGGCTGAGTAATAAAATATGCTTGAAAAAGATAATCATTTTTATTTACTTTGTGTTTTTTCATTAATCTGAAACCTATTTATTATGTTTAGTATAAGTGAAGGATCGTAAAACCGCTGTCTTTGAGTCATTTATCTATGTTTCGTTGTAACATAAACTTTTGTTTTGAAAAGTTACAATGCGATCCCGAGTATTAAAAAAAATAATTAAATGTTAGTGGAACAGTTCTTGTAAAAATCCATAGAGGGGGGTGATCTCCATTCTCAAGAAATAATCGATATCTACTCCATATGAACAGTTCACTTAAGTTTTATGGGATAGGAGGCAAACGAATTTGGTCACCTGGTGATAAGCGACTACCGCCGTATGTATTATTTATATAGCATATATAAATAATACATACGGCGGTATTATTTATATATATATTTTTCCTCAAGAAATACTCTATCTAATACAAATTATGAATCATAAAAATCTGACTGATATGTCTGATATCACTTGCTGTTGATAGCACTTGTAGATATAAGCTTAATCGTGCAACATATTTATTATTTCAATGTTAAAAGAAAGGGATACATAACGATTCAATATCTTGATACAGATCATACTAAACAACGAGATAAATAAGCCTTACATACAATTTTACGTGGAAGGCAAAGATAACAGCCCGCTACTTGTTTCTCTGCTTACATACATCACCAGTTCCACAGCTGTCATTAAACCTTTCGTACAAGCTCGTCGGTCTCGGGTACTTTTGCCCTGACCATTCTGCAGAACATTTGATCGGTGTTTGTTGTGTGTGGTCGACCTCTGCCGGCATTAATACACTGAACAAATATATTTTATATTTGTTTTCTACTTACTATCAATAGCTATTAATATATAAGCTGCTTAATGCTGAATGTAAAACAGTTATTCAATCTATATTTTAATAAATCTATGATTTAAACAAACAAAAACAAAAAAGTAAAATAGCAAATAATTTTCTCCTCTAATCCAAGTTAATCTCCGGTTACTTCCCTCGTAACACTTTAATATAATAAAGTTATAGTATCTTAAAAATATTAACGTTTTTCTATTACATTCTATTTTTATTATTATTCTAAGATATACTACACTTAAATGGTAAATAAATATATTCCCACTATATTATGTTACGAAGTATAGCAATTCTCTATTGATACTCTAAATATGAAGTAACTCCAGTACAACAGGGTTGCATACCTGTGCTACCAAAGACAAACTATTTTTTTTTACAATACATATCGTAATAAAATACAATATTTTTATTTCATATTTTTAAAAGGGACAGCGGTCTTCACAAACACACAAACAAGTCACATAGAATACCCGGACACCAACTTTTGGTGGATTACACAATTTTTTCAAGTTGGTATTCATTAGAATACAATTGGCCACAAAAAAGGAGTACCTTAAGTTTCAAATAAAATGAACATACATTCTCTCAGTCCTGCATCCCGCCTAAGGGGTAGGCAGAGGTGTATACAACACCCACCTTTAGCCAATACGAATTTGGTCCAACTGTACATTAGTCAAGGTATAGGGTCAAGCCTTGCCTTCAATCGGGCACTGTACGACTGTATACATACTGTCTGATAGATAACAGTCCGGTTCCTTAGCCGCCTTTTACGGCACCCACGGCAAGAAAACGGGTGGCTCTATTCTGCTCCACCGTTAACGTCTCGTCAAACATACAAAGCAAAGTCACAAATGCATATTGTCTTACAATTGACACGCAACTTCACTTAGAAACTCACTGACAGACCAAAAATAATTGATAAAGATTAATAAATACAATTATTACTTTTAAAAGTCAGACAAACAAAATTTTGAGATATAAGATTTGTTGTTTACACTTATAAGGTTTTGTAATTACTTGTTAGAACTTTTTAGACGTCTCAATGCGATTATCTTCATATTTAAAATGCATAGTATTTTGATACCTGTCATAATTTACCAACGTTACCGGTAATATTATGTAAAAAATTTACTTTACCTAATCACACGTGAGGGGTTCTAATTACTTGTCATATTAATGTTACTTCGAGTTAGAACGAATAAAGATTGCACTTAAATTCTTACTTGCATTATCAAATAATATTATAGTATAAACTGTATAAGATTTAGATTTTGCCTTAGTTTCGACATTCAAATTCCTGTCAATTTTACATTTTATTACAACAGATGGTATTTAATAAAATGGCAATATAATCTTTCTACCAATTAATTTGAGTATAGAATATTTAACTGTGCTCATTAGGTACGGTTCAAATTTGCTATTAGAATAGAATGTTTGTTCCAACCATAAACTTTAGAGAAACTTAGCGTAGCAGCACAGGAAGTGAAGATCTTTAGGTTAACACTAATATAATTTGTATTAAACCATTCAGAAGAACCTGTGCTGCGTAATTAAACTAACCATCTATTTGTAACAAAGTTACTAACTAATATTTACGTAAAGGGCAGGTGTTATCTCAACGATATTATTAAATACATAGTATGTTTGTTATCAATTAAATGCTACACTCAAGAAATACTCAGCTATCGTTCTTGGAGCTTTCCTTTTCTGGATTTCCTGTTTTGTAAATGGAATTACAATTCTTGAATGTAATAAATATATTTATAACTGAATAAGACTTTAAGAATGTGATTTATGTACAATGTCAACAACATGATTAACAGAAAAATTAACCAAATACTTAGTGTACGAAAAGCATAAGAATTTTCTTTGTGTTCTTTATCACAAACTATAGTCATCAGAAATTATCTTTCTTTTGTTACAGAAATCGCTTCAATATCTTGTGCATACAAGAATATTAAAAGTACAGAACAAACAAGCGCACCACCCACGTTGCAAGATAACACAGCATCCCGTACAGAGAGAAATTAATCTGGCAAGCGGTAACAGGAAACATGCCGATAAAGTGCTCAATGCTGTAGAAGTGTTGATGAGCAAATCGCTACACGTTGCAGGCGATCGAATATGCTTAGCTGACACCTGCGAACAAGCAACAATTACCACTATGTACAACAGCCCGCGACCAACGCTCATCACCACACCATACTCCTTTAAAAAAAGTACTAGACACATTTCACCAGCTGCCAACAGTAATCAAACAACTCCTACGTCGCGAGACATAAAAATATCTTGTCTTATTACAAATAACTATACAATGACGAACAGTAATCATTCCATTGATAAATTAGAAAAAGTTCAAGAATTGACTGACTTAGATAGATGTAGGATAGGTAAAGAAAAAAACGAATGCCAGTATGACCCCGAACGACGATATTCTGTTCAAGGAGCTTTCGAACGATGCGTATTGCATAACGAAGAGGATGTATACGAGAAAGAATCGATTAGAAAGAGGGATGATGTTGACGAATACGGTGGTAGAGCGCAAGCTACTAATTTAAAATTTAAATTTACTCAAGATGCACTGTGGATCGCTTCCATCAGGAGGATAATGGTTGCGTGGTTGGGTGCGTTTGCGTTTATGGTGCTGTTTCTGTCCATGTTAGTGACTTGTGAAGCGGCGCCAACGAATTCGCGACCCACGCGTAGCGTTCATCACGGGAAATCTGCGGTAAGTTTTTTTTATTTACAATACCTGTTTTTACATACATCAAGCAAAAAACAAACATTTTAAAAACCATTGCAGACCACGTTTTGAAGTATTTAAATGATACGTAAATAGTATTACTGGTACTAAACTTGGGTTCTGCTGAAGTGATAACTTTGATATATATGATAGCAAAAAAAAATTACCACAGCCTAGTCACATAAAAAAAAATAGTGACCTAAAACTGTCGAATGTCTAAAGGATAATCTTAGTAGATAGATTCAATAGGTTTCTTGATTTATAATACTTAGAGAACAGATGCTTACATGCTCATGCATACTAAACAGCTTAAGATACGTGTATCCTGGCTACTTGTGTTTAGAATCGTCCCCAGCCGGAAACGTGCTCCTTATAATACTAGCATTGTCTTAGTTATCTGAATCTGTCTGATCTACTAGACAATGTCTAACTTTATATATCCATTTTTTAAACACCTACACAGATTTGTGTGAGATCTTTTATATGAAAAAACAAACAAGACTGTCATTTCTTCGTTTTAATTAAATATACATATATACATATATAAGTTAATAACATCTCAAACAAGTAAGGCTTCTGAATATGTAGGTCGATTCTTTATTAAATTAAAATGGAAAAAAAAATCAACTTTGTTTCGAAATCAGATCTAAAAAGGTTTAAAAAGGTTCGCGAACACTATTGTTCGAGAATCTACAAATGTTGGAGTACTTTTTATCCCCAGAACGAGAAATTTTATATGCCGGGGGTGTGCAATGTGTCGTTTTGTGCTTTGTGACTGGACATTGATCTCCATAGATCCCTAAAGATGTGGTGTGTTTTTGTATATGATTTGATAGAATGTTAAGAAATATACCGTATACAATAGTATTTTCTGAGGTTTATTGGCATTCTTTGTCAGTTGTCAACTTTTTTGATTGTGTGTTCAAAAGCATTTTTTAATAAGTTAGCATTATTATTTTCATTTAAAGATTAATGTTGCAGTAATTATTATTTAAACATATTGAGGATTCCACTATCGATAGGTAGAAAATGTAGAAAATTCAGGTATCAATAACTTTTATTGTTAGTACATAGCTTAGGAATTCGATTATACGATTACGGACGTGTTACTATTTAGGTCGACCACAGGTATATCAGAACATCAAAAACGCTTTTATCATGATAATAATACGTTCATCCCTTTGAACCCTCTTAAACGTAAAGGCCATACCAGGTATGAAGTATGTTGTAAAAGTTGTTATTAAAAGTTGAGGTTTTGGCAAATATGTTTTATATTGCAAAACACACACACGAAACACTTTAACATTACAATTTATACCTATTACCCTTTTTGAAAATTGTGGTATGTCCAGGTCCATTCATGTCATGTTGAGTGTACACAGAAGGAAGTTCATTCTTTGGCCTATTCACACTACAGTATTTATATCTGTTATTACCTTTAATATGTTTTTTATTAAAATAACATCAGCAATGGTTTGCATGGAATATTTCAATATATATATAGTATATAGTATATGGACTCAATACTTTTGTGATTAGTAAACTTAAGTGTACGTGATGTTTAAGAAATAATAATTTTGGCTATACCGATTATATGCATATGTTTGTGACTAAAACCAAAATAGTGCTTAAATAAACTTTTTTGAGATATATATATTTAAATTTGGAATATCGGTCGCTATCTGCTTCAAACTAAAAGCGGTTTGAACGATTGTTATGATAAGCCACGTATTTAATTAGCCAATCAAAGATATGTACCCTAATACCGCGGGCCCTAATTATAATGCTAGCTCTTTATACTATTGGCAGTTTTATCTTCTATTCAATATGTCAGTAACACTTTTCCTTACACGGCTATTATACACTTACAGATTAACACCATTTCAAGGCGTATTTCTACCGAGTACAAGTAATATAGGGACAAAAAGCTGGCCTGTCGTATTAGATTACTGGCAGTGACAGACGAACGGACCGTTCGGGAGGAGATTAATGGGCTAAGTGACGAGTGGGAGGCACGCCCCTGTGTCCGCGTCTTCGAAAGATTCTCATTTATTATGTGGACCATTACAGATAGTGAAAAATTCGACTAATTTTATTGGGGCTCACGAAAGACGAAAGTTACACCGTATGGAAAGACTAATATTAAATTTAATGTTAGTTAATTGATGTTAATACGTTCATCGACAGTCTTGTTGGCCAATGTGTGAATGTATTCACTTATGAATTGCTTGTGCTCACAAAGATATACGTATAAAGAGTATATAAATTAGAATATATTTTCATATGAAAGGCAAAATGCAAATCGATTCATCGATTTCGAAGTTATTATAACACTGACGGACAGAGTCATTACCGGGATGTTAAATATAAGTGAAATGCAGACATCAAGAATAAAACATTAGCACTATTTCTACAAATACATTTTTGTTCGTCAATTCTACCATAATGTAGCAACCGGTGGCATATGAAGCCCAAAATTAAAACTGAAAATAGTCCAATATAATGAGGTCAAGACGAGCAAGATGAGTGTAATCAGATTTGAACCCAGTTTAATTAGAGTTGTAATATGGCGTGACCGCTATGTTTAACAGTTTCCTGCGCGTACGCCTGAGGTTCTGTTTGTATTAAACTTTAGTTATGTAAGTGATAACTGGTTGGTTGCGATACTGCACCGTATCGCTCTGTGAGCTTTAGGTTTCACAACCTTTTAATACCATAAGAGTTATATATATATAAAAAATATTACCTAGCATAACGTATGAAGCTTAGTTCCTATCTAACTCTGACCGTAACCGAGACATGTTGGCAAGAAATACGTTTTATAATGAGAATGATACTAGATCATGAATATAGTCTACAGATTAAAAACATCGTAAATGCCAATATTGTTACACTTATTCGTCCTTGTATAAGTTCTTACCTCATGCAATCAACTGTTTTGATCTTAAGGCACATTTTCTGTTTCAAGTATTTTCTCTATTGATCTCTCGTCAGCTATAGGATGAGAATCAGAAACCTTTATCAATGAGAGATTTTCTGCTTCCTCTGAGCCTGGTGCTAAACCAGTCCTTCGCTTAGACAAGTCCATCATCGCCACCACGCTTCACCCAAGAACTTTCCTTCACCTAACTCACATCAAAAACTACATATAACTATTATAGCTTAGGGTAGAACTTAGCAGGTTCCTAAAATTGTAATATCCAATTTGTATTTACCTATATTCTGAACAAATAAATATATTGTTAAGCGATAGAAGTTTATTATTCTTATTAAAAACAAGCCTAAGATAAATCTCTATCTTCACCAATTAACCTAGGTTTAGAACCAGAGACTATTCACACATCAAGTTAATTGAATTTGTTTACAAGAGAAAGACTACTATACTCTGCTACTACGCAATGGCTAAAACCATTTATTTACAAACTTGTTACAATACCAGTAGGCAACCAGTTTAAACACGTTACGAAATTACTACTGATTTCACTGTTATTGTACTCATAAAATCACAAAGTAAATAAATTAAAGATAGCGTTGACAGTTCGCGTTAATAAGTACAAAGAATGCATGACTAATTCTATTTTTTTTTTGGAATTCTATAAAAACATATATATTTTTCTAAAGTAAAGTAACGAGTAAACACAGACCTTGGAAGGTCCGCTTTCATTCAAATTAGCCATTATTTTTATTAAGTCTATTAAGTCCAATATCGTTTATGGCTAAAAATAAAATTTAAACATTGATATTTTATCTGCTTCTTTTAGGTTTTTTAGTAAGGATGTTTTGAAAATCCTAATATTTTTTATGTGTAAGACAACATCAAATGAAGTGAAAATAAAAACAGTTTAAATGATCCAGACACTAAAAACATTTGATAATTGGACAATGCTGACATTTTGAAGAAACCGAATAAATTTTAACCAAACATTACGTTATGGAAGGATTCTCCAATTAAACCACACTGATTTCAGAACTTTGATGCACAGCTTTTAACACTACTCTTCCCGTAAATGGGTCTCATCGCCGTGGTTATAATAACAGTACTTTGATATTTGTATTGTTAACTGAGCTTATGTTCTTTAATGTTTAACAGGCATAAAAATTTCAAACATCTAACGAAAACAAAATAGTTTTACTCTTTAATTTTATTGACATATTATCGCGTAGTGGTACTTGTATCCTTGATAGAAGGCAAACATCAGATGCTTCAAGTTTTGCAACGAATATGAAATCTATGCAATGAGAGTAGGTACATTCCATTATTATGTTTTATAGCATCCTACTTCCAGACACGAATAGTAAACTAAACATCTTTATCATTAGCATGAAAACGAATAAAGTCGCAGGCAGCAGCTAGTAGATAATAAAGTAATGCTTGTTTTTAGCTAAGATATTGTGCGATGTTAACATTTGCCAAATCAGGGTAGTTACTAAAGCAAAACTTGAATATGTTTTACATAAAATTATAGTCGTTAAAATTCTGGCGAACTTTACAAATTGAGTTCGAAAGTTTTCTGAAGTCCTTTATGGTTGTATTGTCTGAACTTGCAACTTATATAAAAACAATTGCAACATTTATAGTCACTGTGAGGGATTTTATTTTTCCTCACATTAACCCAGTAACTACTTTACTCTAGTTGCAAATTCACCTCAACGAAACAGTTGACGATCAAGAAGGAGAATTAAGACCAATGAAAGTACCCAATTTAACTCATGTTACATTTACTCTCGGAGACGGAGAACATACTTGCCTATCCATTAAATTAAATGAATGTTATAGGTATTTTAAAAAGTTTTTCAAATTCTTAGTGAGAGTAAAGAATACCTGAAAGTGATGCAATGTAACTTATCTACTTGGGAATGGCGTTTAGATATATTAGTAGTACTTTCCTCAATGAATTACTTGCACACTATCAAAACATATTAACTGATTCTTTCGTCTTCCATAAATATAAATTGATGAGCACTGTGTACAAATAATGAATAAAATTCATGGAAAATTATTCATTATTACCTTCTGTAATCTACAGAATTTTACTAATTTATAAACACGTTTCAGGTCGTATGAAACTTGATATGCAGTGATGAGAAATATACGAGGATAAATCTTTTACCATTATACGATTAGGTAAACGATACAGGCAGACTAAATAGGCGCGCACTAAATAGTGGCGCTTGTATGCAACATTTATAAGAATTTATATAACGTTACACCTTTATAACCAAATAGGTAACTTCAAATACTTTCTTTTACCTAAAGCAGTAGTACGGATAGGCTGGAATTCCCATAAGTATATATCATCAAATAAATCATCAAATAAAGTAGGTTTAAATAAAGCCGATTTATTAAATCTGGGTTTATCATTTACCTGATCGTATGGTAAATCATTTTTCCTCGTATATTTCTCATTACTGCAAATCAAGTTTCATACGACCTGAGCGGTGTTTATAAATTAGTCAAATTCTGTAGATTACAGACGGTGATAATGAATACTGTTCCACGAATTTTACTCATTATTTGTACACAATGATCATCATTATATATTTATGGAAGACAAAAGAATCTATACAAAGAAAATATACTCCACGTTATTAGAATCCTATGTTTGAACGATATACTATACATATTAGTCAAAACGACGTTGCTAGCCACACGGTCTGTGTCTATCAATTTGTGGAATATACAAATAATTGACATAGATACTCATAGTCATGATGCGATGGCAGTCGACGGGGACAGCCCATATTAGTGAATCACAATTATATATTTTATTTCCTAAATAAATTGTGTAACAACTATTTAAATCTCTAAATATACATGCTGATAAGTGCAATGTGAAATTAAGGTTATCTATAACACTTCCTGGGAATCTCAATTAAATCCATATTTGGTTCAGACGAGTCCACAGTTTTAAACTAACTTATAGCGATCTGTGAGGTCAATTAGAGTATTCCAGTTCATTACTTTGATAAGCTACCCTGTCTTTGATACCATTAAAGGTGCGACCGTGAAGGTTCGTTCTAATATGCTAATTATAGTTGGAGATGCGTTCAACTGGTTGAGTGAACAATAAAATTTATTCAAAAGAGCGAATATGTTTTCATCAGATTTTCGTCTAATAACGACACCACGTCTTTGATGAACAATTTATAGAGATTTGTTATCGGTGCAAAAAGCCATTCACCCAGTAAGCGACATGTGCTCATAGTTTTAGAGATTTCATTATCATTTACAGATAACAAGAGTTTTTCTTTTTTATACTGTCATATACTTAATTTTATACACAGGTAATGATTTCGATTGTACACCCGTGGCTCCTACCGTAATATAATGTCTTATCATTTGGATGCAAGGAAACTAAAATTTCTTTTTACAATCGCTGAATGCAGATTTGTTCTTTCGGGCTTAATATACCCTATGTCCTTTTTGTATTGATTTCTGTTTGATTAGGTGAGTAGTCCAGGTGTTATAGCTCAACAAGCTAACATTCGTATTTATAATATATTTGTGGGACTGATCCTTTCTGGATTAGGGTCATTCCTACGGATATGTTGAAACTACACCAATTTGGTTATAAAACCATTGGATTTGATAGAACAATATGTTGAATAGGATGGTATAGATAGCAGTACTGAATATTTGGGTCAATAGCGATGTCCTCCACCGCGTCAATCTAATTATGACTCAGTACTAATGCTTACCAAATGTTTTAGACATTTTAGTGCAAAAAACTGAATCATAACTGCGACAGTACTAAATAAGAAACATCTAAAATAAATATGAAGCCATAAATTTGAATAATTTACACTAATTTATAATATATATTATATGTATAGACATGTATATATGAATATTTATGTATTATATGTACACGTGTATGTAAAATATTATATTAGCATGTATATAATAAAGTACTTCTGTTACTAATACAATATTTTATTATAAAAAATATATTTACTTGCGATTATTTATACTTCTTAACCTCTGTGCATCTACCTTGTTTAGTCTCTATTGAATCATAAAATGAAAAGAAATCCTATGACTGAATATACGTACTACAGTAGGTATACGAGTCCAAGGTTTTTTAGATATCAGGGGAAAAATGTTGATCCACGCTATATTAGTAGGCATTACGTACAGTACAATACGCACCGAGTGAGTTAACTTTCCCTTAACCGTAAACTCAGACATCATGTTCAGTAACTAAACTAACTTATATAAAATAATATTAAATATATTAAGAACACCTTCATTAGAGACTAACAGTTAATGTAACAATTTCAGCCATGCCCGGCTAGCTCAGTCGGTAGAGCATGAGACTCTTAATCTCAGGGTCGTGGGTTCGAGCCCCACGTTGGGCGCAATATTGTTTTTGCTGTCGTTATTTAAAGTTTGTATGATGTTTCTCGTCCTTGCCACAATATTGTAGCAATTTCATGTAATTCTTAGCCGTTTATCAGTAGATTAATCCTGGCGCCGGCAGAGTCACCCGTCAGATGTGACCTCGTTACGGCTTGTAGATTATACACATATCCTATAATGTTCATCGTTTATGTACAATGTTGCCACAAAAAGAGCATAATGCGTCAGTGTTGAACAAGCACCTGAAATTGCACACAATTAAAAACGCAATAGCAAATCAGCTATCTTGTGTTTTTAATCTATATTTAACTTACACTTGTTAGTTTGTGTATATTATATCTTGAATACAATACAAGATGTGGACACGTAATACAAGTATAAATAAAATCAAACTACATACCACAAAGTGAAAGTCATATTTTTTGTTTTTTATTTTGTAAAAAACAATAATTTTCTCTATATTTGAAGGAAACCGTAAGCTACATTAGAAAGGTGATTATTTTACTTCGTGTAATGTTAAAGTGTTTATTTGACAACACAACCATAGACTATACATAAATATACAAAAAAAAAAACTAGTGTACTATTTTAAAAATTAGTATAGAAACGTAGTGCAAGATCAGACTGTAGACAAAGTTAAGTACTCCCTTGACAAGCTCCGAGACGAGGGATGGAGCAGACAATATACATCTTAAGCAATATATTCTCTATTTAAAACTACTACCAAGCCTCCGAGTTATCTGTTGACAGACAAAGATACCTACATGTACTAAATATTCTGTAAATTTTGGAAACTTTGACTTATAATTATAAATATAATATAACACACACGAGTTGAGATTAATATTTGTATTTTGTCCTTCTTGATCATCCTTTTAGATCTAACGGATTAATCTCAACTCCTGTGTGTTAACTGTCATATTACAATGACAACACAGACAACTGTGCTAAACATAAGGTTGGCTTTGTTAAATACCTATAGAGCATAAAACGGAACAACAATTTGTACAAGTGTTCACAATTTTTTATCAATAGTTTTTTCTTGACACCTTGACTAGTTTAATAAACTTCTATAGTTAAGATAAGCTATCAAGTCAAACACTGATAACGGTGACACAAAAGCACAGTGCAAGGTGCACCTAATATTGTTGAAGTTAAACGAATGAATGTGTAACTGTTATCTACAAGTACTTCCTTCCGAGCTTCTTCAACCTTAACCTTGCAACCACAGCGATACTTGTTACTATAATATATATTACATTATATGTACTGATTATATAGTATATAGTGATAACACTACAAAAACAGAACTGAAACAGACATTTTGAAAATCGATTTAACTTAAATCTGTTTTTAAAAATAAAATATTATTTTAAGCTCTCGTTTCATATCGCTACTACCAAATGGAAATAAAACTGTTCTCATGCTAGATCAGGCCTTTGGCGTCCATAAAATTTGTTACCTTTGCTCGTATTCTTTCGATGAATTATGAAATTCTTGATAATATAACATAAACTACTAAAAGCTACTAAACTAGGGATTAGTTTAGTAGCTTTTATGAGTAAATTTTGATATACCTATACAAAGTAATTTTCTAATGTTTTCTTAATTAGAGTGAATATTTTCCGATAAGTGGTGTAAGCTAACAAAATGTTATTTGAATGCAATGCAACCACAGCCCTTTCTGAACAGTATGCGTTGACCGGAAGCCGCATCTCGGAGATAAAATTAGACGGGCAAACAGTGACGGATATAGAAAAATATTGTTGTTAGAGCGAGAAGGCTTGCTTTCAGTGGTTCAGCTGCGGAGTAGGCCTGCACTATTTACATGCGAATCAGCGATAATTGGGTTATTCATACGTCGTTGATAGCAGCTGAGTTTTTGAGCAGTCATTCATTTATAATGCAAATTGTGTTAGCCTTTATACGCTTTGTTTCATTACATTTGGATCGTTCTTCTTTTGATACGTGTTTAAAAACTGTATTAGATTTTAGTCACGAAATGTGCATACAATACATACATACATTCACACCCGTGTAGGCGGAGGTGTAATTGACGACCACATTCTGCCGATACTAATGTAGTCGCATTTAAGAACATATTAACGGAAATGCGTTATTCGAAAATAGCCTTTTTAACACTGATGTAAGAAACTAACTGCTCTAGGTATTTATTATATGTACGTATATTTTAACTGAATTAGGGCCTTTGTTAAATGATATATTAATTTTTGTTACACAGTTCACGGTTGCAATTGCATAAATCAATTTTCCGCTTCTAAGAGTAGCAATCCTAAAGTTTTATAGCCTATATTACTTCTCAATAAATACACTATCCAAATCTAAAAGAATCATTAAACTCAGACCGATAGTTACAGAAATTAGAACAAACAAAATAACTTTTCCGATTCATTAACATAGAAGATTGACAGATAAACCTTCTTTCAATCAGCATACAAAGTATATATGTCATACTTAAGATGTGTTTGGAGAGAGATATTACCGCCAAACCTGCCGCGACAGCCCTAAGTTAGTCCCCGTCTATTAGATACACAGGAGCCGAAGGAACTGCCTCTCTTACTATAGTAGGAGAAGCGTCAATCAGATGCTATAATCATAAAAGCCTCAGGCGTAAAGGCTACTTAAACACTAGTAGGACTAGTTGTTTCAATGCTCAGGTTCAAAACCGCTTACATATTTGGAATCAGATACAGTCCTTACTGCTTGTTTTTATACTGAGTTCAAAGCCCCTAACTGGTATGCGATCGCTTCTGCGCAGAGACAGCAGTAGTCCACGTTTGGGTCGTAATTGTAAGAAGCAGCCTTTAGACCGCACTACGGCAATACCTTGATATATTCAATTTACTGACTTATTTCACATAAGTGGCTTGATAATCCAAATACTGAATGTCACTCAATAACCATATTTATGTCTATTCTCATTTGAGGGAGTAACGTTAGTTAGGGAGTAGAGTTAACAGTTTTTATAAATTAAACACCATAAAACCCATTTTTTTTTTTACAGTATATCAAAATATGTTCGAAATTAATAACGAACGGGAAGGTCTACACTAGTCAAAAGAAGAGTGTAATTTAACGTTTACTTGAGCCCGTTGTACTCGTAATACAGGGTAAATTGTAACACTACTGGTAGCCTACTGGTAGCCACTACTGGTAGTACCAGTAGTGTTACAATTTTAGATTCGTGATGTAGTATTGCCCTATGTCAATATAAAGAGACGATAGACTTTAAAGAAAACTACGAGTATACGTAACATAATTTACTTGGCAACCAACGGTATGCAGAAACATTAGATATGTATGACGAATCTAATATTTAATTCACTCAACGTTCAGCTGCGTATAAAAAATTAACAATGTAAATTGTAACAAATTAACTAGAGGTATGTTTGTTTGTCACGGGGCATGAATAGCAGTCGTCAGATTTGATGATTAGTATTCATTGGTTGTCCGGCGCCTGCCGGCTTCCAGGTGGGGTCCGGACACGATTCGGCTCAATGTTCCGGTGGCTCTGACTCACGTTGCATCCGTCCACACCGACAAATCAACAAATAAATTTAAACCTTATTCACTTATAATTAGAAACATGTCGCGAGTACATCATAATCCAGTTAGTACAAATACCGCTTTCCTATTGTTATTCCAAAAATGTTTTAGTGTAGTATTTTTAGATTATTCTTTCAACATTATGGCCATGACGTAGGATATCGTTGACCTATATCTCTGTTTAGTATCTGCTAACTATGTTTATGTAAATGATGTCTGGGAAAGAAAAACTAGAAATGGCATAAACCACAATTCATTTAGAAATGTTAGGTTTGTTGAAGATAGTGTTAGATTTTAATATAACCGTTATGAAAAGTACAATAACAGCCGAATGATGAATGATCACGCCAGTTTGAAATATATAAATTGTTGTTTAAATCCAGTCCATTTTTTAGTTATTTGCAGCTTTAGGCCGTTGTGTTTAAAAAAAAATTTGTTAGCTTTTATTAACTTTTTCATAGTAACGGTATTATTTCATGTTTGGGTCGTTGTGGCAAATTCACTATTAAGTTTGTCAACCTAGTGAAAAATGCTTATAAATGTTTTGACCAGCCAGTTCCCAAAAAAAAAGTTTTTGAGTTATGCATTATATAGTATTATATTATTATAGTATTGCATTTGTATTGAAAGCCTCCGTACAAATTAAATAAGAGTGTTGCGGTAAGTTGTATACTACATATCCAATTTTATTCTCTGTATGAAATATAGCTACTGACAAGGTAAATGCTTTAAAACATCTTGCTCAATGTAAGTTACTTACCACTCCATGTATGAGGTTTGAAAAATATGTATACTATATTCATTTAAGAATAGGTGCAGACTTCGTTTAAGTTATATTGTTATCTATGGTCTTAGTTATAACATTATTTTCTCTGTAGCTAGACTATACCGAGCACACATATAAGAGTACCTAAGGCGAACGTGAAGGTGTAGTTCATCTTTATCTACTTTATATTTCATATCTTTGCTTTGTTATTTTTATATTGCTTATATCAGCAGACTAATACTGAAGCTTAAATATTGTTTAGATTATCAAACGGTCTATTCGCAGGCATAAGACCTCGTCTCATTTTCTTTTGGGTACGTAATCTGTCTAGAAAGGTAAGTGTACAAAGTGTTATTTTATATTTGGTACTGATCTAAGTTACATCAAGTAATCTTAGCTTTTGGGTATTATCGTTATTAAGATTACGATAAGGCAAGTAACAAAATTTACTGAACGCTACTTTAAATCAAAAAATGTAAATCTCTTTTTGAAAGTTTATACAAAAATAAACCTTAAATGCCTTGTCACAAACAGTTTATTTGTATGTGTTGAACTTTCCTGTCGTAGTTACCATGTAACCTTAAAAGTGCATACGGCATTCTTGTAAAACGGTCACGTTTATCCCTCATAGTTGCTACGTTTAGTTTTATTATCTTTGCATTTGTTGTATTTTCGTTAAGTTGTATGCAGACATGGCAAATTATTTACCCGACTGTGCAAGAAGGAGGATTATTTTTAGGGTATTTTTTTATTGCTTATGCGACGGATTGGGGAGTATAAGCAATAGCTTAAGCAAGTCAGGATCGCATAGCCATAACTGAAACTGGCTGTTGCCGTGAAGTTCAAGCCCTCTAAAGTCGGGAGTAAAATTGGTCCTTTTTATAAGCACTAAAACAGACGACAATTAAAAATAATGTTAGTAGTGTTAAAGCTTTGTAATATTACGCCTAATTACAATTAAATTAGAAAACGACTAATTTACTGACAATGACTTTTAAAAAGAAGTAGAAAGTAAATATAAGGACAAAGGACATAAAACTAATTAACGCAAAGAATTGTTTGGCAGAGGGCCATATTGTTCAACATTGGCTAGTAGGAAAACAAATATGTACAAGTCCACTAGTTTGATTACGACACTGTCTAACTGTCGGATAGCCAATTAAGTTTGTTTCAAGAAAGATTTAACTTTTCCGGTGCCCTTAAGTAACTCCTGAGAGAATTCCACTTAGACTCAAACTAGACATAAATCGTTCTGAAGTGGATTTGCACCGATTTCTTTTGTAGATTCAACTTTAAAATTAGATAATATTTAAACTTCATATACTGGGAATAATATAATATCCAAAAAAATTATACATTACTTATTTTTGATAGTACCTGCCGTTTCTCGCAGTTACATATGCGTTTATGCGGACTGCTCCGATTCTTTGGATATACTTTTCCTCAATAATATGGCTATGTAATGCAAAAAGATATTTTTAAATTGGATAAGTAGTTCCTGAAATAAGCGGACTTAAACATACAAACTATTTCTTTATAATTTTACTACCTATAGATTTGGATATTGAAATGATAAAGCGGTTCAAATTAGAAGGTTCAGAATGTATGTATTTATACCTAGTAACTTTAATATTATAAGGAGTTTTCTTTAATTTTGTTTCTATTTCATAAAATGTCAACAGCATCTTTAAAGATAGAAGTTTTCAAAGAAAGGCGCTCACTGTCACGAGTAAATGTCCATACATAAAATTACTAATATAGTTGTAATCTCTCTGCTTTGTTAATTTATTCGAGTTAGTTGGAACTTGTATACAGACGCCGCCGTCTCTACGATATGATAGTCTAATGAAACTTTGCTGTTGTTCAGTAGACTGCTATTCATATATCAGACAGGTAATCAATCTAGAGTAAATTATAATAACCTGTCTAACTTAGATCATTATTATACAAACCATGTAAGTGTTCAAACGTTTTGGGTCATTTCAAAGTCTAATTTCAATCCAATTTTAAATACCCCTTATTATACCCCCCTAATACCCCTTATACCCCGAAGTTAATTAGCTGTTCTCTGCTAAATCCTCTTTATTATCGAGTAAAGACTGGAGGCGCACCTGATATTTTTCTTTCATATTGAATATCTTTAAATACTATACTACTACCTTATTGCCCGATTTTGAACTTATACCATGACACTAATGAGGGAGTAAGTGTAAAAATGTGTATGTATGTTAAAAGTAAACCTATTTCACCCATATCCCTAAAGGGATTTGTTACACATACGGTGTGCCGTCTCGATCAGATAACGCTCAACTAGCTGCTGTCTGCAGGGTTCATAAATGCATAAAGTCGATACGGTTTAAATACAAATATGTAGCGTAGACAGTGAGGGCGGCCGGCGCGTGCGCTGGCGACTAATATAATCTGTAGGTGTAAGGCCATGTTCATGAGCGGTAGCGGTTTTTGAATTATTATCTCATATTCCATTTCTAGGTTTATTTGCTGATTCCGGAAAATTGTAAAGGCATTTTTATACTTTTTCATGTTTCTAAATCTAAATCTGCTATGAATAATAAATTAGAACAGAAAGAAGATGGCAGATAAAAATGACAAACGCAACAAATTGATGACTATTCGTTAACTGATTCACCCGAGCTCCAAGTATGTACCTATATATAAAACGTTATTTATTTCTTTTGTGAGTGTTTTATTTCACGTGTATCTTTAAAGGAAATCATTAGTGTAGTTAACTTATTTAATAATTCGTCATTCAGTTTCAGTCAACACTTTTATAGCATAAGATAGACTTTTGTATCAAACATTTACATATTTATATAACAGGAAAAAGAAGATTTGGTCAAAACAGTTCAACTTTGTAAGAGACAAAAAGCATGAATTCGCTTTACGAGTACTGTTCCCGAATCTTTAATTTTTAATGTCGACTATTTGTCTGCGCGATTGCACTATGTCTGCATCTTTATAGTCTAAGTTTAGATAGACGCAGTGAGGGGGGCTACCTGTAAGCTGAACTATAAGTGTACTACACTTTCTCTCGAGGGCGTGACCCGGGCCAGCTGATGTATTGGCTAATAGGCCAATAGATCAGAGATAAACAAACCGTTACTATTAACATTTTTTTATATATATGTGCAAGAAGTAAGAGTGTTTTACAGGTTTATGAAAGACTGATAGCTAAAACATACAATAGCTCCGTGTGTCGATGTGGCTGAAGGTATAAGATTCAGTTAATAAGATTTAATAAGACTCATACTATTTCAAGTGATACAAATGCAAATACACGTTTTAAATAAATAATGTAATGCATTTTATATGTTAATTTAATAAGGTGCTAAGCACATTTTTTTAAAAGACACCTGCCGCTAGGATTAATTCCTGTGTCGACATAAACCATAATGACGTACGGAGCCGAAATGTAGACACATGTTTCTCTAGTCGATAGAATTCGAGATTAAGATTCGGCAGAGACAAGAGCGACTAGAACTTCCTTTGAAATTGACCGGACATGTCGAAAGGCGGACTGATGGGTTCGTAATGCTGATGGATACGGACTGCCCTAGACCAGGATAGTTTGCGTTCCTTGGGGGATGCCTTGGCCCAGCAGTGGACAGCAATAGACTGATGATGATAATGATGATGGACTTTTAATACAGTCGACTACGAATCAACTGTAATTAAGATAAAGATTTAAGGTGTAAAAACCACCTCTACAATCGAGACGAGAACCAACTTTTAAAACCAAGTAAATTATTTTTTTTATGGTGAAGAGGGGCAAATGAGTCAAGTGACCTCCGCCGCCATTGGATAATTCCAATTCAAAGTTTTAAGTGCGTAAGGGATGAGGGGAAGGGAAAAAGGAGAGGGGGATACACGCCTTGTTTGACAACCGGTTTTTTAACATTCTGATCTAGTTTACTTACTTTCATTATGCTTTTATTATATGGATACTCAGATCTTTTATTATATAATTACGAGCATAAAGCGTTTCTACGCTTTATGCTCGTGGATGCTTCTGCATCCACTTAAAGAGAACTTTAATATTAATAGTATACTTTTAATGAAATAAACAACCGCCTTCAATGCGCCTTAGGAAATCTTGATTTGATTATAGTGGGACTATCGCTGGCGTATACTCTTTGGAATAAAAATAAAAATTTGAAAATCGGTCTAGAATTAACGGAGAAATCGCTTTACATACATAAAAAAAGCTAAAGTCACACAGTCGAACATCGAATTTCCTCCATTTTTGAAGTCTGTTAAAAATGAAGTATATAACAAGACATTAGATTAGCTTATTAATTTTCACGTTTTTACACGATGTACTTTAGTTGTGTATGTCCAACAGTTTTTATGAGGCCACTTTGTAGAGCGCATCGGTTATAGCCGTGTTATAAAGGTTGTTTCCAACCCCTAGCCCTTATAAATAGATAGGCAACCACCGCCAGGGGTTGTAAAAACGCGTCAAGACACCCCTCCACTAATATATCAAGATATCGAATTCCTTGCGTGCACACTTTCTCTGAGACTGTGCACTTAAGAGGTATTTTTAATTATCTGGGTACATTTATCTCTTCCGTTTTAAACCGATTGTAGAGAATGTTCGTAATTTCTTATTTATCTAAGATCGTTTCGAATTACATTACTCACTCACTGTTACGGATATTAAGAACTACGTGTAATATTTATATTATATAATTTATTTCATGGATTAAACCCTGTTATCGAACCTATTCAGAATTATGTCATGGCACCTAAATACTCCCCAGGGTTTTAGAGGGGAATATCGAAACTTTATTTTTTGTCAAGTTTTTATATAAAAAAATGAAAGATCAAGCTTAAATCAATCTTTACATGCATATGTAATGTTTACAATATTTTAGTTCAGTCGGAAAAGGGTCAATTTTAACTTAAAAGACTATTAGGTCTGTTGGGTTAAGAAAACGTTTTTTACACAGTAGAAATGAATCAAGGTCAATCAAATGATTTCACTGAAAGTCAAATTCATACTAGATATTTTACAGTCTAAGTTTTTAAAATACAAAAATTTTAAATTGACTATTACCACATTTGTTTTGTTTTGGTTTCTCAAATGTGACGTTCAAGAAGCAAATTGTAGTTTAATTTGACTATAGCATATAGGTAATTATACTTGCAACTGCCATATTTATAAAACAAAGGTAAATGTCATTTAAATACAAACTTTTTTGTATACCTAATACCTACACATAAGTGCTGAGTTTAATTGAATACAACATAGTGAAGAACAAATTATAATTAATACTGAATGTTTCTTTAATTATGTAGACAATAGCCTGAATGGAGAGATTACCTTGGGCGCACATTAACGGCTGTTGTTCTCGCCAGTACATCAATATTGTTCAATGGATGGTTACTATACGCCATAGAGGGAAGCGATCGATTACCGGGGTCAACGACACGGGAACTGACCTTTGAACCATCTCATCGAACGTTTTGTTATTCCAAATATGACCTAATTTTCATTAAATTTCAATAATATTTACAGTTTTGTTGTTTCTATTATTTAAATTTTTATTTGGTATAAATATAAATTTTACATGCTGACTTCGATGGCTACATGTATATATATGTAGCTTCTTTTTTAAGCCAGTACAATATCTTTTTTGCAACCTATGTACATATATATCTATAATAGTAAGCTTATTTTTATTGGTGTCAAGTTCATCTCAAAAAAGATTGGTTGGTTGGTTGGTTAAGTTTTATTTCCACTAGGTTCCTTTTTGTTCATGTGGATACCCCCACGGGGTCATTACCTCCCTTCCACCATCCACCTTTTGTATAGGCCTACATGAAGTAAATTTTTAACATTCTTATTTGTGCATGTGCGAATATATTTATACAGTTATGTTCTCTAGGTTCTTTAATAAAAAGAAAATGAAATCTTAACCTTATACGTAGAAAATATTTCGTTTCTGTTGAAGTTACGTAGCTAGTAAGTAGTAGTGGTAATAGTATTTAGGGGCTCAGTTCTCACTCTATTAGGTAACCTTAACAGTGCTGTTGACTCTATTTAGTTTTTCACGTTTTCATTTAAATGCGTCAGATGTAAAACATTAAAAACAATTTGACTTCCAAGAGACCAAAGAATTTCCGACAAGAAGTAAAACTGTTAGATCCGTTGACAAACTACATAAAAATGCCGTCGTTTATCGCTTTGTCGCACACTGAATTTCGCGCACATATCAGTAAGACATAACAAAAAAAAAAACTTGATTTATAACTTACCCGTTAGCTCGGAACGTGTACTGTCACTGAAAACAGATGTTATTGTTGAGAAGTACCTCCTCAATTTCAACTGCTCCCGCCCTTTTTGTAGCCCAGAAATTGCAGTTGTTTTATGTCTGAGAAAGATCTTAAAATAAATGACAGCTGACAGTCAACTTTTTAAATTAGCATTCCAAAATGCAAGAGCAGATATCTTTTGTACTTCCAAATTCAATTATTTTATACTTCAAGAAAAAAGAAAACAACTTAGGTGTATACATATTTATTCAACATACGTCATTATAAATAATATTGGATTAAGCTCCGCTGCAACGTGTTTAATTAATATTTCATCTCTTTTCGTTTAAAAAGTTGTTTTTTTTTTAATTTCGACATAGTTTAAGATCATTTTTCACATAAAATATAAATTCTTTTAGGACAGTTGTAGAGTACATTCAATTATTTAGTTAGGTATATTTAGGTAATGCAACAAGAAATTTTATGACGCGTGGGCGTCATAGCTGTTTTGAATTTTCTTCAGGGATATTAGTACAAGTTAGATTATTTAGATTTGATTACTAAGCAAGTACACTGAGTTTATTATTATTTATATATATTTTTATATACTTATTAAAAATATATATAATGTGTGTATTAAAAGTATGTATATGTATTTGACTACTATCAAGTGAGGTTCCAAAAATGACAGTCTTAGTTAAGTTTGTATTGTATTTCTTTTATAAAAAGAATAATTGTTATGCAAAGAGGGCTATTTCTTAAAGACAAAATAGATGGACAGATGAGACGGATTTATCCACTTTATTTAATTTTACGAAAAACGAATATACTCTATATACTCTAAGTCCCGTTCAATTATTAGTAGTGAGTCACGCGGACAAAATGGCTGGTTTTGTTTACTAATAAATTATTCAGTGTACGTGACACTAAGAAAAAATACACACATTGATGTGACTGCCGTAGGATGGGGATCCAAAGCAATAAAGCTACATACACACAACAGGCGTAGTAAGCAAGAATGATATCGTGACCCAACCGCGCGCTAAGAGGCGATGCTTCTACGGCACGATGTGTCGTTTTTGCAAATTGTATATTAAAGCTGTGTACTTTTTTCTTGTTGATATAGCGTGATTGTATATAAATAAAATTCACAGTACCAGTTATGTTTTGAAAATCATGTGCTTAGTTCCCGTATAAGCAGAGTTTTATTTAGTAAGTGCTGTAATTATGTAACAATGTATATTTGATATAAATATGTACCCAATTATGCACTACTGGTAAGTAAGGTATAATATTTATTTAAACTCGGAAGGGATATTAAAATCACGTCGTCCACTCGCTGTGTGTATACGGCTAATATGCACTGCTTTGGCTTTAGGGCCAGTGATGCGTAAAATTAACTATTTAAAGCTTCTTTTGTCATCCGAATGGTTTATTTGGGTTCATTATTCTAAAAATATTGTTGTCAGTGACTGCCGGTTGTTATTTGATTTGTAGCAATGACAATTACACGGTTGATATTGGTAGCGATTCTGCCGTTAACATCACTAAACTAAAATTTCACTAAAAATCTCTTATTTTAGTGAACAGATTACAAATATGCTATTCTGCTTTTACGTCGAATTAAATTTAGGTTTCTACATGACAGCTCTTAATTTGAAATTGACATCACTAAAAGTTGAGTACGAAGATGTTACCACTACTTTAAAATAAAGAATGAATGATTAAGAGTTTAATAACGAATTCTCCTTAAACTACATTTTAAATTTTCTTGCATGCCGGTGAATGTTTCTTTACGCATAATATAACACTTGTAGCAGAAAAAGTGTTAGTTTTGTTGCTCAAAGCTGAGAAAATACAGAGTTACGGTTCAAATACTAGCAACCCACCATTTAATATTTTTGTTATCTATGTAACTAACTGTCTATATCGAGGATGTACAAATCTATTAAGATCTGAAATAAATCGGTCCGGAATAAATAAATACGTACCCAGTGTCTACATTGGTTTATTTGTAACCCCTAAAATATAAAACTACATGTGGAACGCCTTCACATTAATATGGAAATTGCGAGAGGTAAGAAAACATTCATTTGCTGAGTTATATTATTTATAACTCAATTTTGTTAAAGCTCCAATATAAAATAAAATATTTGTGTTTCCCAAGTGTTTCAAGTATTTTTTTATTAGGTAATCAGGCAGACAACTTAGGCTGTAATAGGACTATACAGCAGCGGCAGCTTATAAGTCTCTACAGTAAACAGCATTAAGCCATACATTCTTAAGCATTATGATTAATAAATAATTTATTTTTACTTTTTAGGTTTGGAGTGTATGTGTCTAAAGTGAAAACCAAAGCTCGTAAGGTGTGTGAATCAGTAAGGGCAACAGGAGTATAACCTAACTAATATAGAAAGAAACCTGCATTTGAATCACTGCTCCCTGTACAGTCTCCTTGGAAGCCTCAAGAGGTACAGGAGTCACAGTAATCTACAGATATCTTGGCAGAACATGGACCAATATGCCAAGACACCGCAGCATGACTAGACCTCATCAGCCTCCTGCTTATAATATTTAGTGTTTGCTCTACAACAAAGCAATCATAGGTTACAAGACACACTTGTACATAGTGCTCACGGTATAGCAGCAGCTATCTCAAGCCATAGACTTATAAATCAATAATAAAATTCATAACTTTGATTAACATTATTTCTATGTTATTGTATATCATGAAAACTGCTGCTGCTTCTTGTGAGCACTTCCTAAAGGTTGTCTGTTATCTTATCCAAACCATTTTGTTTTATTTGACATTTTCAGTTCATTAAATAAATATTTTTATGTTGAGAATTTAAATTATGTGATTGTTGATTATAAACTAATGTTTTAATTAAAATAAATTTGTTTACTAGCAGTTTAATTAAAGTGTGTTTGTATTATTTCTACTCTAATATTCCTGCCTGACTTCTGTCAGAAAAACATGGCACTCTTCATTGATGAGGTCAAGATTTACATTCTCAGTATACAAATTATATTCATCATAATCTACATTATATAAATACAGTAGATATAATTTGAGATATAAACATTATAATTTGGTATTGATGAGAGACTTTTAAATCCTAATTTCAATAAAACATACACATATATTTCTAAAGACACATACAGACTCGGAACAAAATTATGACGGTGCTGATCTCACACACATTTATTTGTTGGGTGGGAATGAACCCACACCCAACCATCTGTCATGCCTAGACCACCTCTGCTGCCTACTTATAATAATTTATTGATTACTCTACAAGAAAGCAATTGTAGGTCACAAGACACACTTGATCACAATGCTCAGGATATAGCAGCAGCTATCTTAAGCCATAGATATATAAATCAATAATAAAATTCATAACTTTGATTAACATTATTTCTATGTTATTGTATATCTTGTAAACTGCTGCTGTTTCTTGTGAGCACTTCCTAAAGCTTGTCTGTTATCTTGCCCAAACCATTTTGTTTTATTTGACATTTTCAGTTCATTAAAAGAATATTTTTATGTTGAGATATGTGATTTTTTATTGTAGTAATAGTAAAACTAATGTTATAATTAAAATAAATATGTTTATTAGCAGTTTAATTAAAGTGTGTTTGTATTATTTCTTCTCTAATATGCCTGCCTGGCCTCTGTCAGTAAGTCATAGTACTCTTCCTCGATGAAATCAAGATGTACATTCTCCTCAGTATACATATTATATTCATCATAACCTGGAAAGATACAGTAGATATAATTTGAGATATAAACATTACAATTTGGTATTGATGAGAGTTTTTTAAATCCTAATTTCAATAAAACATCATACATTTATATATTTCTAAAAACATACAGACTGAACAAAATTATAATAGTACTCATCTCACACACATTTATGCTGGGTGGGAATTGAACCCGCACCAAACATGATAGAAGTTTGGCTGAGTGCAATAAATTACCTTGTTCTACAGCAGCCTAATAGCTAATCAGTTAGCAAAAATTCAAGTACAGATAAAACCTGTTAAAATAGCACATAGATCAACCAAATTACACCTCTACCTAATATAGAGAAGCACTAGATAGAGAATACTTTATTTGTGCACTTCTATTACATGAGAAGTATCACATACATACATTTTTTTTATTGTACTGTACTATACCATCATGTTTTATGAAGAAAATGCCATTTGCCATGGAAATTCAAGCACACCGTTGAGTACTTTGGGATGTAGCCTTAATCCAAGATCATTAGAGCTTAAAAGTTTGCGAAACTTTTCCTCCTTATTTCTGAATTATCTCTTTAAGTTTTCCAATCTCAATCAATCTTGAAATTTTCTAAAAACAATGTATTTATTACTTCAGAGAAGAATGCCATGATTATATTTAATTGTAACATAAACAGTATACATACCTTTCCCCTGAAGCAGCCACAGTTCATATCAAGAATTCGTTGTTCAATTATACTAATTTGACGAAGTTATTTGGTCGATTTTGCCAAAAAAAGAACCTCAAATTTCTATTACTAAAATTAGTCGCTATGCATTTAAGTGATGTCTAATATTAGAGTGACGTTTTTAATTTTAGACAGTTTTTGACATTTAAAACGTGCGGGAGAATAGCGAATGACTAAATATGGACTAAGTTGAGTAACTTAGCGAATTTTGGTTCTGTCAAAAACCAAAATTAGTTTAGTCTTACGTTTTCAGAATACGAAACGTCGTTAGACAGGACTAAACTAAAATTTAGAGATTTTTAGTTTAGTTTAGTGAGTTTTGCAACAGCAGAATCGCCAGCATTGTCTACTAATCGCCTTGTTGGTCTCGTGCCATATTGTTGCGATCCTATGTGAAAATGAGCTATATTTTAGTAGCAATTACGTAGGTAAGGTAGGAGATAGAAACTCGAAGTTAAACAATATTTTTGAGTTAATCTCTTTTACGATTATGATTCATCTTATATAGTATTATTACAACTTCTAAAGAAGTAGGTCAACAAGTTCACACCTCTTTGTATGATGATGGTTTATATTCATGTTATGATATTGGTTTTTATATGGAACAAATGAGCATCAACATCAATTTAAAATAAATTTATTGCTTATTGGTAAAGAATTTGTCATGACTACTATTGAAGTAGCTATATATATTAAACTAAACTAAAAATGTAAAAGCATCGATATATTATGGCAACTGGGTGGTTGATCACGTGGTTAATGATCTTGACTAAAGTCCGCTATAAAATAATAATTATATCTATATTAATTTTTATAATATCATCGATACATCGCACGAATCGAATAAATACTTTCCTTACCACCTATATAAAAGTTCCGAGTTTATAATGCTCGGGTCAAATGCCCTAATGCGAAAAGACGGACAGCTATCGCAAGCGAGCTACAAATAACAATAAATATTTATTACCTCGTAGTATGTGCATACATATATATGTATATATATCTGCAGTTAAAAGGTTTCAAAACTACTCACGCGTTTCTCTTGTCAGTTTCTTGTGTAATTGTCTGTTAATCAATGTTTACGTATTTACTTTTCGAATACTTGATTGCTATTTATTACCGAAACTAATCTACTATCGTCTCAATTTTGTGGGCTTCGATACTAAACATGCTACGCAACATGTCCAGCAAACATGCTACAGTAGTCATAGTTTCTACTGGAGCAGCGATACGCTTTCCAAATAACCACTTCTGTCCTTTTTTTACCTTTACAACAACTGTGCTGTAGCACGCTCAACTCTTCATATCTTACCACTGTCCTCCAGTATCTTTGCTCTAATCATAACATAACCATCCGTTATTCAAATAATCTTCTTCTATTATGTGCTAGTCATTCTTCTGCTAATGTCATTTCCTCTTTTATTATACAGTCTGTCCTCGTCTGGACAGCCCTTCAGCAGAAAATCAGGATGGCAATAAGTAGCCTATCAGTAAATGCAAGGGTTCGTGCTCTCTTCGTCCGTAAACTGTCAGAGTCATTGGAACGCTAGAACCCTTCATATATTATTTTAATGATGTATGTACGTATCTAATGTATATATGTATTTACTACCATTTCTTTTTTCTCAGCACACTCATTATCAAACTTTTTACTGCACCTACCTCATTCATTTCTACACCACCCTAAGGTAAATTGGTAGAAAATGCATTTGGCATTAAGTCCACCTATGTACATTTCGTGCATGAGGTATTAAATAAATAAGTATATAATTAATGTCATACTTATCATTAACAACACATCTCTGTATTAAGAAAATCAATTGTTGTTATATAATAATTTATTGTAGGGTCGTCGCGTATTATTTATATCGATGAACGAATAAGTGGTCGGTCGTTGTACACTAACGGCATCCATCCGTCATTTATGTCACAAGTTTTACGACAAGCGTGACTTATGTTTTACCATGGTGATAAATGGGACTAATATTATAATTATAGACTATTGACGTACCTAAAGAAGACTTTGGATAACCAACACTGTTAATAGTAGGTATACTCTCACTACGACAGTTAAAGCTCTCAGGCAGTTTTTGACCCACCTGATGGTAAGTGACTGTCTCCGCCCATAGACACCTACAACTTAAGACCTACGTTTTTCAGGATGGCCCCGGAAGGATCGAAGAAGAGGAGATAGGAAATCTTGCTCACTTGGTGAAATGAACGAAAGGTTTTCTGTGAGTGGTAGTACTAAGGTCGGGCCTACATGCCTCGATATGGGTCTTCCACTAAAAAGTTTATAATATAATCAATGAAGTATTTGTTGAGTATATATATAAGTACATATGATATTAGGAAGAGACGAACAGACCAATCACCTGATGGTAAGTGACATCCGCCACCCGTGGACACCTGTGTCAAAATTTGTAAATGCTTCTGATAGTGATGAGGGGGGGATGACGGGAAGAGAAGGAATAGATTGGAGATCAGCTGAGAGGGGGAGTTGGGCCTCCGATACCCTCACTCATTCGGCATTACAAAGAGAGCATTTCTTGTCTGTAGTATTATTGCGGTTGAGCAGGCCCATTCATGGCTCTCCCATGGTAAAGTTGTGATGAGGTTTATATATAGTTCTTAGATTGTGATGTAGACGCATCTTACATCTAGACACAACACGGCCAATCATTCCTTGAATCAATGGCGGGCATTGGGCCAGCGTTGTCACTGCGATAGGTGAACGACTGCTTTATTGACTTGACATCACATTATTACATCGAACTGTGCAACAAAATATGAACATAATGGTGTGCGGAATTAAATATAATTTTGAGCATCAAAGTTTGGTGGAGTGACGAATATGACAGTCGCTTTACAATGTAGATCTCCACTCCAATCATGATCGAAGATGTACATGATAGATATGTAGATTGCTTACATATTATTGACATATATTATGCGATGTTCACGCAATGTCATCCTGTGTAGACAGTAAGAAATCAATCTAATCAAGCGTACTACGACTAAAAAGTAATAATTACCATTATAAATAAAAGAAACATGTCTATACTTCGCTTTGTGTGTGTATACTGTGTTACTCATTTGTATTCAAAACAGAATTACTTCGAGATTATAAATAAAAGTTAAAGTGAACGTTATCTGCATGAAGTGTTACCTTACACCAAGATCTTACAAACAAAACAAAATGAATAAACGAATTGTATACAAACGAAGCTTTTACGAGAGGCCGTCCGTCATGCACTCTCAGAATAAGCTTTATAATGCTGTATTTCTTGCTGAAGGTTTTATTACAAGCATTACAGTTTATTAATTCGATCAGTTGCCGGTGTGTAAGCGGCTTTACTACCGTTTTATTGGTCCAAGTGGACACGTGTGTTCGATCTTAATCATAAATGGCGCCGATCTGTTACTGAGATCGGTTCTGACATACCGATTCCGTATAATGACGCGAATATCTTTAGTGCTTAATTAATTGTATTTCAGCTAATATGGTATCTTAAATTTCCTTTTAATGCAGTTGTGTCATATTCTGAAATATTTAACCAGAAAAGATTAACAAATTAGATTTTTTTTTTCTAGAATAAAATAGAAAAGTTTCTTCTGTGTGCTTCATAAACTGCCATTTTTTAGAAATGTTTGCTACGAGGGTGGAGATTATTTTCCTGTAGTCACTTGCAAATGCCAATATATAGTTAGTACTTAACTCCCTAATATATATAATAATTTAATGACATTAAACAATAATTTTTAAATGACTATTTTATTATTCTGCGAAATTAAATGAAAAAGTTCAAAAAACCGTTGCATCCGTTGCAATTTCAATTACGTGTAAAATATTTTATATGTTAAAAAGTCGCGACATGAATATAATATTATGTTTGGGGATTTCTTATGAATGGAATTTTTATACAGCATGATTCGGATCCGAGATACTTATAATTTGGCGAAATATAATTATATACGAAATATAATTATGTCAGTCAAAGTTGTTTGGTTAAATAATTATTGTATACCTAAATCAGAATAAACACAAGTTACATTGATATTAAAGTTATTTTCTTTTACACTTTTTAACTTAAAAACACACAAAACAACAACAACACAAAACTTTTTAACTTTTTACTGTAATTATAAACGCATTTTTATTAAATTTGATACATACTAATATTCTTTAAAATAAACTACATAGAACTGCTATCAGGTGTCTGGCGAGCGTATGTGAGATGAGTGAAGTTATTATTATATTATTGAACCTTTAAATGTAGGATTATAAACGTCATAGTAACCAAAAATATATCTTATATCCCTATATATACCCTGTCCGTGACCGCTTTAGTTCTATTTTGACAAGGTGAAATGTGATTTATGATAATGTTAGCCACTTTTTAATAACTAAATCAATTTTAACTCATATTAAGTAAACAAAAAAAAAACATTACGGAGAATATATTTTTTTCGAGGCTTAAGTGCAAATCTGACAGTAGAAATAATTTGTAAACTCCTTTTAGACATTGACAGACATCATAATTGACATTAAGCCTTTCAATATTGATGTTTTCAATGAGATAGAGGTCGCGCACTAAAAGCGAACCCATGTCATCATATTGCTCGTTAAACGAATCCAAGAATAATGAAAAAAATATTTTTTTTCTTTCAATTTAAAGTTAAAAAGATATATTACTAAAAGTCTAAAATGTACACAATTAATAACTTTTGTTAAAGTAACTGTTAAACTTGTGTTGAAAATCAGCACGAAACTCATTCAACCCAACTGACCTGCAAAGAAGTTACAGCACTAAGCTGGTAGTGTTTTTGTTATACTTTACGTCCGTTCTTTCATAAAACTATCTCATTCAAGAAATAAATTCTTGTATTTTCTAAAATTAATATTTTAAGGAAGCATTCCTAACCGTGAAGATTTAAAGGATTAATTAGATTTAATCCATAATTAAATAAATTTAAAGACAACAACGCCTTGTCTAGACTTTCTTCTCCTACAATGACAGATTGTTAAACCTTTCCATAACTTGGTTTTATAGGTCTCTATAATGTGCGACGGACTGTGATGGTTTATTGTTCAGTAATTCGAACACGTGTATTTTACTACCGCCGCCGGCGCCTGCAGTCATCTGTAAAGACTCTAACCGACAACATATATTTGTTTAATATTTTGACAGATCAGTAGCGTCACTAATGTGCGGTATTTGTTACTAAACAGTGTGGGGTGTTTGACAAGCATCATAAAGCTAAAAGCTTGCCTACCGTTTGAGACACTTCTGCCTACCCCATCGAGTATATAAGCGTGAGTGTATGTATGTATGTAAGATAGTGTATGACTTAACACAAAGTACTCTTTACAGTAGTAAAGGACGCTGATGCACACAAAGACAGTAAGTCCAAACGTACCTGTTACATGAATTAGTGTTATTCGAGCTGTTTATGTGCAGACCATTTAATTGCGTTTAAAATTTTGTTTCTAGCGATACGCTTTTGTCTGCAAATTAAACAAGTTTAGTGAACCGTAATTAAATTATTATACGCAAACGTTATTATGCCTAATATTAATATCTAAGATACTCGCTTTACGCACAGATGTTATTTAGATTTCGTTTATAATACAATACTTAGTTTTATTAAACTACTTTTATTTTACAAAGCTTAAGTTATTTAATATTGTATTATATATTATGTAGTATGTATACGTAGATTAAATGTCTATCGGCTTGACAGCACCATGACCTTAGGATTTCTATTACTCTGAGTAAGTACATACCATCTCAGCATTTAAGGTATCATAAATGTCGAAAGAAATAACTACTACTAAAAATAATTTGAAACGATCAGTTGCCTATCTAACTTAAGAGATACTAACTGCATGTACTCAATACGTAATAATGATGTTATTCATAACTTAGTTTTAACTTGGTTTATGCATTCCTGATAATGTTACGACTTCAAGTACGATTAAAATATTTTATTTTTTTATGTTCTTCTAAATGGTAGCAAGTTTTTTATGTCGTGTCATGGCCTACATATTCAATAGAACTGTCGCAGATTTCCCACAACAACACAGCAACAGGGACCTATTTACGATAAACACGTCCATTGTGTCAGTTTATCTGTTAAACGGCATTCGTATCAATAAACTATAAATTGCACTTCCAATGTAATTGAAACCACAGGATGTAACCTATCACATCCATTGAGAAGCTTTTCTGAACTTGTCATCGGATACATAAACAACAAATTCAAGCTTTAACGCCTAAAGTTTAAAGTTTAAATTAGAACAATGATAAGAGGATCAGAAGCAATGAACTTACAAGTCATTATTATAATGAATGGACAGACTGTAGGGTTAAAAGCTATTATTAAAGATGATTATATTAATTTGTTTAGTGTAATAGAAGTGATAACCGAATAAATGATTCATCTGTTATGTAGATTAAGGTAACTACAAATCAATAATGAAAGAAAGAGTTAGGAACAAAACATGAGTAGATCGTTAGCCCTACTCTTCCTCTAGACATATCAAAGTATGATTATGTTCTTAAACACCAGAGTAAAGCATATGACTTTTTTGCCAATATTTATTATGGGATAGCTAGGAACAGTAGCTGTTAAAGGGGAAATAAACGAATTGTGGGATTACTATTGTGTATACATCTTTAGCATTTAACCATCCCTTGCTGATTTTATAGAATTCATTCACACAAGGGTTTACTGCCAACTTCATCCAAGGACACTACTTTGTTGAAGTCTCAACTTTAGAATTAGCAGGATTTAGTCATAATATATAGTCAATTGGCTGTCGAGTAGCTGGAAAAGAAAAAATAATAAACGAGTATTAAACATTTTGGAAAGAGGGGTGATGTCATCTCTAGCTAATAATTGATATAAGGTAAAGTTTAGAAAGTAAAATGTCATGTCAAATCTGTAATGGGTAGGTATATAAATAAGGGAGCATTAGAATGCTAACAAATTATTTTTTTAAGTAAAAACATGTGTACCAGTGTTAAAGATAAATCTATTTTTTTAAAGTTCTTATACCCACACTAAAAAAAATATACTGAACTTAGTAATAATATCAGTTTTGCTAAGGGGACGATCACATGTCAAAACAGTAGACATTAACTTGTTACGATGAGTTTCAAATGGTTCCAAATAAAAACATTATCGTTAATCGCTACATTCAAAGAACAATGCACTCGAAGTGATAACAGATTGCCACTAAAAAAAGTCAACTGGAATAACTTCAACACAATATATCACAGTATGCCATAAACATAAAAAAAATGATTGAAAATAAAAACATGCAACATGTGTGTGGAATAATTGAAACAAAGGAAAGATACCCACGTAAAGAAGAAATAATTCATGTGGTATACTATTTTATGTACATTAATAAACTCAGGTAGACATCTTCTTATAGCATCCTACTCAACAGATATTGAATCATGAAGAACAATGATATCTTAGAGGTGAGAAGTATTTAGCCGAACAATACTTAAAATAAAATGTGTTGATTGATGAACTTAACTGCAGCCTTCTTTTTATGATGAATGGATTGCATAAAAGCTCTAGTCCAACTGTCAAATAAAGCTATCTATCTATTCAAACAGTTTCAGAAAATAAACCTATTTATTCTGAACGTGATCAGTCTTCCACAAGCTCAAAAAAATTCTATAACTATGCTTCAACAATAACTCTCTCACTCGTTTTGATTAAAAAGAAAAGAAACTATTTACTTGCAAATTATTTCGGCAGACAGGATAGAGCTAATGAGAAAATGTACTCAGGAGAAATGAACCTTCAGAAGTGCTAATAAAAAAATAGTAACAAATACTCGTTGATTTTTCCTTTTGTTTGAAGAGGGGCTCGGGTGTGCTCGGGTCAGACACATTAATTTATCTGGCTCACTAAGCATTTACATAGACTAACAGGTGGCGGCCCATCCTTCAACATCTAATCAATACAGTACATGTTATACATACTGGTAGAATCGTTTGTTTTCGTATCATTACGTATCATCGCAGCTGCTAAACTAGCAAATAGTTACTCATATATTGAATTGAAAGGTCATTACCGAGTCAATAGTAGCATTAATAACAATTTTATTGACAAAACATATTGTCTATACTACGAGTACATATCCATAGAGTGGTTTTTGGGTCGTAGAACTTTTTATGTTCTTGATCAATCCGTCAAGCAATTCATTTTAGTTTTTTACTGCATTGGGAAACGCACGCTTGCAAGTTGTTTTTTCTTTAATTTTCATGGTTAGTTTGAACAATACTAACAAATAAAAATCTAGGTCGATAGATTTCAGGATGTGATTTGACACTAAGGCGTTAGGGAGGTAAAGGGATTACAGTTGTAGCCATTTATGATTAATTTCAGCTAATGTTAAAGAAAGCACGAAATAATAAATGATAATGATATTTTTGTAACTTACATAACTTATTTACATACACACTTGAATAATGTTTAAAATTGCTATTTCGGCGCTATTGAACTGAAGTTTCTAGTTCGAACCATAATTTAATTCAAAAATGTTTTTTTATTACGCGTTCTTGACTTAACATTTTTTATAAGCAGCCCTGAAGTACACCAATCTCTGCCCTTATAATTATTGTTGCATGTTAATTGTGTTTTACTTATATTGTAAAATCTCAACGACCATATAATTTATAATATTAGATTATAAAAAGAAAACAATCTTTCAATATCTAAATATAAATCACTTTCCTCAGGTAATGGAGCACCTAAATCGAACTAGATTATTATTTTAATTTCTTTTTAGTCAAAAGACTTGGTTTATACTACAGAAAATATAAACAAAGGAATTATTTTAAAGAAATCTTGTAATATAAGAAGACAATACTTTTCTCACTATCCAGTCAGCAGACAACCCTATCTTTTAGGTACATAAATTTAAAAGGTATTGAATTGTCGTTATACTTTATGGATGAGATTTATGTACCAAGATTATTATAGGGGTGGGAGCACTTATGTTTAAACGGAGTTCGGTTGTCCGCAGATAGTCTAGTTAGCTATTTTTATACAGTCTGTAATACATTTTGTACAGTATTCATATTAATAAAATAATAAGTTCCTTACATTTATCTATATGTATATTCAATACTATCACATAACGAAGTGACTCTATATAAGGTGTCAAAGTCAATTATTTTTTATTTATTATAGGCTAATTAGCCAAAGCGCGTTATTATATCATAAATATGAGATATACAAAATCTCAGAAACCTAAGTATATTTAAGACTCGAAATGACCATATTAATTAGAGTTGCTATTGCTACCAACTATTGAACATTCGAATTAATGAACTCAAACTTTGGCTCTAAGACAGTTTTGGTCAAAGAAAGACCGCTTTCAATTGTTTAGTACAACCCTTCAAAATTTCAATGCACTCCCACTGAATTACTCAGCTCTGCAATCGTAAAATGGCCGTAAAATAAAACTTCCACTATAAGTTTTTATTTACAAAAAATGTTGTGCCTTTTTTCTGAGAATAAAATAAACTTTCTAAAAGCACCCATATTGCTATAATCTTACTACGAATATCTACTATCTATGTCTTCTTTATGTGCGTAGTAAAATTTATGGAACATAACTGACTTTTTAGTTTATCTGCAACGTAATAGATCATGATTGTACCTGCTGTCTCTTGAGTTCTTGACTGCACATCAAAGAACTTCGTACACAAACAGTCTTAAAATATTATAAATTTTTGATAGATTACATATTATGCGTGGATTCCAAAATTGAACGTAATCTAAAAAATATAGTCTAAAACGCGGTCAGATATTGGCTTTCCGAACAACAATATAACAAAATTTGACATGCCACTAGCGTACCGGATTTAAATAAAAGTTATTGTGTACTGTCTCATCTATGCTACAAACGTATATATTCTTGGAATTATCGAAATAAACCCCTTTGTGAATGCATGTTACTCATATCTTTTGTCAGTTCATTTCATTTATGACTGCAATAGAAGTGCGCAATAGCAAGCCAGCGTGTCGCCTTTGTCGATGTATTGTAAAGTTTATTCCTGATTAAAGACCTACCTACCTATATATTCCTGATCCCTGATTCCTGATGATATATTCCTATAAAACATCGCATAAGTCTTTTATCCAAACTTTTATATTGTTTATAGACTTCTTTTATATAAATATTATAGTATAGGATAGTATTATAACTCTATGCATATGTCACTAATCATCATCATGTTAATAAATTACTTATTAAATTTAACATGTAACATCTTACATGTTAAATTTATAAGGGTAAAAAGTGAAAGAAAAATCAAGAGAAAAGAAAACAAAAACACTACGAATCAATAATAGAAATAATAGAAGTTGATGACGAGAAACGGTTTCCTTTACGTGGTAGAGCCATGCTTAGGCACGAATGGGCCGGCTCGACCGGTGCGATACCACGGCCTCACAGAAAACCGGTTGTGAAGTAACGCTTGCGTTGCATTTCTCCGAAATGAGTGAGGTTTCCGGAGGCCCAACTCCCCCTCTCCTATTTCCTCTCCCCTCATCACCCATCTAATCTTTCCCATCTCCTCATCCCACCCCTTTTCTTTCTCCACCCCGCATCCTCCTATCCCTCATTACCCTGAATGCGGGCAGCAGGTGTCCATGGACGGTGGTTGTCACTTACCATCAGGTGACCCGTCTGTTCGTTCCCCTATTGTAAAAAAAAAGTATTTAAGACTTCGTTAAAATATTTATCGAAAGTTTATTCAGAAATCCCTCAATCAGTTTAGCTTATTCTTAGGACTTCCACAATAAGCTATATGGCATCTTTCTTGCAAATGGCTACTAAGTCGTACGTTCTTCTAAGAGAAGAAGAGACGCTACACGCTTTGTCCTCTCATATTACTCATTTTATTTAAAAGCTACTGTCCATACACATGAAAGAGACAAAGTATTCGTCATAAAATGCAGAGTAAAGATCCCACTATATTTTACATGGCGGTGGCATTTCAGAAATATAAATCGTAACATCCAGACCCATATGTCTTAGAAATAAGTTAACAATCCCAATAGTGGTCTTGAGCGATGATTAATAGTTGAGGATGCCGTGCAGACGCTACTTGGCACTGACGTGGCCGGATATCCATTGTGGACCTTAATGATTATAAAAACATATAGTCTGAATACGTCTTGCGAGTACTAGGAAGGATATTTTCCTGTCTTTTATTTTGAGAAGTTTGAAAGGTTATGGGAATCAATCTTCGGCTGCAATATGGCACGGTGAAAAGTCAGTATAAAACTGAAATTTCGATTACCTTGCTGTTATTTTATCATGATCTCTAATTCTAAAAAAAGGATTAACAGTTAAGTACTTGTGAAAAAAACTTAATATGTTGTTGCTTTAATAAACCGAAATATTTATTAAACAAAAGAAGAATATGCTACTTCATACGATCAAGCTCATGTGATAAACGAGCAACACGACATAATAATCTGTTCTTTTTTTTTAAACATTTGCAAGAAAGATGCCATATAGCTTATGTATCAAATGGTAATGAATATTGTACCACAAAAGACAATTTATATCTTCAATAAAAGATTGATCTTTTACCAATAAAAATAGTAGGTTTAAAGTTTGTTGTTTTATTATACCATCACCATCAGCATCCGTGGAAATCTTGATTGTTATCACCAAGATTTCCACTATGTTTTTTTAAATGATTTTTTTTTCATTTCGTGTCTGTGTTCAATTAAACCAATATAATTAAAAGTAACTTTACAAACAAGAACGGTCTGTCTAATCTCTTACTCAGCGTTATTTGTATTCCATTCTCGATCAAAGTATGCTGTTTCACTCTTGTAACTTAAGAACTTAGATTGTAAAGATTGTTGGTCATGGAAGGTCTTAATTAAGTCTCATTGTAGAAATGAACTTGTAAATCAAGTGTAACTTTATCTTAATGGGAAACATCGTAGTTATTTTGAGTCTTTGTTATGAAATCGGAGATGCCACTTTGCCTTATTAAAATCTAATAAATGCAGGGCATTTGAACGACAGTTAGTTATGGACTAAATATAAACAAAATTAAGTTGATAAAAAGCCATGGTTTCTATTGTATTTCCCATATATTTCTTCAGATGGAAATAACGTCTTAAGAAATGCAGAAATTGCAACGACTCAATTAAAATATAAAATCAATTGAACGACCCATCGTTAGAATTGTCTACTGGCTTGATTTACTACTCTAATTAAGGGTTCAAAGGTTGATTCTATGATCATTATTATACATACTTATAGGTATTTTACATGGAGTTGCACGGGCTAAACGAATGTTATTTTTACAGTCTGCTTAAGAGTAACGAGATACCAGAGAGCTTGGCAAGCCTAATAATCCTTCCATGATAAGCATAAATAGTCAATATGGTACGGTATCCTCTTTTATTTCCAAGTAAAGTCACATCATTATAGAGCAAATACATTTTAATTGTTCCTTATTTGTGGAAAATTTAAGAACACTACACAAATTTTATTTCCTACTATAGTGGTTTGAACAAAAAATGTATGAAAAGTAAATTTAAAACATTTTGCGAAAACAGTTTTTGTGATTCAATTTGTAGCCGCATGGACCGCACGCAAGTGCAACAATGACTACATAAATTTAAAAAAAAGTACACTATAAATAATTTAAAAGTCACCGCTTGCGGGATTTTAGTGACAGATTTGATGGCGGCAATGTCGTGAAAATAAAATTTATCGTTATGCTTGCTCACCACAATTCAAAATGTCATAATAAATTTAATGTAATCACAGATTTTCACAATGACGATTTCGAAAGTAAATTTTTCAAACCTACTACGACTTGTCGAGAATAATAAATGGCGATTGATAATAATACAGTTCGGTACAGTTATGATATGCGTCAATTTTAAAGCAGGATGCAACTGCGAATTGATATTGTATTTTATTATTTTATACCTTTTTTTTTCCTAGCATTTAAAGACTGATAAACGAAATTAATATGTAGGGCAACAGTAAAACTGTATTCTTGCTTGTAAAAATTCAAGTATCTAACATTTCGTATTTAATAAAATGCACCCTAAAGCATAATATAATAATACAAGTCATATATGTATTTTTGAATAACACCAAAGGGTACTTTTATTGAGATGGAATTTAAAGTGTTTAACAAAAATATGCTTATCGATTGTTTTACTAACTTGTAAAAATTCTGTAACAAAATAGGACCACATACTGCTACGGACAGCAATGCTTATCTATCTAAATCATATGATAATTATGATATCTATATCCAGTAAATAAAAACTTGGAGGTGATAGGCTGATGATAATGATGATATAAATACTAATTTGGAATAGGACCTTTCACGTATGGGTCCTATTCCGAAAAGTAATCGGAAAATTAGGCTCTGTAAGAATTATTTATGAGAACCGCAATCGAACTTACTAAATAGTATTATCGCTTTACTGTACTTAATCTTAAATTTACTCCACTGTAGAACAAGGAGGGTTGTTTTCGGGTTTATAAAGTATGTATGTATGTTTAATGTTGTGTTTAATTTCGACATGTGTGGTATCATTTGGATCGTTATCGTAACAGTGGGAGTTACATATGTCATAACTGTGTTTGTATAAAGTCTAATAGGTACAACATTTCGATATAACGTCAACAGTAAAAAAGAGTAGCCGTGATGTTCTCGGTAGAGTATAATAGCCCCCTCTATTCCTATGGGTGTCGTAAAAAGCGACTAACGGATAGGACTGTTTTCTATTAGACATATAGTGTACGGTTAAAGTCAATAAGCTTGCCCCCTATTACGCTGATGAGACCAAATTCCAATTGGCAAAATTTGGGTGTTTCAGTATGTTTTTGGTTACATCCATGAAACTGTCGACTACATATTATAGAAATCTGAATCATAATATCACGCAAATCAAAATTTTATAATTTAATTACGAGATGAATATTATGTTTTTCGACTAAAATATAATGTTGCTGATAATGCACGAATTTATACCATAAACATTTACAATATGTTATTCCAAGAACGAAGTGGATTAATATAAAAAAAATATTCAGTATTCCTGCGAGTATACTTTGTAAACGAATGTATATAAATTATTTATAATATTAATATGGCCACGGAATAGTTAAAGGGGATTAAAAAAATATTATATACGGAATCAATCGTTCAATGTAGAATTTAAGCTTGGCCACGTGTAACTCTAATATTGCTTTCTGTTATAGAATGCCATAAAACACAAAATAGAAAGTTTAGAGAAGGCACAGGTGAAAGCGAAAAACAAAAGATGGAGACCTTTGAACGCTTTTAACATCGACTTGAGGATCCTCATACTCAAAACGGAGCCTATTAAAATCGTTATACATACAAGGTTGTTTTTAACAATTCATAGATTAAAGCGTACACGTAACGGGCTAAATAAGCAAAGAAAATCCTTTGCGAGGATTTTGTTAGAATCTGTTTAATTAATTCAGCGACACGCGACATAACTTCACAGTGAATAAATTAATTAAGTCTTATTTGTGCACAGATTTTGTCACCCCATTGTATCGTATAATAAGTAGCAATTTAATATTGTTACCTAAGCTTTGAGCTTCATCAAGTCTGTTATGGCGGGAAACCTTGTCTTATATATACCTATATTCCTTGGTAAATCGTGTAATAATAATTTGTATTATATTTGGCAAAAATACGAGAATATTAGACTCCAAAGAGATACAAAAAATAAAAATCAAGGAAATTTTGTACAAAATGTTCTGCTTACTATATAATGTTTACAATAGCTTCACCCTTCTTGGTGTTTAAGTTAAACTCATCATTTTCTAGATCTTAACCAATCAAAACTTGCAACAAGACGTCTAGAAGAGAAAGGTATAATATTTTCAATATATAATTTTATAGGCCACTGACCACATTTTTTAAAACCAAAGGAATGAAAATATATGAATTGCTCAGTTCCCTAGGGTAGTTGAGACGTTAGTTTACAATTAGTCAGGAAGACGTGGGATCGCAAAATCGGGCGCCAGTATGACGTGATGAATCATCCGACCTCGTTACTGAGTTACAAACGCGTCGCGACGCCTACCGCACTCATGAGATGCAAAGTGTATACATCAATAACAATAATATGTTGAGGATACAGTGATAGCAGCTCTAGACAAATAATACTGCTATATTAAAGCAATTGAAAACAATTCATCCTTGTTTTTTTGGGTAAGGTAGTGATTACAAATTAAGGCCATTATTAAAGTATTTTTTACGATTATAAAAAAATAACAACTTTTTTTTATACGATAGGGGGATAGACGAACAGATGGGTTACCTGATGGTAAATGACAACGACCGTCCATAGACAACTGCAACTCAAGAGTCTTAAGTGCGCTGCCCGCCTTTGAGGGCGATGAGGGATGGGGATGCGGGGAGGGGAAAGAAGAGAGGACGGATGAGGAGAGGGGAGTTGGGCCTCCAGAAACCTAAATCATTTCGGGGAATTGCAACGCAAGCAGTTTTCTGTGGGGCCCGTGTATCGCACCGGTCGAGCCGGCCCATTCGTGCCTAAGCATGGCTCTACCACTTGTAGAACTATAGACAAAAGACATAGAAAAGAGGACTTTAGTTTTATGTATTTTCCGCAGTCCGGCCGGCTTGCCGGAGCATCACGGCTTTACAGAAAACCGGCTGTCAAACAATGCTTGCGTTGTATTTACCGAGTGACTGAGGGTACCGGAGGCCCAAACCTCTTCTCTCCCCCCTTAACATCCCCTCGTCACCATACTCAAAGGGAGGCAGCGCACACGCGTCCATAGGCGGCGGTTGTTATTTACCATCTGGTGACGAGTCTTTTCCTATGTCATGTTTATCCCTCTATGCCATACAAAAATATACTAAATTTTACTAAATTACTGAAAACCGAGGTTTACTTCATTCTATGAAGGAAAGGGTAGTTACATATGCAGCATTCTTTACTTTGTAACGACAATACTCATACCCTCAGGTTTATTAGTAGTATTAATATTGCTGCTCACTGTGTGGGCCGAGTTTTGATAGCATTAGCGAGTTACCGACCCGTCTAACACGAGTCTACGATTAAAACACATGTGGCTAACACGTACTCACAAACATACGTACACATAACATAATATGCCTAATTCCCTTTGAAATAAATTGTGATATTGAACGACAGAATCGCATTGGTAATTCGTTTAAGGACTACCTAACTATACTAGTAAACCTTTTTTTTTCATATGCTGTTATAAAATCTTATTACCTTAGTAAATTAGAGTATTTTTAATGTCATATACTGTGATTTGATGTTACTTTATATTTTTTCATACCCCCGGCTTAAAGTAGTTGTAGAAAATTAATAGTTTTGTAAGGTTTATCTATGTATCTGTTTGTAGCATCATAGCTCCTGAATGGATAATCCTATTTGATTAAGTTTTTTGAGTTCGAAAGGTGTTTTAATCGAAAGCATTCTTAGCTATGTTTCAAGTTAATCTTCTCTGACGTTAGAAGATCATCAAATCGATTTTCTGATTTTCAAGAGGGTGGTAATTTTTAATACAGGCCATTGACTTCTGTCTAGTACAGAAGCCAGTCTCTCACACAGATTATGACTATTTTGAGTTTTATACATGGACTATAATTGATTTTTTTAACAAATTCTGTGTGAGAGAATAAATAAATTATTATTATATTATTATTATTGAATTTATTAGCATAATAATTGTTTAAAAGTTCAGCATGTCCCTAAGGACTGACAAAAAAACGTGAATCTGAAAAAGGAGGAATTATGTAGACACATTACCCTTTTTATCTACTGGTTCGTAAATTCATTTAGAG
The DNA here is from genome assembly GCA_947561695.1 of Tyria jacobaeae. NCBI lineage: Eukaryota > Metazoa > Arthropoda > Insecta > Lepidoptera > Erebidae > Tyria > Tyria jacobaeae. The sequence continues at coordinate 13,579,154 of OX387219.1, read as the reverse complement.
TTTACCATACGTCGCGAAACTAACTTGATAAAGAAAAGGTTGTTTCTGCTACACTGCGAAAAAATAACAAAGAATATCCTCGTTTACAGCACCTTGCTTCCTGAAGAAGCCCTTGAAACCTGAGTAGACTAAACCGCAGGTGCAAAAGATTAAATTTATTTTTGTCACGGTCATTTAGCTCGGTACTCATGACACTTAAAATTTTACTCATATTTTCCGATTAACCTACAACACAAAAATACGATAGTCAATGTAATCATTCATTATTTAATTCTTTTGTAAGAATTTTACCAATAAGAAAAAGATTTTATATATTGTAAAGAATGGATGCTAATAAGGGAAGAGCATTATTTTGTAAAAGTACCTACCTATATTATAACTGTTTTGATTTATCGTCAATCCTTCTGACTCAGGTACATGCTATTCATAGCTACAGAGAGACGACTATTCTGTAAGAAATTATTTCAACTTAAAAAAATAACTCGTGTCATAATATATACAATGACTTTTTTAATAAGCACAGTTTCTGAAATAAAAAACCAAAAAATGTCTTTGTGGCTAATTTTTACTTGTATTTCTTTAATGTTTATACATTGTTTATATATTGTTAAGTCGTATTAAAAATAACATTTTTTTTCTTATTCTAATATTTGTGACAGTCTCGCCGGGTCATATATTATTACATTAATTACAAGTCAATGCTTCTCGGCACAGTTGAACTTGAAGCCTGTAAAACCGCTAATAAACGTTCAGCTGTTACTTTTATCTTTACAGTGTCTTAAAAGTACCCAAGAACGACACCGACTTTGATTTGAACAGGAAATGAAAACTAGGAAGTAATTAAAGTTTTAAAATGTTCCTTTGTCTGTGTTGCACTTCGAAAGGAATTGAATGCAGAAAACATTCAAGTGCATTGCAAATTCTTGATGGATCTTTTTCCAAATCTGAAAAGATAAATGTACTTCTAATATATTACAAACTCTCAAAAAAAAAAATTGATTGTTAAAAAGTCATAAACATTTAAACACTAAATAATCTCACAAGACAAAATAATCTTACAATGTTGATTTTTGATTAAGAATACTTACGAGAAATGAAAGCCTTAAAAAATCCGGTGTAATTTATCTAAATTCGATAACATATCAAATAATTTAATTGGTCACGAGTATTTTGTGGTCGTTTCAATCATAGGCTCATCATAAAGAGAATTTTCTAAATTGAAAAGGGAATGTAGAAGCTACTTTTTATGTGCAGGCCTCTTCTTAATAAAAAATTAACACAAGGTTTAAACACATCGTGCATAACAGTTTATAATACACTCACAGGCACAATTAACCGCCCACCTATATTTTTCGTCACCCTGTTTGTTTATGTTAACTGTGGCTTATCTACTGTTTTGTTTTTAGTTAAGTGGGTACTTTAGCAATAAACTAAACACTTAAAAACCCTTATTTCGACCCTTAGACTTGTATCGCCGAAGCGTTTTTAGAATTTAGTCTCTGTTTGACATTGTTGCAGTAACGTTACATTGATTACATTTCTTGTTCTTGTCTGCTATCGTGTACGGACATTGTTTAATTTGAGTTTTTAGTGTACGATTATTGTTTGTGACTGAAAAAAATGCCACTGGATGCAACTGGTGCTGCTAGGGCAGTGACTTTAGCTGACGCTGGGTATAGCCAACGTCGCATCGCTCGTACGCTTGGTGTACCTCGAACTACAGTGCGGGATGCCATCACACGCTTTCAGGAGACTGGTTCATACACGAGAAGGCCAGGTCAAGGCCGACATCGGTGCACCTCGGCTCTGGATGACTGCTTTGTTGTCAGTAACGTGCTAAGAAGAAGACTGGCTGAAAGGAATCTGAGAGCTTTTCGTCCAGCTCGCGGTCCACAGCTGCTTGCACAGTATCGTAGAGCAAGACTTGCCTTTGCACGAGAATATGCTGACTGGACTACGGAACAATGGAAGAACGTACTGTTCTCAGATGAGAGCAGAATAGCCTTAAGGGGTCCAGATGGACGTCAGCGTGTTTATAGGCGCCAAAATGAACGGTTTGCTCCATGTGCAATAATCGAAACCGTGGGTTATCAGGGAGGATCCATAATGGTTTGGGGAGGTATCTCTTACGAGGCTCGTACCGATCTAGTGGTGTTTGATAGAGGCAGTGTGACTGCTCAAAGATACGTGGAGGAAGTCTTACAAGACCACGTCATACCTTTCGCACCATTTATTGGTGAAAACTTTAAATTAATGCACGACAATGCTCGATGCCATACCGCAAGATCCGTCACTCAATACCTCGATGAGCTCGGGATTCAAGTTTTGCCATGGCCGTCACACAGTCCCGATCTTAACCCAATTGAGCACATTTCGGACAACCTAAAAAGACGTATTCGAGCAAGAATATCAGCCCCTGCGACCTTACAAGAGCTCAAGACGGCTGCGATAGAGGAGTGGCATAATATCCCTCAGTCGGATATTCAAGACCTCGTAGATGGATTGCCAAACCGACTACAAGAAGTCATCAGGGCTCGAGGTAGTAATACTCATTATTATAATTTAAATAAAAAGAAAGCGGACGATTTTTTACAAAATTAAGTCATCACATTTTCATGCAAATTTTTTGCAAAATCGATTTTTTGCATATATTTTTTTATTAAACGGTTTTGTTTAAAGACTTTTGTGATTATTTATCCTTAATGGCTGCTTTTAACATAACTTCCATCAAATGTGGTCAAAATTTTCCGACTACTGAAAATTGAAAGAAATACAAGGTGGGCGGTTAATTGTGCCTGTGAGTTTATATTAGAGGACGTGTAGAAGTAATTACTTACTGATAGATTAAACTATACTGTAATGTCCCGAAATAGCTATGAGGCACATGCCGATAAATATTGGTGATAAAGAAATGTTTTCATAGTCTACTAATTTATTATTTATATCTGTTTGTGACCCGGCCTCACAAATATCTCGGTAGTTTTCTCAAATATAGAATCTTAATAGATCCTTTTGAGTTTAACATTAAACAATAAAGAAGGTTACAAGTTTTGCTCTTGAGAGATTTTGAGTAAACAGGCATTGAAAACACTTATGATCAGGCAGGTCTAAAACTTTATTTACCTTAGTAGTATAAATGGAATATCGAATTGAGTTAAGTTCTTTTTTGAGTTCATGAGATAATCTCTGCGAATGCTCATGCCAATGTAAACTGGCAAACTAAAACAGCTTAAAGTTGTATAAAACCCATACCATAGTATTTAGTTACACATATCTATTATGCCAAGGGCTACATCCTATTTAAAATAGACACTAATAAAAACTATTTTATTTAACCATTGCTTATATAGAAAACAGGTAAAAAGCAATAAAAATTCTTTTGCGAAAATCGATCCTGTGACCCTTGATACAGACGGCCAAAGGTCGCATTTTCGGTCAAATTGGATTTAACATCTCCGAAGGGTCCACTCAAATTTATTATTAGAATTTTGTCTGGCCCTGTTTAAGGCAAAGACTGTGACCTATGTGTTTTAATTCTTCCGCAGCAAACGACCGAGCTCCCCTCACTCTATTTGTTGGTATCGATCTTTATGGTGTTTATATAACAACAAATAGAAGTGAACACATCATACTTTAAGAATTATATAAATGAATTTATGGCAATTGATATATCATGTAAATACTCCTAATACCGTTTTGGGTTCCCTTGTACCTTGCGATTCTTGTGGTCCTTTTAAGTTCAAGCAACCGCATTTAGCAGCAGCGAAGGACCAGCACTATTCAAATTGTATTATCTAATAGAGATTTTCGAAATCGATTTTGAAGCTCGAAAATGTGTTACTGCTACGTCGATAAACTTTTTGCCATACTGTATATGCTATTATAATGATTATTCTTATTAGGTTAAACAAAGTCAATGTAATTGCATAAGTAATCACGCCAAATGTTACCTAATATGTGTCAATGCATACGTTGTTGGGTGAACCAAACTTTGAAAATAAATTTAATACACGACGTAATCGATGCTTGATTGCGGCTACATAAATTCTACAGACTGGATACTTTTTGTTGCTAGCAGTAGGACGCTTAAACTAGACGGTATGTATGAGCAAAGTATGTTTGGTGCTAGTGGTACAAGTGTTATTGGCATGTGGCACGTCTCCTTGGACCAAAGAGCTAGCCACTGCAATATAGCAACTCCATATCCTGCTATGCAGATCATTTCGGGTGTCATTTAAACACCCCTTTTATTATATGAAGGGAAAAGTGTTACTTGCTTCTACGATAACATATAATATGGATTCAGCGACATGGCACCATCTGAACGGTCTTCTTCTTCTTTTGCTTCGCCAACAACCAACCGCGAGCCCCAAAAACATCCTGCTTAGAATACGTTGATGATCTATCATTTGAGGATGTGGAGGCTTACTCTCTTAATACCTTGATCCGGCACTACGAGGAGAACTCCAAAGGTTAAGGTTTACCTCTCCAAATCTCAGACCTGCGTTTTTCATTTTCGCAATCATCACCGGGTCGTCAATTTCACATCATGTGGCAAGGTGTGCCTATACCCCACAATACCCTAAGTATCTGGTTATTATATTTGATAGGTCCCTTTCCGGAAAATCTGTAAAGCGATCAAGAAGAAAGTGTACGCTTGCAACAACTTACCACAGTGTCTCACTACCACTATATGGGAGGCTCACCTCACGTTATGCGGATGTCTCAACTGGCACTAACATTCTGTGCTAGTGAGTAGTCCAGCTTGGGGCCGAATTGCCCATGCAAAATACAGTCTTAAATGAAACGTTTCGGATTATCACGGGGTTCCTCAAACCGACTCTGGTAAGACTGCTATATCCAGTAGCCTGTTAAGGACCTGATGTCCGTATAGACGTTATAAGCTCCGAAAGGGCCAAAACGATCCACACTCGGTATAACTTGCATGACCATATCACAAATCTACAAAGGCTAAAAATCCATAGGAGCTTCATAAAATGTGTCGAACCTTTGGACGGATCAAGAGCGAGGTGCATTCTCTTAAGAGTGAGGGTCTCAATGCCAAACCCATTCGTACCGCCTGTGCCTGCCCCTACCTGGACATGAATTGCCTTTGGCCGATCTGAAAGTCCTTAAACAGACTCCGATCTCAGGTCGGCTGGAGTGAAGAAAATATGTTTAGGTAGGGTTTTAGTGATAGTACCTATTCAAGCTGTTTATGCGGTACAAACAAAGACATTAAATTTTTCTACATGCACGATGCTATGTGCATGTAGAAAAATTTAATGTCTGGAACCGACAATGTTGTAGGAGCCGCCATGAAATGGTTAAAAGATAGCGCGAATGAAGTCTCTATCAATGAAGACTTCATTCGCGAAGTATCCATCAATTTTCATTTGTGAATTGTAATTTAAATTACCATTTGCCACACAAAATCTCGTCATGACAAAACGCCCGCTTGCGGAGTTTACACATCAAGTCAGTGAACTACGTTAACCCGAATTGGCCCTCTGTTCGTATCGCTTGCAATAATTAATCACGCGCAATGCCGTGGAAGGGACACTAATATGTCCAAGGACCACATTAATTTATCACAATACTGTGACAAAGTCCGACCGCCAATTAAAAGTTAGGAGGAATTTCAGTTTGTGAACATTGTTGCACTGTTATAATAGGAATATAATCCGCGCATACGAGTATCATGTGAGTACCCTATGCAACTTATTGTTGAGTTACAACTATTGAATTTACGATTTTTAAGAGCTATAAGCCGGCTTATTTCAGTAATATTCTTTCATAAAGTGAATCTAAAAAAAAAGTTGAGTATTTGAGGATATAAAAATGCGTTTGTAGTGTTTTTAGAACATACATGTGAAGAAAATAAGTAAGATGCCACTATTTTATTTGTCCTAATAGATGGTCATTATTTTCTTCGCTTTAAATGCAAAATACGTGCGATTACAAAAAAAAAACTTAATACCTAGGATTTGACAAGCATTAATTAACTGAAATGAAATATTAAATAAAAGCATTAATTACCTTATGGTCACTGACAGAGTGAATCCAACGAGATTAGAAGTCATTCCTATCTGGTTACTTCTTTTTTTTTATAGATTAGTAAGCACAGATTTTTTTGTATAGTCTTAAGATGATTTGATGCTTGCTCTAAAAATATAAATCAAACGTTTCGTTTACACATTATACAAAGTCATATAAGCAAATTAAATAATAATTTTGTTTACGTAACCACAGCTTCTATAAAAACTATCACTTCCTGCACAATGCAACAGTTAATAATGTCGGATCGTCCGAGAGTAACCCCCATGAACTCACAGACGACGACGGGCAAAATTTGTTCCACACAAATTGAGCTCTCTTTGTTAAGGTACAACATGCAACAGTTGGACACGCATACATATACATGACTGAACGTCAATCGATATTATCGTTCCCCAGGATACACTTTTATAATACAGGGTGAGGATAAAGCCGTGACTTGCCGTGTGTTTCTCGGTGGAGTAGAATAGGGCCTCCACATCTCTTGGACTGAACTTCAGGATTGGACTGTCATCTATCCGATGGTATGTATACAGTTTACATAAATTTAATGTCAAATGCGGTGCCGACACATCAACAATGCGGTCAAAATGGCCAAGTTCTGGGTCGCAGCAATTTCAATATTGTTTATCATCAAAATGATAAGAAGCATACATATTGCCCAGTTCTAGGCAATAGGCTTGCCCCTATTACGTAAGTGGGACTAAGTATTTTGTTTTGCAAAATGTGGACGTTTGATGGGCCTCTGCCTACCTCTGCAGGCGTGAGTCTATGTATTTGTGTAATAAATATGTTGAAACATTCATCGATCTGAAAATTATTTTAATATCGCTTATTACTTCTTTTATTATTGATGAGAGTCCATAAAATGTCTAAAACTAATTCCTATAAGTGTTAAATCGATATACAACATTCCACACCTGACGACTTATGTTCAGAAGCTTTCACATAATTGATAACTTATTATAAAAACAAGTTACTCTTTGTACAATAAGTCCATAGATTATTTTTTTTATTAAATAATAGAGGATCAGTCAACGTGAAAATATTTATAAGGCTATAATCTCAGTGCTAATGTATAACTGATGTGAGCAATGATAGCACAATATTAGCTCGGCATAATAATTTCATTACGCTGTTTCATATATTTACAAATGGGAATAAAGGGTTCATTACACTTATCCACAAAGAAACTAAGATAGGTAGTTGAGGATAAAGTAAATCTTGTCTTGCTCGTTTATTATTTTGATAATTAATATTTGTGTATTGCAAATGCACTAAAATATTATAACCAAGTAGATAGTTCTTCAATAGGCTCATAAAATATTATATATAACCATCACTAAAGTTGCAGAAATAATTGCTTCTAGAAACACCTGGACCAACAAAGCAAGTCCACTAGTAACTAAAATTTCACAGTAGCGCAGAGGTGATCGGTTTCCCAACGACCTTGCTATTGCCATTTTAGTTTGACGACCTCGGACCATATGATCGACGAATTTGCGAGCGGTCATTGACTCATCGCTTTGTAACGAGAACTTATAACAATACAACGACCTAATTCGGAAGGCGTTTGATCTCACTTGAATATTAGATTGTTATGATTATGTCTGGTATTGCAACTAGGAAAACATTATTTTTGTTGTGCAATGTTGTAAAACGGTTTGTCAACTAAAAATTATATGTAGGTAGAGGCGTAACAGACTCGTGTTAAGGTGTTTGAATAGAGGGAACTTCACGCTACCCCATTATCTTACATAAAATATTTGTAATGTTGAATAATTTAATTAAAAAGCAAATTGACAAATAAAGCTCAACATACTATCAATGTTTCATGTTTTGAGGTGTATGTTGACTTAATATGGCTATATTGTAAAGTTCCCGTTTTACTACTATTTAAGGTCCTTATAAGTCTACGTAGGTTGTACGTATAGAAATAATGTTCAAAACTAAAGAAATGATCTTTCAACATATTTACTAGAACTGTACGAAATATTTATAAAATAAATTCCTCTGGGTTCAGTTCAGTAGTCCCGAATGATAGACAACAGAATATTTAAAAAATAAACATGTTCATCTTGCAACTTTGAACTTTGTTCTTTTGAAATATCTACACTTGTTTTAAAAGAAATATTAGTTTTGTATTTTAAGCGACCGTATTATAAACATTAACAAAATTACTCAGCATCCCTTGAGCATTGGCACATTTAACATAAAAAAACATTAGTGGAAATATCTAAACATTGACACCTATTCTTATTGAAGTCCAGGTTTCGTAAGTTCATTAGGTAGGTACGCACACAGTACGATATCTGTGTACGGTCTTATTGTAAGTAACGAATTCTTACTTTCAATTCTTAATTTCAATTTTGAAAGACATTTCTTATTTTTTTTGCATTTTTTTTTTGGGTGTCTTCTCGTTTTCCCCCTATGAAAAAAGGCATATAAAGTCTTTTAACCGCTTTGAAAATCATTATTTGAAATAAGAATATTATATAAAATAATGATATTATACACTAAAACAACGAGTTACGGAAGTTGAACAAACCATAGCTTGCTTGTAATTTGTTATCCGGCAGTATGTACAATATGCCGTTAGCTGATTTTACGAAAGCAAAAAGTTCAAAAAGTAGTAGGTATTTATGTGTTTGTGTTTGGAATCTCTGATTCACTCAGCGGCACTCTGCTTTCTTGTGTTTTAGTCGAAAGAGTGATGCACACTAGTCTGCCTTTAGTTCAATGACTGAGACAACGTACGCGTTCATTAAATAGAAACAATATTGGCTGCCAAGAATCTGTTATAATAACAACGTTACGTATACACTTACACCCTAGGTATTTGCATGCCAACACTAAGAGGAAATTTCTCGATACACCTAAATTTTCTAGCCGGAGAATAAGCGGTCTACATGTTCGAATGTGAATCAATTTAAATCTTTTTTTAGTAGTTATTAAAACAATTTTAGCTTACTAAAAAGCGCTAATGTACTCTGACGTGTTGCAGTTCACCAAAATGATTACCGCATCTAATACATAGATATTCCACCGCTCCTAAAGGTCGTAGCGTTATGTTTTACAGGTAAACTTTATCTAATACATATATATTTTTTCAAATCCTACCTGTAGTTCCAGAAAAAACTTTTAAGAATCCTTTAGGAATTTGTTTTATTTGTTTTCGACCATTGATTAACTGAAGTGTTTTACTAACAAGTCACGTGTTCGTTCAACAATTCCATTTTATGATATCCCCCGACGAGAGACGCTTATGGCTATGTTTCCTCCCTCTCCGTCTAATGTTCTTATTGCTTTCTTATCATTAAAAATATTTCGGTGCAAGTTTACGATGCACTTTATCGTCGGTGTAATTGATGCTTATTTTCTTCAAAGTCACTAGTTTTTCTACATTGTCTATTTTAATACCTAAGTAAGTACTTAGAGTAGGGTTGGCAATATTGTGTTGAATAAACATTTTGTATTCAATTTAGTTATTAAGTAATAAAAAAATAGTATGCTATTTAATTTTATTGAAACTGGTTACTACTGACATATAAAAATAAAAATATGTATATTTCGTTTTCAAAAATATTCCAACAATACATGTCTCTGTCTCTCAACGAATAACATTTTAATTTTTTTTTTTTTATCGTCACGTGACAGCCCTATTGAGGCGTCACCGAGGCGCGATACGATCCCGCGGCAACCGGCGCGGGCGCCCTATTTGGCTCTCTCCAGATAAAGTAACCACCGCACCGGTGTGACGTGTTTTCTTTCCAATACTGTCGTGATGCGTGACTTGTACTCTACGATACATATGGAAGTTTCCCTTTGGGCAATACAAACCTTGCCTTAGACCGCCTGCAGCTGTACTTTAGCCCCTTTTATTACGGTATTGTGTTCGATATCTTTTTGGAAGGCGTTACTGGCATTTGTAAGGTATCGCGTTAATCTAAGTCTTTAAGTTTCTTATCCGATAAGTGTTAATATAATGACTTGTATAATACATGATCATCAATAGTATTGTTGTTACCATACCTCAAGTTGGCATTGATGGTAGTTAAGCTGAACCGTGATTCTTCAAAAGTTTGTAGTGTCTAAATATATGTATATATTGAATTAGGATTTCCCTGAACATATAAAATTATAAACAGACAAAAGCAACACGTAATTGGTTATGTTAAAATATAAAGTTTGTAGAGTTTTTTTCTTCCAAATCAATTTACACGCGGGATAAGCTAGTGAGGTTTTAATACAGATTCTTTGTGCACTTATACGTTGTCAAGTAAGTTGCCATAACAGTCGGTACAAGTATGCGCAGCTGTTCTACTGTTGAATCACCACTTATTATACCAGGTTAAACCATAACATTACGAAATATAATTTATAATATCATTTCTGTTCGGCCGCAATGAGTAACTTGACAAGCAAACCTAAGAGAAGTTCAAAGAAGGAGACTTAATACTAAAATGGAATCAGTCCAAGTGCGTTCCTTATTAATTTAATATTTTTTTGTAATATTTTCAGTATTGAACCGAGACGTTGTATGACATGAATTCAGTAGGATTGTATAATTTGAAATAAGATTTACAATTCAAATATTATATTTTATTTTGTATTAAATTAATAAAAAAGAAACTATTAATTAATGATGATGAGCCCGAAACTAGTTCATATCAAATAAATAACTTCTATTTTTATTTTTAAACTATTAAATAGATGAAAATCTTTTGGTTTAAGACATACCATATACTATATAAAATGGATCAGTAGAAGCGAATATCTGATAAGCTGTTAGAATACCTTCGCGAAGGGAGAAAACAATTCCCACACTAGAAATAATGACTCCTGTGTCGAGGATCAGGGATTTTAGGAAGATTCAAATAAAGAATAGAAAGAATACAAGAGTCGTCATTCATGCTCTTCGAATAAATTGAGAAGGTCTTACAATACTCACATAATATTTCTCGCTGCGCTTAAAACTAAAATAGATTTAATTGAATATACCTTATGATTATAACATTTTAATAACGCGTATTTCCTAAGTAAACTCGCGTTTCATACAAACCAACCCACATTGATCTTGATTAAGAATACCATAAAATTGCTCTTTTATGTCCACTGTTAACTATAAACAAGTATATATTTACGGTAACGTTTACGGAGATAATATTATATCAATTTTATAATACATAAGTGCGGTAGTAAAACACGGAACGTTTCTTCAGGAACTCGTTAAAATGGTAAAAAGTGTTCATATAATATCGGGCAATATCGCAACTTTATAGCGTGGTCCGGCGGATATTAGTATTTACTTTGAGGCAATAACTGAAACTTGGTGGCGCTTTTACCTTGGGCTATTTGGTTTCAGAGGTTAGATAGAGATTTTATACTTAGAATTTTTAACAAACCTGCAAAATCTGCAAATGGTCTCCTTGCAAAATATACAGCATTCTGGTGATAGTTATATAAGTGGTATATACATATATGTACATGTATACTCATGCCTGTACCCCCGAAAGTTTAAGCAGAAGCGTAATGTAACGCCCACATTTTGCTGATTATAACTTAATCCCATATACGAAATAGGGGCCTAGGTTGCCGTCATACGGGCACTTTTTTTTTAGATATATTCCTATATAGATGGATTGGCATGTATAAGCAATCAATCAAGCAAGTCATGGTGGCGTACCTATAACTCGAACTGACTAGTGCCGGGAGATCCGAGCCCTCTAACTAACTAACCGGTATATACATATGAGTATTTTGGTGTACATCCAAAGTTCCCATTTAAATCCCAAGTTCCACATAACAACTAAAATCAAAATCGGTTGAGCCGTTTAGCCGTGATTAGATAGAGACTTTAAGGACACGATCCCCAGTCATGGGTAGCGCATAATACAGAGAGAGAGATCTTTGAACTGGTATACATAACTATATTTTAGATGAAAAATCTCAACAAATTATTTTAAAGTAATCGAAACTTTCCAAATGCTGGAATCATCTTAATGTCGTCTTATTATAATCCCTACTAATATTATAAATGTGAATGTAAGTTTGTTTTTTACCGAAACTACTCAATCGATTATCATGAAACTTTGTACACATATTCTCAAAGATATTAGGAAGGACATAGAATACTTTTTAGTAAACAAAAAAAAAGGATTGTTTAAGGAAGGTAAAACAACATCATGCGAGCGAAACCGCTTTTAAAAGCTAGTATACACAAAAATAAATATTTGTCGCCCACGAAAGCTTACAGACTACAGATTACGATAACCGAAAATTCACTTTTAGGTCAAAGGCCAGATTCCTTTGCGGCGCCTTATAGCGTTGTGACTAATAACTACCGATAACATCACATATATGTACATACACTTACCGATAACAAGTCCTTACCGAAATTTCTGTGAAAGTACGTGTTTAAAGTAGGCATTTTAGAGTTCCGCATCACTTTGGTTTCAACGGAACCTTATATCGAAGACTGGACCTTAAATGTGAGTCTGACTGTTTATTGATAGGCATAAAGACATCGTATGAAGCGTAATACTCGTAGTCATTAACAGTTTTTAAAGTGAAAAAACTTATTTTAGCGCGGTACGCATATTTTTAGATGAGATAATATGGACTCGCGATACCGTTAGGAGACGCATATGTCCAGTCAACGCAATATTAGCACAGCGAGATATAAAAGTACAATTGATGCGGTATTCACGAGATATTTCAATAAATTCGAATCAAAATTGTTTATTTCCTATTTTAGTTACCTTGAACCTATAGTTTCTATTTTAGATTATAATAATTTTAATGATAATGATGATGATACAAGAGTTGTCGAAATTGTTAACTATGATTCATAAAATAATATTAAATGTATTATAAAGTTTCTAATAATTAATAAAATACAATTCATAAATAAAATGCAATTCATTACCCAATAACCCAATAACTCTAGTACCCATCTAAAAAATGTCTAACGCGCCAAAATAAGTTTTCACTTCTGTCGGCACTATCGAGGTTATTTTTTGACGTTAATCTATTGTCGCTATGAAAACGAATAATAAATTAAATTAAATTAATTTTAAATCTCTTACAATGATGCAGAACCTTTCACGTACAAGTCAAACTCATACTTGGCCGATTTTATTTTCTTCTCTTTTGTTGTACAGGGGAACACGCCTTTCAGATTTGCGTATATTGAGCTTAAGTTGATTAAATAAACCGAATATTTTGTCAACACATTTATTATACGAGGCATTGTACGTTTTACTGTAGTACACTCGGTCTGGAATGCGTGACTCATTTCAGCAAAAGCCCCCATGATCCACATGAATAAAATTTTGCCCTTATTTATGTATATCTGTTAGAGAATAACACTTTATTGATTCTGATGAGTCGGCTCACCAAAGCTCCTTGGGGCGAAGTGTTGTTGACCGCAACATCAACGTGTTTTACCTCAGATGGAGGTAAAACACGTTGATCTTGCTCCTCAAACAGATTGAGAACACAATAACGCCAGCTATGGAGTCTTTGACTTAGTGGAGTGGACAATATGGAGGCTCCAACTACTGGAGGAAACTTCTTTGCTAATCCTCTTTTTAAATGGCGAAACAAACTTATTTTTCAAACTAGGATTTTTTGTATGATAGAGGCACTATATTGATGGGTCATCTGCTGGTAAGTGACAACCGCCGCCTATGGAGGCCTGCAACTCAAGTCGTAGTGCGCTGCACGCCTATAAGGATGACGATGATGGAGGGGAAGAAGGGACCGGCAAAATGAGAGGGAATGAGGGGCGTGGAAAGGGGTACTCGGTCTTCCGGTACCCTCACTCACTCGGCAATACAATGCAAACATTGTTATCTACCGGTTTCTGTAAGTCTGTTCTATTGATCCAGTTGATCTGGCCCGTTCGTGCCTAAGCGGGGCACGAAATTAAAATCATAATTCATTCTTATGATGTAAGAATGTGTTCCAAATAATTATCTACTTACTTATTGGTTACAAAATCTGTCTCTGAAACTTGACATAAACTTAACACAAATATTACTAGAGGACTTACTACTATAACTTGAGTAGTTTATACGGTCTAACAGTAATGCATGAATTGCTTTCTAATGATATGTATGTACATGCGTGTCATATAAGTGTCATTTTTCTGTCGGTATTAAGTATGCTCATGATCCCATTGTTATATTATAACACTCATCTCCTTTTGAGACGGCTTTTAAGTAAATTAACAACAGAGAACTTATAAATTAAGCATAGTGATGAGATAACCTTTCCTTTTTATCTTCCCTTTAATCAAATCAGAGTAGTTCTCACGCACAGCGCACCTCACAAATTGCATGCACACCGCGATAAAACGTTTATTCAGTAGGTGTATCAACAACACCTTTCACGAGCGCATTAAAGCATAGACAATGTACAGTCACGCACATATACTTTTATCAGGAAACCTTTAAAAGCTGTTATGAAAGCAAAACTATTAAAACAAATCAATTTAAATGTCCAATACTTTAAATTGAAGTTAGTATCTGTAATTTTAATTTGCTTAATTAGATTGGGAATATAAAACTACCCGCACTCTCCTCCTTAGTAGTAGATTCATCAGAGATATGACATTTTCATGTGGGTACTTACTGCCATTCGAATTAAACAATCATAAAAAGTGAAATAAAAATGAATATCTTGCTATTAGGGAGTTGAATAAAATGATGAAGAGAAAGGGTTCTTAAGTTAAAAATAATAATAATACACCTCTTTATTACAATAATAGTACACCAGTAGGAAACATAGGGACGAAAAAATAAACAAACAATAACGTTATTATTGGTTTATTGGTGGCCGTATCGCTCTATGACAACGATGGGATGGAGATATAAGTGTGAAGTTTTAGGGCAATGTTGTGAACATTAAGTAAATTGTTATAATAATAATAATAAATCATTTAGTGTCTGAAACACGGTTTTTTAAAAATATTATTGACATTAAATAATGTTCAATATGTTTCGCAGATTCTCTGCATGCAACATTTTTTGTTTACAATATCTATTTTTACAAAATACTAAAAAATTATAAAATAGTTCAAAACACCAAAAATGAAATTAAAATCGAATTCAAAATACCAAATGTCAAATGCTAAATAGTCAACGATGAGAACACATGCAAGAACAAAACTGTATTTAAACGATAAAACTAGAAAAATATATTTTATATTTTACAATATTGTGCACCCCTATTAATATTACTAAGTATTTATTATTTCCAATCAATATTTAATTATCATTATATTATCTAATATTTATTACTATTTATTAATACTATTTATATTCAAAAAATTCTTTAACACTATAGTAACATTTCTCGATGAGCCATTTTGTAAGTTCGTTTCTAATTTTTTTGTTTTTAACTTTCTAATCGGCCTCGGAAATTGGTACATATTTTTATTGACATGTAACTGTGATGAAGAGTACTCGTACATCTAAGCAGCTATGTATAAGAATCAATTTAACAAAAAAATATTAAAATAAAACCGACTTCAAAACCACAAATAGGCACTCAAAAGCGAAAAATAAATTAATATGATTATTATAAGCGCTACCTACTCATTTAGTTGAACATAGAAGTACAAAAAGAACGAAGAGAAGGAACAAAATGCAAGATAGAAAGTAGTGCAAAAAATAGACGAAGACCTCTTTTACATCGGACACCGAGCAGAACAAACCCACCCACAGAACACATTGTTACCAACCTGATCAGTATCGTACCCTTAATTTATTTTTATTATGTCTCATTTTGATTAAAGTTAATTTTCTTATTTATTAAAAATTCGGGTTAGCGTCTGGTGGAATAATAAATTATTTTAAACACATTTTAAAACTATAATTCAGTTGATTGAAAATATTTTATGAAGTGGAGTTTAAGTTGGTTTTCAACCGACTTTAAAAAGGAGGAGGTTCTCAGTTTGACTTTTTTTTATGCGATAGGGGCAAACGAGCAGACGGGTCGCCTGATGGTAAGTGACTACCGCCGCCCATGGACACCCGCAACTCTTGAGTTGCGGGTGTCCACTTGTGACTCTTGAGTCACAAGTGCGTTGCCGGCCTTTTAGGCAGGAGTACGCTCTTTTCTTGAAGGTTTGAAGGTCGTATCGGTTCGGAAATACGGCAGGCGACAATTTGTTCCATAAGCTGGTTGTGCGAGGCAAAAAGCTTCTGGAGAAGCGCACAGTGGTGGAGTGGCATTCGTCCAGGTGATGGGGATGGATATTTTGTCGCGTAGGACGATGGCGGAACCCACCAGCCGGTATAAGTCCGAACAATTCCTCTGAACACTCCCCATGATACAAGCGATAGAGGATGCAGAGCTACATCTCTCCGCAACGCCAAGGTGTCTAGTCGATCAGAAATATCTGAATTTGTTTATGTTTCTTACCTCCGAACTTTCGACTGCGTGAACCGATTTCGACTTTTTTTTTATTTGAAAGCTGGTGCTTCCCGTGTGGTCCCATTTTAATTTGGTTAAGTTCTGACAATGGCATCTATGAGAAAACCATATAAGTCTTAAATTTGCATTAAGCATGTGCGTGGCAAATGGACGAATAACTCAATATCACGACAAACGGTTTCGATGATTCTTTTTTTATTGGAACGGATGTACTTACAGGGTAGTTAGATGAGAGTTTGGTCCAGTTGTGACAATGGCATCTGGAGAAAACCATATTAGTCTTAAATTTGCATTAAGCATGTGCGTGGCAAATGGACGAATAACTCAATATCACGACAAACAGTTTCGATGATTCTTTTTTTTATTGGAACGGATGTACTTCCAGGGTAGTTAGATGAGAGTTTGGTCCAGTTGTGACAATGGCATCTGGAGAAAACCATATTAGTCTTAAATTTGCATTAAGCATGTGCGTGGCAAATGGACGAATAACTCAATATCACGACAAACGGTTTCGATGATTCTTTTTTTATTGGAACGGATGTACTTCCAGGGTAGTTAGATGAGAGTTTGGTCCAGTTGTGACAATGGCATCTGGAGAAAACCATATTAAACTTAAATTTTATGATAGACTCATAAGTCGGTTGTCTTTTTTTTTAAAGTCCGATTATTGATTAAACGCCTTGTAGTTGACTGTACAATTATGCTTTTGGCTCGCGTAGCCACGACAGCGTTTTTTAATTAATTTTATGAGTTTTTACTTCTTTTAATTAAAACAAGATTATACATTCATTTTTGCTTAACAAAATGTACCTAACTACCGTTTTGACCTAACGTTATTTTAAGTAAGTATAATTTTTTTCCTTTCACCGGCAAAAAAACGATGTAACATCGACAATTCCCTTTAATAAGGTTTAAAAGAACGAATTGCAAACTCAAGCTTTAATGAAACTTTAAACTGAATTTCTTTCCATTAAAGTTATTTTAAAAACGAATGTAATTGAATAGGGTTCATTCCCAGTAATGGATGTCAAGATACTTAAGAATGCCCGTCATTCACAGTTCGATGGAAACACGATAGTAATCTGATTCCAATTGCAAGCTGCGCCTGCGACCTTTCTCGACCGCCAGTCATTATTTAAGCCAATCACATCGGACTTTCACATACGCTTAGATACAGAACATGATGTACGGCTTTCATACCAATACACTCTGCATTATCATTCCCTTCTTTTTCTACTAATGCTTCTAACAAGCACGTTGCATACATAAATGTGTAGAGAAAAAGACAAAACGTTAAATATATTTTTAACATGAATATTTTTTTCGATTTGCATGAGACATTAGTTGCTATAAATAAAATTTTGTTAAGGGTTAAAAGGGGGAAACGAACAGACTGGTCGCCTGATGTTAGGTGACTACCGCCGCCATTGGACACCCGCAACTCATGTGTCACAAGTGCGTTGCCAGCCTTATATCTTATTAAAATCCATTGCTGAACAGGCTCCTCCTCACTTAAGAATAAAAGGATATTCGTAACAAAGAATTACAATTCAACTTGTTTCATTTTATTAACTATGTCATGTACATCTTTTTACGCAGTTCTATATTATGTATTATGGTCTTGTTACAGTTTCTAGTTACTAGCACCTCTGGAGAAGGCTCTCCAGTTCTATGTTTAAATGCAAATAATTGTAACACTGTGTTCACTGTTTTGAAACTAGTTAGCGCTACTCTTTATCTTGGAATAAAATATGCTTCATATCCTTAATGTGCTTCACTTATTTTTGTCAGAATTGCCTCCCCTGCAATGCATACGTTTCGAATATAATTTGATAACTTATGATGTTAAAGAAATTAATGTGTTATATTTTTAATCTAATTATTTTACTCAAGATTATTTACTAATTTCGGTGATAAGTTATTAAACAAAGACACAAATAAACTTTAGCTCAGAACCCATTTGGTTTTATGAGCACCATTACTTTATAAAATTACGCATTTCATGACACAGCTTTTCGTTCTAGTACAAAAAATAACATGAGTATAGTGACATGTCTGTTGGCTGCAAGCCAGATGCCAGGTAAAAACAAAGACTATCTCAGATATCCCGAAGACGTCCTGAGCGTCAACAAACCGGAAACTCAAAGGCAAATTTATGAATTTTAATTTACCAAATTTGTAAAACCTGGAACAGTTAATAAAATACCATTCTAAAGAATTTTTAGAAACGTATGTTCTACAGGTTTATTAAGAATCAAACAAAAGAATGGCAATCTGAGAGACTAAAAATATATAGTGAAAGGAAAAATTTAAAAATTTAATTTATCAAATTTGTAATGTTGGCTAAGGAGAATCATAATAATAGAAAAATATAGTAAGTTTGGCCTTTATCTTTTTATTTTTGTAACACATCTAATTTCTTATAAACATTGTAAACATTATAAACATCTAATTATTATTGATAATTATATCACTTTTGTTCTTTTTATTGAATGTTGGAATAGGCGTTTTTTTACTTTTGTCTTCAAACTTACCTGATTTAAAGTGACGATGAAGACGAAGATGGTGTACCTATCCATGAAATTAGCTTTCCAATATCTATGGGTGTTATGTACTTAAAAAGTTATACCTAGTTTTATAAAGCTCAGCATAAGCAATGGTATCGAATAGGGATATACCAAGTTTATATTTAAAGATGGCCATAAAACTTTGAACGTCTAGACGTCAGCTAGGAGAACCTACATTGAATAATATATAAAGGTCGATTGAGAAATATAGACATTATTATTTTTTGATAAACCATCTGCTGGATAAAGGTCGATGAAATTGTTTATTTTGGTGGAAAAGTTTTGAAACTCACTTATGAACATAAATATTTGAGAACTGAATTAAACCACGGTTGATAAATAAAATAACTCGATTTTCGGGCTTGGAATTTTTTATTCTATTGTTTTTAGCATATTTTAGTAGCTTTTAAAACCACAGAATCCTATTACATACCTGGCTGTTGGACAGACAATTCTAAAATATATACACACTACTAAACAATAATATCTTGTAGTTGAATTAGTTGTGATTGTACCGAATAAAATGAACAGAGTAGTTTTAGCTGTGAAAAGGGAGGTCATATGTACCAATATACTTCTTGACCACTCCTGTCGTAATTTCAGTAGTATTTTACATATTTTACTTTAGTACACACATACACACATAAAAAATGTGGGTGTTTAATGAGGTGTATTAAACACCCACATTTTGACAATTAGAATTTTGTTCCACTAACATAATAGGGGGCGAGCCTATTGCCGTCAACCGGGCACTATGTGACTGTATATATACTGTTCGATAGATGACAGTCCAATCCTTTAGTCGGCTTTACCAGCACCCTTTTTGTGTTTAAAATATTAAAATGTAATACTTTGCATGTTGTAAATATTTTCTTACTCATGTTTATGAAACAAGTAACTGAGCGTTAAGACGTTGTCTTGTCTTATTTCAATATTTTTGTAATGGTTATCAAAACAGTCTCCGCAAACTAATCTTCTTTCTTACAATTAATATTCGCAAACCATGTTTGTATAACAGGATAATGGGGCTCTAATTAACACATTGACATGTTGTTTACACTGCGCGTCATTGAGGCTTATCGTAATAGGTAGTAACCGGAAAACTATCTTTCAATTCCATTGAATGGGTTTACAGTGCATTCAGATACACAAATGGTGGCACACACAATATGACGCCATTGTCTCCATTTTAATTCCGGCCAGTTTCATGTGTCATTTATGAATTTGAATTTCAAATTCATCTCTCATTGTCCCCTAAACTCAAATTAGTGTTTTGATTTCGTCTTGTGACACGTCATCAAACTTACGCATTAAAGTGTCAAGAACATAGTGAGCGGTGCAGCTCTATGGCGCCGAATTTTATAGACCGATGCCAATAGTGTGACTATAAAGTCACAATTCTGCGGCGGTTAGCTCTTTTGTAAAATCTTTGTGAAATGTGACAAAATGTACAATAAGTTAAGTGGGGGGCTCTACGAAAGCTCATATAATGTCAATTTATGTAATTATATTCATTGAGAATGACGAATATCGACCAACGGGGGAGAATACAGTAAACCATCCTCCAGTACAGTACAGTAAACCATCATCCAACTTAAAATCTATGGATCAGTAGTCAGGGTCACTGACCACTAACCCAATAGGCCAGTATTCCCACTCAGGACAAATATTTGTGTGATGAGCATGATCATTTGTTCTGTGTTTGTATTGTGTGGGTGTATTATATTTATTATGAGTATATATTTAGATGTATATAAGTATGATTTTCAGAAGTGTGGTTCTCATAGTACAAACTCTGCTTAGTTTGGCATAAGGCGGCCGTGTGAGAGATGTGTCAAACTATTATAATAATAATCAAGCAGGTACTGCGCAGTGATTGACTGTATGTCTATACGCTAATTACTACGCAACACTGCATGTTTAGTTAACTTAAATGGCCTCAATGAATACAGGAACAGTGAGCTGACGCACTTGTATAGAAAGTAAAGTGATTCATACGCAGACACAACACTTGCATACATACATAAATTTAAATTCTTGCCTCATTTTTATTTAATTAATGAACCAGTCAATTTCAATGAAATAAAATAAAACATAAAAAATTACTAACGGTCGAAATCGATCACCAGCGAACTCTAGCATACAGTAAATCATAACTACAAATTGTAAAAACTGTGAGGGATTGCCTGGATAACTTCATTTTGAATACTTCTGACCTATTATATGAATACAGTAACAGTAAACTGACGCATTTGTATAAAAAGTAGAGTGATTCACATATATACACACACACTGTCTTGCTCATACATATAACGACTTTTTCCATTTTTTTTATCGCATGGACGGACCCCTCCACTCTATAGGTATAGAAATGATTAGATTCAAATGCTATTTCTTTCTCTTTAGCGGACTATACATACCCCTCTTGCAATTAATTTAAAGTAGTATGGTTAACTTAAAGTAAGTTAAGTGTCTTTTTCAGAAGTCAAGAGTTGACGGTTAGGTCGGGTTGTCTGCTCAAAAGCGAAACGTAGCAAATATGTCATTATTATAATTTTATGGAATTTAATAGAATAAGTAAAATTTCCATAATTATAATTTACAATGTAGATACGTAATTTCAATCAATACTTTAGATAGATTCAATCAAAAATTATCTAAACTTAGGTCAAAATTTTGTTTAATTTACATATTTATTTTCTTTGATAAAAAAGCTTCCGTACTAGAAAGTATTCTAGTACCACAGGCGACTTTACAAATATAAACAACACAAAGAACATGCAGACACGAAACATTTTTGGAGCCTACTAACTTTTGTGTGTGCATGTATGCTGTGCTATGTGCTTCTCAGTGTGGCTTAACTCTTAATTGCAATTATGTTTAACTTTTCAGTTTTACATACATAAACCATTATAAACCTTGCTATTTACCTTCGTAATTTCATCCTTTCGTTAAGTTGCTTTGTTTAACTAAACATCTATACAGTTTAAGTAACATCCTTTCAAAAATTATGATGTTGACACCGTGTTGTTCTCGGTGGCGTAGAATAGAAGGTAACTCTTACCGCGGGTGCCGTCAAAGGCGACTAAACAATCGGACTGTTATCTATCAAACAAAATATATACAATCGTGAGTGGTGACCATCCTCATTGCACGTGTAGTCAATGCAGCATGGTGACCCACACTATGGCGGCCTGGTGATATTCTTTTTCACGCCCCGCTTAATAGACCCGGGATCAAAGTGGGAGGGAAAGTTTTTTTTTATACTATAGGGGGACAGACGAACAGACGGGTCACCTGATGGTAAGCGATATCCGCCGTCCATGGACACCTACAACTCAAGAGTAGCTGCCCACCTTTAAGGGTGATGAGGAATGGGGGGATGCGGGGAGGGGAAAGAAGAGAGGAGGGTTGAGGAGATGGGAAAGAGTAGAGGGGATGAGGGGAATGAAAAGGGGAGAGGGGGAGTTGGGCCTCCGGAAACCTAACTCATTTCGCAAGGCAACGCAAGCGTTACTACACAACCAGTTTTCTGTGAGGCCGTGGTATCGCACCGGTTGAGTCGGCCCATTCGTGCCTAAGCATGGCTCTACCACTCTAAATATTTAAATATAGTTGGCAAAAAGTGTCGCCTCTAGCCTTCAGGGCCTTCTAGCGTAAGTATATGATTATTTTTGTATATTAATATATAGAATTCTTTAACTAACATATTTCATAGATTTAGTACGAAAGGTGAAAGTACCCATTAGTCAGCTGTGTAATATAAATAAACATAGTCGATTAAGTGTTGTATAAACTTGCACTCCATTGTTGGAATTAGGAAGCGCTTTTAACTAAAATAACACAGGAAGAAGTCTGTTCTGTATAATAATTTATTATTATAAAAACTTTTGTGAGTGTTTTTTCTGTATGTTTTATAGTTTTATAGCTGTTGCTGTTGCTATTGTGTTCCCTTGGAAATTTTGAAACGGCCATGTTTTCGGAAAAATAAAACACTTTCTTATAATAAACTACATCTATATGCATTCAGCCGTTCTGGCAATATTGCATAATAAACATCCAAACTTTCTAATTTATGAAATAGATAAGTGTAAGAATTCGTACGGTTTCACTAATTTATATCCGAATATTTCATAGATGTCTGACTAGCGTCTCTGCTTACCAATCAAGAGATAAGTGACGTCACTTTAAACATTTCTATGTACATACGTATGCATGCCCAGTCCACGCTGATTGAAATTCGGGTAAATCAATACAAAAAATTAACGTACCGTAAAACAATCTATTAACGGTGATATAAACACTTGCACACTGTACAGTCAGTTAGTGTGTTATAAACCATCATTTTGTGCCACACGTACTAATAATAATAACAGAACGCTCTTGGTGTCACTACCGTAAAGTATATATTGAAGGCGTGAGGAGGCTCCGGTTTCATTCATTCATCCGAGACGAGCCCATTTACGATGCTAATCACTGCAAACATATAAAAATGTATGATTTGGCTTTGTATAAATTACTAGTGTTGTGATTGCAAAGTTTGTTATCTCTTCTGCATATCGATTGTGTTGTTAAAATTGCATACACGTATAATTTGTTATATAACACACCAACGCAAGAATTCTAGAGCAGGCAGACTGGTTTTATAAATGAGACTGTCTTGCAAACACTGTACCTCTCATATACCAGAACTCGGAAGTAACTAAGTGCACCAAGAGGTACATGTTATATATACTTAATCTTGTAACAATTAAAAGAAAACTATAATATTGCCTTCGAATCTGTCATTCTGATATGAATATTCATTGTGTTTTGAGTGACAGAACCATAGCATATTGTGAAAAAAATATCAAAACAGCGGCACAAGTGTATCACGATTCTCAAGAAGGTGGTCAAGCCTCTCAACAATATCATGTTCCATAATCAAGAATGGTCCTTTCAGCAAGACTCAGCACACGGTCATAAGGCTTGTTCGGTCCAAGCGTGGTAGGAAATGAACGTTTCTAACTATATCTCTTTAGAGCTGAACGGTCAGTCGACCGTCATCTAGTCCAGATCTTAATCCGCTGGATTATGATTTATGGTTAGTTTTAGAGAGCTCTAAAGGCCATGATAATTTTTAGTCCCTAAAACAATCCATAAGATAGGCATTAAAAAAAATCCATGGAGGTAATGCGTGTGTCTAATACATATTACAGTAGTAAATGTTTAATGCAGTACAAAAAAAAAAAATTCCTTGTTATAATATTTATGGAAAGACTAGGTAGAAAACGATGTGTATTAATTTTTGGAGAAAAATATTACTGTCTAGAATATTTGTGCTAATTCACACTACAATCTAGCCCTGCACACAATTTCATCAAGTTTCATTCAGGCGTTATGTCGTGATTGAGTAACAAACTTCCATCCAGTTTCTCATTTATACCAAGTTAATATAAAGAGAATAACTGGTACTACTCGTAGAAATATATTTTAAAAACTGAGTTTGTAGAAGTCTTTATATCAAAGTTCCGACTATAACGCCAACATCGTATTAAAAGTATTTTAAGCAAAAACACGCCAACGGTAATTTATTATCATAGGCGTCAAACGCGATAAGTGACAGCTCACGTCTATCAACATTGCGGGGATGGCAATCCTTTGTCCCTAGTACGATGTATGATTAGCTCCCGATGAAAACCACACGCGATGCACCGTTCTGCATCAATTTTGGTAACAGGGTCGATATTATAGTGTGAGGGGGGCGATGCAGTCCACAGGGGGCTGACGGTGCGTAGAAATCATTATGGTAATAATTATTCTCGAGTGATTTAATGGATATCGATGAAGTTCATAATGTATATTTTAATGAACTCTATAATTATGTTCGTGTCGTTGTCGAATTACCGGTTGCATGCCACATTTCATTATGAATTTTTTATCTCCTTATTTTGAGCTGTATGTTTACGATGTTTGTAAATATAAGAGTGTTACAATTTTGCAATATCGCAAACTTATGGTTACTGCTTTCTCCTTGTTTTTGATAATGTAAATTCTATCAATGATAAGTAATCATAAATGATATTCATGATATACTCGTAATCCTTGTAAACGGCAATGAGAGAAGTTATCACGTACATATATAACATAGGTATGTACTTTGTCCTACACATGGGAATGAAGCATTAGATTTACTTATGATTACCAGTAACAATTCACTTTTTTTTTGTGTGGAAACTCCCACGGGTCATCACCTCACTGGGGTCTTACGGTGAGATGGTATGTCGGACTCAAACCGACTAAAACCACACAGTGTTTCGACATAGAGTCTTCTGGCCGGGGCCTCAGGTGTACCCTAGAAAGGAAATCCCTGTGAACTAACAATTCCCTACATATTTTTGTCAACTTTATAACTAACAGATCCCTGAAGCATATTTTATATAAGTAAATTAACCTTCCTACTTCAGATAAATGGTACTGAAGCCACTTAATTACGTACATTAACTTAATCGACCTGAATGGCTTCTAAACATCTAGAACAGCATGACACGAAGGTAGGAAGTAGCTCATGCTGATAATAGAGATTTGTTAATTAATTAAAAGACAAAATAGACGACGTCACGCAATCTAGTCCGTTGTGATAGGAGGTCATTACTGTGTCCCATATTAAGGACTCATTTGTTTCCCCATCCCTAAAATGCCCCTAGGTTATGAGTAGAGGACAGATTGACTTTTCCTTGACATGCATATTTGTTATTAAACACATACATACATTACATACATTACATTACATAGCGGATTGAGGAGTGCAAGCAACAAATACTCGTAGCAGTACGTCGAGCAGTTCAGCATCGTCTCACGCAGGCAGTTGCCGGCAAGTCCGAGCCCTCTAACGTGATTCCTCCCTCTAATTCAATGACATGCCTTCTCTTTCTACCTACAATTAGCCTTTCTTGGGTGTTTATACGCATCTGTCTACTCTTCAGGGATACAGGTATAATTATTTGGATGTGGTGATCTATGTATATAGGACGACTGAAGGATACTTAGACTTAAAGTGTCTAGATTAAACAAAAAAATAATAAAAGCATAATATATTTTGCTAGACATTGTAGCGTAGGTCTTCTTAATTGCAATTTGTAAGATGCAGGTAGGGGAAGTGCCTGTTCCGTACAAAAACCACAGTAAAACGTGTGTCTTACTGTGCGTCATAAATTTTGTAACTTTTTTGTGTATTGCACCGGACATGCTTTTGTTAACTTGAGGATGGCCTTGGGCCTTGACCTATGGTAATAAATTATAGACCTCCCGGAACAAAACGCAGAGAACTTCTGCGAACCCAACACACATACATACGTTTATTAGATTTGACTACATCATGTGTGCCTTTTTATAAAGCCAGCCTTTAGAAGGAAACGGTCAAAGTATGTTAACATTCAGAGCGTTATTTTGCTTTTGAGTAAGTTGAAGATTTTTTTTTATTTAATACGCTTCTTCATTAACTTATATACATATGTATACTACGTCCTTCTGCGTATTCTTACAGAGTATAAGTACTAAAAGATTTTTATTTATTTAAATGAAGTTAGACTTTATAAAGCGTTTTTTTAAAACAACTGTTGCACTAGGAATTATTCCTGTGTCAAGGGGGACTTCACAAACATACAAAAACGGACCCAAGGAACACCCAAACGCGGGAAAACTATTTAATGGATAACAAATTCTTGTCCCGTGTGATAATCGAACCCATAACCTCCGGCTCAGCAGTCAGGATTGCTAAGCACTAGACCAACAGGTCCGTCATTATATTATCTATATGCAAGTAGTGGGCTTACATACAAATACATACACACACTCACGCCAATATCCCCGAAAGGGTAGGCAAGGGCGTCATAAAGCTTGTTGCAGATCATAATTTACTAAGAGTTAACAAAAGAATACTGGTAATGTGTGACCCACGTTGCTTAGTATTCTTTTATAAAAAAAAAACTATTGGACTATACATACATACATATAATATATACCGTCTGATTGATAACATTCCGACCCCTCAGTCTTCTTTTACGACATCCACAGGAACAATTGGGAGCTATTCTACTTCACTGAGAACCACGCGACGCAATAGTAAGTTTATGGTTTTATAATATGTATAAATATAATAGCAATCTATTAAGTGAGTTCTAATTCAATCATCGCAGACTGTTAACCTAGTTGGAGAATATATTTGCATTGTTTATGGTTGGCTTTATTTATGAATACAGATACGTCGATAAATTAATTTCCTCCTGACCTGACACGGAAACAGTGGAAAAATACACTCCCATGCAATTCACACTTTATTTGAATGGACGAAGTTTCTCTAACAATAACGCTAAACAGGTTAATTTACTATACTAATGTGTTTACGCAACTAGACTTGGATCCTACCAACGAAGTTCTGGTCTCCACACCCCCTACAGGAGCAACAACACTGCTAGGAATGTAGGACTGACAAACCCAATTTTATTCTGGTACAGGGGTATAATTTTTGTATATATTATATGGGTATATATATATATATATTATATTATATATAATATATGTATCTCAGATTTAATAAACAAATATTCCTACAGTAAAAGAACCTCGACGTATTATTACTGAGAAACCACCTCTGTTGTAACACTGACCTCTACTAATACACAAAGTGAGCATGAACTCTGTAATTATAAGGAAAATATGTAGGCAAAGGGACTTATTGAAATAATATAATATACAAATTATTGTACGATTCTGACAATGGAATAACGTATTCCTTTAAATGGCGAAGTTATTTTACGTCCTTTTCAAATACAGGTACAATTGAATAAATACCCACAGAAGCGTCTAGGGGCTAACTTAGATAAGTTACGGGGTGAAAATAGACGAGACAGATTGCTTATCAGTCTTTATTGTTCCTTGTGAACTTGGGGTACTACTTGAATAGAACAAAACTTTTTGTTCACTAGAAACTCGGAACATTAACAATTCTATTCCACTCTCTAAGTTTCCAGTCTCTAAGTAATTTTAAAGTATATTAAATTATTGTTATTAGAATTTTAAAATATTAATTCACAATAAATATTACTAAACAATCAAAGTGTACTTTTAAGTTCGAAGCGGTAATTTTCAGTTTAAAGTGGCAAGAGCAAAGTACATAATGATTCATGTTGAAACAGGTATCTTACCATAAAAATCATTTTGTAATCCTCACACAGTTTATCTACAAACAAACCATATTTATGAGAACTCATATTCAGAAATAATAGACTATAACAGGCGGACAGACAGCCCACCTTATGTCTTGAGTGACGCCGACATTTTGAATACGGACCCTTTAAATATACACAAAGAGGAAGTTTAAAAAAGTACAAAGGAGTACTACTGTCAAGTCAGTGTGGCTTTAATGAAACGTAAAAAAAGGGATGTTTGAATAGGAAAATAAAGTTGGTTTAGGATTAATGAGGTCTTTATAAATGCAGATCACTAACTTCTTTGTACAGCGGTTTGCTCGCGGTGACAATATTACCCGTCTTACTTTTTTATTTTGTCTCGCCAAACAAGTCTTTCATTCATTTCATTTCATCTTTCAAGTCAGCATTACATATATTTTTTGAATAATAACTACTAAGTATTTCAGTATTTCTTTTTGATAATTCTCAATTTACAATTATCAAAAAGAAATACTCAAATACCTTGAAACTTGTAACTTTAAAATCCATAGGACCAACAGACATGTTTATACTATTGTAAGGTGACTGTATTATTATTTCGTTTAGTATGTATTTTTGCGTGTAAAATTAGCTATTCTTATTTATTAAAAAAAAAATCTAGTAACATCTGGTGGCATGTGTGTGTGTGTGTGTGTGTGTAGGTGTGTATGTGTGGTTGGTAAACCTAAATGAAACCCATATAGCTTCACTAACAGATAATATCACGTACGTTCTCAACTTCTTCTTAAAAAAGGATATAGCAGATAAGGTTGAATGACACCTTGCTTGACAAAAACCTATCATCATCTATGGATTATGAAAAGACTTTTAAATGAGACATGAAATCTACCTATTCTACATTTAGTTGAGTAGGTACATATATTTGAATCTCCGAACTGCGAATGGTCGTCGGCTTCTATTTTAGTTTTGTATAGTTATATATTACGTCGGTAAATAGGCTACTTGACTTATATCAAATATTGTGCAACCAATGGTCACACAAATCAGTATTTGGTTTAGGAACCCGAAATATATAAATTTAATTCCACAAAGTTGAAGATTTATTTATAAAATCAATTTCAAATTTCTGATTTTTATTTTAAACTTGAAACGTTTAAAACGCAACACAACGCAACGCAACGTAAACCACTAAACGTCATTCGTTTTTATTTAAAAAAACAAAAATCACTTCTTACGCGTAACAAAACTGTTGAGGTTCAGGGTCCCATCTATAATGAGTTTAAGGCTAAGATTCACTGAGCGTAAATATTACTTACATATTTCTCTGCCCACTGTAATCCACAACTTTCCAGGAGTCTTTTGCGACATGCAACATAAACTTTAAGAAACTAATTCTTGTTCACATATCGCTTGACAACAAAGGACAGATAATCTTTACACCAATATGGCGGACAACGTTATGGTATGATTTAAAAAAAATGATTTTTGAATTAAAGTTTTGCGTTATTCAAAGACTTAAAAATTTGTAAATATATATATTTTTTGGTTTCGCAGAACAATAATATATCTTATAAGACTCTCTTTAAAAGTGTCAACTAGCCTATTGTCATAAACGATTACCTCGGTCTTTTCTGTCACCAACTACAAGGTTCGCAACATCACTACAATGTTCATTAGACGGATCATACTTTTTACAACCGGCATTTCATAACAATATGAAAACTTGTTGCAAACTATAAAGAACCTATATAAAAAAGAATTAAAAGCTTTGAAGTGGTGGTGGTGCATACAACTCTTTCTTTACTAAGAATAATTAATAAGAATTGTAAAGGCCGACAACGCACTTGTGACGCTTGAGTTGCGGGTGTCCATGGGCGACAGTAGTCACTTACCATCAGGTGATCCTTTTGCTCGTTTGTCCCCTATCGCAAAAAAAAAGAATCGTTTTAAATACTTACTAAATAAACAAAAACCATACTTTTCTTTCGAAGTTGATATTATGAGTTCTTAAAAAAAATCATCTTATTCGGTCCTACTATGTAGTATTATATTAACAGTTTATGAAGAAGAAGATATCTTCGCGCTAATGGAGGCTTACGTAATATCATCCTTACTTTAGCGTTTTAGGTTTCTGAACGTAAAGGGAATCCATAATACGTTAAGTGCTTATCTACTAAAACTTTCCTACAAATCCGACAAAATTTCGTGCGTTTTGTTTGCTTCTGTTTGCTTTGAGCGTACCTACGCAAAGACTGAATACGCTCACTGAGCAACAAATATAAATTAAAATATTAGAAAATAGTTGACGATCTTCAAACTTTTTTTTAATTTTAGGTTTATTTAAGACCATTCTCGAATAAGACAAAAATTTAACTTAAAAAAAATATTAAAATCGGTGCACAGAGGTACACACTACAAATTTATATCACCTTTAAGAGTTAAAAAAAATAGCGCACAACGCGCTGCAGAGACTTCCATATTGCAAAAGTTGGTGTTACGCCTGGTATCAAATATGTACTCACAATAACGAGACCAACTGCACAATCTTTGTTTAACAATGTCAGCAAAAGCTTAATTTGTAAAAGGATATATAATTATGTTTTAGAATTTGAAGTATAAGTATATACTCATTTGTTTCCATTATTTTCAGAGAAACTATTTAGAACAGTTCGGGTACCTCAAGAGAGGCAGTCCAGAAGTAGGCAACTTACAGCTTGGAGATAGTACACAAGACTACGAAGACGACTTCAGAATCGCTCTCAAGACTTTACAAGTACGTTATAATATAAAACTTACTAGTATATCTATATGTATCTCTATATCTGTGTATAAGTAGGTAGGATGTACCTAGTTTTATACGTTAACGTTGCACCTAAATTTCATTTTCTCCTCCTTTTTACTTCTATATTGCACCAAGGTAGCCATCATTCTAACAATTTTGTCCATCCAAAGGGTGCCTGTAAGAGATCGCTATCGATCGATCGATAAGCCCGCCCATTGTGCTTATCACCTTCTATGCAAAATTTTAAGCAATATGTCTTTGGTGTACAATAAAGATTATTCTTATCTTATGTTATTTTATGAATAAAACAATCAAACTATTGCAGTCTACCGCTGGATGCAGGGCCCTACCGATGTGAGCCACAGTAGGTCCCAATCTTTTGCGTTCCGCATACATTAACCATTAAGCCGTTAAAAATTTTAAATAAACAAGTAAAATTGAAAAAAAAAAAAAAAAACTCGTCTGCCTAACTTCCTTTGATGAAGTTATATCGAAATGTTTCCCTCAAACTTCGAAATCTATCAAGCCATCTATATACATATAAAAATATAACCCACCTTCTTGCACAGTAGGGTAAAAAAGGTTTTTATCATTTTATTTTAGTAAGGGATATTATCTAGATAATTTCTCTACCAATTAATGGGAATTTAATTCCGAATCATTTTCCAGATGTATGTAAGTTTTGACGCCACATGCTCTAATAACAATTTACGTCTTTTTCAGGAATACGGTGGAATTCCAGTCACTGGTGAGATCGACGAAGCTACGGTAAAGCTAATGAAGCAGAGGCGATGCGGGCGACCAGACCGGGAGGATGGTGAACAGCATGGACACAGGCGGAAACGGTTCTTGGTGCAGAAAGGCGAGAAGTGGAAACACACCAACCTGACTTGGAGGTAAGTTATGTTTACGATAAACGTTAAGACAGTATCCATATTTGACAGTAGGTTTTTAATGTGTTTTGAATAGAAAGGTATTATTAACTAAGGCTTCAACATTTCTGTCGGTTATATGACACAAATAATTATTTAACTTTGATATTTTTGTATTTTTGTGTGAAATACATACACATAAGATACTAAATATACATTTCAAAGATTTAAACGTGAACATACTAATAAAGTGTCATCTTTAATGTATGTACCACACGAGTAGATAATTTTCTTGAATATAGGTTGCTAAACGTAGGAAAAATAATAATTACGAATTTTTTTTTTTATGGCCGTAGAACATAATCACTGCCATCTATGATTTGTTATTAAAACTATAAGAATGACAACGCCATCTAGTGTATAGCATTGTTTTCTTAGTAAGAGCCATCTGTTAAAATTGTGTTGAACTATTTAATCCTTTAATTCCATATGTACTTTTCCTTGAAACCTCTCTAAATCGCTTTTTTTTTATATAGATGGCTCTGAATGCTGGTAATAGTCAGAAATGGAATAGAATAAGAGAATATTGTTTATATTGGTTTGGTGGTTTTTGATGACTACTTCGAACGAAAAAGTCGTAAAACCAGATTTATTTTCATATTTAATTTAAACAAGCTTTATTTATAGCTTAATTTTTATAAGTTATATTTATTAATATTAGCATCACATAACTATCTTAAAGTTATACTTTTTTGCGATATGTTGCAATAAGTTTCCCTTCAGCCTTATTACTAGTATTTATAAAATAAAACAAATGTTTCAATTTTAAAGCACTTATTGTCATTACTTAAGCTTTTATTTGGTTTATTCCATCTTCTGTTTACCTACGTCAAAATGTTACTACCTACACAGCTATTTAAATATGAACAAGCAGTTAAATCACTGCGAACAACTAATGGCCTATACGTAGGTATTGTTAGTAAACATCGGGCTCATGGAATAACCAAGTCAATCAGTTTGTCGTTCTTACCAAAACAACCAAACCACTAAAACCAACAGTACAAAAAAAATATTGCAAGTGTGGAGCCGTAATATGAGGTTTTATGTCAAACAGTTCTTACTATTTGCTTTAAGACCACATAAAATTGATGACAAATAATAGTTAAATCACTGGCCTCGTAACTTTTACGAGGCTTTCCGCGTGGCTTAATTAAAACAATATGTCTTTTTGACGCCTGCCGAAGACGGATATTTGGAACAGAAAATAAACTGAGAATGCACTTAATTTCGTCAAATATTATTCTGATTGTAACTTTACGTTCATTGATAATTATTGTAGCATTTTATTTGTTGATCATTCGATACTTTGTCGGTCAGAAAAAACATAATGCACTTACTTTTTACGACTGGGTTCAGATCCTTTAATGCTTTTCAAGCTATATCACCAGCTGTATTCAATAATGATATATTGACACTCAATAATATCTCTGACCCATGTTTCACAGCTTTATCAGATAATGTATCGAAACGCTGGTAAATGCGTTTAGATTTTTTTTATTATTGAAGATATTTAATTAAGCTATAAAGATTAGGCTTCTACTAGTATCAAACAATAAACCACAACACACATAATGCTTTTAAGTTCTAATAAATCCAGTTTTATATAACCCTATTTTTAAAAAGAAATGCCGTGGGATATAAAAAGAACTCAAATATTACTTCTACTACACTAGCCAGAGAAGCTAGTAAGTAAAACTTCATTTCATTACTTTGTGTTCGTCCTAGGGACTCAACTTTCGTAAGAGCGAAAAGAAAAATAACCTTAAACATATTACAAAAATACCAAAGACTTCCTATTACTTTATTTTGTTCAATTGTTATTAATGAAAAGGTCGTCAGATTAGAAACACTAGACCGTTTTTAAGTTGGGAATCTTCACAGTTCTAAAATTTCACTTGTCACTTTACATACAAAGCATGCTAGTTGCAATTCACCAGATGAACGACCGTACCAGAGCCCACAATCGCACTATAATGAAGCACTAATTGCCCAACTACCTGTGCACATTATAAAATTACCACATTTTGATATATTTTAATGATGTTTCTGCTAAAGCTGCTATGCTTAATGAAAATGAGCTTAATATAAATGAGTATTGCTTAACTTGTTTGCAAAATAGTCAGCGGAACATCCATAAAAGAAAAGACTTACCTTGCACAACTGCCAAGTGTGTTTCGAGAGCTCACCTGATCCAACGATGCCGCTGAGCTCGTGCATTTTTATATGGTACATTTGGACCAACACTTTGGCCGTATGCCCGATTGCAAAAAAGAAATACTTACGTTAGCTGTGTGACTTACATAGGTGTAAGCACAAGTACGTGGATGATAGGAATAACGGCATAATTACCAATTCTCTGACGTTGATTAGCAACAACTTTTTTATTTTTTTATTCGTATTAAGTATTAATGGTAAGCGAAAATCGTAAGTTAAGGAGTTTTATGTTGACTTATTAATACAAGATGAATCATTCCGATTGTCGATACCTTTGCCTTTTGGATAAGCCTGAACTGGAGCCTCCAACCAAAGGTAAAATCAGCAGGTCATTCTACAATTAGCACATCGAAGAAGGAAACTCCTATTTTAATGGCTGGTGTCGTGTAGTGTTCAATTATTGCTCACTTATACATGGAGTTTATTGAACTCGATATCCTAAGAGCAAAAACCTCGACTGCTTTCTAGCGTCTGTTTGAAGTAGAAACAACCGCAGAGCACGCGGATAATTTGAAAAGTTCACAATCACCAGCACAGACCGCTGTTTCAGCACATTTTCCTGTCGAATTAATGGTCTGTCAATATTGTAGTGTAGTCCTCCATTACAGCTTTTGTTGTGCAAACAAGCAATAAAACTAGCAGCGCCATCTCACGGTGGGTTTACGAGAGCACGGCGCCAGGGTGGGTCAGACGTTACACTGCAAGCCACACAATCAGACATGTAACAAAAAATTAAATAAAACTAATATACACTTCCAGTATTTTCAAAGGTGTCATTACTATTTTGGAGCGGCTTAATTGATTCCATTATATAAATTAAAGCATAAAGGTAAAGTAGATGTACCAGCCAGCTCCTTTTATTTATCTTTTCTTAAAGTGTACTGTGTATTCATTTTTACTTGTAAGGCAGGGTCTACTGTAGCTGTAGAGGTCCAGAGATGCAGTGTAAAACTTCCGAATTGTTGTATATTTATTGCATATTAATTGTGCTAGTGGATAAAGTTGGTGCTACACCTCTTGGTATATACAACTGTGAGCGTATTTACGTATGCATTTATTTATTTTTATAATAAGTGTGAGGCGGGTCATTTTTTATCCCAAAAATACACCTTATCTGTGATGTTGCTCTTATTGTTGAGGCTAATCTAAACTTTTACATAAAAATACAAAAATATAAATATACAAAAGCTGCTTTATAAAAAAAAACAGGTATTTATAGTCAGTAATATACTTCATATAAAATAAAAGTAAATAAACTAGTCGGGCATCCCGAAAATACAACCGTATGTTTTGATAAATAAGCTGCTACGTGGTGAATCATAAGTTACTTTTTTTTCAAATATGTATACCTATGTTTAACAGACACAGAAAGTTAAGCTATATTTTATGAATAATATAAATTATTACATAGTATTTCTTCTTCTTCTTTTATTTTTTATTAATTGCACTAATTATTACATAATGCCTTTTCTGCAATTAATGCCTGTAGATGCTGTAAAATACAGGCAGTTTCTCAGAATAAACACTCGTAGCGTATTTATTATTTAGTTAATTATTACAAGATTCTTAAAAAATCTTTGTTCTTTTATAATTCATATTTTTTTAAATCAATAATCAGTATTCTGATATGGGAATGTTTTGTTGTGTGTTAGGGATCCCAAATACCGTTATATCGTTATAACTTAAAACGTTATTTTACCTATTGCAGTTAGCTATAAAGCTGTAGTCTCAGTTCAGAGGAAGTTGGAAGGTATTAGCCATAGTAGAAGCTGTAGAAGTCAATGTTAACTTGTGAAACTAAGTTTACAATAAAGACTATCTCAAGATGTTTATAACAGACTATTTGAAACTACTCGAGTATTGTCATAATGTGTTATTAATTAGGTGATACCTACTGAGTATTTTTTAACAAATATACAGACTTTGGTTGTCTTACAAATGCATACATTAGGTTTGCGTTATAATAGTTATGTTATAATAGTCTTCAGCGATGCTCTTTAATCAATGATCATTTATGATATTATCACTTTATGATAATATCTGAGAGAAAAATTAACAAAGTAAGTATGAAACAACAACGTCATAATAGTACATAATGTTACAATTGTGTAATGCTGGTGATTACCGCTGAGGCGCCGTTAGGTTAGGTCTTAAGATAGCCGAGGACGGTAATTATCAATACACACGTGTATCATACGACGTTTTTCAACACACTTGTGAAGAAAATAATACTAAACAAATATATTTAATTTAGTATATAAAAAGTTTATTTAGAGAAGCAATTAGTAAATGTGCAGTTAGTAAAATTATAATTAATTGTTTTGGATGGCATAGCGGTCTCATCAGATAGATTATTTACTGAAATACTTTCATGTTCTATTGTTATTTGAGATGGTTCATTATTGGATGTACTTGGTGCTTCGCCATTAGGACGCGCCTCAGAATCAAGTTTAATTCTTTTTGTGAATTTTGCACAAATTTCCTTCTTGTTAAGTATGGAATCTTCTACGTATGATTCTGCTACATTGCTAGATCGCCACCCTCATTGACGCTTCAGAGTCATTATATCAGCTCCTGAAATAGCCAGCAATGTAACTAAGTTCTCTCCAACTATGTCCAGTGTAGCTCTCGGCATATGCTAAACCTGAAAATTTTTAGGCAGGTACATTTACCATTCTGGTAATTTATGTAGAAAGAAACGGTCATTTTTGCTTTAGGTGAACGCAAACTTCTTAACAATTTCATAGAATGGACCGTGTGTAGTGAACGACCTCAGTATTTTATTTTTCGTGATAGGTATCTTCACTAAAAGCATCTGGCCATCCCTTTAGATAAGCTGACAAATTAGAGTGTTTTTAAGTTCACTCCATTCTTTGTTCAGACTGTACTGTTTTACATTGAGTAACACCACAAAGAGCTAAATTTGTATATAGAAGTTATTCTTTAAAGAGCGCCATGAACACATTTTCTGAAAAAGACGTTGACATTGTTTTGCCATTGTATGAAATTTTGGTACGCTGATAGATATTTTTAATTGGAGTTCTCAGGTAGTAAACTTTCCATCATTTACATCATCCATCCATCCTCCATCCTTTACATTAATTTATCTGTACTATTGAACACGATCTTTTTTGTATCGAAACTTTTTTAAGAACAAAGCAACACAACCAATAAAATATCACACACACATATCACTTGTGAATAATAGCAATAAAAAAGTCACAGTTTGATTATAGGTGTCATTGTGTGCCTAATCGCGGTGAAATTAGAGCCACTTTATGAGCAAGAGTGTTGAAAACCTTACCTTATACCATAAAATATAGTTGCTTGTACTTACATTAAAACAAAATAATAAAGTCCCCAATTTCACTAGCATCGCATTGCATTGCATGTCAAATTTGCATTTTAGGTAACATACTCAAATAAAACATACTACATAGGGTTGCGAACGAAACTTCTAATCGATAAGCTTTAGATTGGTAGTTTCATAATAATAATATTATTTGTAGTGTTGGGCTGAGTGGCGATGACACCGCCGCGCGCGGCGGGAGACGAAATGCGGCTGTCACTTGACTGTCAGCGACATTGCTAAAACAATACTGTTAATACTGTTATTTCCATGTAATAACTGTATCGTTATCGGACGTCTAAAACATTAAACGCCTATTTACATTTGATTGGCTGAATTTTAATTAGAAAACTATTAGATAAATAGTTTAACAGGTTTAAACGGTAAAAACAGCTATTATAGCTAAAGTCTACATATGTTAACAACACCGTTCGTTGGTTACGATATTTCTTAGTAAGTTAGGCAAACAAATTTTGGCAAAAAATTATTTAATTTTTGAAAAAATCCAACAAAAAACTAATTTTTTTCATTTAGTTATTCTAAATAAATATGTCCTATAGGAGAGTGACCAAGTTGTCATCGACCCTTGTCCCGCTTATCTATTGTTTGTATTCGCACAATTTTGTAAGCGACTAAATACCATTAGTCGCTTAGGACACTTTGATAAAATAAAAATATTACATTTATTTATTCAAAGAAAAGCTTTTCTATCCAACCAATAATTTAACGACTGACAAAAAAGGCATTATTTTTCCTGTAATAAAATAGATGAGCACTATGACGAGTCATTATTAATTGTAGTGACGTAGACTACGCCCTCCGACCGTCTGTGCACCCCGCAGTGGCACCCCGCGGGCCGGCGATCTAGGTCGACATTTCAATATTGAAGGCATTTCACAATTTCTATTGCTCTTTATTGCTACTGTACGACGTAATAAACAGCTTATTATGAGTATATTGAATGTAGTAAACCAACAGGAATCCTTAAATAACAGTATTAATGGATGCTTACAGTTTAACAGAATAATCTATAAATCATTTTCTAAATGTGTACAATAATAAGTAATGTTATGTAAGGTAATTTACCTAAATCCGAAGGATCCATGTAAACCAATCAATATAATCGCTCAAAATCGATTTCAAATATCAAGTGATTTTCTTTATGAATAAATGCACTTTTATAAAAAAAAAAAACTTTTAAAAGAATTTAAATTATGTTTTAGTCCTCTTAACCTCGAAGTTACTACTGATGTTAAGCCATCATACTATTTTTAAATCATTCTAACGTTTTCAATTTTTTTTTTCTCGCATAAAACTCCAGGACGAACAATTAACATGTCATAAATTATCACTAAGTAATTTATTATATATTTTTAAATAAAAGATATCCATCTAAACGGTAAAGAGCAAAACGATATATTGTTGTTTTCGTACCCCTGGTGGGACTCGAACCCACAATCCCCGGCTTAGGAGGCCGATGCCTTATCCATTAGGCCACAGGGGCTTGTAAAACGATTTATAAATTATCGTTCGTTATTCATTTGAATCCAAATCCAAGTTCATACAGTTTTTTCTTAAATGCGATTACCTCAATTATCAGCTATTCTAAAAAAAATCGTTGCAGTCAAGACCAAGAAATCTTATTGATAAATAACCTCAAAAAATCTTTTTTGCCAATCGAATATTTTTTGTCAAGCAAAGGGATTGCAAAAAGAAAGCCGCCCGAACAGGGACTTGAACCCTGGACCCTTGGATTAAAAGTCCAATGCTCTACCGACTGAGCTATCCGGGCTCTCGAGTATTATATTGAAATTATCATTCTAATCAGAAATGACGATCTTACTGATTAACAAGTTGCGCGTTCGATGAAGTAAACCATATCAAGCATTCCTTTAACTTCAGCGTTGCCTTTAAAGAATGAGAGCATGTACTACATAATTATAATATGTTTCGCAACAGGACAGAATTGAGATTAATTGAGATATTAGCCTTTTAGGCACATCATTGAAATGCAATAAAGTGTAATTTCTATCTTTATATGATAAAAAATACACTTTATCAATTCTTTATTTGTTAAATTTTATATCAACCTTAACTCACAAATTGAGTGAAAATAGTGGGTATTTGCTTAATAACGAAGTGTTTAATCCAAAAGGTCGATAAATTACTTGTGCGACTTCATAATGCGATTAGTCGTAATCGCCTCTACTTTGTCTTTCTGTACTTCTATTTTTAAACTTTACCAGCACTGCTGAAACTGAAGGTATTTTTTGCTGATGCATAGGTCAAAAGAGCTTAGTTATACTCGTAGGTACTAATGTACTAAATCTAACATTGGCCTTTTAACCACGTTATACTAAATTAAATATGTATTATTTAGAGCTAAGCGCCAATCCCCAATCTGTGTATACAAGCTATATCTCTTTCCTTCCCTATATAAGTGGGATTAAATGATACTCGGTTAAATAAAGGTTTAAAAAAACGAGTAATAAGTCAGAAGTCAGAAGTATCCGAAGTCGGCTGTCTAGCTTGTATGCATATTGTTTCTTTGTCATGTCTAGAGACTAGACGGCTTGATGGGTTTCGACATGTGGGGTAGCATTTGCATAGGGCATAACAATAATAATATGGTATATATTAATACAAGAGTTAGATAATAATGATTTCTTATCGATTTCTTTTACTGTCATTATTCGAGCCTTCTATAGATACCGTCATTAGGTAATCTTGGATCTTAAGTTTTGTTACTTCTATGTTGCCTTTATTTGAGTATCTTCGACATGATCAGTGTATATATTTAATTTGTTCATAACTCACATTTTCGATTATAAATGCTGTATATATTTAAGTACTCTACCTTTTTGCATTCCCTCCTGTACCCACTCATTAGTTCCACGAGACTAAACCTGTCTAACATATACGCTTTGGCTCGTGCCGTTACTATATTTATTTATTTTACTTGGAAGCAAAAAGTATCTTACATCTATTTAACAACTATTCATTTCACAAAAACCATTTATGAGTTTTCACATATACATATTTAGTGCTTGATTGTATTAAACATAATATATGATAATATATTACGTAACTTATAATGAATGAATAATGAAATATAATTTAAAAGATGATTAAGATATTTCGAAAAGTCCTTGGTCGGGTATAATGCGAATATAACGAGATGGATTTGAATTGAACAAATCTAAATCAGTAAGCAAGACTTCCAAGTTTGTTTATGTTTAAGTCAGTCGCTCTCACATAAAGGTTACATTTCGGTGATACATTTGCGACCTAACCGATCTGGAAGGAACTCTTAAGTGTACCTTATCGAGGAGGTAAGGAAAATCCACTTAATCCGATTATAACTAAAAACATAACAACTGCGATTATCCTTCTTTCGTATAGTGGCAATAGGCGATGTCTTTAACGTCTTGATTCGTAGCTACTATCCTGTATATTGTGTTTATTTGCAAATACCTCGTTCATTTGTGTTCCTTCATTAGCTAAAGGGGAACTCCCTTCGGGTATAGTTAAACTCTTGAATCTTAGGTTTACGAGAAAGTGTTATAGAACAGCATTTAGTACATTTATCTCTAACTTATTTAGTTCAAAGTAATTTTCGAATCTTAGGAATTCTGTTGTTGGAGTAATTATACCTTTGCTAGAAAATGTTCATGTCATCAGCTTACATAAAAAATTGCGAGTAGCGCAAGCAAGTGTTGATATCGTTTGTGAAAATATTGAACAACAGGAGGCCTAACTAGGATCCCTGGAGAACCCCAGAGGGCACACTGTTCCATGTTGATGCGGATCCGTTCATTGCGACTGCTTGAGAACTATTCTCGATGTATGAACAAAATCATGTAAATAAATTACCATGAATGCCAGCACGTAGCAACTGTAGAAAAAGTATTTTATGATCAATATGATCAAAACCTTTACTGTAGTCAGTAAATATGGAATCAACTTGACCACCACTTACCATATTTGAATTTACAAAGTCTATAAATATTAATACGTTACTCGTTTTGATCTATTTTTAATGAATCCATGTTATTCTATAATAATAAAACCTCTTTAATATATATATATATATATATATATTATTAATTAATTAAATTAATTAATAATATATATATATATATATATATATTATTAATTAATTAATTAATAATATATATATATATATATATTATTAATTAATTTAATTAATTAATAATATATATATATGTATATATATTAAAGAGGTTTTATTATTATAGAATAACATGGATTCATTAAAAATAGATCAAAACGAGTAACGTATATATACATATATATATGTATATATATATATGAATATATATATATATATAAACGTACATATATATATATATATATATATATATATATATATATATATATATATATACATATATAGTAAATATGAATGGATTTTGCTTTTGCTTTATTTGTACCATCCACTAACCTCGCTACGCAATCGGTAGTTAACAAAACAAAACACAATCTTATGACGTCATATCCGGTTTGAAATCAAAATAGTGTTTAATTAACACGAGTGTGTATCGAGTAGGTTCACATGCAGAGACACGTGTAACCACTAAGCCCGTAATCCGTTATGGGGAATGTCCAATCTATCTCGTGCCCCAACACAAATCTCTAGTTTGTTGTTGATTGTGATTCGTGCAAAGTAATATTTTATCTTATTTCTAGTTTCATCATTAGGTCGCTCATTTGCGTAAACCTGACAACAACAACTCAATATTACGTATTGAGTATTCTTTAAAAAAAAAAGACTTGTGTCTTATGTTTCGTAACAATTATCCGGGTACTATATGACTATTTATACTGTCTGATAAATAACAGTCCGATCCCTGTACAGGACATGACTGTGCTACAACAGTGACAAGAGATTTCAATACAGCCACAAGGAAAATGTAAGAGAGCCCTTGACATAAATTAGTTGCTACAGAATGTTAGCCTATTCTTATCTATGGTTATTTCAGAGCTTACATAGATAAATAGATGGAAAACATTTTATTAGTACACCATTGCTGCCATATCATACACACATATTAGTGGGATATATTAGGCAGGTTTTCTTTATTATAATATTGGGAGGACAGACAAGCAGACGGGTAACAGGTTACGGATGGTAAGTCACAAACGTCCACGGTCACCTGCAACTCGAAAGTCTTAAGGGCGCTGCCCGCCTTTGAGGGTGATGAGGAGTGGGGGGATGCGGGGAGCTTCAGAGGCGAAGAGGTATGTGGAGATGGGAAAGAGGTGAGCAGGAGTTGGGCCTTCGAACCTCCAAACGCTAAACCCAAGCGTTGCTACATAACCGCTTATCGGTGAGGTCGTGGTATCACACCGGTCGAACCGGGCCATATGTGCCTCAACCACGATAATGTACAAATTGCGGCCTGATTGCTATATGCAATTTAACGGGCCTTTTTGTCTAGTGGCTAGTGACCCTGACTGCTGAACCGGAGGTAGTGGATTCGATTCCTAAAGTGTGATCACAAAATTAGTTGTCCCTAGCCTAGGTGTTCTTTGTGTCCGTTGATGAATGTTTGTAAAGCCACCTGCGACACAGGAACAATTCCTAATACGGGAGTTGTCTTTTTTAAATGAGAAAATCTCTAACAGTCCAATTCTAAAGTTCTCTTTTATGACACCCACGCAATGAGATGAGAAGGCCATATTCTACTCAACCGTAGACCACACGGCTAACCTATACTTATATTTACATATTTGTATAAATATATATATATATATATATATATATATATATATATATATATATATATATATATATATATATATATATATATACATATATGTACCTTAATCCAGAAA
Source organism: Tyria jacobaeae (assembly GCA_947561695.1). NCBI lineage: Eukaryota > Metazoa > Arthropoda > Insecta > Lepidoptera > Erebidae > Tyria > Tyria jacobaeae. Next base: position 13,535,781 of record OX387219.1, on the reverse strand, counting down.
TATTTAACTACTTATAGTGATCGATAACTATGACAATAGCTTACGGCGGAGTATTACATTCAATATGAATATATTGTATGAATTCATACAAATAATACGAATGAAATTAATATTAAGTAGTGTTAATTTCTAACTTGACTAAAATTTAATTCATCTCTGTAAAATAACAGGTAATATTTCTATATCTACATGCGTTTGTCGCCGTTACATCCTATTTATTACTTAGAACTTGTAGACCCGATGCATTGTTAACTTTCCTCTTTTTTTTTTCTAAAAGAAATAACTCCCACATTAGGATTAATTCTTGTGTCGTGTAAACTTTACAACATTCAAATTACAGACAAAAAGAACACCCAGACTCACAATTTGTGAATTACACAAAGTGTTGTCCTGTACGGGGATCGAACCCACAACACTAGGCGCGGACGCGTGGTGGCGAGGTGACCGCTTAAACCGCTACGCCATCCGTGCAGTTAATTCCTTTAACCGCCAAACTATACGTTCCGCTTGACATTACATTACTGTTAGCTATAGACTTACTAGACTAATACTGCCTTTCACTTGGTAGCAAAGCTATAGCTAAATAAGGCAGGAGATATCACAGTTACAGCGTCTCGTGGTGCTGTAGTAAAAATCCTTTACTTAAATTAAGAAGGTTCTTACCCTCTCTTAGGTATGTCCGAGTCAGTTCGTCTTATAGGAGTGTCGGGTACAACTGAGGAATTTTCCATGGCGTTTTCCTTATAGGACTCAGGCATGGCATTCATCAAGCGATGTTTTTGTAATGTCTACGTTACTGACTAGATGTTAAGTCCACAGGCGGAAATGTTAATGCAGAGACCTGCAATATTGTTTTATATTAAGTATAGAAATTCATAATATCATTATTTATTAATTAATATTTAGGTACTTCGAGTATAAAAAAATTTAAGTATGTCGTAAAAAGCTACTTAGGGATTGGACTGTTATGTATCCGATAGTATTAGGTCTTCCGGTTAGTTTTGAGGGAACGTTTCAAGTAGCTGTCGCGACACGTCGGTGCAAGTTACTTAGGTATTCGATGCGGCGTGTTTTAGCTTGCACTTTAATTATTCAAAGTAACTCACTTACAGTGAACGCACGCAAGTTTTTAGTGTGATTAAATATGGAACGCGATAAATATCATTTTCGTCATTTACTACAATACTTTTTCGATTCAAGAAAAACAGCAGAAGAAGCTCATAGACTTATTGTAGATACGTATTATGAATCTGCATCATCTGTTAAAACATGTGAATACTGGTTTCGACGATTTAAAAGTGATCATTTTGATTTAGAGTTCCGCATGTTTTATGTTCAGAATTAGCGATGCAAAATCGAGTAACCATTTGTGCTTCACTACTGTCTCGTCACAAAAAGAAATATTTTTTGCATCAAATCGTTACCGGCGATAAAAATGGATCTACTATGGTAATCCAAAACGTAGGAAATCATGGGTAGATTCTGGTCAACGGCCACATCGATTCCGAAGCTTAACATTTTACGTTAATAAGGTATTGTTATATATTTGGTGGGATATGAAAGTTGTTATTTATTATGAATTGTTAAAACCAAATGAAACTATCACAGCTGTGCGTTATTAACATCAATTAATCGAATTGAGTCATGCATTGATCAAAAACGTCCAAGAATTGCACACAGAAAACAAAAGGCATGACAATGCTCGCCCACACATCGCAAAAGCTGTAAGAGATACACTTTCAGATCTTCAGTGGAAAGTGTTACCGCATCCCGCATATTCACCAGATCTCCTTCTGATTACCACCTATTTCGATCTTTGCAACACAGCCTTGCAGATCAGCACTTTAAATCTTACGAATGTATCAAAAAATGGATCGACGAATGAATCGCTTTAAAAGATGATCAGTTTTTTTTATGATGGAATCCATTTGTTGCTCGAAAAATGGCAAAAGGTTGTAGCTACTAGCTATTTGATGGAGCATATTATGATTAAAATATAAATTATCTTTTTTATAATACAAGAGTATTTCATTTTTAATAAATCTAGTTTCTAATAGTTTTATATATGCCCGGTTGATAGCAATAGGATGGTCTTTGTTAAGTATGTGGGACTAAATTATATTATGTTCGGGGATTTATGCTTGAGTATGTATATAATATAGCTATATATATATATATATAAAGAAAGGCAATTTTAAATCCTGCTCTATTATTGAAATCGTTCGAAATTGCCATCCTACTGACATTTCAAAGTATAGAATTTCAATACGGCCCTGACATTCTAAAAACTCATATTAGTAGTAAATGGGCGTGTGCCTGTAATTTGTCGGGAATAGCCTTACGCAATGTGCACACCGCTACTCTTGCTCTATTTACTATGACGTCACCGGCCGCGGCAATCAGCTTTCGTAGAAGCCAAAGGTTTACGTTACTGGAGCAGCGACGAAGTGATTAACTTACACTAATTAATTTTCTTATTCCATTTTCAATTAGTTTTCTCATTGTTTCTTAGTTTTATACCTGGTTTTTGTAAAACTGTCAACTCGCACGACTCGAAAAATAGATATTGTTTTCTATCACATTTCAAAGTAAGGAAGCTGCTATTAGCGAAGGTAATTTTAGGTATTCTGAATTTATTCTAAACATAAAATTTAATTATAAAAAGATTTTATAGTAAAAGTAATCGATGAAATATGTACTGCTTCTATGTCACAGGTATTTAGGTTTAATATAAAGTGGCTTACTATAAATCGTATCTTACCACAAATTGAAACATCAGGCGACAAGAGGTTGTGCAGCAGGATGATATAAATCAGGTTCAATATAGGATCAGCTCGTTCGATGCCCCATCCGTAGACCTCCCTATAACTGGCTCGTAAATCGTCGACTGAAAAAAATTCGTGCCTTGGCCAAGTATCCGGTGGGTATGAAATTCCAATTAAGGGGAAGCTCTAGACGAGTTCGCAGGTCGGTTGCACGTCGGCGATCACTCACTTGCACTTTTAATTAATTTATTTATCGAGTTCGCAAATCGACGGCGCAACTCGCGCTGGCGCCCCGCCCCTCCTTTGCCTATATAACGCGTTGAGGACCGGCAACGTCCGTCAGTTTTCTCAGGGACGGAACGGGCGCCGGTCGCCCTCACCCGGGGAAATGAGCCGGAAGGACGAGGGTTACTTTAAATTTTTAAAGTGGGTTGTTAAAATGTAAGGAGGGTTGCGCGGCGAGGTAGCGCGTAGGGCTCGGGCGTACGAGCGGGTGATGGTCGTCGGTGTCGGTGACCTTGAGGTGAGTGAGTGCACGCGCGAGGGCGGCCGAGTCGATAGGCCTGAGCGAGTCGCCGCCGCCCGCCCGCGCGCCTGCACTACAGCTGTTTCGCTTGATAACGTGGCATTTTGTCATGCTTTATGACATTTAGACAGATATTATAAGGCACAAAACGCAAGGAAACTTGCCAGCCTTCAGCAAATACGTAAAACTTACTTAAATGCATTTTAAGTCCAAAAATTCGTTCTTTCTATAACATTTGTTTTCATTACAACATTTTTAGTTACCGTAAATTGCTGAATAATTTTAAATTTATGCGTTTTGTTTGCATGGTTTTATGCATATCTGTTGATTATTTAATTAAATATTATCGTGTTGAACAACAAAATGAGCTTTTGAAATAACTGTGGTTTATTTTATTATTGAGTCACAATGTTCGTGAAATACTCAAAAATATAAAAACTGAGATGTAAAAAATGTCACGAAGTGTCTTAAAGGGCGTAAGCGCAAACATTTTTGAAGCCCACCAATGCAGCGCTCGCCTTCAATAACATTCATAATCCATAGCATGCCCATGGGGTTTGTACCAATTGAGTTACGCTCGAAAATCGGAAAATCGAGTCCCTCATAAATCGAGCGGGGATGTAGTAAAAGTGAGTAGGCAACGCAGTTGGTCGGTGGCCAAGTACAGACGCGCCATAATTACTGTCTCAGGAGCGGCTCTTAATTTGCCTAATTTACCCGTACCCGCTGCGAGCTAAATCGCACGATTTAATGGGATATTTGAATGATGCGCATTGTTTTAAAACGTCTTGCGTCTGTTTCGAACGATCTTATTTCCGTTAAAACACTTATTCGTTAAATGACTATAGTTAATGAATTAGTAGCTACTGTTTTCTGATTCAGCTTACCGCTCTCTTTTGAAAAATTTTTTATATCCTTTTACGTCACCGCTTTTCAATGTCCTATTATTGTATAAATATTAACTGAGTCTTCGGAATTTCTAGTTGGTTAATGTTAAATTATATATGAATAGCACTCTTTTTTATTCTTAATCATACGTAATATCGTTTATTCTTTAAAGACAACATTTTAAAAAGGATGTCCCATATAAAATATTTATTATTTTTTTCATTTATTCAATCTTCCAAGGTGTATTATAATATACACTTCTGTGTACACTGTGTAGGATACACAGACGAAAGTACATAACAAAATAATAAAAAAAAAAGTATAGTTATCCAAGTACGTGCTCTGCAATAAAATATCAAACAAAAAATCCGGGAACTGCACAATGATACTTGAATATGATATTTTGGTGAATTTTCGTAGAAATAGGAACAAAAAGGAGCGGTGTGTACCCACCGTCCATAAGATTGCTTTCGTGTGGTAAGCAATAAAAGACCACCAAGTATGTGCTCGACCTCTGTATTTAGAGCATGAATTTTAGATATGTGTAAGCAAGGACAATATTGGTGTACATAAAAGTATAATATATCATTACGGGTGGGGTCATACTCGCCTATTATTCATAATCCGACTATGTTACGTTCAGCAGGTCACGTTAAAATGTTGGAATCGGTAAATAAAAATCTTGCCTTTTCAGCTATTATTTTATAATGGTACGCTTTTAAATATAAATAATAATGATAAAACTTAAGTGAAATGAAACGCTAATCTTATAACTGCTACAATTCTTCTAAATGATACAATATTTGAAGCCGTACTGCTGCTTTCTCCAAAATGATTATTTTACTGGGAACTTATAACTCACGACGAACAATCAATGTTTTTAACTTTTATTACATTGCTAATGGCACATCTTATTTTCTGAAGTCACCATATTCGTCTAGAGGTACATACATATGTGTGTAATCACTGGCACATTTTTAGGTTTAGCTCACAGGCCCTCTAAATTTTATATAAGGCAAAAAGGCTTTTTATACATTTATTCCAAAGACTGAACGAGCCTGATATATCCGTATGATTTGCAAGTGTTTAACCACTACTAAAGTTATATCGAACCGCATAAATTTTAACTAGTCTATGGGAGTATTAGTATTCCTGAGGTCTTGGATTCGATTCAAACGCGGACCAACATTTCTGTGATCCACAAATAGTCTGGGTGTTCTTTGCATCTGTTGATTCTGTGTTTGTCAAGTCCCCGATACAGATATGAATCCTAATGTGGAAGCTGTCTCTAAAAGAATTACAGGCTTTAATCACGTTTTTCACCGTAACTCGATGAAAAGGTCTGGGTATCAAAGCTTTTTTTTTTAACTACGTGGTGTATACTCACGATTAAGTTTTAATCAGAGAAATCTATGAGAGATCAACTACACAAGTTTAACAGAAACCTGCTTAATATATGCATTAAAAAAATCACATATCACAGACTAAAAAAATCTAAAATATTGCAAATATGTTACACATACGTAATAAAATCCTGCGATCTAAAAAGTGCGGAAAGCTTAATTTTTCCACTGAGGAGGCTGCATTTGTATTATAGAGGAAACGTTAAAAAGACGTCGGTACTTGGTATCCTCGCAGCGACTTTCACTCGTCACGAATATTGTGGTTTATATCACTGTTCATCCCGACAGAGCCGTAAACAAGGATGATTTGACACCATTTACTATTTAATTTTAGCTTAGCGCATCTCTACGCGAGAACAAATAACTTAATAGGCGTGCTGTTGCGTATTGTCATTGTAATAAAATTGAGATAAGGAAAGAAACCAGCCCCGCAATTAAAGGTGGAGGTTCCGTTTCGCATTTAATGTTCTCTTCAATTACCGTTTGGATGTTGCCGTTACCAAATTATCTTAAACAGATGTACGTCGTTGGAATAAACATAAAATTTAAACATAAAATGAAACGTAATTTGTGAATCTATTATAGTAATCGACGTAAAATATCATTTCGTTCATTATATCTTTCAGCTCCTCGTAACGAACATCACTGTTTATACATAAATGTGTTAGTCGCTTGATAAACACACTATATGTTTGATTATCAGCCATAACTTCTTCTGTGAATGTTTTTGTTCCTGGCTATTGTATATTATACGTAGTGCTGTTACTTTGTAATTTCCACGTTTATTATGTAATTTCCACTTTATAAAAAATATATTTAATATTTTTTTGTAATTAACTGTACAGCGTATTGTACTTTACAGAGGATCCATAAGGACGTATAAAGAGAAACACAACATATTTTTTTATTATATGTTATATATGTATTATTAAAAATATTAAAATAAATAATATTATATTATAATATTATTATTTATAATGTTCTCGTAAAGAGTAAAAAAATAAATAGAAAAATGTGTGAGTTCATTATCTGTAAATACAAAGAACTCCAGTCCACATTAATCTGAGATTAGATTTAACTCATATAGTTTATCTTATAGTTGAAACGAAACTTATAGTTAAACGAAACATAATCCTCCTTCTTGTTTAATAAATGAAACAAGAAGGAGGATTATGCTTTTGGAATGTATGTGTCCCCGTCTCCCCGTCCCAGAGCCTTCACGGCTTTATTGATTTCAGTATTAAGCCGATTCAAACTTAGAGTATTTATTTTCTACATTATTGATTTCCATTGATGCGATAGGCAAGGTACCTATTAAAAAAAATCAACACATACCATATCGTATCTAAAGAAATAATGAAAACTGTTTTCCCTTAATTATGACAATAACATCGCATTCAATTTCATCTTAGTAGATTTTGTTATTCATTGAAATTATCTTGTAAAGATGTGTTTATTCAAATTCGGTGCAATGTACAGTGTTGTAGTTAAATTAACAAAAATAACTGAAAAACAATTCCATTTGCTTGAATAATTGAACATGTAAATTAAAGTTAAGTGGAACCGTTTTAGGAGATAGCTATTCTATTTGAAGTCGTTGGTGAAATAATACCGCATACCGGTGGTCGTTTCGTCGGGAAAGGGGCGAGGTGCCCCCATACCGAAAGGGATTGTTGTACATACGCAAAACAATATGAAGTCATATCTAAACTGACTGAACATTGTTCAACTATCAAATCGACCGTTTAAAGAGTTTCTTTTGTATTTCTTTTAATATCTTAACATATTTCACACAGCCGTCTGATTCCGAACTAAGCAGAGCTTGTAATTTGGTAACGAGCACTTCTAAATATCACTTCAAATCTTCCTTACTGTCGATTATCTACACCCAGACATACGACAAATGACTATGCTTATTACATAATTATTTATCCTGGGTGGGAATAGAACCCACGACCTCTGGTTTAGCAACTGAGTCATGATCATTAACCACTATACCAACAATCCAGTACCAGACCAGGCAATGCATTTATGATGTCATTATATTTTTTGGCATTTCCCGCTGATTTTACAGATGGCCCCCAGATACCTATAATATTCAAACGGTCAATGAATAAAACCTATTTATTAAACATTTCTTTGTTAATGTTTAAACTGAACGTCAGTGCTTTAATATTTTTTTGTACTTTTATCATAGTGCCATGTTGTTCTCGGTGGAGTGATATCCAGCCCACCTGTTCCCGTGGGTGTCGTTAAAGGCGACTATGGGATTGGACTGTTATCTATCCGTTGGTATATATGTATATGTGTATGTATATCTCTTTATACAGTGCCTGGTTGATGGCAATAGCCTTGCCCCTACTACCTAAGTAGCACTACAGCACTATTATTGGTTATCAAAATGTAAGTGTTTGATGCACGTCTACGTACCCCTTCCGGGATACAGGCATGTTTTTCTATGGGATAGGAGGCAAACGAGCAGACGGGGCACAATTTGTTCCACAGGCTATACAGGTATAAAAGTTACATTGCTTCAACATTTTCGGCGATACTATGTTATTTGTCCACTTTATACATATTTTAATGTTTCAAAAAGTGTCATGGATTTACTTTATTTTTCGGGACAAATTAAATGCAAATATTGAGACGGCAATGTCCGCATCGGTTTCATTGAAAATGTGTACGGTATAAAGTGCCAGCTCAATATTTTCACACCGCTGAAAATATATATTTCATATTTCGTTCCCGACTTTATCTAATTATCCGAGCTCAATTAATTTTATTAACTAATTATTTTTATTTTTTTTGTTATTTATTTTATTTAATAATAAATAGTTTGGGTAATATTGTGATCACAATAAAATCATGATTTTCCTTTTAATCCCTTAAATCCTCCTTTTTAATTGTATAAATATAGATGAATATATCTCCTAAGTATTATAAACTAAACTTCTTTTGTAAATACATTGAATATTGACATTACAAATAATCGTAACTGTTCAATTTTAACCGTAAGGCTTCGATGTTTTGATCAAAGAATCGGCAGAATCATAATAAGAGTGTCTTAAGTATCAATCTAATGTAAGATGTGTTCACGGAATGTTATCTTGCTTGTATAATATTTATGACTCGATAAAAACGTATATTGTCAAGCGTTGAAATAAAAATTCAAAATAAATATTTTTTTGTAAATGACATGTCCCTGTTAACATTTACAGATAAACAGAGTATTGACAAACTACAAAAACCTAACTAATAACGGTTCGTATTATAAACAGGCAAAGTTCTTAAAAAAATATATAAAAACCTGACCCCATTTTAAGGCTACTCTGCTATTCTAAAAATAAAAATTAATGATTATTATTATTATTAACTTCCTTATACCGTATGTCACTCCCACTATCAAGATGATTCAAGAGAGAGCTCACTTGTATCAAAAAACCCGTCTAGATTGTATAAAACCCTACTTCTTGCCGGTCGAGTAACTTACGTACGTGCACACGCTCAGCCATAACACAGTTTATACACATTTTATTCATTCCCGCACTATTATCCCTGTGTTACGGGGGATTTTACAAACATACAAGTAACGGACTCAAAGACAGCCCAGACTTGGAACAACTTTACGTGGATCACTCAAATTTTTGTCCCGTGTGGGTATCGAACCCACAAAGCTCTAGTTTAGCAGTCACGGTCACTAACCACTAGAACAACAGGCCAGTTTGTCTTATATTAAATAAAAGATAAAGAAACACATACATACACTTCATCATGAACTACCGGGAGTTATTAAAGCACCAGTTGTCTCTAAAAGCTTTGTTTTTGTACAGAAAAAAATACAAGTATTTAAATAGACTCCTATTTTTGCTGGCTCTAGTCAGGTAGGACCATTGAAACAAAAAGGCTGCCACGTAACATTTACATCGAGGGAGCATTTTTTGCTGACCGCATGAGAATCGAAACCTGGCTAAACTTTTGTGATACCTGTTTGGACATATGACTTTGGAGGCTTATATTTACGTAAACTTCTATAAAAAATGATAAGTATACCTTTTTTAAATGACAATCATTACCAACTGTGTTTACAGAATATTAGTTTTGAAGATAATTGACATTTCTTGCATAAATATATTTTACTTAGCCTTTAAATATTACACATAAATAAAATCACTCGCTTTTCAAAAACTATAATTTAGTCTCACATACGTAAGGGGGCAGGCCCGTTGTTGTCATCCGGGCACTGCATGACAATATACATACATATATGTATGCATATAGTCTGCTAGATAACACTCCGATACCTTAGTTGCCTTAAAAAGTGAATATTTGAGGCGTTAGAGATATGTATGAGCATATAAAAGCTTTTATGTCAAAACTAATAAATAACAGATTTTATTCACTTTTCATTTCACTTAAGGCGTTTCTTTTTCTGAGAAAATTCGGAATTTTACACCAAGCCAGTGCAGTAACCATTATGATACAAAAGTGGTACAAATTTAATATTGACTTTTTATTAATACATTCGGATGATTGAATCTTTACTAATTGTCCGTTGCAATTAAGTGCAGAATCAGATTCAAGCGAATGGAACCCACTATTAAATGCAAATTCACAGCCTGCTGAAAACAGTCCACGTAAAAATGTTTGCATAAAGCCGTGTACATACTCGAACACAAACGACGGGGACGCGAAAACTGATTTTGAATGCTTTGGACTTTTTTATAAAGTACAGTACGTAGGTTTTAGACGAACGTATGCTGAACATCTTTTCTATTGCAATATTTGACAGCAGCTAAAGCGATTAGAAAATTATTAAGTTTGCTCTATTTCTGATTTTGAAAACAACAAAATTAAAAAAAAAAACTACGTTAATTTGAAACCAAATGATTACAAATTAAGATAAAAAATCAAATTCAAATAGCGCGGACATGTAAACGTTTTGCCCGTTGGCGGTCTACGTCCAAATATTTATCTATGAATATTAAAATCGAACGGAACGGAACGCACAATGTAACGGATTTGATCCGCAGTATGCCCACGGCTTATACTTGACTGCTTTTCATTGTTCTATTTAAATACAGAAAGCTGCCATAAAGGCTAAAAATCCTCAGCTTGCAGATCAAATTACATTAATTTACATCCTGCTCCGTGATAATTAAAACACGTTTGTATCAGCGTTTAGCCCGCTATTTGTTAAAGAGAAAATCGTTCCATTTATCGGTAGAAATATATTTATACTAATATTGTAAATGCATAAGTTACCCTATCTATTTGTCTGTTAGTTTTTCATCGCTAAAAGGTTGAACCGATTTTGATTAAATTTGGTATGTGTACTTCGACTATTGCGAACTAAACCCCGAACGGAAGCTTGTATTGTGAAATACATAAGTCAGTGTTACTCCGGGTGTAATATTATCAAGTAATCATACGATCTTGGCTTCCAGAATATTATTAAAGCCCAAATTTTTTACCACTATAATTTAGCGCCCTTAATAAAATAATATTTCCGTCTCTGGATCCTTATACTGACATCTGCGCAGTTATTTCTGCGAATTCCATAAATAGGGTGTTCATTGAGAATATACTATAAATTAATTCTTTCTTATAGTGCCCATATCAGTTCTATTAACAATAGTTTGCTACGCTACGTAGCCATTTAGGTCCGTCGGTTTCAGCTCGTAGACGTTATGTATTCCGCTCGCGCTCTCGTAGCCCCCTGGCTACGTCACAGTCAACAGTCGAACGGACAAGGCGCGAATGCAATCCGGATTCAGCCCAATCAATGCATCCACTCGTCATGTTTACGTAAAATTGAGCAGAATCAATTTTAGTTGACTCACTTAAAATTCGAACACATTCGACGATATCCGGCGGTAGAGCTGCACATTTCCTGCCGTCTAGTCAGCAGAGACCGCGGTATACAAGCATTTCGTGTAGGTACCATTTTTATTTCATCATAATTTCGTTTTCAATTTCTAGCGGCAGCTATGGTGGCGGCGAGATTGGTGCGTAAAAGTCGCGTAAACATTCCAGCGTTTGTGGAACGGTTACTCCCAACTGTAACCGGTTTATGCCGGTGTAGAATGTAAAGAGATAAGGTTCTTTATGTGTGTAATAATTTTGCGGTATTGCGAATTCGACATCCGTGACTGTTATTAAGGTGGATTGGACTCTTTCAGGTTTATGTTCACAGATTTTTAAATGATTACACGAATGTATGACCCCGCTAATTGCTCCATCTTGGTGGTTAATTCCAAATTTAAATTTATAATCTGCGTTGATCTTATCTAATCCACTGTGTAAAATTAAATTTTCCCATCAAAAAGAATGCAATAGGTACCAGATTAACTCCCAAGTAACGACCTATGTTATGGCACATCCCTTTTTCTTAGCAGAGGTTTCATTTTATCAAAATCGGTATTTACATTTTAGCGGCGTCGCTTACTTTTCCTTTCCCTGTTTTCATCACTGTTATGTCTCGCAACAGCCATGAATTGGCGCAGTATGATTACAAATTTAAGCTGTCGCAGCTAATATGAATGACAACGGGCCGACCCACTCGACATTCATTTCCCCCGGCGAACCTCTCTTATAATAACTTACATGGCAACTTCGCCTTAAGGTTCGATACATCATGTGTGTGTATATGCGAATTACATACAAGGTGAACTCAGTATCGTCACCGCGCATAGCTTAATCTAAGACATTGATTTGTGTGATTGAATCACGATATTAAATAAATAAATAATTACTTAAAAAAAATATAAAAGTGTTCGTCGGCGTGGTGACATCCAGGATTGCATAAGCAGTCTATTTAACTGATGTTTTTTAAGTTGATAACAGTAAATGAACGAGTTAGAAGAGAACGAACGAAGAAGAGAAGAGAGGGAACGAGGTTATACTAAAAAAAAAAAACAATCACTTCTTATCAAACTTAGAAACTTATATGCCGGTTTATTTTTTTATTACAGACATTTTTATAAAGCTATTTGAAAATATGTTAACACGGTATTTTTTTGTTTTTGTTTAAGAGACTTTGCACACAATACAAAAAAATCTAATTATAACCTTCAGGAGCATTGAAGTTTTGAGGAGACTGAGTTTTCAAAACTCAGTAGAATATCTGATGCTTTCTCAAAGTTACTGATAATTTCCTTCATCTAAAAAAGATATGTCCTTCACCAGGGTTTGAAGTATCCATATAAATTGAATCAAAATCTTAGATGATAGATGGCTTTTCTTTTGCATGTATAATAGTAATATAGATGGCACATCCCACTAAAATATTATACATGTATCATTGCCTTGTAAGGAAGTTAATTATTTTTCTATTTTCCGATGCTCCCCTTTAAAAAAAATATCTGTTGAATACAACAATAATTTCTCAGTAACGCGGAAGTACTATTTTATGAACCTTTTCAACAAGCTCTTCATCATAGCGTGGTTTAATATCACACGATCGTTTCATTTTTGAGTATGAATAGCGCGAAATTACACAGAGTCTACAATTTTAGGTGTTTCAATTGCCGATCTGCAAACAAATTTATACATATTTGATGAAGGTGCAGAGTTTGGCGCCCTATAATCCGAAGTCGGCCCTTGAATGCGAGCGAACGAGCGGGTGGCCGAGGTTTTAGAGTGGCTCTTCAATCAGCCCTTCCTTGGGGCGTGAGCAAGCGCGAGGATGCGCGGCGGCGGCAGGCACGAGGACCTTTGAGCTACAGGCTCTTTGACACGAGCCACTGGCGCACTCTTCAAGTAATGATTCATTCTGCTGATGACTGACGCGGCTAATGCGCCCGTTTCCCCTTCGCGATGTTTGCTTAAGGATTAAAGATACGCTCGCACTAAATTACATTTTATCCAATTACCTCTCCTTTTATAAATTACTTTCTAAATTCAAATTTGTATCGTATAAAGTGTAAATACGTGCATAAAGTGTAATACGAAATTTACACATATGTTAAACATATGTGTAAGTTATTTACTTAGTACAAACAACATCATATATTTTGATCGACTTGCTAAATGAAATTCTGACAGGAGACGACTCAACGTCAACTTTAGTTAACTTATATAGAAGTCGTTAGGGTTGGTAATACAGCCTCATAATTAATCATACCATCAATTCTCTGAGTCCATTCTCTAGAATATTAATTGTTTATTCACAACTTTCTTAGCTCTCGTTTGTCTGCTTTCAAATACATAGTCGATTGTGTCATGCTATAGTTTCTGCTATACCTATTCCTGCAACAAGATATTCCATGCATTTGGTGACTACCCTTCATCCTCGTGGTAGTTGCATTTTATAAAAGCGCCGAAAATTACGTCACACGTTCAACAAAATGTGCTCTGAATGTAGCGATGTTCGCATCACTGCGTTATAACAAAGTATCCATTGTTGGCCGGATTCACCAATTCTAAAAGACAATAGCGATTCTCCAGTGACAGGATCACGTTCATAGTTTAAATCCCTAATCGATATTCAGGTATAATTTAATCTGTTGCTTAAATGCTCGTTTATGTTGGCGCTATATGTACATAAAGGAGTTATAATCTTTAAATCGATATAGAATTTATTATAATAATATTATTACCTCTACATATCATTTTTTTCAAAAACAGAGGTAAGCAACATGCGGCCAATCTGGTACGGTACTATAGACAATAGTTTCTTTTAGTACATTGTAACCTTACTACTCAAAAGAATATCAATTTCATATTTAATATATTCTGTTAGCTATATGATCTATTCCCGAGCCTGATATTGAATGACCCAGAATATGTTTTCTTTTTTTATTGAACGGAACTGAGTCTTCGTAATATTGACAGAAATTTCGGTGCGTGGCAACACGTAAGCTTTAAATTTGCTTTTTGATTGTTTTTTTTTTTATTTTTATATAAAATAAAAACCTTTCATACTAAAGACAAAACTTTGAAAAGATATTTTTTTTTAGAGTATATTTGATAAGTATGCAAGTAATTTCCGAGTGGTTCGCGGTGGAGTAAAATAGGGCCACCCCATCTCTTCCCGGCGGTGTCGTAAAAGGTCAACTCCTAATTGACCAATAATTGGCAAAATTGGTTTAATATACCTTTGCCTACACCTTTGGGGATACAGACGTGAGCGTATGTATGTATACAAATAATTATTTTTTTGGGTATACAATTTAGTTACGTAAAGAAGAATATTGTGTTATCAAGAAAAAAAATACAAATCCTTTTTGAACATTATTATAAAGTATATAATAAACTGCGTAATTTTATGTTAAGAATTACGCAGATTAAAAATACAATGTAAATAAGAAAGGACATCCTTTGAAACATAAAGGCACTTACAACACTGAAAACCTCTTGCTAATCATTTATTTTAATTTTTTTTACGTAACTATAGTAAAGCGCAGCACGCTCCAATTTAACATATTTTTCTTTCGGCTCACTTTTGACAAACTCCTCAGTAATAATTGTTTTAATTTACAAAAATCCAATTAAAACTTTTTTATCTCTTTTGAAGCTTAGGCTCTGTTCGCAGGCAGCGGCCGAGCTTGTCTCGGATTACATTTTGTTTTTATTTTTACATTTAATTTACTGACCGCTGTAATCCTGTACTCTTGATCTTTGAAGCCGTTATATAAATCATCATTGTTTTTCATTACGGTTCGATTAGTGTTGACGAATTGGTGTAAGTAATGTAATAATACTAGCTTATGCATAAAGCAGCCTTCTAGATGAAACATGGACCCGTTTCGGTAAAACAACCGCAAAACTCAGTCTTACTGTCGCTGTGTTCATACATATGTACATACATACACTCGCGAGGTTAGCCAGAGGCGTCTCGGCGTCCTCCTTTTGCCAATCATATGTTAGTTCCACATACGTTTTGCCTATTGCCTTCCGTCTTCCGTCGACTGACTATTACTGTCTGATAGATAAGAGCCATCGGGCTCTTATCTATCAGACAGTAATAGTAGTAGTAGTAGACTGAAGAATCGTCTTCAGTCACCTTTTAAGATACTCACTAGCAGAGATGGGGTGGCCCTATCCAATTCCGATTAAGAGAAGAGAAGAGAATCTTAGGAATACAGGTCATCTTATCATATTTTCTTTTCTCCACTTTTTGAGATTAGTTTTAAAAAACCACAACAAAAAAATGTTTGCAGTATTTAAAGCTAGATTTTTGTTCTCAAAAGGGTGAACTTAGCTTTGTTATGCCTGATGCCATAACAACTAAACTATTTTCGCTTTAAACTAATACTATATATTTCTCATTTTTACATTAAAAAAAAACTTATTGTTTTTAATTAATTATATTTTGATATATTTATTCCAAAGAAAACTTTAATGAGAAAAATATTTGTACATATTTATATTTCGTTATACATATACGATAACTTTTGTGTCGATCTCGGATAATTAACTAACGTTTACTTAAACTTTCAGAGAACAAAAATATAATAAAATAAAAGAGTATGCTGCCACAGAATCGTTTCTAATGTTTTAAAGATTCCAAAATTCATTTCATAACCAATACATATGATAATAACATTGATTTTCTATTTGTGTCTTTCACGCTAACCACGTATTTGTGACTTTATTTTCTTCAATATTTCAATCGTTCGCACGGTGAGAGCGGTCTTCAATAGAATATAATGTATGCGGTTGATATGAGCTGGCGTAGGATCGTTATCATATCAAAGAAACTATCGCCTTACCGGACTCAAAAGACTGCGGTTTGTTTGATGCCATTCTGGGTCGACATTTTACTTAATAATATGAAATTCTATCTTGTTTATGTATTAACTGTTGGAATTTGTTTTTTTAGTATTTTCAATATATTATTACTAGAATATTATAAATTAGTAGGTATTTTAATAAATATCATTAAGCATTTATACTTTTGGTACGAGGACTTCTAGAAAGAAGTAGTTTGCGAAATGATTACCGCTCCGAAAATTAGGGCGCCACATTGATTCAACGATTAATATCATTTATCTCTCTCTAGTAATAAATAATTGATTATTTTATAAAAAATATCAAATCATTAAAAAGCCATTGGAGTAAGACAGTTTGTTTAATTGTAAAAAAAAGGAGGAGGTTCGAAGGTTTGACTATATTTTATGTACTCGTATGTTAAACGATTGCGAAACAAATTGTCGACCGATTTTCATTTTTCTGTCATTGTAACCAAATCAGGATTTGATAATTGAAACTGAGTTTTTACGATTGTGCAAACAAATTGAAAAGACGCATTCTGTTTATAGCAAACCTACGACAACTACAACAACTGATTGAGTCACTATCAAAAGCTTATATTTTGTATAGAACGCTTTAGTACGATGGCTGTCTCAGGTGCTTTATTCAGTACACACGAGCAAGTTGCATTGCCACCGCATATCAAATCACAAAATGTCATTATCCCTAATACATCTCGAATGACGTTGGAGTTTATGTAAATTGTAATACACGCTCGGAATATTTCGGTCGATTCGAAACGTCGCGATGATGCAAAAGGCAACTTTTTACGTATTCACACCGTGTACCTATTAACGGCCAGTCTCTTTTAAAGGTATTCTTTGAGAGAAAATAATATCAACTGTGAAGCAAGATGAACAGATTTCCGAATAGAGAAAGCTTTTACTTGTTATTCCCTTGTCGAGTAACCTTACAGAATGCTCATTTTCTCTTACTTTTCTTACTTTTCGACTCGGACTTAACATCTGTTTTAATGAATGAAAAAAATAGGTATGACCGAAGTCAATCAGCCACATAAGCCATTCATTTTAGTAAATTTGCTATCTCAAATTTGAATTAAAAAACGACATAAAACATCAAAATGCAGTTTTAGATAGTTCCCCAAAACATCAAAAATGTTTGATTAAAACCTCTAGTAATCTGTTTATTACCGAAAACTTAGTATACTTGCTACGAATATGCATTCTACAATGTGTCAATTAATATTATTTCTTCGTTTTCCAAAGCCTTAATCGAGAGGGCTTTAATATGCCTAGCAATAAAACTTTTTCTCTATCTTCACACCGCTACACAAAAATACTTTTAAAATTCAGTCCAATTAATAATAAAGTGTTTCATTATTTAAAGCTTTTCTGATTCCTTAACTCATATACAATAGATGACTTAGTTATCTAAGTGCAGTAGTCTATGCTAAATGAAACATTTGTCACTATATGATAAGTAGAAAAATAAAAAGAATAAAGATATTTACATATTTATAAGTATGGATTACACATACATACATAATTAAACTCATGCCTTTTTCCCTTCGGGGTAGGAACGATCAACAGCCCGCCACTTGCTTCTATCCTTACATACCTCATGAGCTTACTTAACTGTCATAACACCTTTCATACAAGCCCACCGGATTTGGGTACTTCAGGCCTGCCCTTCAAGAACATCACTGATTTGAATACAATATGTTCGTCGCGGTCCCCTACCGGCCTTACCACTGACGTTAGCTTTATTTCATTCGTCATGGGGTCCTCACATATTCTTTCCACTTACCCAAACCACCTCAGCTTACACTTTTCAATTTTCGTATATGGATTTTCTTATAATATATACTTAATAATATACTTAATAATATAGTATATACTTAGACGTGTTTATAATTTGTCATCCAACTGCCTACTTCATTTCATCTACCTTGCATTACGGGGCGGAACCACGGCCTTATCTACCCAACCCTTTTAATGTTTTAATAAATCCTTAATATTCTTTAAACGTTTTTTTTTCTTCAGCTAGATACCAGAGTTTTGTTTTGCGATTTCATTAAAGTAAATTCGGCTTCCTATCCAAAGTTTCGCGTTTCGTGTGACAATGAGAAGAAATTTTCACGTTCTGACTTTTTTTTTTTTTTTTTTTTTTTATGCGATAGGGGGCAAACGAGCAGACGGGTCACCTGATGGTAAATGACTACCGCCGCCCATGGACACCCGCAACTCAAGGGTCACAAGTGCGTTGCCGGCCTTTTAGGTAGGAGTACGCTCTTTTCTTGAAGGTTTGAAGGTCGTATCGGTTCGGAAATACGGCAGGCGACAATTTGTTCCATAAGCTGGTTGTGCGAGGCAAAAAGCTTCTGGAGAAGCCCACAGTGGTGGAGTGCCAATCGTCCAGGTGATGGGGATGGATATTTTGTCGCGTAGAACGATGGCGGAAACCAGCAGCCGGTATAAGTCCGAACAATTCCTCTGAACACTCCCCATGATACAAGCGATAGAGGATGCAGAGTGAAGCTACATCTCTACGCAACGCCAAGGTGTCAAGTCGATCAGAGATATCTTGGCAGTCGATGATGCGAGTCGCTCTCCGTTGAATGCGGTCAAGAGGCAGAAGTTGGTACTGGGGTGCACCTGCATAGAGATGAGAACAGTATTCCATGTGCGGCCGAACCTGCGCCTTATAAAGTTGCAGGCGGTGGGCCGGAGTAAAATACTGTCTCGATCTGTTTAGCACACCAAGCTTCTTCGAGGCTAATATGGCCTTACTCTCTAAGTGACCGCGAAACTGGACTTCGCTTGATATATCGACGCCAAGGATTCCGATACTGGCTGATGCAGTTAGGGAAGTGCTCTCAAATTGAGGTGATACGACCAATGGCATCTTTTTAGCGGTGAACGCGCAAACCTGTGTCTTCGTGGGGTTAAATTGGACTAGGTTAAGTCGACCCCAATCTGAAACTTTTGATAAAGAAGTTTCGATTTCAGACACAAGTTTGGATCGGCTTTCGATGACGTTTACCCGAGAAATGTTAGCGCGGCCGGTGTAAAGGGCATCACTCGTGCTATCGTCTGCATAGCAATGGATGCTGCTAATCTGCAGCATGTCGTTGATATGCAGAAGAAACAGCGTGGGTGATAGCACACAGCCTTGTGGGACACCAGAATTAGCAGACTTCGAGTCGGAGCATGCACCGTCAACAACGACCTTGATGCTTCTGTCTGTAAGAAAACTGGTGAGCCAATTGCACAGTTTCTCGGGAAGCCCATAGGAAGGAAGCTTCGCAAGGAGCGCTTTGTGCCAGACCCGATCGAAGGCCTTCGCCACGTCCAAACTAACGGCCAACGCTTCCCCCTTGGTCTCGATCGCCTGTGCCCACCGGTGAGTCAAGTATACGAGAAGATCACCAGCTGAACGACCCTGACGGAAGCCGTATTGTCGATCATTGAGGAGCTGGTGGTCTTCTAAGTACCGGAGGAGCTGGCAGTTAACAATAGATTCCATTATCTTGGAGAACAAGGAGGTGATGGCTATGGGTCTGTAGTTGGACGGATCCGAGCGATCTCCTTTTTTAGGGATTGGGTGCACTAGAGCTGTCTTCCATGAGTTCGGGACTACGCCAAGAGAGTAAGAAAGCCGATAAAGGCGCGTTAAAACCGGTGCCAACTCTGGAGCACACGTCTTCAGCACGATAGGAGAGATTCTATCGGGCCCACTCGACTTATGAATGTCGAGGGAAAGAAGCGCTTTACGCACTGCCCTTTGTGTAAACCGGACTTCCGGCATGACTGTGTGTAAATGTAATTAAAACATCGCCATTACAAATTCAACAGTAAATATAAAGCTCTTAATTAACACAGCGGTCAAAGTATTAATTTCACCATTAATTTTGAGTAATTGCTCTCCGTTATAATTTGGACAGATATTACACAGCTTAAATTGTATTTATGTTTTTTTTATACTTTTACAAAGCATATATATCTTCGTCCCAGCCTAATTGGAATAAACGTGAGTAATATTATGATGTATGGATATGAAAATAAATAGGGTAGCGCAATTTATAATTATTATTTTGATATATTAGTGCGGAATTCATTTCGGAACGAAAGGCCTTCTTAATTATATCTTTGCTTTCAAGTAAAATAAGCAAAATGTTAATCAGACAGTCTATTTGTTTTACTAAATAATCCTTATTTATTTCAGGTATGTACTATGTTAATTGATGTTTCCTGGCTACATAAAAAAGCAGGTAAGTTATTTTTTAGAATACTTGACGGTCTAAAAATGAACTAAATTTGGTAAAAACCGATTATAGAAAACTGTTATTATAGTAGCTATGGTAAAAGACTATGTTAACAAGGAGATTCAATTCCACATTTGAAAAGACAAAATTATTCTTTACATAATAGATAACTTTATTTATTAATATCTTACGGTAGTAATAAAGCTAGAGGCTCTTACATAATTGATAGTACTTTGTAAGCTATCGATAAAGCTTCTCAGATATATGTTGTAACTTCTTTGACAATGGATAGATGTTACTTTCCACAGATGTTTAATAAATTTTCAAAGCCAATTGTCAAAGCTTCACACATGACTGATAAAGCTATTGGGAGGTTAGAGCAAGGATTCCGACACCTGTTATTACCACTTAGTTTTTATTAACTACAAAACTATAATTACATAAATTTCGAGTGTATGCGGGTAGGTATCATAATACTTTTTTTGTACACCACTTTACAGTATCATACATGGGTACATGTGTCAGAAAGTAAATGTACAAATGACGTCCTTATTCCTTAAAGCAGTTTCTACCAGGCAATTTTAGGATGGACCATATGATGCGGAGAGGCAGTGGTAGTTGAAGGTGCATTTCTGTGTGAAAACTGCTATTAATGAACATAACACATAATACATACATACATACAACAACATACCTTAATACGGTAATAATTTAATTAATGTTTTTTTAGTAGCCTGGACGATTTGATCGATTTCACATTGTAGGTACCTTTTAAATCGTCTCTATAGTGTATAATATGTCGTGATTACGACGGCAAAAAAAGAGTGAAATTTAATAATGCAGTAAGTTTTTGTATATTTTCAACAATTTCATTACTTTTTTTAACACTATAGTAACTAGAGCTACATTACTAGTATTCAGAGGTTTCTTTTTCGTAGAATATCAACATAAATAATTCTGTATTGCAATTATTATATGCAGTAAACATTTTTTTTAAATAATCGGAGGATCGAACCCACAACACTAGGCGCGGCAGCGTGGTTGCGAGGTGACTTCTTCAGCCGCTACGCCAGCCGTGCAGTCAATTTCTGATATATTACAATATTTTAAAATGTATATGTTGCATGATAAAATATTCTAAATAAATATGACGCCGTTAAGCACAGGGATTGACTAAAATAAAAATACAATTTATCGACATCTCGATATCTTAGCACAATAAACAATATTTTTACTGCGGAATCTCAAGCTTCAAGATGGAACTTTTATTTACTAATTCATTACGGTACATAAAATAGGCCTATTATGCTTTTAGACCTAGAAATTTAATTAAATGGTTTTGGAGAGGCATAGGAACCACTCGATTCCAAGACCGACACCTTAGTCATTCCGCTACCGCCATTACGAATGGCTAGTCATAATTTATATATTGATGCTTATTTTATCAAAATGATTAAAAAATAAATAACCTTTTATAAAGCATTATTACTTATTAGTGATAATCTATTGTTGAATATCACTGGTTGGGATAGGAGAGAGTTGTCACGCGTCGGTTGGGGCGGAAACGCTGCATCCGGCATGTAGGGACGAACGGGTTTTCTTACAACTGAAACATGCCCCAGGACACTACCGAAAATACCCTATAGAGGTCTTACACACTTGATATATTGTTACCGGATGTTTTATATCGATTTGTGACTTAAAAAGGGACAAAATATAAAAGGATATACGAGAAGGACAAATTTAAAGAGTACAATTGGCGTTTTTGTTGAGTTTGTTAAAATACTTACGTTCATATGAAGATTTTTTTAAAAGTTTATAATCACATAATTATAATGAATATTGCGGGGCTGCAGTCTTTACACCTATATATTTCTATCCATCCTAAGATTTAACAACTGAAATAGCAAAGTGCGATGAGGCCGCGTATACATAAGATTAGCTAATAAATATTTAGATGTAAGTAAAGTATTGAATTTTGTATACACTAAAAATAAATAAACACAATATATTAATTTTTATTTAATTATATATGTAGGATATATAATAAAATAGAATAAGACCTAACTCAGTAAATATATTATCTTTATTTTTATTGCTATCATATTTCTAATAAGCCTTTTTTAAAACAACCAAAGAGGTGCAAAACTTAACGAGTGTACAAATTTATTTTCACGGCACTCAATTTATATGAGTTTGATACGATAAAACATTTTATTACTATATAACACGTCATAAATGCGACACTCAGTGTTCCTTTTATATTTTACATCTATTACATTATAAAACAAACTTCTACCCTTAAAAGTGCTTCGCGACAATGTTCACGTAACTCACTAAGGTTCTTACAAAGTCGTAGAGTACTAAAAGCACTAAAAGGCTCCAATGCGTTAATCCGAACGCCGATATCGGAAACGCGGCTCGTTGGCCCCGAATATAATATAAATAAGAATCACGTATGTAATAAGGCGGGGCTGCACGCATTCCTCACACGTCCCGGGGCTTCCCGAGGCTTAGCCGAACTTGGCCCGTTACCTACGAGATTTTTATACGACCTGATGCCGTTCCAAACCCCTGTCGAACATTTTTAAGTTTTGAATGTCTTCAACAGTAAATAGTACAGATTACAACAAGAGCGCTTAAGAATGATGTGTTCGATATCTTCTTTTCGTAAAATTAAAATATTAAAGCAACGATGGAGTACGCGTATACATATATAAACTTGAATATAGATAGAAAACATAATGTTGTTTATGCTACACCACTAATAAAATACAGTTTATTATAATATTATTTTACAAAATCGACAGAAAATATGAATAAAATCGATTCCGAAGATAAAAATTTTCAAATTAAACCTTTTTAAAAACGTTAATAAAACTTTACAAAAGTAAGTGTTCGTTTATTGAAAATAGTTTAAACCATTAAGTATACATCTATTTATGAAATCAACATTTACAGGCAACACACATAACACTCTTCAAATTTGACGTGACTTTCTGAAACTAAAATTACATGATTAAAATCGTTACCAAAAGCGAATCGATAAAGAAAACATTAGTGTAACATATACGTTCAATTTGCGATCAAATAAAAGTTTTATCAACTGCTAGTACACAACAATCAGTGCTGTAAAACACGGCACGTGCTATCGGAACAGTTTATGTAAATCGTCTGTGGTACAGTCTCAATTGGAAGTATTACGGGATGTTATTGAAGCTGCCGTATGCTGAACTGTAAGCTAATAGACAATCGTCATACATTGCGTCTTGTGTTTAACCACAGTTGATAATGAGAGCCCTTTAGCGATAAATGATTGATAACCATTTTTAAATTGCCCATTATATTTAGAAGCAGATTGGAGCCTTTTAATAAGATTTATAATCTATACATCTTTTTTTTTTAAACAAGAAGAAAGAAGAAGAGAAGATAATGAATCTTTATACCACAATCTATTCAAGTTTTATCCTAAAATATTCAAACACTAAATAAATAAGCTATAAAAGTACTCCTGCGGTAGCGTAACAGAAAACATATGTTTTCACTGACAGTATGACCTTTATTTTGAGAAAAGCAGATGTTTCTACGGAAGGGCAAAAAGTATATATAGTAAGTTACATAAGACCTTTATACCATTACTTTATCTTTGTGATATAAAAAGGGTAGAACAACATCCACTATTACTACTTTTGTTTTTAAAAATAAATATGTGTACATTTTGCTACACCGCAAAGAAGTTAACAAATTGCGTACGGAATGAGTGTTTCTGAAACATATATTTATTTTCAAGGCAAACAGCTTTACAGAAATAGTATTTAAAAATTAAAATATGTTCCAATTTTCCTCAGCTTACGGAGAATGCTATTTCGTAGATGTCTTACGCGCCGAGGCATGACAATCGTTGTACAAACTTGCCTCATGCTCGAGGAAAAATATGGCTCTGTGTAATAATTTACAATAATATTTATTGTAACCATAAATACTTCATTAATATTTCTTCACGACAGTTTTTCTTCATCGATAACTTACGGTAACGTAGATAACCGTAACTACGTTTGTCTACGGCGTAGCTTTGCTACGACTGCTACTTTAGTTTACTTCGAGAAGTTAAGTCATAAACAAATAATTGATAATTATTTAGTAGATTGTAGACATATATTTTCTGACAATTCGTAACACTGGTTGTAAGGTACAAGTAAATTTGTGATTAATGAACCTGTCTTAGGGAACGCAATAGAACCGTCCTGACCTTACTTCGTGCAACTCATAGGCCGGATCGGTTTTATTTAGTTTATGTGTTACTTTATAAGCCACATTCAAAGTCTGTATGAAGTTTCAAACAGACATTGAATGTGGCTTATAAGGCACTAAATGTCGTTTAACTTTTAATCTAAAACTAGTTATGTCCCGCGGTTAAATCCGCGTTACATTTGATTACACATATACACATATGCTAATATATGGAAATCTGACGGATTTATTGACATTTGTTACTGCTGCTCTCCCTTTGGTAGTACCATGATGATATATAGACTATAGCTTTTCTTGATAAACATGCTATCTAAATATTAAAATAATGTAATAAAGAAATAAAAAAATAAATAAGTAAAATAAATGAAATAAGTAAATAAATAATAAAATTAATATTAAATTTGAAAAAAAAAAAATTGTACATACCTACATGTATATATAAACTAATGTACTCAACTCACTGTATCCCCGAAGGGGTTGGTCACATATAATACATTAGTGTTAAATATTATGTTAGACGCATTGAACGCGGTTGTCTACTTTTTAAAGGCCGATTATTGATATTAAGTATAGATATCACAATTTGTATAATATTAATTCATAAATGTTATTAAATATGTGTAACCATTTTTCTAATTTAAAATGAAATTGTTTTAAAGCAATGTTATAAGGGGTTTGTTTTGTTTTTATTTTTTAAAGACAGCTGCCGTAAGAGGTTTAATAGACTTTACAAACATTCAAATAACAAACACAAAGAGCACCCAGCCGCATAACAACTATTTGAGGCTTACACAAAGTGTTGTCCGGTGTGGGGATCGAATCCACAACACTCGGCGTGGCAGCGTAGTGGCGAGTCGACCACTTAAACTACTGCGCCATCCGTGCAATAAGTAGTTTATGGTTGTGAGTTCAAATGTGATCATGTTTTATAGTCCAGACGAAGTTGTACTGCAATAATTCGGAGTTTATTTGCGATATGCCCATTAGCAAGTTAATTATTTCGTGGCGAACAAACTTCGTGTAGTGAGCGTATGTGTCAGGATGATAGTGTTCTCTTAAACATTATTCTCATACATTTTCACTTACATATTGCTACATCACTGTTTTTATATAGTTACTGTGAAAGTTGTCTTCTATGGCGACTGTTACACAAAGTCTATTAGCATTCATACTTAAATTAACTTTAAAAAAAAGTATATAACTGATTTCTGTGAGCCTATGATAAGAGATTGTAAGAAGTTGTATGTTTCTTTGATTCATTGGTTGGAAATTAATTAGGTTGGATATTCCTCTTCAAAGAATAGAACCTATCTTGTTTACAACTTATTCTATAAAAATAAATATTTTTTAGAATAAGTTCAAACTATGCTAAAAAAAATGAATTAAGAAGCTTCCCCTTCTAAAGTCTAAGTTTAAAATAACAATTATGTGTGCCTCCTACCTATTACACAATATATGTACGTGTTTTAATGTAAATTCGAAAGAAGTTGAGTTAGACAGGAACAAATAAAAAAGTCTAAGACTAAGTGTATTGTACAGACTGTACAGAAGCTTAATATCTCTATTTCTCATACTTTTCTAGGTTTTACATCATTTCGGCATTGATAGGAACTTTACTTAAGGCTTCCACGCACGCTATCTTTAGCATCGGCGTACATCGATTATCGGATTGCGTCAATATTGCATCGTGGGGTGGTAATTTTCTGACTTCCATCGTTATTTCATCTAAACTACGTCGATACTGCCAACGTTCGATACTTATTGATAGTAAGAAGGTCACCCGATATAAAAATTACAAGGAAGTCTATCCGCGGGAGAGCCATGCTTAGGCACGCATGGGCCAGCTCGACCAGAGTGATACCACGGCCTCACAGAAAACCGGTTGTCAAGCAATACTTACTTTACTGAATAAGTCATGTAAAAAAACTATCGTCGATGTTAAAGAATATATTACATAACCAAAACAGTTTCAACAGTAAATTACCATGTATAGAATAAATGAAAATATTTATACTCTTCTTTCTAGTAACCGATCCCTACGATGTTAGGTAAAAAGGTTAAAATGAAGAGTTGAAAACCAAGCAACTAAAATGAGGTTGTCATATATTTAATAATGAATACAGTATAACCATAAACAAATATAATCCTGTAAACTTAACACGATCACTTCAGTATACCCTTAACGGAATCGATGCCCGCATGAAGTGTTCCGATAGCAATATAGGGGCCTGCTCTCGAACCGATAAGATAACATAGTTTGAATTGGCTATTATGAATTGGGGATCGTTAAGCTATTAACATAACGTTTAATATTAGTAACAGGTATTTACAGGTAATCTTCTCTAAAAGTTTTAGTCGTACCTTACTGCCGTAGAAATTAGGTATGTTATGTTTAAAGAATGTGCTGGAAAGGGTAACATGAACAGTTTCTTGTGTCTTATAAATATTTCTGAAAAGAAAATGTGTTTTCTTATATTAAATTTTCTTTATAACCACAGCCTTCTCCTTCGGAATGCTGTTTTTAGAATTGATAATATTTAAGTTTTTTTTATTTACATTCAAAGTGAATTGAGTTCAGTTCTGAGTCTGGGTATTCTTTGTGTATTTGTTCAGTTCTCCGTGATACGAGAATAACCCATAGAGCTGGAGTTGTCTTTAAAAATATATATAGAAAGTCAAAAAATATTATTGTGTAAAGTAATTCGACATCAACTTCTGAAAGACCGTGTATCAAACACCATGTAATGGACGATTTCTTTATCTTAAGATATAAATTTATACATCCTATTTGTCCCTTTTTCCAGAAACTGCCTTCTTATGATGTTTTCTCTCTATCCTATGGTTGCCTGTAAGATATTGCCTTGTGCGATAAGACTGCCAATTGTTACAATCTAGGTATAGTCTTTTGTTTTATTTCCATTATATTTAATATCTAATATACAATAAAGAATATTATTATAATTAATTTTGATTGGAGTTACAACGACATCGAAATAAACCCTACTTAAGCGTCATGATTAAAGGCATTAGAACTCAACTTACTTTATTAATTATTATTAAGCGGAATTTAACGTATTAAATAGATATGTGAACTAGCAGTACTAATTCAAATACATTTCCTGCTTGGAGTTTATAATGGCGCCGCTGGCAGAGCCTCACACCAACACTGCCGACTGCTAGATAATAATTTATTAACATGTAAACGCGTCCTCTCACACAACTTAGATTGGACTTAAACGAGTATGTTGCGAGCGGCGTATTATGCTTAATGAACTTAAACATGTCCCAAACAGGGAACTTCACGACTAGACTATGGAATAATTACAATGCCGCAACGAAATTGTTTCGAGACCTCAAAACTACTTTACAATTAATAATTTAAGGTTTTACTGTACGACCACATATGAGCCAACAGGGAAAAACATAATTAGTTAAATATGAAATACTACGGTGTGTACCAAATTATTATTAGCTGTAAACTTAGTATAAAACAGACGGGCAAATAAAAATGAGTAATTGCTTCTAGGTTTAACAGTTTGAACATGGATCAAATAATAATAAATATATCATCTTTATTAGTTGTTTCCGGGAAAAAAGTGGCCTTTGTGCTATTAGTACTCTGTACTACAATTCATCCAGATTCGGTCAGATGTTTTAACGTAATTGAGTAACAGACATTCATCCAGAGTTTCGAATTTATAATTCATATTAGTAAGAAGTAAGACTATAGTAATATATTCCAAATCTTTTCAAATACACTTTAAATGATACACTAGTATATGTATAATATATAACATTCAAGAGGCAGCACAGACAGCAATCAATTAAACAAATAAATATTATTAAGTGGACGAGTGTGTACTTATTACATATGTTATATCAGTTTAATAAAATAAAAGGAATATATCAAAAGGAATAAGATTGTGAAAACTAGGCAGGTAGGGTACCGAAGACTTTATCCCCTAATTCTATCTTGTAAACTCCCTAAACAACAATCATCTCTCTCTATATAGAAGTACTCTCGTAGTGAGATTCTGATGATGAGCAGGGTCACGAATACTGCAGGGTCATCATTACTCCAAAGTGAGTTTGCTCCTGATGAAGGCTCCATTAAGACCGTGTCGTCTTCCTAACATTGTCTGATTAAAATAGATACTAATCCGAACATTTGGCGTTGTGGACAGTATAAATTGAAGGTTTTACGGGATACTTTAATATCAATTTTGTTACCACATCAGGGGAACTACATTTGAAGTTAGATGGGCAGCTAAAAGGCCATTACGAGACGGGTAGTATGAATTATTTGTAGTGGTAGTGGGCACGCGACGTGGTTCGGTTAATCGAATAACTTATTATGCCAGCGATATAAACCCCACTTCGCTATACGTAGCCATACCAACGCGTGCAACGGTTTGAAATTTGTGCCCTCGAACTTTGTCTTTTATATCACATTTTTACAGTAGCATATTATGACAAGTGGATTTAAAGTATGTCGTACCATAATACCATGCTTTTATATGTATGGCATAGAGAGGTTACAATAAAGGACTGTTTTAAATGTACAGGGGATGATTAGTTTCAGATAAAACTTAGCTGTTAAAACTTCATGCACGCATCTATGGTATAAAGGGGGACATAAGGCATACCGTGCTAGACAACGCGTGTAATACTCGTATAAGTGATATCAATATAGGAACAAATACACCCAGAAATGTTCTAGAAATCTAGAAATATTACCATGCTGTAGCCCTGACATTCGCAAATGAAATCTTTTTGACGGTCATATAACAATATTGTCTGCAAAGTTCTATAAGTGCAATTTATGAAAATTGTTTCAAAATCTGTAATTAAAAAGAACGGCACTTCACAATGACTCAATGATGATCCGGGTCCTAGAAAAATGTAGTACTTTTCTACTACTTTAAAAGTACCTGTAAAAACAGTGTAACGAGTAGTAATTAAAGATTTACACACATGGCGCCGGTCGGCCGGCCGACGACCTAGCATGCGAAGCTTTGTACTCTATTCAAATAACAAAGAAAAAGCTACTAGTAAAACTCGAATGTTAAAAAATGCTTCGTTACTTGTCAACGTCTCTTTGTGTCATTACCGAGACACATTTGTAAGGATATGAAGTAAATATTCGTTTCTGTAATACTGTTACTATAAGAGCATATAGTATAGCATAGTCGTAAATAGTTTCTACGACTGGACCATTGACATTTATACAAAAACATTTGAGTAGAAATTGGAATTCAAATCGTTGGTGCGTTAATAGCATTGATTTTATACTTTATACGTGGGCAGATTGCTTGATATGAAGCATATTTCTATTAATAGGTACTTCACCTAGTAGCACCTTAGTAGAAATATGCCTCGTATCCGACAATCTGCCGGCGTTATGCTGGACTAAGGAGCCAGGGACAAAGCCAGCGGAACCTTTAGTATGAGAAACATGTACTAAATTACTTTATTTAATTGCACAACATGGTTGCCGGGTATGGCATAAAATTAAGACAATGCAGGGAAAAGTAGAACTGGCGAAACAATCATTTTCTTTACTTGTTACTATTTTTTATGATTTTGCTTTAACTTCTTTAAACAATTGCAAAAACTTTGACATAATTTTGTAAGTATAGTCAGTAAAAATCTTTTTATTTTAGCCTGATTTTTAACATATATACATATATCACATAGTATGTAGCTAAAAAGTGTTCAATTTGGTTTTCAGTGTACCTAGTCTAACCTTTGTTTCTATTGCATAAAACATTCATTGCTGTAATGTGCGTTAGTTCACACATTAATATAATAGAAACAAATAATCGACTAATACCAAGCGGAAGGAGTTTCAAATTTGCTTTTGGCTCCATACCTAGTTTGTATAATGCTATCACAGCAATTCGGTTCTCTTTACCTACCCGCTCCATTTTAATATCACAAAAATATTTAATACCGATTGGCGCATAAGTAAAAAAAAAAATTCATATAAAAATGATAGATTCAAAAGTAATATTATGTTTTTTTCTCTATTGTAATAGTACTTATGGCCAGACTAATTTATGTTTCGTTTACAACATAAAGTACATATTAAAAATTAAAATAAATTAAAACGGTGGGTTTATAATTCGTAAATAGAAGGAATAATAAAAACGCATTTAAATTTGGGCTCATTCAAATCTGAATATGATTGCGTATCGAGAATTCATAGTTGTTGAAATAGTAGAGGCGACAAGTACCGGGTGGCCATGACGCTATACCATATATCAAACATCACATGAATAGCTACAACAATGCATAAAACACAGACATATGTTTTATATACATATGACCTTAGTGACAAACCACCTTTATACGATATGAAAATATTTTTTACCATGTAAATTTCACATACGAGTATTACATCTAAAACAACAATAATTTTAAAAAGTAAGCAGACAGACTAACGTTATAATTGGCAAAAATATATCTAGGGCAAACCATAGCATAAAATAATAATTAGAAGAAGAAACAGTTATTTGAATAAAGCACATAAACTAATTTAAACATATTTTAAGTAAAAAAGTTAAAATACAATACCAATTACAGGTAGTAAAAAGTAATAGTAAAAATGGTAGAAAGATTTCAAAAGATTTTTAATATTGCAAGTTTACCTAAGACTAATACTGGTTTAAAATATATACTAGATAGAATAAAGTAGGTAGGTACGAGTAAAAAAATACTGCATTTAAAATAGTATCTTTGAGAAAGATTTTTTAAAATTCAAATTAACGACACTGTCACAGTACATACTCTGCCTTAAAATATGGGTACAAGAAAAAACAGGACAATAAAACCCGAAATATACTGCAGAAGCTGTGTAGTGGAAGTTCACAGTTTGTTATAGGCTTAATACACGCGAAAGCTTTCTTGAGGTGACTCGACTAAACTAAGTTCGTATCCAGTTACGGTTGCTTGAAACTGTAGCTCCGGAAATAACTGGGACACTCACCGCTATCCTACTTTTTTCTATTTTCAACGTGCTGGAAACAATGATATTGTGGAGATGAAGCTTTACTCTTTACTTACGCTGAGAACTTGACAGCGTATTCTGAAGTCTAGCTTTCCACACTCTTAGAAATAATATTAATGTTTTGGAGCACATTCTATATTTCTACAGTTTTATTAATTCTGCGCTGAACCCACTTTCAACTTTAATATTTCTAACTTCATGGTAAATTTGTAATCTTTAATTCATATCATGTCTGAGAAAACATGTGTAAGAGCAAACGTGATGAATTGATTTTAATTTGCCAGGATAATTAAAATTGTAAAATAGTTTAAGTAAAGCCCCACTGTGAATGTATTGTGTAAAATGTATTGACTACCTATATATAATTTTGGTCAATTTGCGTATCACTCAAGTGGAAACTTTAAGAAGCGTGTCAAAAGAGTATAACGCATTTAATTGAAAAGAAATGAAGCAGAGTTGGTCCATAAGAAACATTTTTGTGCGCACACGTGCAAAATATTTAAACCTAAAACTAGCTGCGACGATAGCCAACGAACTGTGACTAACATAACGGCGCATCCCGACCCAGAACGACCTAACAACACTTTCATTTATGTTACATAACTCTCGGCTATTTGCTTAATAAACGTCGTTAAATTAACGTACCCACCGGATAGAGGTTGTTTGAGACCCACTTAGCTCTGTTGAGATTTTGCCTTTTACCCGACTGCGGTGAAACCTAAACACATGTATGCATGTAGGTATGTCCGCCTCTTTATTCACTTATAACTGTCGAAATGGGTGAATCGATGTAGATAAGTTATACCATTACATAAAATAAAAATGAACGATTCGTTAGCACTTTTGTATTGTTTTTTTTTCCTTAATACCCAAAAAAGGTTTTCTGTTTCATTCAATGATTTCTTGTTATTGTCTGTACTGTTATATCATATAGTTATATCATACGTATCAGTCATTATAGTCGTATAATATCAGTACAGGAGTGATAGAATAGCATCAATCACATGATCATTACCATAATAAGATCTTAGAATGCAATATAAGTAATACTTATTCAATGTTATATATCACATTGTTTGCTGTCTTAAAAAAAAACTATGTATTTAAAAAAAAGGCATAACCCGTATGTGTAAATTTCAAAACACTTACCCCTAAAATTTTGTGTCGTGGCAAGTGTACATTCAAAGAAACAAGATGAGTTGGAAACGCGGGAGACGCACCGCGTCCGGTACACAAGCACCGGAGAACGGAAGTCGACTTACCGCGACAATCACGCCAACTCGCCATCTTGCCGCATTCACCACAAACCTTTTGGCTTTAATGGAGTTTCAGGACGTTAAAAAGTATTTACCAAGCTGTATACTATTTTAATAAAGCTAAAAACCGCATAATAATCATCCCAAAATAAACAGGTAGAAAGGGAACATTGGTAAACCTACACGCATATCTAATTCTCACTAACGAGAAAACATCGTTCCGTTTTTTTATAAAATACCATTTTACGGAATATTGGATACTAAAACTGCGTAACACAATGTTCTAAGCCAATTAGTTGGTCATTTTTGCAGTGGCACGTCTGTGTTTACATGAAACTGGCCTAAGCTGGAATAAGCCGGTTATACCCGGTTCGAATCTAATTAAAGGACACCGTTTCGTCTAAAATGCTGACAGTTGCCATTTGAATCGTTTTTTACGATTACATCGCGATAGAAAGGTCGGTTAATTGGTTTGTTTTCAAAAGCCATTCTGATATGCCTTTCACGTTGAATATAGTAATATAAGAAGCAAACAGACAAAAAGTAGAATGAGAGATGAATAATTCGATCAAGTAATGCAGCAACCGCAGTCGCTCAAAATGAATACAATTGTTTTGTTTTCCCTCGGTAAATTTATTCCTTGTTTAGAATAATGAAACGGGCGTATTTGCTCAAGAAAATCCATTCTCTAACAATTTAAGACGAAGCTGCCTAATGTGTTGCAATTTTTCGTCTATAATAATAACATGCAAATTATATACGGAATTCAGCGGTGAACAAATGCGGTCCGGGGCATCCATTTAGTAAAACTGTTATTAAAGAAAGCCATTATATAAACAGAAGCACTGCGGAAATGTTTATCGATTCTAAAGCAGAATTTTTTGCATAACAAAACAAGGCAGAGTTATCTATACTACCGGTATTTCTCGTGTTTACAAGGTGCTAAACTTATCTTTCGCTGTACAGTTTATCTTAAGACGGAGATAAAACTTACTTTTATAAGCATCTGTATTGTCAAAATGTGTCTAATTAAAAGAAACGGTTGTGAAGCAATGTTGTGTTGTGTTTCACCGAGTGAGTGAGGTTACCGTCGGGCCCACTTTTCTTCTCCTCCACTCGCCTTCAAGGCGCCAACCTGTAAGGAGAGGTCAAAGAGCGCTCGGCGGTAGTCACTTTTACCATCAGAATACCCGTCTGCCCGTTTACCCCCTATACCATAAAAAATAAACATATAATATATTTTTAAGTAACATTGCGCAAAAAAGACTATAGTTGTAAGGTAGAAATGTGTATGTACATAAGCTAGTAGATGTGAAAAGTGCGTATAATATTTATCATAATTTCAACATCGCTTGTAACATGATGTACACAAGGAGGCATGCTCCGGTCGCCGTACGACATTAAGTAAAAGAGTTTCGTGAGCTGTAATTTAGTAGAAAGCATTGAAATATTCGTGTATAATCTGAATAACATGCCGATATGAACAACGGGGGAATACGTACAAACGTAGGGTGTATTTTATCCAATATTAAACGTTTAGGGAACTGCGAGTGGAATATTTTTGGAATTACGAGAGGGCTTTTACAATATTCAATAAGATAATAGATGGAAAGAGTGTCTTCATCAAAATATATATTTGGGAGATTGTTTAATATGTTTATGACTTTGTAATAAAGCGGTTCTCTTGAATATTTTATTATTAACTGTTGTGGATTTGTGCTCGCTCATTACAAATTTACGTAAAACAGGGCCTTTTTTTTGTTGGTTCATTATACAATTTACAAAACACAATGTTGTAGCCCTTGAAAAGATAGGACTGTAATTCTGTTTTGATGATTGTATTTAGTTTTTATTACACTTTTCCACTAGTTATGTAAATATAATAACATTTTAAATTTGTCATGCATTAGATTCTTTCGTAACAATTCTCTTCGGAATCTATATATGTATATGTATATATATACAGGAATCTATATCGTCCGCTGTATGTAGTCAGTGATCTTTACACATAAACAAATTAAAAAAAAAAAAAAAAAAGTCATTAATATTCCATTTCATGTCCGCTAGTGTAACAACAAACATTCCAAGCGCACGTAAACTTTAACAAAAATCGAGAGGTCGTCTCTACTGAAATAAGAAAGAAACGAAAATAAGCAATGATAATATGTTAACACAAGTAACATGCGCTCTATACAATATGCTATAAAAAGCTATCTGTCATCTAGAACAAAAGTTGCCCTTACAAACGGTGTAAAAAGTCATTTTAAAAATGGCAGTAATAGTAAACGTAAACAGTAACAGCCAATGCACTTTAGATTTTATGTTAGTCCTAGAAAAGTTTACAACTTACGTGCTCTTAAAGAAAGTAAGGACATGCAAAAGTTACATACATAAAGTTAGGTTATGTTAGAAACGTCAAAATGAAAGTCGTACTTGGTATTGGAGTAATAACTACTTGGGACACGCGATACGATATCTCATATCTACCGTAACATGTTCACTTGATAAGAGAGCCTCTATTTCTACAAGACCTTCATAATGTAATTTTTCGGCTCTCCATTTTCTCGTACCCAAAACTTGGATCTTTATTGAAATATTGGATATCGAGTACGGTGGACTTGTTTTTATTATTCAAAAGTATGCCAGAATTCTTGGTTCGGCCGACCAAACTATGTATAAAAGACACATTGAGTTTATTTTGATTTTTACCCTGAACGAAATTGGTTTAGCATGAAAGAAAGAGATAGGGTAAAATCAAGTGTGTCACGGAGAAGGAAAATTTTGGTCACGCCTCGAATCGTATATAATATGACACTTTTTATTTCCATTTGAGTTTCAAAAAGATTGCCCACGCCTACATATTTTATTTTAACTGTATCCATTAGTTTTGTTTGTAATTTTTCTACTAGTTTTCTTCAAACACCGAATACAGAAATCGAAAATTCTTACTTATAAAAAGGTTTTGTCTTTTATATGTATACTCATGTACATTAAATCCGTAAATCGTTTCATAAAAATTACAAAATTTCAAATACTTGCTTCAAATTGCCTGTTGGCCTTGTGCCTGTGTTTTTTTTTTAAATATAATTGTATTTATAATGATACTTATTGGACATTATTTACAACAGTATTAAATAATAATACCTTCCTATTCCTACACACTTTGCGGCTTGTGGCCACGTGAAACTTGAATCCAGTCGGGTCAGTATCGATGTCTTTTCCCATCGCGAAACTAGCCCTAGACTTGACTGAGTAATATAATCTCTAGTAAAACCAGATGCCTGTCTACTTGCTTGCGTTTTGCTGTGAGCGAATTTAGTTAGATTTCGTACAGTGTATACACCTAATCCAGCTTTAGGTAATGAAAACACTATAAGGTATAGTTCTCGCATAGACAATGAAAAGATAAATTATCTTTTTAAGAATGGAAATTTAACTTATAAACCTATCGATATTGCCATTGATTCAAATCAAAATGCGTAGGTAAGGTAAAGATGATTTGAAAATATCACTATAAAATATAAATTATTATAGAAAATGTTGACCCCTGCAACTTTGAATAGTGTTAAATTTATATGTATTAAATTGAATAATACTGGGAGAATTGTCGAAAAAACATGCAGCTATTACTATTACGCAAGTAAGTTGCGAATGGTGGATGTATAGCATATTCTGCCAGACCTATACTGCTATGTTACGTAACATTTAATAAGTAAAACAAACTGTAATAAACAACGGTTTGCCGAGTTTCTAAGTAAACGAGTCTCTCAAAATTAGAAGACAAAACATAAACAACAAGTAAATGGGAGCAGACGAGACAAATTTCGCCGCATGCCTCAG
Source organism: Tyria jacobaeae (assembly GCA_947561695.1). Taxonomy (NCBI): domain Eukaryota; kingdom Metazoa; phylum Arthropoda; class Insecta; order Lepidoptera; family Erebidae; genus Tyria; species Tyria jacobaeae. The sequence continues at coordinate 13,498,866 of OX387219.1, read as the reverse complement.
AGTAAACCACTCAACTAGTGAAAAATTCTTTTGCTTTTATTTCAAGACGGGTGACATTCGATCGCTTATGGTACGCGGTGTCACTTCGCCGCCGGGCTTGATTTATGCGACCAATATGGCCGCCCCTGTCACTCGGCTATATCGAACTGCGCGTATATCTCACGGTTTATACTTGACCAGATTCTGTAATAACGTAGCCTCTTATTTAAGGGCTAAAAATATAAAGGATAGTGTCATCATTCACAATAAAAACATATATCTTAAATTTGTGCGACTTCATTCTTGAACGCTCAATTAACCAAGTTGATTCATGCGGCCGGGTTATTTACAAAACTAGAAAGAAATATTGAAGCAAAGGCAATTCTGCTTAATCTAAACATTGTAACTTTTCTTCTCAGAAAATTTTCACCAATCATCAATGCATTTCCTTGCACATACTTATACATATATCTTTCTTCAGGAATTTGTTATCTACCAAAATATTTTTTTATAAACTAAAACTCTGTTTAAAAAAACACCGCTTTATTGTCTATAATTTTCGCAAAACCTCAGAAAAAAACAGAAAAAGGACAACTATCTAGACCATTTTAGGTTGCTATTTTTTTTTATTGTAATAAATACACGTAAGCATCAAATACGTATTGTAAATGCACAACAAAATTCTGATAATACAAAATACTCGAAAATCCAGCCTCTTATGAAATACGTTAAGAATGTATATAAAATAAATAGCCAAGGAACGGGACATTTCTAGTATCAAGTAGACATCTATAGCAACACCTCGGGCTCATCTTCTATTGCAACCTCTAAGTAGATCGAATAATGTGACGGGTTCTTCAGAAGAGCACTCAGCACCCCTCGGCTGCTTCAAGTGCTCTTCTCAGCGATCCACCATACTAAAATCGCTTGATTTGACATGATTTTAAATGCCGATAGGAAGACCAGGTACCGCGCCCCACTTGAGTTTAAAACCACAAAGCGTGATGTTATTAAATTTATGTATTTTTAAACTGTTTTGCATTATAAATTACTTTGTAAGCACCGATTTATAAGTTTTAGTCAACATCTGCTTCAAAATGTAAAAAGTGTAAAGTCGGAGTAAAAATGTATTCTATTCTCTAAATACCTTTATATACTATATTATAGATAATAGCTTTTAACAAACAAATTAAAATTTTACTGAATGTGAATGGAATCAGTGACCTTTTGTCGGGCAGTAAAAATCGTTCTTCGGATGAAGTATTAATATGCTTTTTTAAAAATAAATATCACTTGCATAGTAAGAAAAAAAAACAACATCTAATGAAAATAAATAACATTTGAAAATAAATCACAAACAGCAATTTCTTTAAAAACAATTTATCTTTATAGCTGGTTGACTGTAGGGATTAGGAGCCGTGTGTATTAGCCACAAGGGGAAGGCTGTCGCGGTTGTGTGACGAACGCATCACTCACGCGCTTTGACGGACCGACTGAATTGAGAAATTGAAACGCGTATCTGATCACGAAAAATCTTTACCGATGTCAATTTAAAACGTTTTCAGTATACTAATTCTCTAAACAGAAAGCTATGTAAGTAAGTACTCATATAGCTTTCTGTTTAGTTTACTTATGCAATTGTTGTCTTCAGAATCAAATCAAGATTATAACTTAATAATATTTTAAAGGAACACGTAGCCACTTAGAGCTCACACCCTCTAAATTTAATTGACGCTCGCGTCTAGAACGTCATGCGGTTAGGGTACTAAACTAATTAACGCCATTTACGATGTTCCTCTTGATTTAACAGACACAACTACTCTACGGCAATAATTTTGAAAAAGACTGATGAATTGGTCCCGAAATCGATTTATTTTAAAGTCGCGATTAAACAAAAATGAGAAATTCACTACATCTGATGGAATCTCTTAATAGCCTTTTCATCAATCAATACAATGAATTGGAAACTGACAGGGGTAGCTTCTATAATTTTTAAATCATAGCCTATTTTTACGCTATAACATCTTTTCCTCATGTCATCGCAGAAGCTTTGCAGAAATATGTTGCAGGCTTTCGTCTTTTTCATTGTTCAGCAAATAAGCCTAGTGGGTGGACAAAGGCGGCGTGTCGTGACGACAAGCACGTAAGGGCCCGCTTCCGCCGCGCCAGCACTCTCAGGCCGCGATTTCGAGCTGCCTTGAGCCCGAGACTCGAGCCGACTCGAGTGCCTTTCGAGCCGAGCGCTGACGAAGCCCAACGAATGGCTGAGATTATTATGCTTTGCAGTGGCTTCAAAATGGGATGCAGCGGATAATGCAGTTGTATCGTCGAAATATTTGCGATGAACATGCACTAGATATATTCATATAATATCATGAAACAGCTTGATACAGTACTAATAGATAGTGTAAGTGATACTTTAGATGTTACGAGTATTTATAGGTAAATATAGCAGCTGTAAGACGAGACCGAGGTTTTGTTCATCAAAGTTTATTTAATAAGTAACTTATTTACAGAGTGCTTAATGATTCAATTTGAATAGCATCACATCACTGGTTTACACAAATGCAGATGTCTTGTAAAATTAGAGAACGCACTAAAAAAATTTCAAGTAGTAGCCTGCTAGCGCGCTACCTCTAGTCCTCGTATTACGATGAAAATTTAATATTTAGGTATGGTGGCGTAACAATCTATGGAAACAAAAAGTACCATTCAACACTTGTAATTAGACGCCCATGCAGTTGGGAAAAAAATTATGCATTTTATTTATGAACTAGGAGTTTTGTTCAATCGTATTACGACTAGTTTTTAACATCTTATTTTAAACATTTAATTAACCATAGTAAAGTATGCTCAGACCTCATCTATCTTATTTACGGGAACAATAACTCTAGATACATATTTCAGTAGCTAAATAAGCTATTGAACACTTTATTATTACATGTTGAAACTAATGTTATGAATGTGCTGTAGACTGTAGATAACTCGTTATTTATTTCCTATAAAAACTTCTTTGTAGCAACATTAAATCCCGGTAATTGCTTAAGGTTTCGCCTTATTTTATATGCTCCAAGTATAAAAAACCAAAAATTTCCCGTGAAAAACACCTCCGCCTGTAATCGCGGCGTTTTACAAGCGTTAGTAGTTAAAGAAGCAGGTTCACATTATTCATTATATTCTTTATCAACTATTATCAACAAATGAATATTTTACTTTAGTTAAAAGTAGAAAAGTAGAAGTATATAGAACAATGCAAATAATAATAATGGTGTACAAAAAGCGTTAATACATTCTGTAGAAACCTTTCCGGTCGTAGTTGCTAACAAAAAGGCTTTTAAGGGCTCGACCCAATAAGACGCGATTAAAATTCAAAATGAGTTCTATTTCAAACTTTCTACTGCTCAGTAAAGTTCTGCTTAATCTATCAGTCACTGGTACGTTGTGAATGGAATTCTTTGAGCATGAAAATCCATCTTCTTATGCATTTTTGCATTAACTCACAGTCGGCTTCTTGCTCCATGCGCCATTGAAACTGTCAACTTGATACACTTACGTAGCTGTAGTACGCACACCTAACTTCAGTTTCAGTCCTCAACTGTAAACATCAACCCTGAACAGATTCACAGATTACGGAGTTATCTAATATTGAAAGAAATTCTAGACGCGTTCGAATAGTTTTCAACTCGATTTTCCTCGCAACGTTAAAAAAAATATATTTTTCACTTGTCATGAAACCTAATCGTGTCGTGTTACTGACGACTATAAAAAATGCGCAATTCGATAAAAATCGCAATTCCATTACAGAAGATCAATTACTCTTACGCATAATTACAGTCACTTTTAAGTTTCCAATCTTATGAATGACTTGTCAATATCTTAAGAGTGATTACTATTTTAACATCTGTTAAAACTATATACTAGGGATCATATGCGTAAGTGATAATATTTTGTTTTTGAAATGAAAATTAACATTTTATATATGCATATCTAAAAGGTTAATTTTCAGCGTGAATTATCTTAGGCCTCTTAAAATTTGTAACAGTTTACAGTGTCATATGTTATAAACAGCACTGTTGAATTAAAAATTATAGTTTGTACCCTTTAAAAATGTACAAAATGTAATCATCAGAAGATTGCTCTCTAATGCAACCTGTTTTAATTTGAATAATTTGAGTCTACAAAGGAAACAGTTATTCAATTGTTTTTTTTTTTTTAATATTCAGTATTAGACCGTAGCTGGTGCACATTTCGGGTGCCAGCCGCGAGAGAAAATAACTCAATTAAGTTTTACATTCAAGAGTTCCACGGACGTAAATAAATGCGGTTATCACAATTATCCCATGTCCGGGGAAACTAACGAGCTACACTGACACTCGGCAACCTGCTCCTTTTTTGGAATATTCAAACGAGTATTAGCTTTATCAGATTGTAGAACTTTGAACCATGTGAGCTATAGAAAAAAAGTAATTACCTTCTCAATAACAACAGTACCTTACAGTGCTATTCTCCAAAATATGTGACTTACCTTCTGAACAAGTAGTTTCTGTATGATAAAATTGGGCCCCGAAATTGAATTAATTCAAAGTGAATACGTTTCCCAAACTTCCCTTGATATTTTTTTTTTTTTTTTTTATATTAGCCTACCATAGTGACTCCACTTTGCCTGATGGAAAGCAATAGGTGGAGTCAAAGAGTGGTGGTCACCATCCTCATTGCATGTCTAGTCAATGCAGCATGGTGACCCACACTATGGCGGCCTGGTGAGATGCTTTTTATAAACATTAAGAAGGAAAAGACATGATCACAATAAGCCCAAACATTACTAAATCAAGATAAAGGAAATAATTATTTATGTCAATAAAAAAAATGGTACAAATTAGGTAAGTGTCGGAGAATCTTGATCGGAATTGTTCGGACACACATTAGCTTTATTTCAGTGTATTCGACAACTGTTGGTATTATGGGATCCTACCTCTTTAAGATTCATTATATCACTACCACAATACTCATAATTTCACTACATTATACCCTTTTACCATTTTTGTTGCGTATATAAGATAACCCTTTAAAAGTAAACGAAAGCATTTCGCTGTAAAATTATACTCAAATAAAGTTTCTACCGAAAATACACGTTGTTGTTGAAGTCCTAAAATAACAGTTATATATTAATATCACAACAAACATCATAGGAGTGTTGATTATATTAATTTGGGATGACTGTTTTTGAAAAACTAAGTAGTTTGGAATATAAGGGGTAGTTCGCACCACGCTGAGCATCGCGGGGCTCCAAAACACGCTCGACTAATGGAGGGGCCGCGCCCACTGGGGGGTATTACACACTCTTATTGAGCACCTACGACTTTCTTAATAACAGACTTTATCCCTGCTTCCAATATTGAACATAGAGTTTTAGAAACGATCTTTGAACTTAGTGAAACATTCGGTAGATGAGACTTGAGTACATTACTGCTTAAAGTATTAATTCTATCATTAATGGATTTGAAGAATTGATAATATCTGGAACGGTTTTTGTTTTAAGTGTAGGATAAGAGCAATAGGTGATAAGATCGCGAAAAATTGAAGACTTCTAGTGTGATTTAGATTTCAAGTGAAATTCAAATGTATTCAAAATAACTGTCCTTACATTTTACATAGATGATGTTATTCTAGTAGTAGGCTATATACTTTTAATTTGGTTCTTGCGTGCGTGTGTAACGATATCTGTATGTTACGAAACTTGTATCCCTGTGACATCGGGTCGGAACAAACCAAAAGTTATAGGTTTAGGGATATATCTTTTTTTTCTATAAAGTAGAAAGTATATCCTAATACTATTAAGGTTGGCTTTTTCAGTCGATGACCTTAAATGACCTTAAAATTTCGTGACTGACGAAAGAAGAAAATGAAAGCCTTAGATAGTAGATATAGTCCTTAGATAATATTGCTCTTAAAAAAGTTACGCTCTAAATACTAATAAAAATGATTTTGGTTTGAAACTATAACTAACCTCTTTACTTAACTTAGTACGTCACAAGTGCGAAAAAATACAGTAAAATCACCACAAACGACAATAAAACTCCTGAACTCAACGTGTAGACTAACAACTGTTCACTCCATACAAAACTATACTCAATTATACACCATATCATTACAGGGCTAAAGCACGAAATCGTTTAAAATGAGTAGTTATTTAAGTCTTTGACAACGATGTTTCACAGCCACTTAAAACTTTTGAGTGAATAACAAATCTCCTCCGAAAAGTGTATTCGGAAAAGTTACACTGTTAAATTGTTTGTCGGTAGACATAGAAGGTCTTTTAAAAAGTTAAAGGTTGGGAGAGCATATAAAAGGATGAAGGTGGTACGGAGCGGTTGCGGTTGGCGCTCGACACCGCTGCATTATTATGCTTTGTAGACCATTAAAAACCATACCATAAACTGGATTAATTTAACCAGTAAAGATACTTAAATTATATATATGTATATATATATACATATATATACATATATACGTTTTGCCACTTAGTGGTTTACCATACGTATCACCACCATACGTTTATGTAATTGATTGAAAGACTTTTGTTGTAGTGCTAGATTATTTTAAATACATAGAAAGTTTCGTAGTCTTTTGTCGTTTTGAAATTGATTTCAGCTTGATATTTCCCCGATAGTCTGAAAAATGGTTAGTTGGATCGTGAGACGTCGAACAGTTCTCACATTCTCTACCCAAAAAGAAATAATGTTATCAAATACATATGTATCATGCGAACAAGCTTTTTGCCTCGCACAAACAACCTGTTTAATAAATTGTCGCCTGCCGTATTTCCGGACCGATACGACCTTTAAACCTTCAAGAAAAAAGCGTACTCCTACCTAAAGGGCCGTCAACGCACTTGTGACTCTTGAGTTGCGGCTGTCCATGGGCGAAGGTAGTCACTTACCATCAAGTGACCCGTTTGTTCGCTTGCCTTTTATCGCATAAAAAAAAGAACACTATGCTCTTCTTGTAAGAATAGCCCGGATAAAAACCAATGTGTCCAAAAACATATGAATTAGTTGAAAATATTGAAATAGGGTAGTGGAACAATAACCAACCTTTATAAATATATCAATATCGACACGAGCTCAAACTACTTCGACTTGAATTAACCATAACATTGGAGAAACGTGTCGAAGTGGCAACTTGACAAAAAGGTCCCAGTGATTGATGTCCCACCCTTTGTCGTCACCCCCTATTTTCACCATTCAACTATGATGTACACAGATCCAATACAAATATAGTGAAGAGGGATTTTTGTATCGTATTACTGTTCTAATCTCTTGAACTCATATAACGTGATATAAATGGAAAAGTTTTATTTGTACGACCAATGTGTTTGAGTTGGACGGAAAATGGAATCCAATGTGTATAATTTAGGCATTTCACGATATTCATACTTAGAGTGACACCAGATCATAGTTAGAGTGTTTAACTCTCCCATCATGGGCTAACAATATTGGGAATCATATTTTATTAAAAAGGGGTTTTAAAAGTATTTGACTTAGTCGACAACGCATGAGTGATGGGTATGGTGCACCAAAACTTAGCGTAAATTTGTTTCTGAAAGCCCTTTATTTTTTTTTCTTTTATTGAAGTCAAACTAAATATTAAATTTGGAAATATTTAATAATCTTCTTAAAGATTTGTGTACTACCTTATTTGTTTTCAAAAAATGAGCTCAAAATGAGCATGTAAATTTTATAGAATAGCATTTTTTTTTTTTATTTTTTTTTTTTTTTTTTTTTTTATATTAGCCTACCATAGTGACTCCACTTTGCCTGATGGAAAGCAATAGGTGGAGTCAAAGAGTGGTGGTCACCATCCTCATTGCATGTCTAGTCAATGCAGCATGGTGACCCACACTATGGCGGCCTGGTGAGATGCTTTTTCACGCCCCGACTAAGTTAAAAGACCCGGGATCATAGTGGGAAGGAAACACGTGCGCTGGTAGAGAATTCCAGGCTTTTACCGATCGGCACAAGAAAGAAGAGCCAAACCGTTTAGTTCGGGTACGTATATTTTCGACGCACAAACGGTGACTCCTCAGGCCAGCACGTGTAGTCCTGTAGAGGAAGGGAGAAGGTGGGACCAATTGGAAGAGCTCATCAGAACACTCCCCGTGATGTAGGCGATAGAGGACTGCCATAGAGGCGACATCTCTTCGCAACTGCAGAGGCTCAAGAGACTGGGTGATCTCAGGACAGTCGATAATGCGGACTGCGCGCCGCTGCAACCGATCGAGAGCGTCAAGCAAATACTGCGCATAGCCGTCCCAGAGATGAGAGCAGTACTCCACGCAACCTGGGTCTTGTACAAAAGACACAGTTGCTCGGGCGAGAAGAACCGTCTCACCTTGTTTAAAACGCCGAGCTTACGCGAGGCCGCCTTAGTGACACTCTCGATGTAATCGCGCGGATTGAGATCCCGGCAAATATCCATACCCAGAATACTAAGCCTATCCTGCAGTGGCAGTTGAGTGCTCTGAAGAGTAGGAAGGGGAAGGAATGGAGACTTTTTGTTAGAGAACACACACGCTTGTGTTTTCTTGGCGCCGAACTCGACCAGATTCTCACAGCCCCATTGGGAAATGCGGCTCAAGACCCGGTCGAGCTCAGCGACAAGCTCCTGTCGTTTTTCCTCAACGTCTGCCAGCTTGGCAGTAGGATGCCCGAAATATCGCCCGTGCACTGTACTGTCGTCTGCATAACAATGTATATTGCCAAGGGCCAACATGTCATTGATATGCAGAAGAAACAGCGTAGGCGATAGGACGGAGCCCTGAGGTACACCAGCGCTTACCTCGTGGAAGTCAGAGGCCGCGCCGTCGCAGAGAACCCTAATGCGGCGCTTTTCGAGGAAGGCAGCAACCCAGTTGCAGAGTTTAGGTGGCAGACCAAATGCAGGAAGTTTGGAGAGAAGCGAGCGGTGCCACACCCTATCGAAGGCCTTGGCAATGTCGAGGCTGATGGCCAAGGACTCCCCATGCCTATCCATAGCCTCACCCCAAAGGTGTGTGACGTACGCTAGAAGATCACCCGTGGATCGGTTCGGCCGAAAACCATATTGCCGATCATTTAACAAGGAGTGATCCTCTAGGTGGCGGATTAGTTGGGTGTTGATGATCCGCTCGAACACCTTACAGAGTATGGAAGTGACGGCTATAGGTCGGTAATTGGCTGGATCGGAGCGGTCGCCTTTTTTGGGAATGGGTTGAACATTCGCTTCTCGCCAGGCCTCTGGAACAATTCCTGAGGAATAGGACAGGCGATACAAGCGCGTTAGTACGGGAGACAACTCAGGTGCACAGTTCTTAAGAACCACCGCCGGAATACCAGCATTTTATCTTACTTACCTTCCTATAACGTTTCACAGTCATTAATAACTCACTTTAAAAAAGTAGACAATCGAATTCAATGTGTCTATCATAAAATTTGAGACTTATGTGGTTTTCTCATGGATGCCATTATCAGAACCTAACCAAACTCTCATCAAACTACCCTTAAAGTACATTCTTTCCAATACAAAAAAAAAGAATTGAGTTTCGTTTTCAACCGACTTCAAAAAAGGAAGAGGTACTATGTTCGACTGTATGTATTTTTTATGTACATGAAGCGATCTCTCTGCCAATTATAGTGCGATTTTCAAATTTATTTTTGTATTCCCAAAAGTTTACTTCTGTGGTACGGAAATGAGATACCGGGAATTATGAAATTACAAATAAATTATTATTTTGCATGTTTTTAAGACTGAAAGTATTGCGGACACTAATTGGAAAGGCGGATTTAAGACGTTTATCTACTTTATTTCAAAGTGAATTATGATATTTACTTTAAATACTATCAGTACTTTCACGAACCAAATACGAGTAGCCTAGCGTAGCGCTTGTAGCATCAGTTTCTCTCGTAGCAATTAAAAGCTTGAAAATTAGAAGCAGAGCTCTACAATCATAGCCGTAGCTCTATTCTCGGACTAACTAAAGCCCGCTAATTGCTTCCAAGACAAAAACCACACGATAGCTGATAAAACTCGTCAACGTATAGAAAAGGGGGAAAGAAACAAATAGTATATTTATTTAATTACTGGCACAGCAGTTGACAAATCCATTTACCACAAGAATCGGCATTATCTTTTGTTGTCTGCGTCTGAGACCAATCTATTACTTTACAGTCGCCAGTAGACTTGATTACTGTTCAGATGCTGCTACTGATTTAAACTCAACGATATTATCCAAATGCATCATCTATGTGTATCATTGCGATTACGTGTTTAGTATTCACGTGTGTTTCGCTTACGAGTGTCGAATTTAGATGTGAATTAGGTTCGAAGCACGTAGTTATCTAAATGCTATTTGTATCACGAACTGTTGTTGATAAGAAAGCAAACTTGTATTAAGTTGTTTTATTTCACTTTGCAATATCATTCTATCATTCATACGCTCGCGCCTGCATCTCCTAAGGAGTAGTCAGAGGTGTATTAAATACCCAAATTTCGCCAATTGGAATCCTGTCTCACTAACGTAATAGGGGGCAAGCGATATATATTTTTATATTTATTTATGAAGTTAAAGATTTTTAAGAACGTATGCTAGCATATTATGAACGTAATTAGAGTGTTGTTTAACTACATAGATATTGTTGATATACTCTTTTTATTACAGATACCAATCCAAACATAAGAAAAATGGATGCTAGTAATTGAAGAAGCAAAAAACTCTCCCTTTCTTAATATTCCTCCCTCAAACAGTACAAAATAAATTTAATTTGTTAGAGTCAATGTACGTATACAACTCTTTTTTGTCATTTATAAAAACTCCTTTTTTAAGACACTTTAGAGTGCAACACTAACAATATGTATACAAAACATTGATATTGTATACATTAATAAGAAACAAATTTATCTCATTGTCACAGTCCATAAAATAAACTTTCATTGAAAAGGCGCCAAAAGATCCCTTATCTCGGTTACAACCGCTTTGAATAACGATCTAAAGTGTAACCCCATCGCGAGGTCCTTTGATGTCCTTTAATTATAAAAGTTTTTCTCGTAAAGGAAAATCTTTTAGAAGTCTTGCACAGTAACACTGCACGATGGTTTAGCTAACAACTTATGATTCTATTACTTAACTCTTTCTCGACAATGTTAGAAAAATATAAATAGATGTATTTATAGTAACACTTTTTTATATATATGTTTCACATTTCTTATTTAGTTTAACTGATGATGTTGTCTTTGTGTATTTTACTGGAACTGAGTTGGTATTATGCAAACTTTTATGCTTCGGCAATTCTTAAGCGTTGAATTGTGACTAACGAACAAACTAAGTAACAAACGCAACACGTCTCTGAAAGGGATTTAAGGTAGATAGGAAGACGTATTTTTCCTCTGTTACCCTCACTGACTTGCTAAACATAACGCAAGCATTGTTTCACGCCCGGTTTTCTGAGAGGCGGTGGTATTACTACGATCAAGCCGGCATGCTATAAATTCCGAATATTTAAAAAGTATCGCTGTCGTCAAATAAAATATTTAATGAATTCCATTGTGACATATACATATATTGCAAATAGGAAATAGCAAGCTGCAAGAAATATCTCCCTGTATATATAGCCACCACAAACTTTGAACTTAAGTAGCAACAATGTCTGCCGAGTTTAATTATGCTGTAGTAGTTCCAATACTGTACACAACTACCGACGCAGTGATATGAAGTTAATCCGACCAAGAGACGTTTAGCACAAATCCTGAGATAGCACCGTGTGTCTTCGAGCTGGCTGGGCGATTTTCCTTCCACGTTTAATGTAGTGTGTTCGTTAGGGTTGCGTGTAGTTAGGATACGGGGGAACAGCGGAATGACCGTAATCAAAATCTTTTAGTTCGAAGCATTTTTCTATCAAATAACCTAAAGTAAACCCTAAATCTTAGTTCATTAGCCTTATTTGGGCATATTGTCCTTTTGCTCATGTAGAAATCACCTTACCGGAGCCGAGAGTAAAGTGTAACTCGGGCTTAAAGTGAACCGACTAAACTCACAAGTGGGTCTATTACGGAAGACCCGTAATATCCAGAAAAACGTATCCGGGTTATTGGACTTATGCTGTTACTAGTGACTCAACCGTGTGTAAGACTACCTTTACACGGTGCAGCGAATTATTTATTATGAAACAGATATATTATTTCTCTTCGCGTAGGTACTTTCTTTTTTGTAACAAGTATAAAAGTCACTCCTAACCGAAGCAACTTCAAAAAAAAACAGTACAAAGAGAATGTATACTGTTGAATCCATTTTAAGTCGACATTGTCTTTGGCATCACGTCCCGTCGAACTGCGTAAAGTTCATTTGTCAGGGGCTTATATTTTACCATAAATTCTCAAACGGCACTTTCTAGACTGGCTGTCGCAAGTATGCCAAAAACGCTGGTAAAATACCTACTTATTTTCGAGTTACTATGAGGAGGGTTGGTACTAACTAATAATGCTCTCACTAAGCTTGCATACTATTTTTTGTAATTATTTGGTGACTACATTGACTTGTTCACTTAATTTATGGAGTCGTATTTTCTTTCATTATACGTTGCTCTGTATTCTATTTTTAAAATAAAGGCAATTTCAAATGTAATAAATATGCAGAGGAAGAATTATACATACATCAATATATCGAAGCTCAATTTCTTTTGCTCGTATTTTCAGAACGTATTGGAATTTTATCAGGCCATTCCTATTCCTTTTGTATACGTTGAATTATGTATTTATAGAACATAATATCTTATATTATAATACTAGTACCTGGATGACCTGGATGGTATTTTTTTTAGGTAAATCGTGTAAAAGAACAAAAAAAAAAGTAAAATAAAATAGTCATCAGGAGTCGAACCTGGGTAATCAGGACCGCCCTATTTCCTACCCGACCTATTCCAACCTTGTAGACGGCGGCGAAATTTACCTTCGTATTCTAATGATATTGTAGCAGTTTTTCATTGCCTGAAAACACGGATAAAACGATATTTTCTAAAAATGAAACCTAGCTAGATCGATTTATCGGCCCCGAAATCCCCTGCATACAAAATTTCATGAATATTGTTGGAGCCGTTTCCGAGATTCAGATTATATATATATATATATATATACAAGAATTTCTCGTAAAGAAAAGATAAATAAGATTTGTTTGAACTACATAAAATAAACGAGGTATATAATCGCAATAATAAATTCATCGTTGTTTAGATAAAAGAAAGAAAATAAAGTTGTGGCCAGTAACTAAGTAGGACGCGGTGGACCGAGTGTATGTATCGATCAGTAGCTAGAACAAGCTCAAAGCCTATGTCTAGCATATCCTATATAAAACCTATTTCACCTGCGACTGTCTATGTAGCTGGTACAATGACCCAGTAAAACCATTCGTGACACGTTTGATTGAAACTTGAAATAACAATGTGTTTTATGGAATTGCATTGGAAACGGCAGAATTACGAGTGGATTCGTTTGAGCAGTTAGCCTCAGAATAAAAATATAGTTTTTAGTATTGTTTGAATAAAATGTCAATGAATAAAAATCACTTTATATTGCTGGGTAATATTATTATCATTTTCGCCATTGGCTTCTAATTTACATAAAGAAACGTCAGTTTCCAGCTTTCTTTCCTTTTGAGATTCTTAATGTATATGGGAGTAATAAAGCTTATTATGTATGTTAAAATGCCTTCATATTAGAAAGGACAAGCAATGAATGAATGAATTATTAGGACAGAATGTTTAAAGAGAGCGGCATTCTTAAACGGATAAGAGAAAGTGTATTATAATATAGAAAGCTTGTTTATAAATAAAACTGTTTTTACTAAAAAAAATGATAACTGTAAACTACAGAATACTTTTGTGTGATCTAATAGCGAATCTATAAAAGGAATCAGAAAAAATTAAGGTTACCTCTTGACTTCACATTCAAAGGCTAGAAGACATGAAACACATGCCAAGACAGAGATTAGTAAGTGGTGTTAATTCACCACGTTGAGTTTTTTAATATAATTTTACACAAATGATCGTCGCGGTCGAGTCATATATTAACCACCTGACCGCGCGGTTAGCAATATTGAACCGCGCTTACAATCGTGTGATCGGTGCTTTATACCGTTGTTGTAGCGATTTGATAAATGAAAATAATGATTTGATAATTTATTTTACAGCAAAATGTGCTTACTGAAACATGATCGTGCTTCGCAACTATTACTTTCTCATTTTGCCAGCAAATGGAAAATATTATAAAATACAAGAGTATCGAATTACTAATCGATGACTGTGGATTTGTTTTACTTGGGAATTAAACAACCCTCATCATTGTCCAACGTGATGAATCACTGTAGATAAACGTTTCATCAGAAAGTAAATCAAATGAGTCAAGAGCAGTACTTTGAAAGGTTATATTTATTTTGTGTTTGATTTCTGGTGGAAATGTACTGTATACGAACATCAATATCGGGCATCTGTTTACAAAAACGCTTCTCATCAAAATTAATTTATTAAAGTGTGTTTAATCTTTAGGTACTTTTGGTTCAGAATATTTTTATGTACTGTAAATAAATTTTACTTAACAAGAAAGAAAGTGATTATCTATCAATAAAACCCAATGTATTCCTGAAGACGTAAACGAACCTCAGAAACTACTTTTTTGTATTTTCAGGATACAAAGACTTTTAACAGAAGGTATACATTGACTTTAAACAATTTTTAACAAAACTTTATATAAAAAAAAACTAAATTATTTGTTTATTATGGTCTAATATCAATGATACTTAAATCTATTTATTTAATGTATTTTTATAACGCAACAAAACAAAACCCTAAATTGCACGATAAGTTAGTTATAAATAAAATTCAATAGTATTACTTTCAAACCTATTGGTTTGAAAGGAAACCTATAAGTTCAAAAGTACTACTTACCGGACACAAATTACCGAAAACTATTTAAGCTGCTCGTTTAATAAAAGAAAAACATAGATACATAAAATTTAAGGTACTAATACTCTAAAAATGAGATATCATAGGTAGAAATTCTATAAACAATTGTTGTGCTTCACAATTGTTAGCGAAAACCAAAATGCCCCTCTAGCAGCGGTCACACGTTCATTTCATTTAATGAACATTTAGCGCTATTAACATTAGTATAATAAACGGTTCCTTACCCCTTTACCGTTGTCATGAATGTCCCTATGCACTTAGCTCGTCCATTAAGGCCATTGCAACGTTCGCTGACGGAACGCGATCGTAAAACCTTTATAACATCCTTCCAGTACTTGTAAAGCATTTTGAGAGTCCTCGCCGTTTTATGCGACCTCACATTACCCTCCACTATCTGGAATTTTTGGTGTCTCAGTGTGATCATACAGTCGACGCTAAGTATACAAGTTTGTACATAAAGACGTCTGTAGTGGATATCCAGAGCGCTCGGTATAAATGAAAGTATTTTAAAGTTACGCCTCGTTAGACTACCCGCTTAGAAGACCTCTTATGTTTGAATCTAGCTGAGCACTTGTTACTTTATATTTGTTTGTGAAACTTAAAAAATCTCCTTCATTCTTCCATCCCATAACAACGTTTCATGTTAAGCAGATAGCTTTAAATGTGGCTCTGTAATGAATCAAATCACGAGACTGTATAACAGTGGTAGGGTATGAGGCCTGCAATTTATAGAGCATCCTAAAGCATTTAGTGTAGCTATTTGTACAGTGCACAAGTAAACGTATTAGTACAACAACCCAATGTCGGTGCCGAGCGCGCGGGCGTCGCGCCAAGAAGCCATAACTCTACAGTTGACATATTCGTTAGGAAGCCATTCGATTTATAATATTTTAATACAATGCAACCAATACTAGGTGTCTTATACGCCTAGTGTTATAAAAAATGTATTTCTAGGTCGACAAGTACGGAAAGAGGACTAATTTAAACCGAATAATTACGCTTCGCAGATACATAACATATGTATTCATACCCGTAATGTAGTTGTTTATTGTTTTTTATAGTTGGAGGAGCTCAAAATTTATTAGCAATTAAATCATGAGAGTACTGATCTACGAGTACAATCAATAAGGGTATATAAAGTCGAATTTGCAAGGACCACGGTTGTAATCGCTAAAAGAACAAAACTGCGCGATTTTGTAATGCCTCTACTTTATTGTATTTAAACTTTGAGTGGAAACATCTATCTTTCGGATATTTTTCCTATTGATAAATTGCTGTATAAATTACTTCACGTTTATTTCTTCTAAGAAACCACACACCACATATTTTATAGTGTATATTACTGAAACAGAACTTTGTTTTTCTAATTAGGATTATGGTCATCAGTGTGATCACCATGATAAGATGGCATAATTAATAAAAGGCTGCAACTGCCAATGGGACAGTTTACAAACAGGTTGGATATTGAAGCGATTCCAAGCTGACACTTTGTGAATTCATATGAGTCAAGTAACTTGCCCACTGTGCTTCCTTCTGCTCTTAGGAGATCGCTGTGATAATATTTTATTCTATTTCTATAGCAGATTGTCACCAGAACCAGCTCAGAAGAAAAATATGTTTTCTATCGACCCTTTATACCTGACCCTACTTCTAATTTAACGTGCGAGTCATAATGCTTATATATAAAATTGTTAGCCAGGGAAATCGCTTACAGAAACTGTCTACTTGTTTGCTACGTCAATTCCATAATATAATAAGCAGCCATTAGTGCAAGTCGTGATTTGCTGTGTGCAGAGATAAGTTTAATCAGAGTGCTATTAAGTTTTACAGCTTAGTCGGATGCATACGGTTTATGGCGGGTTCGGGCGACATTGTCAACAGATCTTGGAAGCTCTTTACGGCTACTGAAACGTTGCTTTAACGGTTTTATAGTTTTCGTTGCTCGGGCGGTCACAGCGCCCTTAATAGCCAAAGCTAAGTGCCCTCCCGGGGCTCGGCTGCCCTCAAGAATGTCTCAATTTCTTTCATACACGCTCAGATTTAAATCTTTAATATCATAAAGAATATTTTTTTTTATTTTATACCTCATATTATTATTATAGTTATTATATGACTGTCTGCAGCAATTTTTCAAGATGTCAAAACCTTCAAATGTTCCGGAGATCTTCTTTAAATCATTTATAATGTTTAGATAAAATTACCAAAAATACTAGAGATATAAATTACGTGGAATACCGATAATGCAATTGCAATTTAAAATATACTAAATTATAAGGTCATAAGTACCAATTTTGTTTAAAACGAAATAGACACTAAAAGTTTATTCTTATTACCTATATTTGCTAAGTGTATTTAATTGGACTTCTACCATTACTGAGGATTCAGTTGCCTCATTGACGCAACCTGATTGACCGATATTTACATACGAATAGCTTCTTAAGGCTTCTTTAATTAAAACGCAGCAATGACAGAAAGTGCAATCAAGGCTGCTTCTGGCGCATACCGCCGACATCTTGCAACACGTCAACTGCAAGCCGTACATTATTAATTTGTACACTAATTAATTTACAACATATGAATATTTCACCATTAATCAGGAAACGTGACCTTTGTACATAGCAACTATATTAGAAGCAACTGATTGAAACTCATACGAAGCAAGGTTTTTATTTGTTCATACAATTGCTCCGTATAGGATCAGCGAAAAGCTTCGTTCTAATAAAGCTTTAAACTTTTTACATGGCGTAGGTAGTACTGATCGAGGTACTGTAGGCCTGAAATGTCAATTGACGTGGTATCAAATTCTATTTGTAATATAAAATTCCTAGAACTACCACGCCATGCCTGAAATAAATTCAATAAAGGGACCAACGAAGTATCTGTCTACATAAATATATAATATTGAAATACTTTCGTCGCCACAAAGCGTCTTTAAAAAAAAAGACATTTATAACAAACACCAGTGACAGTGAACATTGTTCATGATCATTAGTTTAAGTACTCTCTTTACTAACAAATGTGTAGGATTTACTAATTATATTTATTTTACTTCTGTATATCTGTGTAAAAAAGCAGATAAAAGTAATAAACATATGTATGTTAATTCAATACCATAAAATGTTGTGGCCAGTGTATTATTTTTGTTTTAATTTTGGTAAGGTTTTATAATCATAACAAGACTTCGTATACGGTATTATAATACATATCAAGTTACTATCGGTTTTAATTCTACGAATAATAAGTATGTGTTTTATGAGACTAGAGCATTTAGATTGTTTTTCTAAGTTCTCAGTAGATTCAAAGGACGTCCAATAACTTAATATAGACACCCATTGATCACAAAGATGTATGTTTTCAAGGAAGTAGCAGTTTTACAAAGAAATATATTCCAAGTTGCTTTAAATCGTAGTAGCACTTTTAGAATTTATCGCGATGAGAAATGCATATAGTGTTCTCTATCTACAACATGACATAACATGAGACATTTGATCTTTAAGTAACTCACCAGTTAAACTGACGATTTATTTAAGCTGGTGAGTTGTCTGATTACTACTAAATTCGATTTACGTAACAACTATGATTGTAATAGCATAAAAACAAAAATAATATGTTCAGACATCTGAAACACCGCCATCTGATCTCAAACTAAGATGAGCTTCTACTATAATAATAGGGTGATATACAGGATGTTTCAGAAAGGTGTAGTAAAATTTTAGGAGCGTTATGTGTTTTGGATTTAGTTTGAATAAGTTAAGTTAAATTAAATTTCTTTGGACATTTTCCTGATGTAGGTACACATTTCTAAACAAGATACTATGATTTTTTTGTCATCTTCATAGATTTAATTTTTTATTGCATACATTTTAGGAAAAATCCGTATAATCCATCAATATCCTTAGTTCTGCACACCTATAGTTTCATTCATGTTAGCCTTCTCTCTTACAAAAACTGGCTTTATAGATCATTTTTAAGAATCAATTGTCACTTTCAAAGTAGGCTGTATTATTTTCTGGATTCATACACTGGATCAACTATAAGAACCTAAAATACCACACCTTTCTGAAACATAAACTAAACTGCTGAACCGATTTTGATTAAAGTTGGTATGTGGATACTTCATATACTGAAGTATACATATGTGTGAAGTAGAAGGAACATGGGCTACTTTTTATCGACATACCACACGTGTGGAGGCGCAAGCGAAAGCTAGTAGTTATATATTTTTAAAAACATACATACATATTATTTACATACATATGACAATGATCATCACACCAATACTTTTCTGGGTGGAAAAATTTATCCTCATCAGGCTATCGCCGTCCACTGCTAGACGAATTTGTTTTCAGTTTAATTATACACATACACATGTTTAATTATAAACGCAAACACCTAAACATGAAACGATACATATTCATTAGCTTATGTTGCTGTTATAATTAAACGTAACTAAAAACTAAATCGCAGTAAATTAAAGCAGTCATAAAAATATGTATATAAATTTATATTCGATTCTAGTCGGTATACTGTCGATAAGCATTTTTCACGTTCATTATCCTGACGTCATATCAATTATGTAAAAAGGAGTTTGATAAGCCAGACATGTCTAAAAGAAACTCTTATAATATCGTCATATAGGTGACGTTATGACGTTTTGTAGTACGCAACAAGTGAGGTTGGCGCCACCGCGTCGGCGACGGGGGGCTGCGATCGGAATTCCAATCTGGTCGTGATGAGCTGAGCAAAGGCGCAAATTACACACCAGCGACCATCTTTTATTACTACGCGCCAGCTCGAATGTGCCAGTTCGTTTGTGGACGGACTTCACTAATGTACTCAGTGTTCATTTGTTGATGGATTATTTGAGGCTTGTTTAATAAACATATAGTTTTTGTTGCTCTGTGATCTATGGATACGATTTTACTCTTGTGGCGGTGTGGTCTTCTTATCAATAAGTCTGGTCCTCTTATTAATAAGCCTTTAAATTATAAGTATTTATGACAACCGCATCTGTCATAAATACTTATAATTTAAAGGATTGAAAACGGTTATCATTTTTTTTTTAAATCGATTATATCTTATATAATAAAAAAAAACAAAAGTAGAAGGTGGTTTTCTAGTAGTACACAGTCTAGACTATCTGAACGCGTATCTTTTATTTATGTTACATTTAAGATGCCTCCTACATTACATATTTTTTAATCCTACATACTTATACATCTTATACATCTGGATGCAATTTCATAAGGTAATAAGTAGAGGCTACAATCGGGTATAGTTAAAGAGTCGATATTGTTTGGTCGGAAAGCAAATAGTGCGGAGGCATGGCGTCGAGCAACAAGTAGGCGATCCGCGACGCGTCGGCGCCACCTCCACATACTGCGAATAAAACACACAAGAAATATACACAATATGTTAAGTTCTTTGAACTCCAGATACTGTTGAATTCTAAACATAACTGCGTCTTGAACCGAAGTGGGGAATAACTTGTCAGGCTTCGTTGTACTCAAATTGACTTTAGGACAAATAGAATTTCAAATACTCAAATTGTGTAAGCGTTTACGAAAATAGCAAAATAATCTAATATGCTATTTTTGTAAATGCTGTGTATGATCCTCTCTGATATTTATAGAAACATCAAGATACAAGCTGTCGTGTTTTGCACTGCCCCATAACAGGGACCATTTTGTCAGATTATTATAGCATTTTTGCATAATCTGTTAAAAGCTTCACAATATTTTTGTAGTAAGTTAGTTTATATGTAATCTTTCTTAAAGATTCTGCTTTTAGTTGTCTGAATCTGACATTTTGTGTAGTGCTACGAGAGCTTCAAGCTACGACAACGCTACGCTACGCTACACTATTGTCAAATGCTAAAGCAGTATCTCATGGAAAAGTTATGGCTGAACCTAATTACTAGAGTGACTATATAAACTTGACTCATTTGGTGTCCTTAATGTTCAGCTACGCTGTTACATCTGGCCTATACTTTTATACGGACGCTAGGCGTAGATTATTAAAGACCTCAAATAACGTATAGAAGTATTTGAAATGTGGGCCTACCGACGGAAGTCGAGGCTGTGATATGCAGAGCTGACTGCCAACTGTACTTATTATTTGCCACTTTAGTAGATTAGGAACGGATTTCAAAATTGTAAATATTCATAAAACATATCAGAATAATCGCATTTGACGCGCCTGTTATTTTATCCTCAAGTTAAAAATAATTCTACGTGTTATAATATTAAAGCGATATTTTATGTAGCTCAGCATGTCACCGAAAGCCTCGGGCGTTCTCGAGCCGCTTACTATACGCCTAAATAGACAAATCCCGTCGAATTTAAAAATCCCCATAAATCCATTGCTGTTGAAAGAATTAAGTTCCTTAGGCAATTGATAAACATATTCAAATAATATTAGAACTTTCGTTAAAATTTTCTGATATAAAGATGAAGTGTAATTAATAAAAACTTTCTGATAAGATGTAGTGATACGAATCTATATACATATTTAAAGTTCAGCTATTAAGTAAGGAACTGAGATTACTTGAACCTTTTTCATACTAAATATAATCTTAAGACAGCTAATCTCCATTTTTGGCAACACACAAGAGGGGACAAACTAATATTTCGTGTAGGTATTTATAGGCACTTGAAGTAGATTTTGTTTCTTTATATATAATGCTCTCGTTGGCTATATTCAAAGAAAGTATCGTAATAATTACTAGTCGTAAGTTCGTATACTACTCTTGAGACAGATATAATATTATCTATTCGTCACCACCGTATGGTGCGAGCCCTCACAGTCCTGTTCCTTAGCTCCCCGTTTTCCACAACGTATTTAACTCCATATTTTCAACTTCTACGCAACAATCACGGTAGAAACCTTCGCTCTACTAATAATGTCCTTCTTCTTTGCCCCTCTTACACTTCGGAGTTTGTCGGCTCTTTCCTCTTCGTGCAGACTGTTCTTCTTTTGAATGCGCCTCCTCTCGAAATCAGGATGGCCACTAATCCCTATTCATTTAAAGTGAAGGTAAATACGTAGCTGCTAAAAGAATTGGCAGAATCAACTTACCCATAGCTTAACATCTTTTGTTTTTGTAGACAAATATGTATATGTTTACTATTTGTATATAGAAGTATATATCTTAGTATGTATTTATATGTGTATCTGCAAGTACGTTTATAAAGGGCGTATAACGACTATACTCAAGTACCTTTTGATTTAAATGCTCCTAAAATTAACTGTCAGAGAATCTTAGGCATTATGTCCGCCTCTGTACATGAAGTGCATAAAGCTGAAATAAATAAGGGATACTAAAAACTGTCAACTGCATGAAAAATGGTGTTTGGAATGGTTCAATGGCACCTACATCACCTTAAGCGTCGATCAGTACTAAGAGAAATATGAATGCCCATTACGGTTCTGTATAACAAGGCCGACAGAGTCCGATACACCTACAAGTACGTCCGAAGGCTCTCTGGGCGCGTCGTAATGGCAGTCCACTTCCGCTTTATTAAATTTCTTCGCAAATACACTTTTATTGTCGGGGGCCAACGATCTTTGTAGGACATGGTTGTCTTCACTCGTTTGTGTCCCATGCAAATAGTGGAACAAATAGGGACAGCCCTCTGTACATTTTTATAGATGATGTTTGCATAAAATGCAATGCAGAGAATGATTTTAAGCTAAAAATATTCATGGCAGCATAGTCAGTTTAAAATGCAGTCAAATTTTTTATGTTTCTTAAATGAAAATAACTAATGAGATACCATTAAAAATACGTTGATATACCATTGCATAATGCTGTAGATGGTAATGAGACAGAAAATGGAATACTGCTTAAATGTGTTTAAATTTCTCTATATAAACGAAATTCGTAACCCATCTGAGGCCAATTTTTGTGAGTTTCTACACTGAGTGCATGCTAAGTTCAGCCTAAAATATATTTTTGTAATGATGTTATTTGTTTTCTTAAAAACAGTATTTTATGTTGGAAGTGGAACAAGCGAACAGCATCGCTCCTAACCTGTAGAAGTAGAGTACAATTGTTTAAATCCTCGTTTTGATATTATTAGAATAACTAATATTTACTACAAATGGAAAGATAATAAAAAGACTAAATAGTTTAGTTCATAAACGCAGCTGTTTTATAGGTACATAAACTTATCGCTATGGCTTCCTAATGAAGTTGTCGCCACGTCGTTGGTGTGCGTAAATGACGTCAACAATTTCGCATGTGTAGGTGCTCGCCATATTGACGTCCTCGCCGTAGGTATGTGCAGATTTCAAGCTAAAGGTCGTACCGATCCATAATCACTTTTCGCGCGATTTCCTTCGACAGCGCACAAGCGTAAAGTTATTATAGGGTTGGTGAAAACAAAAAAGAGTTTGCTTAGAATAGTTTGATGATAAAATTTCTAATATTCAACATTTAAAACGAATATAAACCGTAGAATTAATATCAAGGTAATTCTAACTAAACTATGAGAGATTTCAAATATCCCAACAATGTCATTCAGTTCTCGTACACTCACATAATCTCTACACACGCAATAATTGCTGCATTAAATATAAAAAAATACTGGCTCACGAGCTCGTCATAATAATAATAAATGTTGGTCATAAGTGTGATGAGCACAGCCCTGATATTGCCAGCACTCAGCCAGACTGGAGGTTCATCTCGAACAAATTGCCGTGATGCCTCCGCCATATTAAGTTAACATCCCCCACACCCATTGCCACTGCCACTAAATTCACAAATTCACTATTTCATTGTCATAATTTGCTTAAGGAAGCAATAAAACTGATTAGAGCTGATTAACGTGAGCTATTAAGGTTTCTACTATACAGAGATACTAAGAAATGTATGTAGATATACCTAATGTTACTGACTTGGACTGTTATTTTGAAAGTAAGCATCGTATATAAAAAACATGAACGATGAATGATTTTGTATTATATTTCTATTTTTAGTTAATGTACTTTTTTTGTTTTTTTTTTTATGTACATTAGAGCTGAATGTTGATCAAAATGAAGTCTTTGCGTATACACTAAATATAAACTAAACACTTATACAGAAACGTCTTCATACTTATTTATTATAATATTTTCTGTTAATTCCATAGTTAAGTGCTTTTATACTACAATAGGATAAAACAAGAAAGTAATCTGTACTCTAGGGAGGCGGTATTTGTTCTTAGAACATATAGATATACAAGTTAATTCATAAAAGTTTTTAATTGCAAAACTTTCTCTGTGTTGCGTCAGTAAAACTAAAATATTCTACCGTACCAAGCAGGACTAAAAACTATAATCAATATCCCGAGCCCTACATTTTTCATTAACGGAGGTACGGGTGTGGGGAGTAAATGCCAGTGCTTCAGTAGGGAAAGTTAGGGTGGCGCGACTGAAGAGGCGACGGGGCGGGGTAGAACAATGGCCACCATGACATTTAGCATGGAAGCGATTGTCACGGCCCGTTAGAGGCACAAGCCACTGGGCGTACAACCGTTCTTCGCACAGGTACCCTCAAATACTGATTGACATAGATCGTCGTCTTCCTTTTTTTTACATTTTGCGGACCGTTTCAACATCTGTAAAGCAAAGCCTCGACTTAAAAAAAATTGCAATGTATAGTGTTTTTCAAGTACGTATTAAGCTGAATATTACAAATTGTTCACATACGGTTTCGTAATTCAGATTACGTAAGTCAGTTTTAAGAGCTTGTAAACAGTTCCATCATGTAATATTGCGCTCATAAACAGTAACATAAGGATGTGTACGAAAACATAAACTTTGTAAATATTTTAGGCATATTTTCTGTACAAAAAGCAAAGCGGAAAAGTTTATTGGTAGAATAAATTGGGACTAAAAAGCAGGGCGCGCTTGCTCGGGTTTTTCTTGAGGGTGGGAAAAAACAAATTGTTGCTAGATGGTAAGTAATGCTGGGGACGTGCCACAATGAGGCGAATTACTTCATTTTACTTGGTCCTGCAGGTGTAGTCACTGCCGCCACAGGCCGAGCAGCCGCAATCAAATTAAATTTTAATTGGCGAATTAAGTACATTAATGGAGGTTTTTTCGACGGTTCTCAAACAAGATAATTAAATTTCGGTACTTCATGGCAAACAACTTGCACCGAAATACCGAAATTGAATTCGACAGAT
Source organism: Tyria jacobaeae (assembly GCA_947561695.1). Lineage (NCBI taxonomy): Eukaryota > Metazoa > Arthropoda > Insecta > Lepidoptera > Erebidae > Tyria > Tyria jacobaeae. The sequence goes on along the minus strand of OX387219.1, from coordinate 13,473,728 downwards.
ATCAGCCAATGTAGCGGAAGAAGAATGGTTACGAAAAAGATATAAAATAAATTAAATGAAAAAAGTGGGTCAGAAAATTAAGGATATCGTAGCATGTAGCTTAAATATCTACAATTTGTTCTTATTATATTTTGTCGACTTCCAATTTTTGTATTCTGTACCTTGTGTCTACTTTTAGTAATACTAGTGTTACTAAAAGTAGACTAATTTTGGTATCAAAAATATTATAATTATTAGGTTTTAATCGCTTCATCAGATTACGAGCATATAAGTAAGATCTCCATTTTAAAACACATTGCTGTAATAAGATAATAATATGTCATCCAACTACTGCTCAATGTTTCGTAGGATCTATAACATTATTGAAAAGGAAAAATTATTGTTAAGGTACTCTCACTTGGAACCGTCTCCCTAACGAGGCAATTATAGTTGAATGAACTTTATACTTCCATTAGAAACTATCGGAGGATAGACCCTTACAAAGTTATTTTCTATTTCTATACATTTGGTGTACTATAAATTGGATGTATAAAGTACATAAGTATATTTGCAGTGATTTCAATGAATTTTCATTTAAAAAAAATAAATACGTACTTATTTATTAAGGACGTACTTCGTATAGAAGAAGTCTTTAGTATTATTTTGGTCTTTTTTTTATAACGTTAGTAGGAATAAATTATAGTTGGCAGAAGACGTCTCTGCCTTTGAGTGTATGTATGTATTTAATCAAAAATATGCTAAGAAATTATTTCAAAGGCCATGAACAGAAATCGACAACACTTTTCTTTAAAATCCATTGAACAGAGTTCATAAAAAAGTCTTGATAGGAATGCCACATATATAAATGAATTAAGTTTTTAATAAGTCATTTGTAAATTAATGAAGGCTTCAAGATACATATGTATGTGTAAATTACCCACTACCACTGCTATCAAAGTTTTGAATTTAGCGCAAGGATCTATTACAAGTGGAACAAACATTTAATTTTAATATTGACCTGACAATTAAGTGACGGGCAGTGAGCTCGTTTACATATTACAATAAACTCCGACGAGTCGGCCGACGCCGCGCCGGCACCCGATGCTTCTGACGTCCATTCACCAGATAATCGCCTGCATTGTTTGCCAAACCCCTAATGCTTTCAAAGCACCCTAATCTTGTATAAGCGTGATGTACAGAATCTGTATTTCGTATAATAAAATTATTAAAACGTTAATAAGATAGTCTTTATACTACGATACTTTCGATGAGATAAAGAAAAAGAAAATGTCTTCTTCATCTAAAGAAAAAAAAAATACGCTCGTCTGTGTATGTGTGTACAGGGTTCTCCATAAGTACGCTATATGAGAGATAGGAGTAAAATATGTATCTGTTTATCTGACCAACTTTAAGAAAATAAGAATACGCAGTGGTCATTCCTCTAACTACCGATAATCAAGAAAATATGTCATTGGCTTCCTCAAGTAAAAAAATGTAAAGTAAGAGATTTGGCTTCTGTCGCACGAGACTGACGTCATTCAACAAGTTGGTATTCTCTTTTTTGACGAAATTAAAGGATTACTGGCAAAAGAAACATATGCGTATACGGTATAGGGTTAATATATAAATACACATGTTATGTCTATATTGATCCTGCCCTATTAAGCGAGTGTGTCCATACGTGAACTAACACACTAAATAGAGTATTACTGAATTTTTATTAGAAGTACCACCAACCCCACCACCCTTGGGTTGCGGGGTGGTTGTTACGTAGGTATTTTTATTTTATGCGGTGACACTTTGAACCCCAATAGGGAAATTGCATGGATACTACTTTAAGGGTTTTAGACATCTACTGCGGTTTTATGTTTAAACCAATATTGCAGTTTTATGCCTTTTATGGTGTACGATATAGCATGTTATTACATTTTTTACAGACATACATGATATTACACCCAATCATAAGCTGTGATAATATGATCCGATATTAATATTTATATTAATGAAAGGCTCATAGAACGATTTTGATAGTGGTACCGATTCAGCTGCACACCTTACTAAACTAATCTTTCTCTACAGTTGTCTTAGGTTAAGATATTTCAAATAGATACGCTATTTTGATGTTACATCGAACTCGACTAATTTGTGTAACCAATTTTGGTTCTGACAAAATAAAATAAGCTTAATCTTGCTTTTTCATAATATTAAATGTCAATTGGCAGTACTAAATTATTTTTTAAGATTTTTTTATCTTTTGAATCAATCAATAGAATTGCTACCGATGTCCACTCATTTTGACCATTTTAATGTCTAGTTAGTTAGAGTTGCAGGTAACGACCCCGACTTGCTTGAGCTATTGCTTATACTGTCCAATCCATCTGTATAAGCGAAATCTATTTTCTTTCTTTTCTACCCTCCTTTTCCTGTCACACTCAAATTTTCCATCTAATTCCCAAAAGTGCCCGACTCACGGCAAATATAATCAGTAAAATGTGGGCATTACTTAATGTATGTATGTATTGTATGTACATATGTATGTATGTAGTGTTTTAATTGTTTTTTTTTTAGTTTTTAAACACCGGTCATCAAACTCTTTCCTCCTTATATGTTATGAATACATTAATCAAAGAGATAATAAATAAAATATTATCACAAGTTTACTAGACTTATTATTTTTTTAGGAAGAAATGCTTTTAAAAAATAACTGAAAAAAAAAACCGACTGCAACATTAACTTCTCGCTATATTTTTTTGTTTAATTTTGAAATGTTCCTGTTACTCCCACTGTTAAAACGATTTAAATAACACCTCATAATTATAAAAAATCTTTCAAGACATCTAAGCTCTGGGCGTAACAAAAATACTTCAAACATACACTTGAAAAACATAACCCATCTTGCTCAGTAGTGTAAAAACAATATTAGTTGAATTCATTTTTGAAATTCTGATATACCATTTAGAATTACAGAATTAGATCGGCATTAAATCGAACAAGCTTTTCTGGTGAGTTAGAAACCCACAGGTAGGTAATAAAAGAGCAAGAGCGAACTGCGTTTATCGCGTTTAGATTGCTGCTCGGGAGTAAATTGGGTGTGAAATAAAACTAAGTAGCAGAAAGTTTTACATGGTCGGGCTATACGGGTGGCAGCTTGTGGAGGGCGGTACAAAGTTGGCAGCTCCGAATAGTATACCGGCGGAGCCCTCAACGCCGGCGGCCACACCAGCCAAGTTCCTTCGTGTGCCGATGTCGTGTTTCGTGAACTGATGTTTCCGTCTTGAATTTTTCAATACTCCTCACTTTGTATATTACTGTTTTAACATTGTTTGGAAAACAAAACTCAAACTCAAAAACTTCCCGCGGTTGTTTCTTATTGTGTAATAAATCTTGTAAAACTTATTGTGAATACCGAACTTACAAGATTTGTAATGTCATAATAAGCTTTTGGGTATGAATACAATTGAAGCGTTTCTCAAAAATAATTCTATTATATTTAATATTAATTAAATAATGTCCTTTTCTACTGGTATTAATAAAAAAATAACCTATTAATACATATGTTCTTTTTACTTTACAAACTAAACTGTCTCTTCCCCTAGGCAGATGTGCATAAACACCTATATTATGAAAATAAGAATTAAATCCCACTAGCGTAATGAGGGCCAGCCTATTGCCTTTAATCAGGCACTTTATGACTGTATACATACTATCTGATAGATACCAGCCGGATCACTTGGTCGCCTTTTACGACACACTTTATCAGCATAAAAAAGCACGGGTCAATAAATAGTAGTAAAATGCGACAAGTATCTTATGAAATGTCCCATAGTGCACATGTCCCAGAGGGGTAACCTGAAGTTACCGCTTATATTTCAGGAACGGAAGAGGCACTGCACACCCGTAAATGTCCACGAAGTGCCAAATGATCCTTGTCAAAAACATAATCTTACAGACAAATAATTAAACATACATTTATAATTAAACTTAAAAAATAAGAGTTTATAAAAATATATCTCTAAAAACAAGTAAGATATTTGAAATTTTCATGGGTTAAAGTGCAATATACATCTTTTTCTAAGGTAGTAAAGAAGGACAGTAACTTAATTAATAAATGAAATGAATTTTTAAGTCAACTTCAGTTCAACTCAAAGTCAATAATATCGTCTGAACGCACAACCCTATAACTTGGCGTTTCCCAGTACTTCGTTGCACATGGATATTTTGGCAGCTATTGCTTCAAAAGTAGATTTCATCAAAATTACAACTTATGCGCGAAGTTGTTTCTTGTCTGGGGTGCAAACGAGTCTACAGAAATAAAACAAACAACTGTCATCAGCGTCAAATCTACAGACATCACGCTGTTTGTACCTTGTGTCGATCACTTGTCGGCATATAACAGATAATTCTTCTCGTACATTATAGATGTAGCATAACTTCTATCTCCCTTCTAATCGTTACTGATACTGAAAAAGAATATAAAAAGATTCTTTTATATTTTATACTCTTATTTTATTACTGAAATCCACGATGTAAATTGAAAAGTCAACGAGAAATTACATCTTAGTTTTCACAAAAAAACACACAAAAATGTTGTTGAATATTATGCAGCATTTATACGAGTAAGTGGAATAAAGTTTAAATCTAGTATTTTGCTGTATAAAAGAGTAAGAAATGCTGGCTTGATAAATGATGTGCTTGTTCAATGAATCTCCATCAGGGCATCGTGGAGCTCCAATTCAAAAAAGGAATTACAGCTATCTGCTCTCTGCTCACTTCGTGGACTTGCTATTATAAAAATCCTTGCAACCAAATGCCAACACTTATAGCAGCAGGGGGGTCTGTGAATTCCCGTTGAAATTATGGGCTTGCACGTATTTGAAAACTTAAAACAAATCAGTATATATAAATAATATTCTTTAAACAGATAACATGCTCAGTTGAAGTTAAAATGTTCAGTATTGGCATTGGTTTAATGACCAAATAGCCAACGTTTATAATAAATAAATCCTTACGTAAAAACAACAACAATTGTAGCAATGGGCGGAGATGGAACATACATACATCCAACAAGGGTATTTATTGTATTTTGACTTTGACCTAACATTCATATACCAATCTATACATGCCAGCGTAGGCGGACATTTCTAAGTAGACAGCTTATCCACAAACACATTTATGAATAAATTTAAAATATGACTTTTTGATTTTAGCTTTCAGGTTATGATATAAGTAACATCTTTTTTTACCGTGAGAGAGCCATGCTTAGGCAGGAATGTACTGGCTCAACCGGAGTAGTAGTACGTACGTAGTAGGCCGTGATAAGGCCTCTCAGAAACCCTGTAGACAAACAAAGCTTGCATTGTATTGCTGAGTGAGTGAGGGTACCGGAGGCCCAACTCCCTCTCTCCTATGTCCAATCCCCATATCGCATGTTCATGGGCGGTGGTTGTCAGTTACCGTCAGGTGACCCGTCTGTTTGAATTGATATCTCTGTCGGCAATTCTAGACGAATTAAAAGGAGACATGGCATTTCTGAATCCCATTTATCAAGTCAAATACGAGTATTTTCAGTTTTTCAACTATTCCAATCATAGATATTATATATACTCAACAAACAGCAGTAAAAGCAGACAGTAAAATCAAGAGGAACCACTTGAAATCTGTACATTATAACATAACTGCTCTGGGCACGTAGAAGCGTTGAACAGGCAATTAAGCGGGTTAATTTGTATTAATATAAAATAGCAACAAGCGCCAACACATGAATGTTCGCACGCGTGTTTGCTGCCGATGTTTACCATCCGAGGCACAGTCGCAAACAGCCCAGACACGGCCCCACCCTACGCCATCTGGTCCAAACGATATTGCTCAGGCATGATGGTCGTGACCCACGTTTGTACAACAACGGTTTTAATGCCTATACATATCTCCAAACAATTTACGCAACGACAATCACTGTCCGCAATTCAGGCAATTTTGACCATAGAACCTTAAGTGCCTAGACAACAATTTGTTAATCTTCACGGAATCGTTTTATTCTCAGAGTATTTTGTTTGACATTTTTATTGCACAGGATACCTGAAAAGAAACTATTAGAAAGGAATCATAAAATATACGATAGTTTCAAGCAAGTGCGATATCGAATGGGTATGTGAATTTAAGTAAAAATCTAAAACCTCATTAGAACAGATATTCCTTTCCAAATGTTCAAATGTGTCGCAGCGTCGACATAAAACTTGAATGTTCCTTCGTATGGTTGAAAATCAAATAAAGAGAACCAGATGTCGTCAGTGCAGTTGCGAAGTACCTACTCTAGTCCTTGCTCGTCACGACAACGGCAACGTTTCTTCACACAAACGTAATATCGTCCAATCCCGACATCGACAAATGACTTAGAAAATTTTCGTATTGCAATCTACAAAGTACATTCGTGAGTTGTGTAGATACTGTCTAACACAATTTGTACAAATAGCCAAATACACATAAGCTGGAAGCGTCCGTCGTGATTTGACGTCTATTTATTAAAAGGTTACAGTGTGGTGTTGTTCCTACGCTTATATTTGGTAGGATCCTGTTGATCCCTGCAATAAAGTAGTATTGCAGCGCAAATATTGAGTCCTGAGAGCACTGACCCCGACTCATTTCGTGTTCCCTAACCCTTGTTATAGCTGTTCCATATAGGCTCAATGGTGTTGTGGTAGAGTTATATGACCAGTCATTACTACTTTAATAGACAATTTAAATAAATATCGACGTTTAAATTTGGCACAGTATACCGGTACTTGTACTTGTGTAAAGAGTAACTCTTTACCGGTTCTTTTATAGAACACATTAAAGCGATATATCAAAAGTTTTTTTTTTATAGTAGAACCAATGACGAAAAATATTATACGGAAATGGTGGAAAAGCATCACAAACGCACCACTGCTAAACTAATCCCGAGAGGGTTGCAAAGAGCACGCTCGGCCAGTCTTGCACTGAATCATTTACAATTTGCGTTCATATTTTGACATTCTGTCGATAACAAAACTACAATTATAGTAATGTATTCCTTTGTAACATTGGCCCATATAAGCCATTGAAGCAATGCCGATACTTGCGTCAATTCGAGTTCTAATATTATTGCACCTTCAATATAAAATAACTGTTTATTACACCCGAGCGTTAGTGAAATGTTCGGATTCAGGCGATGGTGTTACAAAGTACTGTTCCGAACCGCAATCCTTACAGTTAGACCCTTATTTAAACAGCGGCTTTCATGAGTCCCCAGACAGCACTCTGAGAGGCTCACATTGCGGACGACTCGTGTTGCCGCACCGATCTTCTCCAATAAATGATTATACACAGATTTTCATATTGGAGTTTTTCTATTACACTTCACATTTATACTCAAGTTTGCTTAGGAACTTTTATTTGGAATGAAGGTACCCGCTGAATCCTGAAAGAATTCTGTGTTCATATCTACGATAGGGAAATTTTAGACGCGTGGATTGACTTGTGGTTTATAATCACAAATAAATTACATAATTTTATTAAGAGCATTATATGACTAATGGCTTAGCAGCAATCAAAATATATTATATACTATATAAAGTAGAAAATGTATTTGACTTCATTTGACAGTATATGTACATATGTACATATATGTTTCATTATATTCGTTGGATCTAGTTCTACACGCTGTCTTGTTACTTCTTTAATTTCCTTTCAATACTTACGTTTTCATGCCTGATATAAAAGATTGTTCAAAGGACTAAACAAAACCTTAGTGAGATATATTATTTTGGATAACTGTAAGAAGAAAACTTCGTATAAATTGCATGAAACGTTTGCCATTGGTTTTTTACCCTAATCTAAGTGGAAGGCATTGATCAATAAATACGTTTATAAAAGCGTATGTCTCCCCATAAAATCAATAACGTACATTGTTGTCGATAAATATCTTAAATTCGACGAATAATTCGTGTGATTCGAATTTAAACAGCTGCAAGCTGCGTTGTGGAATTAATATTTTGATTGGATTAATCTATTAACACAATATCCGTGTGCACAATGGATCCACTCGCGGTTGCGTGCACTATACAGCCAGAACCTGCACTACAGTAATTATATTATTTACTTATCTATCTATATTGCAACTATAATGAACAGCGATGTGGCTGATGGCGCATAGGAAATGATAGTGATGTTTAATAACATCGAGCATTTCTAGTATTGTTATGTTATGTAAGTAGTAACAGTTAGTTTCAATTGGCTTAGTGATGCTGCAACCATAAACCTTCGCTTTATATATTTGTGTTATTCGTTCTCACTATTTCTTTCCACGTTCTCAAACGACGTTTATATATTTGTATATTAAATTGAAGTTTTGAGAATCTAATATTTGTTTTGAACTAGTATTAGGAGATACAGGGAATCAGGATACAAGGAATCATATACATGTTTGAGTATATGATATTTTATATAACGTATACAAGTAAGTTGTTGAATGTTTGTTAAATTCCTGCTAACAGAGTTGTTGATATCACTTTTAACAAATATTGCGATGATACTATTACACCTACAACCTACAGGAAGAGGAGACTACAGGGAGACCTACATGCAGTTTAAGAAAGTGAGAGGCTACTATTCACGCAGACTGCCGTCTGTATATATTGTGATGTAAGATTAAGGATAAAGGTATTTGATATAAATTGATCAATCATATTCAAATCATGGCAATTCTACAAATTATTCTGATCGATTGGAAATGTATATATATATATATATATATATGTATAAATGCATAACCACGCACTAACACCATCAACAATACAACTTAAATTCCATAAATATGTTACTGCTGTGACCTGATTTTGCAATCATTACGATGACAAGTAAGTTCAGTACTTACTTACTCCTATGAACATGGTTTTTTTTCTTACTTATACAAATCTTGTCTTATCATTTCACATCAAGCGTTGAATATCTGTAATCTTTACATTTTTATTTAAATATACGGTTTTACTCACGTGTACCGTAATTTTTAAATAAATATGAATCTAATTCACGAAAGTTTATATTCTAATCTTTACATTTATTACGAGCTTAATCGTACTTTGTTAATCACAATATTTCCCATTAAAATATTATTGGATATTATGTAATTATATATTACTTTAGTGTAATCTTTGACTCATATGATTTAAATTAGTATACTTTATAATATTACACACAAAATATGCTAGTGTGCCAAATTACGTTATATTGCACCAACAAATACCGAAATGATAGCCAACTCGAACCGAAGTATTGAAGTAATACTGATTTGATGTACTCCGCTAACGTTATGTGCAGTAATAGCATCAGGTTTATGTTTCTGTGGCGCTTTAAATCCTGGAATGTGCGTGACATACAATTTTATGTTAATAGTAAGGCACTAAGGATATCTGGACATCTACCGGCCAGAGTTAATTCCGTTTTTATAACACCACAAACCCGAATGATCTGTTTACTAGCGGGTCAGTAATAAAAAAGGGGCCGTAGCGTCCATTACGGGGAGAGTAGTCGCGGCGTGCGGCGTCGCCCCCTATCAGGTTCCAAGTGAAACGGATCGTGGGGGGCGGTAACAGATAACGACCAACATGGCCGTTGGTAAATGTCAACTCGATGATATTGTGTGACCCAAAGAGGTGGTTTCTCTAGTATTTCAAATTATCTTTCAACATCGTACTATAAGTTGAATAAGTTTTTTTAGTAAGGTAAGTGCGTAGATATCACCAATGTCTTCTTCAGTCTTCTCTTATGTTAAATAAGAAATTAAATATTAATTTTAATAAGTTACTATTACATTGCGTTGGACTATAAATGCTATCAGCCCCTTCTTGTTTGGAAAGTAGTCCCTGTTAATATAAGGAATCCAAAAATACATACTGTGTTATATTATCAACATCCCAATAACACACAACAATCAAATGTTTTACACTAGGAATAAAAAGATATAAGTTTTTTAAATAAGTGGCAGCAAAATATGTTTGTAGATTTATGAATTTATAGACTTTGGGCGTAGTTACTTGAAATCGCATTTAAGGGAAAGCACATAGATCCTGATTCTATTCCATTTTCCATACTAAAATACATACATACATACATACAATAAAATAGAATAGAATAGCATATTCATTATTTCACACCATAAGGAATTACAATAAATCTTAAATCAACACAATTGTACATTCATACATAGTCTTATCGTTCAAAGCGACCTCTACTAGACAACCTTTGGATGGATTTAGTGTATATAGTACATATAAATAGGTGACGTTGTCTCATGAAAAATGGAATTTACGCCTTGAACAAAAGCCATTGTTTGGAAATCACTCAAATGACTGTTCTATGTGAAAACCGAACTTTCAACAACATTCAATGCAAAATATTTTTTTCAGTGTAACACAGATGATTGATTCAAAAGCATATTAAAGTGGGTAGTCTGAACTAAAACATGACTTTGTTTTGGCACCAGTTTTTGACTTTCGGTCTAAGTAAATAAGTATTCTTTGAACAGTTATTTTTTTTGTAATGAAAAAACAATTAAACTTGTAATGATTAATAACATTTATCGACATCCTGACGTTTGAATTGCTTGTCTATGTATTGAAGATAAACCTAAAAGAAGGATGAACATTTTCATATCACCTTATTACAGTAATCTACCAGTTCCCTGTGTCTCTTTTCTTAGTAAATTTGGTAAGTAATTTACTACTGTGGCAGAGCCCTACATAGGCCAGAATGGACCGGCTTGATCAGAGTAAAAAGACGGCCTCGCAGAAAACCGGTTGACATACAATGCTTTCATTGTATTGTTGTGCAAGTGAGGGTAGTAGTAGGGCGTTTCGCCTCTAGATTAACTTTTTGTTTCTAAAAGTTAATCTAAAGGCGAAACGTAATCAGTAAAGCAAACATTTCGAGTTGACGTAAAAGATCAGTTTGTACAGTCTGTATGAAGTACTTTGTTTTTAATTTTCCCACCAGCAGTAGGATTGACAGCAGTTTTCTCATAATATATTTCAAAATAGTTCATCATATCATCTGTTACAAAGTTTAAATGATGACAATCTATAAAAGACTATTAACAGTCATCTATATATCTCTATCTTTCATCACACCACGTCATCCATCATGTTGGACGTGTTTTCCGAACCGTATTTACTGAACGATCACGTTCATTATTCTGATTACAAGAGAACATTCGTTTTAAGCCAGCATTTAACTCGTATCGTTGTAAAATTATTATTTTAAGAGTCATTTACTTACATAACATAATTTGAAACGTCTTGTACCAGAAGGTTTTTTTTACATAGAAAAACATCGGGCCCAGGAGGCGCCTCTTTATGATTCAACGATCTCACAAGCAGTTCCATCCTTTGAAAATATGAATATACTTATTTCTTATTTTTCTTTTTGAAAAGACAACTCCCGTACTAGGGTTAATTTGACAACAGGAGACTTTATAAACATTCAAACAACCGACACAAAGAACACCCAGACTCACAATTTGGGAATTACACAAACTGTTGTCCCATGCAGGAATCGAATCTTCCGCGCCCACAACACCGTGGTGGCGAGTTGACCACTTAAACCGCTACGCCATACGTGCAGACTCTAGTAGTACTATGGTCCACTCTTTACAAATATAAGCAGTATTGTTGTAGTGTTCTCCACGAAATTATTAATCTAACGTATTATTGCAGAACAAAATAAAATACTGACAAAACCTATCTCCAACTTCCATTTGCGGTAGCACCTCGCCCTTAGGTATTAAAATTTTCATCAAATCTGGTATTACTTAATCCACAGGGAGTGTATCTGAGGTCGTGCATGCCAACGGGCCGCGTTATGCCACGATGCCGGTGACACATCCATTATAGTGACATTTTCCCGCCCTTTTTCCTGTCACATTTGACAGGTTTGAAAGCGACTCCTCCTCGCCAATGTTTTCGGGTTGATCCTCATCCTCCCCGCCCACGTACGTGATATATTGATGATTGAAAAACAACGTTGTAACGTGAAGAGATTTTACTCACACCATTAAGCCTTTTTTCGCTCTGATATGGATTTTGATCGAATCGAGCAATTTTTTTCGAAATGTGGTGATACGATCGACCTCTAAAAGGAGACGCTGAACCGTGGTGGACATTGTTTTAAGACTGTGTGACAGTGACGTGACCCATATCCCTCCTTTTATTTATACGCTTGAGAGCCTGTTGAGTTCGATACATGACGTTGATTAAGTAATTACTTAATCAACGTCATGTATCGATCTTTCTTTATTTGTAAGTTAATCACTCAATGGCCTCCGATTGAAGTGGACGTCCCATCTCACTACCTGCTGCGTTATTTATAGAGGCAATCTTCACATTGTTGCTGAAAAAAGCATCACCATCTTTACAGTGACATCTCACAATTTATTACTTTTATTGGTCACTTTATGCTTACGTGTAGTCTACAATCTATATAATATATGTATATGTACATATGTATACCTTATATAATCTTAGTACATTCTACATTTAATAATGTTGATATATGTTGCTTTAAAAACTAATCATACGTTTTTTTTTGTTTCAGGTAAGAGTCCAATCACGAGAAATCGTAAACGTATGTCACTAAATTATAAATTTACTATTCTGAAAACCAATTACACAATCATATTTTTACCCCTGACCGCACCACTTTGGCAGCGATGTCCGACATACATCCGCAGCCGCATCGAGGGTTGGGACAGAGAATACCGCGAAAATTAATTTCCAAATTTTAAATATCACGCTTTGTGAAGACACTGGTGCCGCTGAACTGTCCGTAATAAATGTCATTTGAGCACGTAACGACACTCTGGGAACATGGCTGACGACTCTCCACATCCAATTATGTCTCAAAACTGCCGGACATAAATTTCAATAACACAATTTGTCACAATTTGTGCCACCGTCGAAACTGCCGACGGCCCTTTGTTTTTAGAATGCGGTTGGCAGTATCAGGACCATATCAACCCTTTTACATGGATACTATAAAGCTTTCAATATGTGTAAGTTGTCGTCGTTTCTGTATAAGCGTTTAGTCTTGAAAATGAATACACAGAAGAATTTTTAACTAAATTGTCTTTTTAATACGTTAGTAAGAGGGCTCGGTCTTTCCGGCAAAAACCAGTTCGAGTTATAGGTCTGCGACCCTGACTTGCTTGAGCAATTTGTTACTCCAAATATTCTAATCCATTTCCCAAAAGTGCCTAAATTTGACTAAACAATTGGCATAATATGGTAATTACGCCTCCGCTAACCTTTCAGGGATATGGGCGTGAGTGCATGTATGTATATTGTCTTTATAATTTGGACAAAACTTTACAGAATAAAGTTTTTCTTAACAAAGTTACCAAACAGGAAATTATGAATAGTGTTTTATTTTAATAATATAATGGGACAGATGAATAGACGGGTCAACTGATGTTAAGCGACAACTGCCGTCCATGGACACCTGCAGCTCAAGACTCGTAAATGCGCTGCCCAACTTTGAGGGTGATAACCCAGTAAACACTGTTACATTGTCGTTATGTATATATGACATTACCAGTGTTACATGTTATGTTGCAGTAATGTAACATGGGAGTAACATGGATGTTGCTATTTCCTACTCAGCAACATAACATTGTTACATAACCTTTGTAACATTTTAGTGGCCTATTCGTTATGTTACAATTATGTATTTGCAATATTTTTGCAACGTAATAAGTTTAAAAAGTGCACAGAATACAATATTGTGACATTGCAGTGATATTTTTTCTACGTTAGTAATATATATGTAACATTAATGCAACATTACTGTTACATAAAAATGCTATGTTGCAGTAATGTAACAACATAGCATTCTATGAGATTTAACGTAGAAAAAATATCACTGCAATGTCACAATATTGTATTCTGTGCACTTTTTAAACTTATTACGTTGCAAAAATATTGCAAATACATAATTGTAACATAACGAATAGGCCACTAAAATGTTACAAAGGTTATGTAACAATGTTATGTTGCTGAGTAGGAAATAGCAACATCCATGTTACTCCCATGTTACATTACTGCAACAACATTACATACATGTAACAAAGTGTTATGTCACACGTTACATTCTGTTACTTCGATGTAACATTGCTGCAATGTTCGGTGTTTACTGGGAAGGTGTGTGTGATTGCGATGGAGGGGAAAGATTAGAGGGGGGTGAGGAGATGGGATAGAGGTGAGGGAGGATGAGGGGAGTGGAAAGAGGAGAGGGAGGATGATGAGAGCGGAAAGAGGATAGGGGAGTTGGGCCTACGGAAACCTCACCAATTTCGGTAAAATGCAACGCAAGCGTTGCTTTAGAACGTGTAAGGCCGTGGTATCGCACCGCCCGAGCCGGTTCATTCGTGCCAAAGCAACACATCTACATTATATGCCATACGAACTATTTCCATGGTGTCAAACCGACAGTCAACATATTAATTAATTATTTGTGATAACTATGGTATGACTGTACTGACCAAGTCTTGTAATTTAATACAAACAAATTTGAAAAAATATTAAAGAATTATACTAATTTTAACATTATTCACTCTATCCTCACTCTTTCGTTACGTCCATTGAGTTAGTAATCAAATAAAAGGTTAATTGAATTGCACGGTGTTCATCTTCAACAAATTAGTTACGGGTAAAAGAAATCAATATAAGTTTAACAAATAAGTTATAAAAAGTCAATATACATCAAAAATAAATCTGTTACTCATACGAGATATAAAATCAACATAATTCTTATGACGTTAAATCGTCTGGTGTTCGGAATAAAATGCCTTAAGCACCACATTACTTGACTTGCACCCCTACGGCAGGCGTATACTTCGCAAACTAAAATCGAGAACAAGAATTAATCGCCAATGAAAATTTCCACCGAGCCGTGAAATTACAATTTAAGCAACGGCTGTTTATATGACGTATAACCCAATATACTTAATTTGTACACATATGTAAATTACACAAGCATTAAGTAATATAAGGACGTATCACAATAACAAATAATTAAATGATATATTAAAGTTTTTTTTTATATGCCTATAAACTAAATAAATTTTTAAGTAATTTTAAATATATTAATATATGATTTAAGCACTTGCACCATATACTTATATAAACCTTGGGCAGAAGTGCAACACATAACTAAACTATTGCCATATATCGGGAACTACATTAATTTCAAATACAGCTATTAGATATCTAAGTCATTAAATCTAACATGTGTATAGAAGTCGTGAAAACGTTTTAAATCCATAACTTGGGAACTTATTTATACATAAATTAAAAAACACTCGAAGACTTGGTTCTCTTCAGTTTCAAGTATAATTGGATATTCACAGGTAGGTAGGTAGTAGTACGTATACTTATGTATATGCAATCATTAGATTATCGACCCCTGGGCATGAAGCCACAATTCGGCGCTACTTATACAGGGAAGCCTTATCTAGAACGTTCACTCGATACTGACTTACACATTGATCATACGATACTTTATAGGATTATGATATTGCTATATCATACTTTGTTACGTAAAATACCTTTAGTTAGCATATGGGACTTAAAAGTACATCGTAAATATGTACATATTTTTCAAATTTTACCAGAATTCGGAACCTTTTTTATATAAAGACGAGTCTGTATCATGTCACAAGAATGTTCTGTTATTCGACTGTACATATTTTAGTATGCGTTACGTTGTTTGTAGATTTTAGTTTTTACTAGTAAGGTAATCAGAGTTATAGAAGGCCATAGCTTATGTATGTTTAGCTTAATCTTTTGAGATAATTATACATATCCTAGCCCATTCTACCTACTTCTTCAGTTCCAAATTAATTGTAGGTTTGTGATGAAGTTTTCTCCTAAGTAAAGTAAGAAATAAAGTAAGTTACCAAAGTTTCCCACGATATAGAAATAAAGAAAATAATCTATAAAATAAATACCTAGAAGGTATTTGTTTTATAGAACCCAACATTGTCTAATCTTATACATGTATCAATAAATATATAACTTGCTCCATTCTTCTTACAAACATTTCATGGCTAAACAATTAGCTAATTTAAAAGCGAACGAATGGTAAAAAAGCAGTCCTTCAAAACATATGTTAATATTTATCTTCTAATGGGGATGTAAAGTAAAGCTTTTAATAGACATGTAATGTGATATTATCGTATTATTATCAATACCGCCCCTTTGTGCGCGATTGTACGCGCTTATAACCGCCCGCCCGGCTAAACGGTTCACTATATCCAAGTGCATGGGTAGCTCACAGCACGCGCCTGTACGCCGCGCCACGTAATAATACGCCTACCCGGCATGTCAGTACAACAGATCGTTTGATACGTCGACAAGGCACACACCACACTCGGCAGCCGTATGCTGCGGTTGTATTCTACTTCCAGTTCAGTAAAATTCAAATCAAACATTCCATTAATTGCACGTCTCGTGGCGATAACGCGCGTTTTATTGCTCCGTCTTTTATTTTCGTTTTTATTTCGCATCCCGTAATGCAATTGCATTCGAGCAACGCGGACTGTATTATTTTGTACTTTGTTATTCTTACTTTTATTGGTTTTTGTGCGTAAGTGAAAATGGAGGCGGCCTACGATACGGTGAGTTGGTAAAACAGTACAATTTGTTTACGTTTCAACTTTAATTTTATGGTTTCTGATTTACATTGCAATAATTTTATTTTTCGTACTACTACTACTATTTTTATAATCTCAGTCTCATTTTAAAATTAGGAAACCTTTAGACTTTTTTATTCACAAAAGCTTTTAATATCAATTGACTCCTGAGCAGCATACGAAACGCACAGACATTGTGAACCAATCAACGATGATCATTCAATCTATTATGCCTTTTAAACTAGTCACACATCTAATAAAATTCTGTACCAATCCCAAGGAATTTGTTTCTTTCTTTGTTAAATTAATAGCGCATTTGAATACATTGACTTTATCTTTAAAATTATATTTGTTGTCCACTATGGGTTGAACAGTTTAAATTAATAAAAATGTTACTTGACAAATATATTTTTAAATGGTATATTGTAAAGTACTTTTTGTACATACAAATTATGTTGATCAGTTTGGTCATAAAGATCCTATTACAATAATATTGTGTATTGAAATCAAGTAACACCATACATAAACTACACGATCACATTTTAATTTTAATCTCTATCTCCGTTTTTGACGTTAGTCAGATTGCCGAACAATCCTAATAGCTTCTCACATTATTTTTCCATAAAGAAGTACTCAAGTTATCGATTAACTTCCCTTTACCAGATCAGGTGATAAGATACTTCATCTAACCCGGCCCGCCCCGGTCGCTGTCATTCTCACCCTGATATCTTAAAACTAAAACAATCATTTTTTTACACAACATATGTAAATCTGCACGTATAATAAAATTGTAATAGGCCGAATTATATTAAAGAAAAACTAACATGGCACGATTCAGACCGATTTTATAACGTTTGTCTGTCTGTCGGTCTGTATGTTTGTTTGTACTACGTGAAATCTAATGCTGCTTTCACAGGTGTATTCCTAAAAGTCTAACTTAAAACTTAGGATAGATACTTGATTCTAAATTCCACGAATACGAAGTCGCGGCCAAAAGCTAGTTGTTCAATAAAATGAAATAAGTTACCTATATCAGGTACTTCTGCTGCCTTATACGTTTATTTGATTTCATAACACTATAATTAATATGAATCTAAAAATATGGCTTTAAAAAAATGTCACCTATTTTCCTTACAGTAAAGGAACGAACTGAATGCTAATCGCAGTAACTTTAGTTATTTTACATAACTAAAGCAAAAATGTAAATGGTTCTCTTTTATAACATATGATATTATGTTTCATAGAAAGTTTTATTGGGCCTAGAGGTCAACGTTTTAATACGATAAGTTCTGCTTGTCCTATTTTATAAATGCCCTCATAAATACTAAGCTATTATTACTTTTACTGGAAATATGTACTTTAATACTGTAGAATATCAAATTAAAGCTAAGCACGTAGCGTTAGCGTCGAAAAAAATGTCTTAATAATTATTACGGCTGGATATTACTATCCTACATTTTCTTGGTAGCTATTATATACTCCACGCGAGTCGACCAGAGAACAATAGAGTACTAGGCGTTAGGAGCTGCCTAGCTCTTTAATAGACCATTATTTTCATAGTCTCTCAATACGCATTGCAAGACCAAGAAATGCGGCTGTTTTGTTTTATAAACAAGCGCCTTTGTGTTTCCACATTCATACCTACTCATAACTTACTCGATTTACTCATATCATAAGGAATTGTAATTTCTTATTATTACTTTCATAATAATTATGATTCAACGTAAAATTAAAACACATTTAGGTTTTTAAAGTCGTAAAAATTTGCTTTCATAATATGCCAGTTATGATTATTTATAGACAAAACTGAGTTTACTTACGAATAACAGTGAGGGAAGAATGTCTTGATCAATTAAGAACATTCATACGAGCGACTAACTCTGTAATTATCTCTATTAGTTTCCTCAAAACTACTCTTCCATTAGGAAAGTTAACGTCCGAGGTACGGGCGGGCTACGTTTCACCTCTGTGTCATACCATATTAGTCATCTACGACGAGTGTCCAGGAAAATCCAACAAAGAATCATAAAAGAGAATGCGCAGTATGATGACGTTCTAATACGTTGCTCATGTTCTCTGATAACCACGATTGTTTCTATTGAAATGTTTTAATGTGGAATATTATAATATATAAGTGGCAAAAGTAATATTCTAATATAGTTTTTTTTCTTCTTAAGCTTGCGAGCCCCCCACGGAAGGGTGTAGAGGAGATAGCCAAAGCTCGTCACTAATCACAGCTGTGCAGTAACTAATTGTAATGTCTAAGATTTAAATTACATTTTGTCAACATGCTAATAATATATATTAAAAGTAGAAATCCAAATTAGTATAAAGTTCCTCATTACTCAGTTTACACCATAGAAACAACTACGGTTCTCACAGTCGTTGTGTATATAACTGAAAGATCTTTGTAATGTACACTAAAATATTTGTATATTTAATATGGGTTATATCATTTAAATATATTTGTATATTTAATACATACTTCAATAATTTGGAATAAGGTGTAATAAAATGATTGGTATACAAAATCATCCCTCTGATGAGTAACAAGGATTCTAAATTTCTTTTTTCTAAAAAACTTCTAATTAAGAGCTTAAAAATAAAAGCTATATTAAGGATGTATTGAACACATTCTATTTTCCTTCATAAACAACCTAAATTGCTATGTAAACAAAACATTGTTTGTACCTGTATTTGTCTGTAAAATTGAGAAATATATATAAAGAAGGTGAGCGTTACTAGTTGGTAGAGTAGTGAGGAATACGATCCTGGCACAAATTGATTGAAAGCGACATTTGATATAAAATTGTGTTGTGATTGATGCGACCCCGCCTCGAACGCTGCTTCGCTAAGTGCTCTGTCGTGGTGTTGCTTATACTTACTTGCCTACATATATCGCATGTACGTACGTAATGCCATTAGATACACGTCAAAGAGATGTACATAACGTAATGACACTTTATTGTACGATAAAAACATTCCTAACTGCACAAAAAACGTAACTCATTTGTAATACATTTCCTTTAATTATTTTGTAAATATGCTAAGCGTTTAAGATATTGACAACTATATACTAACTACTACTACAACTATATCTATATAATAATAATAAATGATAATAATCAACTCTGTCTGTATCTGTCTGTTGCCTGTTTCGTTTTCGATTTTGTTCGACACCCTACATAAAGGGTTTGATTAAAAACACAATATGTCTGACAAGAAAAATTGGGAAAAATGTATATAATTCCTAAGGAGCATTGACACTTAAAAAAAAAACATTTCACTATCACTAGACCTTGGCAACCCCAAAATATATATCAGAGTAAACCGTATATTTTAATATATATGAAAATTCCACTTACGAAAGTTTTTATTCAAGTACGATATTCAATAACATATTTGAATTAATTTGAATTGCTGTTTTCAATAATGGCTATAGTAATCTGAGGTCAACATACAGGCTGAATACCTAAATACGAGTTAGGTATTCACCTTTCATAATCTGGAACAGTTTATCATGAAAATGACAGCTTCTCTTAAAACTTTACTCCATTACGCTGCTATTCAGAGAAAGATAGAGCTTATTTTTCTAGGTCATTCGGCCCAAAAGGGTGAGATGAAACGCTTGACAAATGACACTACCAGCATGGTTAATTTACTTTACAAATGCTTTTAAAGTTTTCATCTGAATAGCTAATTGGTTGCTGAAATTACTTGCGATTCTGCGTTAATGCTTTAACGATCTCTTTTACTGCATTTCCTTGACTACATATATTAAAAAGGAATTACATTAAACTAACTTCCAAAATTGAGGCACAGAAATTATTATTATTATTATATTTAAAACCTAATTTATTATTTATGAATTATAAAGGATTGGCCATTCTAACTAATTTAGAAAACTTATCCTATATAGCAATAAACATGTATAAGTCATTATATAACACAACAAAATGGCTTGTAGATTTGTTATAAATGACGTATTATCATCGAGTATGCATAGCTTTGTTCCGTCTGATCCATCCATCACGTTGTGGATTCATAAGTCTTTGTGCAGATGTAACTTGCACAATATACGGACACAATGTGTTTCTACATGATAAAACTACCTACCAGTGATACTATATGACTCTATACTTGGCAACACTGTTAATAGTATTAATGTATTATTTATATATTAGTACTATTATGTAGTATGTAATAAAGAGAAACTATTGTAATTTTAAATTGAATCCTAGACCTACTGAAATCCTCCATAAATTCTAAGTGTAAAATTCTTTAAAAAAAAACAAATTTAAAATATTTGATAGCTCATTTTTTTGAATTCGTTTCTAATGCCGTTTTCCCCTAGTTACATCAGCCGTGTACAAGAAGGTTTATGCAAACTTCCCCGCAAACTCATCTTAAGCAGCCACGCCCTGGCAGCGAGTGAACGATGACGTGATTCAAACGCGATATATCGCTTCGTAGGGTAATATTGTGTCGCGGGACCAACTGATAGCTCGGGCCCTTCAGCAAAAAATAAGGTCGCCCGTTTACACGAAAGCAAAGGCTTTAAGTGACAGATACTAGATAAATGTTACGACGCATTAGATAAGGGTGAAGCGCATAAAAAGGTCGACAAAATCTGTTATAAAAAATGCACTACAAATTCGAACATGCTGGATATCTAGCGAGAACGTGAAGGAGCATGGATATAATTATTGTGTTTCGGGTAACTTGGTGAATGCTAGTACAGTTCCCATTTCATTATACACGTGTGTAACGGACAGAGGCGACGGTCGGGCCAAAGTTAGATTGAAGGCGACGACGCGTCGACGCTAGCGCGTGCTTAAACTGTATCCTAGCTCACTTAGAGCAAGATTTACACCAACTTTGTTCCACGGCGCCTGCCTGCCACTATATCATATAACGTGTTTTACTTTAGCCACTTAAACTCTGCTAAAGATACTAGAGCTTATGGATTTTTCTAACAAATTTGTTTATTTATTTTATTTTTATACTCTATTTTTAAAACCAATATTGTATAATAATACAATAGATTGGAAACTCTCTAGTAATTAAATATGTTTTACGACGAAGCTAAAGAAATCTAAAATTAGTGGCCTGGAATAACTCGATTCCTATTAAGTTCCATTTCGTGACCTATGCTATGATGCCTATAGAATCGGGCTGTAAAGTGATTTTAACGTAAAAGTTATCCAAATAAAGTTTTAAAACTATTGTCGGTTAGAACTTGAATCTTCTGATAACTTTGTTAGAGATTTATAATACAAGTATAAACGTTACAACCGGCTATATAAAATCATGAGGAATGGAACAATATATGTATATGTATAAGACTGTTACAACATAGGTAGAAAATTTATATATTTTTTAAGTGTGGAAACCTCAACAGTATCTTCATCGAGTAAATGATGATGCGGTTATGTCGGACTGGAACCGGCTAAAACCGTAAGCCGTGTGGCTTACCTCACATACTCTATAGTCAGGAGTCAAGGTATGCCCTAGAAGGATTACCACTCAACCCCCGAGGTAGAAAATATAGATGTTTTCTTGTATTTCATTTATTACTTAAATAGTGTAGGTTAATAGGATTACGAGTATACGAAGATGTTTAAAATTTATTTTTTACTAGTTATTGAATAGTTTTATGTTAAAACAAAATGTTTTGCACGCAGTTCATGAACTAAGGAGTAAATTGAATTAGAAATAGTTTTGATATAAAAATATATTGCGGAAAAACATCTTATTACATATTAAATTAGAATATATACATAACTATTAAAATAAATAATACTATATTCTATCAATCACAATATTTAAAAACGCGATTATGACGCATGTTATAATCATAGCATGCGCAATGGGTTTAACCAACCAGATATCATCTTTCACACATTCCTGTTAAGTATTTATATTAATAACAAATTGTAATACACTAGTTACAAACAAAATTATAGTAATGGAGAATAGAAAAAATAATTGAATAAAATGTTATTTGTTATCAATATTTGTAACACATACTAAATTACACACATCAATGTAAGTAGTACACATGCAATGGTGTCCAACTCTATCTATTAATTTGTTCAAAAGAAAACACATTCCAATACCACAAAGAAAGTTTTATCGAAATATCTAGAAATAAAGATTTATCAATCTCAATAAAATGGGTTTCCCTTCTGTGACATTAGTGTGTGTAAAAGTCGTAGTAAACAAACTGTATCGATAACACAATAATATAAATCTATCAAAGAGTAAGCTTCATGCCGCATACTATGCATTCTTTTCTACCATACTGCATAATTAATATATTAATATTTAAAACCGACAACTGCCGACCGGCGTTTCTAAGAGGAAGCCTTATCATATCAGCACAGCATGCAGGCTATGATGACAGATACGTCGGACGGACGTGTCGACGGAGGAAGTACCCTAGTGGGCGGTTTCCGTCGGCGCGTGCGCAACTTCAATGATATAAGATATGAAGCGACATCGAACCACCTCACCGCACAGTATCAAGTTACATATCCGGTTCACTTACACTCGTCTAATCCACCACAAAACCATACATAAACGTAGATTAGTTTACTCTTTCAACAAGTGCTTAACGTCATTCAGGTTGTTGTGTATCGTTGTCGTCGCGATAATATTATAATTTAATTTAATTAAATTCGATAATACTTAATCTCTTTTATACTAACCGTCCCTCTGAATAATTTGGGTAATTTAATAATATTATTACATTTTATTACCACTATTTAAATTACGGCTGCTTGCTGTATGCTATATACATAACACTAGCACTAGCTCTATGAGAACAGAGCCGTGAGCCAAAGTAATAAACTTTGAAACATCATATCAAGTAGGTAAGTATATTATGATTTCTACGACTTAAACATAAAGTATCGCCTAATCTAATTCCCGCTATATGATTTCAACAAACAAAGTGTTAATACCATATTATACCGATGTGAAACGTTAAGCTAATTTTAAATACTCTTGAAGTACCGCACTCGGTAATCAACAGTTAAAAACAAATAGAGAAACCTCACAATTGCTCTAATTACCAGCTCCGTTACCAAATCACGAGAAAATTCACGCCTTCCACCCTCCACGTCACAATGAGGGAATGGAAGAAGCCTGTGAAAAAGCAAATTAAATTAATTGTGATGTAAACGAGGGTAGGCCGGGCACAGTGCGTACTGTAAATAATAGATGGCGTTGGTTTCGAGCCCACCCCTTTACAATACAATTTTATTTGCCGAATAAAATGTTGGTCGCGCGTGTGGTATTACTTAGGTAGTTAATAAATAAATCGAATCAGTCGCTGCCTTAAATAAAACTGTTTGTGTGTTATTGGCATTCAAATATGTTATTAACGTAACGATTTCGATTGTTATTTGTTATACAATATATGTAGTTAGATGTAGGTATCTTTATTCATAACAGCTACTCATTTTATTTAACAACTGTGTATTCATGTACATTTATGCAAATAATTTAAATTTTATTTTTTCTGGATTTTCTGGATTTTTTTAAATATTTATATATGACAACAATAAATAAAGTTCTATAGATTCGTAACCTAAATTCCTCTTTTTTGTTAATTAAAGTTTGACTTTATAAGTATAGAGATCTGCATATCATAGACACATACTTAAAAACTCACTCGCCTTTTGGTACATATTGTCACATAATATTTGAAGGACATACTTAGGCCAATTTACAAAAACGTTTTAACATTTTTTAAGGTAGCGCCATACTGTCAACGGAGGAATTTCAACTCCCCTAATCCTGTAAATACTATCTTACTATCGACTATGTAGTGAATATTGAATTATATTAAAATTAATTCAAACACCTAAATTACATTGAACATGCTACTTACGGAGCGAAATTATTTGTTTGCAATATTGAAAGCGCATGCCACAAGTTCGTTAACGTAGCAATGAATTGCTAAATTACTAATTTGTTGATATTCTAATACGTAGGTAATTAATACCTACTAACGGTCAACAGTCGAATTTAAACGCTATCAGCGTGTTTGTTACTAAAATATCATGTTCTTCGGTTCAAGCCGAAATAGTCGGAATGAGACGATTTTCGATTCGATATGTTGCTCTAATACATGCTCTAATACACCCGGAGCTTTACTAAAATCTATTTTGAGTGTTCCATCAAACAACTCATGATATCGTTCTAAGATCATAGATTTATACAATGATTTGAGTATTCTTGTTGGGACGTTCGATATCTTCATTGTAATTATAGCTGTAAGCATACGAATGAAATATTTGTATCACCTCATTGAACTGTTATTAAATAAGGATTCAATTTGATTTATTATAACTTCACTTAATTTAAAATACCTTTATCCTAAGTTCGCCTCACATAATGAAAATTTCATGATGATAGACTGAGTACCTATTTTAGACTTGAAAAGGTAAAAAACAAACTCATTCATTAAACATAAATAATGGATAATTTTAGTATAGTGGTAGTAGTAAACTTCAGAAGAAAGAAGTTGTCAGCAGAAGCTTTAGAAGAGAGAAGAACAGAAGAAGCTACTCGTTCCCAGTTACTCACTCAACCTGGGTGTGATGTGTGCACTAGCTGCTCGGCCCATCACAACCTCCTTGAGTGAGCGACTGTGGTTGAGACTATCGTCAAACCTCGACTCCAGATCAAGAATGTTAGTTTATGTTTTTAAAACGATAAATATTATGTCCTTTTAAATACGCACACAAAAAATGTGACACTGATATCCATCTAACTCTTTCTTTTCTGACATCATTTACCAAGTTCATCACTCTATATGAATCACTAATTAAATTGAAGTACGCAAATAATACCTGTTATTTAATCAACCTTACGTTAATTAAGGCTTACCTTACTTAACAAAACGTTACTAAGATTTAAACGTTATTAAAGCGTACCAAAAACGATATGAATAAATTATTTTCACATATTTGCATGAATAAAGGTAGAATGTGACTGCTCATAATTATAAGACTGTAACACCGTTACTGATGTACTTGTATATATTCATTTTGAAAATAGATTATTGATCGATTGATTACAAATGGTATTAACGCATTTGATCAGTTGAAACTACAACAGAATAATATGCAGTATTTATGCTATGCACTTTGTTGAAGATATTAATACACATCTTGTCGAGTATTTTATAGAAGAACGATTGGCCGATCGACAAAAATAACATCACTAACACACAGAAAACAGACGCGTTCGATCGCGTGATTTATACGTTATTGGCTATCGGCCGGCGGTTTACGACAACCACATGTCGAAGATCATACCACGAGTGCTCAGCTGATTAGTCAAAGGTAACCTGATAAATATTGATATTTTTGTGAAACATGTTTCAGGAACGCTGTACAGATTTCTGCAAGGCCTCTTTTTTAATTTAAATAAGAACACGTTTAACAGGCTCGGTTACTCCTATAATGTTTTGATAACTGAATGGTTTCTATAACCCCAATAAAGGAATTGTCAATAAGGTTGCAACGAGCATATGGGCCGCGCCCTGTGTGAGAGTATTTTATATAAAAAATGGGGCACTGGTAGTGCAAGCAAATGTTCTTTCTTTTAGTTTCTTTAGCAATTATAAATATACCTCTATTTTTGATATAATAATTAATTTCTTAATACCATAGATGATGAAATTTTAAAAAAAATAAGCACTATTAAATTTATAACAAATATTATATCTTAGGGAGGTGCCTACCACTTTCTACTTAAACTCTGGATGCCTTAAGGGAAAAAGACTGCTTTGTTCGTGTAAAGTAGTCTCGCAAACATCGTTATCCGAGAGCAGTACTCTGTTAACGTCAAATAGTGTATTTATTTTATCATATCCAAACTCAGTGCAATAACTATTTGTAAAATATTGTGTAACTGCCAATACAAACTAGCATTCAGTTGTTATTGGATAATAAATGTGTCATTGGACGGTAAAAATTGATATGACACTATACAATTTAAAAGTGTATTCGAACCAGTTACAAATGGTAATATTCAAGACTTACTTAAATAATATTAGATTTTAAATTTGAACGTATTTCAACTGTATAGAAAACCATCTACAAATGAGTATATTTTATTTACTTAAAAAAATAAAACATTTTTGTACAACAAGGTTCTAACGACTATCGGTTTATGGTTACTAAGATTCTAATTTAACTTACATTATTTATTCTGATATAACCTAATATAGTTTAATAAGTACTTTCAAGTAAGCATGCTTGTTTGTTAGTACAGAATTTGAGTAATTCAAAGGTTGAAGACTTTTGAATTCGAGGTTCGAGAGACTTTTGAGTTTGATTTCGAAGTTCTTTTTTTATAGTAGATAAGCACATTCAATGCGTTTTTCTAATTTATTTGCGCAATAGATAACTAGTCATTCCCCTTTTATTCCATTATCAAAACACACCCAGACACAGGATTTTTTATTAAAAAAAAACTGCAGGAATATACTCATTCGAATAAAAAACAATTATAACCGTTCTATAATAGGCTACATGACTGACAAAACGGTAGGTGTGGTACATTTTTGTATGAAATATGTAGTCGTGACGTCACGGGTATGTATTGTCAATAAATTCCCTGTTAAAGTTAATTTGATAGATAAAAAAGTTAATTTAAAACTTTACAGTAAATCAGAATGACAATCGTAAACTATTTTTAGCCCGGCTTAGTGAAATAATTTAATTTAAGGTAGATGACTATCATCTACCCGTTGGAGAAATCGCTAACATAATATAAACAAAAAGATACAGTCGAACCTGGAACTTCGTTGTTTTTTGATGTCGCTAAAAACAGCTCTTTTGCGGTCAAAACAGACTATCGCAGGAAAGTGTGGTATGTTGGTAATGAATAGATCGTATGTATTTTAGGTATTATAAGTCTTTCTTCTCTTTGGAACCGGTAAGTTGATAAACAAGCGTCGTCGTCAACACACGCAAAATGAAAAATGTACCTCATTACTTTGATTTCAACAATAAATAAGAATGAAAGAAACACCATCTGTTATACAATTGTATTTACATTGTACACCTTTTCTAAGAGAAAAATAGATCTATGCACACTCACAAAGACAAAACATTCGGACTCTTTAATCATTTGACTGGCCCGTTGGACTAGTGGTTAGCGATCCTGACTACAAGCCAATGTTCGGGTTTGATTTCTACCCAAGAATATCTGTATGATGAGCACGATCATTTGTTCTGTGTCTGGCTGTAATTTAACTTTAATATGTATGTATTTAGAAATATATAAATATGTTTATCAACAGGCTGGTTACCATAATACGAGTACAAGCTCTGTTAATTTAAGATTAGACGGCCGAGGGTGAGATAGTGGATTTATTTAAGTTATAAAATATATATAAATTAACCTTATTACTACATAACAACCACCGTCATCATTTCCTTCTCATTATAAATTCGTTATAGTGTAGCATACCACACAGAACAGTCATCAAGTAGCACAATTGTTCACCATTATCTATTCTTACACCTGGGCGCATTGATATGCGCTTAGTGTATGCATGATTAACCATGCAATGTTTCACACTTAGACATCAATTGTGTACACCGCACTTGTCAATGCATCCTCTACCTGTTATTATAATTACATCGCTTAATGAGCATCAAATTATGTATGTACATATGTCATATCAAAGATCTAGATTCAGTAGATAGGTCGACAGATACCTAAATGATGTTCTTTGAATATATTTTTGCATATTTCTAAATTAACAATTATTTGATAATAATCGTTAATTTAGAAATATGCAAAAATATGTACTAGCCTTCATTTATAATTAACTTTTATGTTCTTGTTTTCCTCTAAAGAACGTTCCCGTACAAGAGAACCATTCTTTGCGTCTTGAGACTTTACAGTGACGTCATTATATATCTGCCATTGATGAGAGATTAACTGTTAATAACACAAATATATACAAAATCCTGGTTATCTTGCACACACTAAATATTTAAACCAAATATTACTATTACCAAATTTATTGTTAAAATTATTATCATCAGTTACTGTATTTTTGTTGTTGGATTAATTGAGAAATATAAAAGTATATTGTTCAATATTAAGCAGCTAACTACGTGCTAATTTATGTTAAATTACTCATTTGTAAAATAGAACTAAGAAAAATTACGCATTATTTATGCTTACATAATAAATGTATAGGCATAATTACTAATGGCTGAAATGCATAATGTTATGTCACCAATATCGCTTTTATGAGTTATCTGTATTAGAGCTATTTGCAGGAATTTTCCAAAAGGAGAATTCGTATCCAAACGATTTACAATAATTAAAAAAATATGTACCATTTATTTTCTGTATTCATAAATATTTATAGAATACTCCGTAAGCCGTATCCTGTTTAAGAAGTTCTTTTGAATCAATCTTTAAGATAAGTAGTGTGTGTGTGTGTGTGTTATCCTAAATAGCTATTTATGACCTTTGTAAAATCTTATTAAAACTAAATTAAATAGCCAAGTGATTCATTCTCTGAGCACCTTAAGAACATTTTTGAAAAAGAATACATATTATTAAAAAAAGTTATTTATATCTGTAACCAAATCGTTAAATCACCAGTTGTTTTTATAATCCTAACCGCTGATACATTTATTACTTTCCCGCTTTGTAATTCATGCATATACACACATGTTTACGTGTCACTAAAATGGAAAGGACCATATGTAATCAGGTTTTCAGTGTATAGAGCAAGAAATATTAATTATGTCAAATATACTATTAAGTTATTTTAAATACTAGCTATTATCAATTTGCACATTGCACTTTCTAGCTGTAAGTTTTCCAAACATAATAAAATTAAATTAAATAATACTTTTAATTAAAAATCTATTGATTCAAGAGATCCTAATCATTTTAAATATAAAACAAATATAAATACATTTTTTTTAAATATAGGAGGACAGATGAACAGACGGGTCACCTGATGTTAAGTGACTACCGCCGTCCATGGACACCTGCAACTCAAGAGTCGTTTGTGCGCTGTGAAGGGGAAAGAGGAGAGGTAAGATGAAAAAATGGAAAAGAGGAAAGAGAGGGGAAAGAAAGGGAAAGAGGAGAGGGTTTCGGTCTCCGGAAACCTCATTAATTACGGCTAAATGCAACACAAGCATTGATTCACAACAGGTTTTCTGTGAGGCCGTGGATGGCTCTACGACGATATAAATACATATTTAAAAATATTATAGCATTTACAGTGTGAAAGAAAAATTATAATTATTGATTAGACTAAACCAACTGGGGACTCTTTGATAAATATTAATTTTACAATATAAAATTACACAAACTGAAAATGGGACCATACTAAGAAATAACCTTAAATTAGTAAAATTGTATTGAAAGAAAAAACTGCACTATTAACTTAACTTTTACTAATATATCCATTACGTACATTATATTACAGATAAACGTTATAACCTATCTCATTTCCACTATTTAGACGATTTAAATAACGCCTTACTTGTCAAAATCCATTCAGACGTCTAAGCTATAAGCCGTGACAAAAATACATCATACTTACATAGGTATATATGTAATGTAATAATGGTCTAGTCTTGGAATAGAATGCCTAACACTACATGGCATAAACTGCTTGTACCATGTAACAAATGTACCTTACAATTTGCTTATAGAGGCCTCGCCTTGTCTTACTAAGTGTAGGTACCAGGTGGGCTTACTCGCTGGCAACTCGCGCATTCGTAGCTGGTGCCAAGTAACAGGCCTACGCTGCTAAGCCGATATCAGCTGTTGTCGTATTCTACGACAGCGCACCGTAGACTTCTACATGTTAGACTAATGTCTATGTTATCATGGTATGTACTTAATATACGTAGGAAATGTAAAAATGAAATGTACAGAAATGTTTAAAAAATGCTATTCGAATATCGCTTTCAGCCCACTGAAATTAATAAACAGTCTACTTATAGTAATCTATCAGCAGCGTATTCATACACATACATATATGTCCATAAGGGGAGGCATAGGAGTATTAAATATTTACATTTTACCAGTTCGAATTCGGTCCCGCTAACGTAACAGGAGACAAGCTTATTACCGTCAATGGGACACTATACATTTTAATATATATACGAGTATATACTCAAATAATATTTTCATAAGCGTTATTGCAAGTTGTCACTCAAAAACTGCATCAATGATCCAGTTAAGTATTATTTAGTACGAAACTGGATACCTTATACAACAATTGGAGACGCCTTCATGTGTCCAACAGTTGACTAAAGTACCTATAATCAATGCAAATAAAATAAATTCTATTCTATTCTATCCTACAGTTGAACCTACATTGAATAATTGATTAATTGAAAAAAAATACCATTAAATTTTAAAATATAAAATCAATTTTCAGGTCACATAAACTCAGCCTTGCAGATCTAATACATTCATGTTCAATATTGTAAAATCACAAAATAAAGCACCGAAAACAGAGCTCACATTACGACACCCCATTTCAGAGATATTCATAAAAATGCAAAGTATATCGCCGAGCATAACATACCCCTGTTCTTCTTGTATTGGTACAAGTATGTCTGTAATAATAATAAAAGTTAATACAAAAACATCGGGCTATTACGAGAACAACATTAAAGGCCAACGGTATAATTGTTAGGAGGTTCACACTCGCGGCCGGTAATTTGGCACCGTCGACATTGTGTCTATTGCAACACCAATCCCATACGACGATATTACTGAAATTGCTTTTATTATATCTGGTAACATCGATACGATATATCGCAGTTAGGAGCCACATGTTGTCATTAGCTTGTAAGTTTTTATTGGTTAATATATACGTATAATTTTGCAGTTTTTTGTTACAAGAATGAGTTATTAATCCCTTGATTTTTGGCCTTAGAAAGTTTGTAACTAAAATCTAAGAAATAATGTAACATGTCACAAGACACTTTAAATTTTATTACGCTACATTACGCTGCAGAATACGTAACCAGAGGCGAATACGTAACGTGTAAAGATAAAACCTCTATAAAGAGTCTGATTAAAAATAAGCGTGAATTCATATTTTTAATAAGATACAGTAGCCGCTATTAGTTAAACTGACAGTATAACATACATACATATACACAAACCTTACTACCTTCTTGGTACGCAGAAACAACAGCCTATCACTAGCTTTTATCAGTTCATACTCACGAGCTTTCTGTACTATCATTAAACCAGTGGAATAACACATGTCAACATTCCTAATTTTATAGTTAACAACTAAAGTTAATGATTCGCTCACGTCTAAACTTGTTTAGTTGCAATTAAAGGTAACACCTTATAACGCAGTTTGGTACGTTAATTGTCAAACTTTCCCGACGCCATCTATGAATATTTATTTACGTACCATTGCACATATAGGAAAATATATTTGAGCCGTACAGATATGCCTGTCATAAAGTAACATTTAGTAATAAGTACTAAGCGGTAGTCATTTCTTTTTGTCCATAAATATCGTTATTAATTTAGATATTTTAGGGTGGTTCCAAACACTGAAAATATTTTTTTATTATTATATGCCACACTTGTACGGGTCGTAAATATGCAAACAATTTTTTTTTTATTAAAATAAGAATGACATGTATTCCAAAATGAACTGCAGAATATTTTTTAAAATAAAATAAATCAATTCAACTGTGAGGTAGAAATAAAATGTCCTTAAGTCTAGAAAGTCGAGTGTAATTTTCGGGGCGAGTCTACCCCTCCACGAAATTGAAGGTGTTTAGTTTGTTTCGAGCATCTGCATGGGGCTGAGTTGTTTACAGTGTCGAGCCGGTCTCAAGACAATTTATTTAAAAGGTGTCGCGGCGCAATCCACTCAACGATCACTGGCGGTACAAATACCCGACCTAGAATAACCTGGGTATAAATCACTCTAAGGAAATAACTTGGTCGACCCATTTACCTAACTGGACGTGTCTTTAAACAACGTCTTCTAGTATCGATGTCACTCACCCTGATGATGTTGTGAAAGCTTCGCACTAATGTTGTTCTATTCAATGGAAACACTGCAGTCAGTTTGGTTAATGACGGTCAATAAAACTCGTTTTGGGAGGCTCCAGGATAATGTTATAATATTTTTCATTTTACAAAACTTAATTGCTACGTGCTTATAAATAAATTGGTGAAAAATAAGTGACTTTACTAGCAACACTCATCAAATACAGCCTAATAAAAGGTGCATGGTTAAAGACATCGAGTTTTTTGAATTAGTATTTTTCAAAATAAAACAGACTGTTTATAAAAGTGCATGTAACTGCTTATCATCATCGAACGGACTATATATTATGTATTTTTGGGAAATTAGTAAAAGAAAACAATGTAACAGAATCATTGAAACATTTGTTAGTATAAATAATTTACTGTCAACTGCGATTTTAAAATTTGCGACTTTGAAATTGTATTAATAACAAGAACAACAATTTCAAAGACGTTTCATTGACAATTCAATTCAAGTTTTAAAACTACTTTTCCAAGAGTCTTCTGAACCTAAATTATTAAATGACAAGGGACATGTCAAAATATTTTACAAAAGACATGATACGTAGTGACTTCGTTAGTCACAAAGAGATTTATAATTACAGGAGATGAGAAAATAAGGGAAAATTGTATTAAATCGTGGGTTATCTGAGCTCTCACTTTTATTATTTCGGAGATGGAGCGGGACGACTTCGAAATTTACTTAATTATGTTATAAAGATACTGATCTGAATAAAGCGGGCGAACGATGAAACGCTAGGGAATAATCGTCTGGTCCGACAATTGCCATCTCATCGCCGCGGAGACAGTGCCGACACGCGACGGTTTTATTACTTATCACTTTCGTCACAACAGCTTTATTTATTTATGCAGAAAGTGAATAGAAATAATCAACAAATACTTAACACAGTAAAAAGATTTTTCAAGTACAGGCCTCGCATAAATCTTACTACTATTGTAATAGCAAAACTTTAGATATGTCTGAAGGATTCTGGATAAAATTTGGCACACAAATAGATTATAGTCTAGAATAGCACATAGACTACAAAATGTAAGACTTAAACTTTCCACCCGAACTAAGTCGCGGACTATATTATATAAATATTAACGAAGTTTAATCATAACCGATTTAGTCACCCACTTTTTATGGCATACTGTGTACTTTATGCCCCCCATTACAGTATATGCAGTCTCAATTTCGTTAGCGTGGTCGTTGGTACTCGTATAGTTTACCGCCGAGCTGAAATAGAAAACGGCTGGTGATTAATTGCCAATTACTCCAACTGCCGAGTAATTCCCTCGCCCACTTGTCGCCATGTAAGCTCGCATATTATTTTTCCATCGAGTTAATACATGAATCGAAACTTAAAGGCAGAAACTTAAGTGAACAGTCTACAATTTTAAACTTAAGACAATCACTGTTTACGAGATGCATAGTCCGGAAGGGGCTAATTTAAAGCTAAATCCAACTTAGGAGGAAAAACAAGTGCCGTACAAATAAATACGAATCACTTTTTCAGGCTAATCGCACATGTTATTTAATAGTCTATTAAGTAAGGTGTTAAAATATGCAAAGAAATGATCAAATAGCTAAAACTGTAATAATATCGATTACAGGCTATATAATTTATCGTTAATTTATGTAAGAATAATGCTTCATTATATTATATGTATTAGATATTATATAATAGCCATAGACTACATAATTAATTCATCGCCTGCCGACATTTTCACACCTACTCATTTTTATATTAATATCTAATGATAACACGAGTGTAGTGTAACGTCCCCCAATGCAAAATTGTAATTTGCTGTGATATAATTCAATATTTAGAGAGACGTAATTGAATATTTTTCCAATTTGTTGCGCGTAATGGGGCAAGATTGAGTTGACGTCCCAACAGGGCGGCGCGGCGCGGCGCGGACGGCGATTGAACGATGGCGCGAGCCTGACAACGACCCTGCCTCATCTACGCATCGACACGCATTCATTTTCATACATACGCAATATTTATAATCCATTAAAACAATACTAATAATTAATTACGCAATTCCAAAATAAAAGAATACGATATTGTTAGTTATCCGAGAAGCATTACGATGAGAAAAGCGCTTTTAAACTCAGAATAATATTTAATAATATAACAAAAAAAGACAAAATTAAAGAATTGAAATGAATTGGAATCATTTTTGGTTTTGTACATAGAACAAATGGCACAGTAAAAAGTTAGACTGTGCTAGTGGTATGTTGTTCTAAAAAACATTTGACCTATTTTTTATAGTATAGGGGGCCAAACGAGCAGACGGGTCATCTGACGGTAGGTGACTTGAATTAACCATGAACACTTGCAACTGAAGAGTCACAAGAGTGCTGTCCGCCTTTTAGGGTAGGGGAAAGAGGAGAAGAGAAAGGGAGGAGGGGAAAGAAGGGAAGGGAAAGGGGGTTGGGCCTCCGGTAACCTCACTCACTCGGTTACACAATTTTTTAACAGCCGCTTTTCTATGAGGCCATGGTAATTCTCCGTTCAAGCCGCCCCATACATGCCGAAGCATCGTTCCCCCACGCGACAACTTAGAACCTTACTCTAAACAAACGATTTTAAGAAGACTGTTTTTAAGGCCCATTACGTGCTCGTCATAGGTTACATTACCTATGTCGAGCATGTAATAGTGTAATGCAGTATGTAAAGTTAACTTCATTATTGTGGTACAGAAGACAAATATAGTTGATCTTTTATGTGGAAAATAATACGTTCGCCAAAGGGTCACCCCCGCCGCACCTTAACCTACTGTCCAATGTAATACCCAAATCAAATTAGATACAATAACTTCCTTTTTTATTTTCAGACTACACCCAATCACGCAAATTCAGAATATATAATTATGCTTCAAGTTTTGAATCGATTTAAAAGATAGACAAAAAAAACGATGTACCCCAAAAAAAAAATGATTGTTATGTAAGGCAAGAGATTCAAATTATGTATTAAACTATATTTAAGTAATTTATTTATTGAAGTAGTCGAAGGTATTTTATTTTCTTTGTCACCTCCGCACTCGTAAATTATTATTGAAATATAGCCTTAAGAGATTGCGGAGTTGACAAAAAAAAATACCTCAGCCTTCAATCAATAATACGCAAATGTTAATTATGACACTATACTATACAGTGATACCATTTTTAATCATTGTCTTTTGAAAAGTTTAGAGTTATTATCTAAACTTATTACAAGTAACTTGTTTATAGTAATTTTCAAATTGTATCATGTTAAATTTGTGTGATTATTAATTTTAATGAATATTGTAATATTTTATAAAAACAAACATACTAAAAACATGAAGGCAAGTATATCTTTACTCCGTATCTACCTACAATAATAAAACATTGTAGCTTACTTTGCCCGAACGGAAGAAAAGTAATTACGTCAAGCGCGATGCGATGTAAGTTAAATCAAGTCGAGTTTGTTAAATCTGTTTAACCGTAAACCAATTACAGCTGTTTGTTAATAAAAAAATAGGTTTGTAGGGGCTAATCCTACTCGACTACTTTTAAAAAGTCTTTCACCAGTAGAAAGCTATATTATCTCTTAGTGACATAGGCTATTACGCTGCGAGCTACGGGTTGGAGCAGACGGGTAAGTTCATACGAGAACGCGGGTGAAACGCGCGGGAAAAGGCTAGTGTTTCATAAATCGAATTGCGGATTTATAATTGCGCACACATTTCATCAAAACGACCATTAAAATAGAATAATAATAAGAAATAGGTACCATCCTTTTAGAATCATTTTTCGATATGCCAAACAAACCATTTTTGGTTTAATTTAATAGTTAAACGGCAAGTCTAACGATTAACCTACATCTACTAAAAAAACGACTGAGAAATAAACTATTACATAAAAAACGAAGCGTAGGTAATATAAGCGGGGTAGCTCTGAGATCAAGCGACATGTGTCTCATTACAAACACGTCTCGGCGGACACTGGTCAGCAATTTTGTTCTTATTAAAAAAAAATATTGTGAATATTCAAAAAATATTCTTTCCCCAAGCCCTTTAATAAATGTTCAAGATTAAAAATTTCAAAAACCCCCTACGCAAAAAATACTTATAGTTAAGGAAAAACCCTTAAAAAGTAATAAATATATGTCTACTGTGAGTTTTCGCAATTTGGTTCTCTGGAAACCATTCTGGTTGGAGCATCAGTTCCAAGTTATCAATTAATTGTCAACTAACGATTATACTGGCACGCGTGAAGCATCAGTGCCTTACATCAGTTTCGAAGAGCGTTAATACTCTTACACTGCTGGACCGATATTAACCAAACATAGCTAAGAACTACCGCAAGGAAACTGGCTTTCAAATGAAAAAAACCGCATCAAAATCGGTCTATCCGTTTGAGAGCTACGATGCCACAGACAGACACACAGAGACACATAGACATTGACGTCAAACTTATAACACCCCTCCTTTTGAGTCGGGGGTTAAAAAAACAAGCTTTATTGTTTAATGTAACTCTCAAATAGTTTTCCGTGGCATAATTTCATAGAAAGATACGTTTGAAATCGTAAGTTAGTATCAGATTTGCGGTTTTTTTATCAAGTCTATTGTTTATATGAGTTTTCGAGTTTCATACAACGGTTGGTCATATGTTCAATTTTAACAAAATAATTTTTCATGAAGTTCTTTCTTATATTTGTGGCCAGAGGTTTAAAAAAGTTCAAAAATGCTACAACCTCGCCTTAACAAGACCAATATGGCTGCTCTAATTCAAGTAACTATCTACTGTGCCTATGTCTTGCACAAAATCGCACTATCTAGAGAGCTAGCTAAGTTTGGTTTGTTATCATCATCATTGAAGACAGTGCCAGTGCCATCGCTTATAGACATCAGTAACCGATTAGCATGTGCTTGTTCCTCAACTCGTTGCTGTAATTAAATAACTTTTACTGTATAAAAAAACTATGCCTATTTAAAAGCTACGACTGTCATTTCTAATAATAAATCATGAAAACTCTGTACTAAAAATTAAAAGTATGGAAATGAATTGGAAAGGATGTACTTAAGGTGGCCATTCACCACCCAAAGGATGTACTTATCCTTTCCAAAAAAAAAGATTCATCGCAATCAGTTTACGCGATATTGAGTTATTCGTCCATTTGTCGCGCAAACACTTAATGCAAATTTAAGATTTATATGGTTTTCTCATGGATGCCGTTGTCAGAACTGAACCCCAAATTCAAATGGGACCACACGGGAAGTACCAGCTTTCAAATAAAAAAAAATCGGTACACCCAGTCGAAAGTTATGAGGTAACAAATATAAAAAAAAATTGAGAACCTCCTCCTTTTTGTAGTCGGTTGAAAATAAAGACTATGGGAGAACGTTAACGTAACCTTTACATTTATATGACAAGATAAGAATACCCAAAGTATCCTATAACATAGGGAAAGCCCAATATTTTAAATCCGAATATTTTTTAACTCAATAATAAAAAAGACGTTCTGTTAAAGAAAAAACAACTTATATAATATGTCTACAAACTCGTAATACATATTCATTTAAAAATTCAGTCTAAGGCTCTAAGTTATTCTCGTAGAATGCATGTCATGTCCTCGCGTGAATATGGTGACTTAGTACCACATACACAATGCGCGTCACGCACCCTGCTTTGAACAGCCGACAAAAAACCGTCATCTTTCATTTCTTCCTTCCAAATTGGTTTACGCTCCCCCTATTAATACACACTTATCATTATCGAGAGACCACAAAATGTTTTTTGAATATGTTTTTTCTGGCGAAGTATCTACGCAAATAGAATTATGAAATACTTATGAATATAATATGAGAATTTCAGAAAGCTGTTTAACATCTTAACGAGTTTGCCAGTTTAATTACACGATCGTGGAATATTAAAATATTCGTAATTGATTGACAAACCACATTTATGTAGATAAACAAAAACCTTCGATCTAACTTGTTTAGCGAGTTATATTCATATCCAATTTAGGGTATTCCTGTTATTGCACTTTGACTTAGCAACGAGGAAGATGGCGGCCGACGTCACGTCTACTCATTCCAGTGGCGATCGCCACTGGCATACTAATATTCTCTGAGCGATTCCATGTAATTCCAGTCAGTACTCCGACGCCGATTGTGCTCTCAGTATCTTGAATATGTTACAACGGAATATACCGAACACTCAAATACCAACCAAATACCAAACAGACACAATATTCACAACTACGTAATATAAACTAAGAGTACGTACCCATTAGATTTAACTTAAAATAAAAGAAACATACGAGTATACAATATCTGAGATAGCCCTTAAGACTAAACCCGTTAAAGTTTCATACGTTATATCACTTTAATTCTTTTTAACTTAACGACACCATAATGTTTTTTTCTATCTACAAAGTTATCCGCCCTCACTCGTGCCTGTAGCGTTTTGGCCTGACATGATTCAGCACTCG
Source organism: Tyria jacobaeae (assembly GCA_947561695.1). NCBI lineage: Eukaryota > Metazoa > Arthropoda > Insecta > Lepidoptera > Erebidae > Tyria > Tyria jacobaeae. The sequence goes on along the minus strand of OX387219.1, from coordinate 13,434,503 downwards.
TAATTCGTCTCAGCCTCAGGCTAAACAAACTCAGCTTATCGCATAACATAAATTGGCAACACGTCGTTAAGGCGACCCGCACACTGCGAGCCGCGCGGCTTTATCAGCAGGCTCTCGTAAACCTACGGCGTCTGTTATTGCAACTCGGTTGCGACATTTTCAGTGACTTTTTTCATATCGCAAAACGGCTGCCGATTGTAATGCAAACCGAAGACCGGGACGCGACACTTGAATTGCGTAATCGATTTGGCTTGCGACGATAAATATATCCATTTGGCAATGCGCGCCACACTATGTTCATGTAAACTAAAAAAGCCCCGCCGCCTTAAGCGCTGCTGGTGTAATTAGAGGGCAATCGTAAAACTAAAGGGTTGCGCCTGAAACATTCCATCTGATAATGAGCACGACTGGCGCGGCTCCAGCCGCCGCTCATATTAGGCGGTTTCTCCGGCGCTATCGCTACGACTTTTACACTTTTACGAGTTGTTTAGTTTACAGAGCCGGGTGTGTACGAGCGCGTGCATTGCCAAATGCTAGTTCGCGGCTCACCGCGCGCGACCGCTCTCTAAATATCGCCACCGCTACTTGTTAATGAGACGTACGTTTCAGACCCGTTTGGCATTACACGAAGTATGCCGTAGCTATTTAGATAGCTAACTAAACATGTAGCCGGTATACAGTATACTTCATATTTGACGTCCCACTCCATCAACCTGTGACTATCGCCAACTTAAAAAAAATAAAAAAGCAATACTCTTGCATTGATAGCTATAACAAACTGTTGGCATCCGTTTACAATAACAAAGAAAGCTTCATTCCCGACGATATCAATTTTGTTCAGTGGCTCTTAATTAACATTTTCTTTTCTTCCCTTTCCAGGTGAGTGAGGAAGCGAATATAAACCCAGCAGGCTTTGTGCGCGGCGCGGGCGACGGGCCCCAGACAAAAAAGAATATTACACCGCTTTCAATTCGAACACAGAAGAAAAAATATGATCTACACTTTTGTAAATGCAAATGAGGATCACTTTGTAACAAGGGACTTAATTTAACTAATATTTCTAGTACCTATTAGAACTTTGAATCAGGTGGTAATTGTGCAACAATTGATTTAGTAACTTTGATTACAAAAGTGTGACGGTCCTGTTAAGTCACATTGAAGGACAAATAAACACGCTGTCTTAATTATTAGTCTCGATTTGAGGTCTGAAATGATAAGTGCTCTCTCTTATATATAACAACGGCAACGCATCGCTCAAAGGTCACCAGACCAGAAAATTCACCAACCCACACTCGATATGACTTTATAACAACTTACAAAAATTAAACTTACCAGCTATGCAGCATCTTTCTATAAGTACTAACCTGTAGCCACAATAAAAAACAAGCCTTCATTGATATACGAACTGCAACCCAAGAATGTTCCTCGGCTTGGAAAAAGCTTTATATGTTATGGCATAATGAGATTTTAACAAACAATATTCCTTCCCTATAAAAACTGCTCTCTTCTTCATGGAAACATGAAGAGGATTATCTAGATTTGCTAGTGACAGACCAAATGATTTAATGTCTTGGTGCCCACACTAGGGCCTTTTGATGTCTGAAAAACATTTTCATGACTTTTCAAGTATTTATAGGAACCCCTCTTTCTCCTTATTTATTGATATGTATTTAGATTTTCACTTCATCGAATCATTTACTTGGCCAAATACATATTGCATTTTATCTTCACACTGTGACTAACCACGCTCAAAATTCTAATGAACACTACGTAACAGAATAAAAAGCCTAATAAAATAAGCTAACAGGATAACAATATACCAATAAAAGTAGTGTAATTAACATATATAAATATATTTATGTAGAAGTTTATAATAGAAGTCCAAGTCCCGCACAAGCTCCCACGTTACATAACAAAGACACTTCATCCGAGTTCTTCAACCTTCGAACCTTCGCCCAGGAGATGTTGAACTCTGTTCACTCACCTCGCGGTCGATGACATGCGAATAAAACTATATTGCAGTGATGCAATACAGAAAATGAAGTGGAAAGAACCGCAACCGAAAGCAGCCATGCACTGCTTTACGCAAGAACTCTATTGAATAACATATCACACAACTACTATTTAAGAAACTTCCGCTGTGTCGTTGAGAGTCTTTACTCTACAGTAGTAATTTTCTGTTAGGTGTCGTTTTTATTAAAGAACTACGAATTTATTTTTTATCAATTTCATAAAAAAATCCGGACCGCACAAAGGCAAAGGCAATTACTCTTATTTTGATCTTAAATTATATCACATAATTAAATATTGTGTATCTTGGTCATTTATATGCAGTTTTATTTTATATGACTGTTACACTTCAGTTCAGGCTTCGATCAAGGACTGTGTATGTAACACAGGACACGGTGAGATCTCCTGTTATTCAACAGAAGTAATTTTAGCTTGACCAGGTATTTCAATTCTAGGTTACACCTCTGACTTTGGTAATAGACGCTCGATATCGCATGCTGTGTAAGCCGGTGCCAATCTGTTTGACGAAAAAAAGTAATCATTTTGAAACTCTTTACTGCTACCATGCTATTTCGATTTGAGCATGTTTTTTATTACCAGTGAATTCACAAACATAACTTAATTGACTTTATATGCGCTTTATACAAAATATGACTATAATTTGACTATAATTTGGAATTTTACTTTCATACTGTTTGGATTATTTTCTTTGTTTACTTCCAAGGGGAAGAAGTGATTATTGCCATAAAAGCGAAAAATAACAAACATAATCCTCGAGTAATCTAGAAAATATATTGTTTGATAGGCTATTGTCCGATCCTATTTCAGTTAGATGGAAAATTCCCGTTAATTACACCGAAACAGCTGAACAAGTTCGGTGATATAATATAGAACCACGTATGTTCATATCGATTCCACTTTCTTCAAGTTAATTAAATAGTCGAATCTTATTTTAGAATAGTTTTTTTTGACGTATCTATTAATAAGCAGATTTCTAAAGTACACAAACAACAACATTTCGAATTAACTTGCCTGTTACTCTAGTGGTTAGTGATTCTGAATACTGCGCCGGAGGTTCTAGGTTCGGAGTCTGGGTATTCTTTGTATCTTTTGTTCGGTGTTACTCAAGTCCCCTGCGACACAGGAATCATTTCTCATGCGGGAGTTGTCGCAAAACGGAAAAAAATATTGTGAATTTTAAAGACATCATAGATCATATTATGTTTATTGTTACACAAATAAAGTAAGTCTGTGTATGTATACACAACAAGCTACTAAGCTAGCTAAGTAGATAATCCTTTTCTTGAAGCTAATTTCGTTCATTTAGTCATCGATTCCACCATTTCTGCCTTACTGGCTTAATTCAGTGTTAGTTTCATAACGTTCGGACACCTGCAGATGCAAGACAATAGATGCTAGTAGGGGCATGCACCCCGCGTGGGCATGCGGGCGCCGCCCTACAGTACCTTGCACCCTCGCTCAGCTCCTGAGATAATGCACTTTCACGTAACGCTCTTTGTTTTATAATGACTCTATAACACCGACAGAGGCACTGGTTTAAAACTACATTTTGAGTTCAGTATTCAAACACAGAACAGTACCTATAGATACTCTTAAATATGGTAAACCCACCTTTTAACAAAATAAAGCTGAATATTAAAAAAAAAATATTGTAAAAAATATATTAATTTGATTAAAATGCATTGCATACATACATACTCACACTCACGCCTGCTCCTGGGGTTGGCAGAGGCGTCATTAACGCCCACATTTTTCTGATAATAATTTAATTCCATTTACGTAATAGGGGAAAGATTATTGCCGTCAGCTAGGCACTTTTGGAAATAAGATGGCAAAATTTGGGATATATTGCCAGGAAGAGGAGGACAGAAAGGGAAGAAAGTCAGGGTCGCGTACCTATAACTCGCCCTGCCTGGTGCCTCTTATTATATATAAAATGCATTATTTATTTTTAATCGACTTCGACAAAGGAGAAGGTTCTATGTTTAACTATTGCTCCGTCAGTTGAATATTGATTTTTTAATGTTTTTTTGCTAAAATATATAGTATACTCCTGTGGTGGTACGATTCCAGGAACATCGAAGGAATCCCACAAATTTTATAGGCACTTACAACGTTAAGTTACTTGTAAGATGTTTAAATTACATGTTTTTACGATCTATCACGATACGCTCACTGGAGACTACATATTTCAAAGTCAATTATGTTATTGAAATTTTTGAATGATATGTGGTATAAAAACCAAAACATGGCATCTATAAACAATAACTATAAATTTTTCTTTTACGAACATTCTTATGCCTAAGCAATATATTAAAGAATAATTAATGTACATGTATCAACAGCATCGTAAAAAATCGCACTTATATCTACATATATTGCATATATTACTACAAGCAGCTTTATAATCCTTCGTATAACCTTTCTTCTCGTAACTTTATAATGAAAGCAGACATATTTACGAAAGGATACCGGGCGTTGTACTTTAGTGTGATTGTATCGAGGCTAGTGAACTTGCGGTCTTTGACCGATAAACTCCATTTTTATAATTTCTTTCATTAAAGTATATAATTCTATTTTGATATATTTTAACCGATATCAAAAAAGGAAGAGCTTCTATATTCGACTGAATGTTTTTTAATTTTTTTTTAACGAAATACTGACAGTGAGAAACGTCTGCAGTGCTCCCATGTAACCAAATCAGGATTTGATCTTTTGATACCAGGGAAATTACGAATAAGTTTTTATTTTTGCATACGATTTAAAATATTGCTCTACGGAATTGGAAAGGGGCATTGAAGGCTGTCATCCAATTTTTGTTTCATCCAATTATATAATAATACGAGTATACTTTTTATGTACCTACAATTAAAATAATTAGAGCTCTAATGCTATCCGTCTAAAAAAAAATATATTCGTTAATTATAGGCCATTGAGCTTATACATTGAGTAACTATTGACGATATTTAGATTAGTTCTGTAGCTTTGGTATTAAATAGCTGTTGCCCGCGAATATGCATAAGTATACGCGCATTTTTATCAACTTTAAATTTACAGAACCATACGAGATAATCACAAAACAGAGTATGAGATATGACTATTTGTAAAGGTACTAACTATCTCAATGATGTCGATAATGCTTTTAAATCGTCTTATTAAAATTCTTCGAATATTATATTATAATATTGTAAGTCTTAACATTACTCACTAAATTAACATAATTTCTCATTAGGTACTTCATAACAATATTTGCTACTCTTGAATAACTCAATTTCTGTTAAAACTCCTTTCGAATTCTGACCGAGAATACGTATGTATATTTCAACGATAAAACATGTTTATTGAATTTTACTTACCTTTGTGTTTATAAGGAATTCATATTTTATTACTAGCGAAGAGATTGCGTCAGTACCTCGTATTATTCATTTAAACAATAGCACATAGAGTTTTACAACTTTATTTTAAACAGGAAGGCTTAATAACTTGAAATATCTCAGTACTACGGATTATATTTACTATTAGGATGTGTGTAGCTTAGTCGAGTAAAATGGGGCTACCCCATTTGTTCCCGTAGGTGTCGTAAAAGTCAACTTTCTTAGTTGACTTTTACGATCGCAATGTTATTTATCCAAGGGTATATAAGTCCATACACTCATACAGTGCCCGTGTGACAGCAATAGGATTGCCCCCTATGACGAACGACTAAATATTAACGATGGGCTAAATATTCATGTGCAAAATAGTGAATTTAATAAGAAAATAATATTCGGAAAGCTTTTATATAACTGTGACTTTTTTGCGAATTGGAATAAATATAATATATTTCCTGGCTGACCGTACGTAATCAGATTTGATATATACGACGAACGCAAGAAGGCTACATCGCGCTTCCAATCCGGAAGTTATAAATTTGCTTAAACTTGTTTGAGTTGCGAATTCCCACGATGTTTGTCCGGACGTGCGGGTCCATTTAGTCCCTAAACCAACCGCTAACTTCTGTGCAAGCGCCAATAACTAACAAAGATTTTAATGATAACATTATCTTCTCGTCTGATTCCATCGTTTATGTTGCTAGCAGGTTATGGTCGGAACCCTGTTTTTTTTTACGAACATATTTTTCTTAACTCCTAAAAGTAACATATTTGTCAGGTAATTTGAATCAGTAAACTTTTTATCGCAAGTTATTATTAGGGGTCTTCGCCGTCAAGCAGCCTCCGTTTTAAGGTATTTTGGGCTTTAGTCTGACTCATAATATAAAAACAATATACTGATAGATACACATATTTGTAGATAAAAGTATGTTTACATTGTAGGTATGTATTTCATGACTGTATGGTATGTGTCTCCATAAAGGAGATTTTTTTAGTTGTACTTGTGAGAACTGTGTAATCACGTATTTAGATATATTTTCAATGTCGCCTTTCAGTTCTGAGTACGTCGTGCTCGTCTAGAAGTCCAATGGTGTCGTATGTGTCGGATTGTTCGACTCCCTTTAATATATTTGAGCTAGACGATGGCGACTGCGTCATGCTAAAGAAAGAGTGCCGTTTTTGGGGCGGTCATCTCCAGACTGCTATTACTTAAAATATACTTAGTAGTCATTACAAGAAGTCGTTTATACTCATAAATCAGAATGACTGGCCTGTTGGTCTAGCGGTTAGCTATCCTGACTGCTAAGCCGAGGTCGTGGGTTCGTTTCCTACCCAGGACAATTTATATATAATATGTATATGTTTGCGTGCGTGTAATTTATATATAATATGTATATGTTTAGGCATATATAAGTATGTTTATCAGAAGTCTGGCTACCGTAGTACAAGCTCTGCTTAGTTTGGGATCGCACGGCCGTGTGTGAGATGTGTGGAGTATTAATTTTTTATTTATTTATTGCATTCTCCTGACATTTTATTTGCGCTTGGAGTTTCTTGCCTGTTCTTCTCCACAGGTTACTAACGTCTGACTAAGTCTGACTGATAATTTATCTTGATAATTCAAACCTACCTATGATTGGTTGAATAGAAATAAAAGGTTTTGATTTTTGATTTTGATGTTATAATAATGTGAATTTTAGTCCTTGATCAAATGTTAAATACCACCGCTTTGTAATAATTCAGATGGTTTAGTTCGTTACTATTTTAACAAAAAAATAATAATAAAAAATATAAATCACTAATTAAAGAAAGATATCTCTTAAGAGTTTTAGACCTTTTACAAGCTAACAGAGATCGTGCCCTGCGGTATACCTAAATTTACAACTTTACTTAACTTTCTTTGTAAATTGGTTAGTTAACTTTCACTTATTAGTGTTTGTCGTATTGATTATGCACAATTTTCAACCTAGTATTTCATTTTTAATTAGTACAATAAAATTTCAAGGTTACACAAACAGAACCTGTAGTTTAATACCTCTGCCTACCCAATCGAAGGTATAGGCGTCCGTATTGTTATTAACAACCTAAACTTTTAGTATTCAGCGTTTTTTGCGTGTGTTTTTAATTTTAATTATTTTATTCCCTAATCCAATTACTTGTGCATAGGTAGGTATATCAAAAAAAGTCGCCAGAATATTCCTTTTATAAGCCCACCAGCATCTAAATATTTACGTAATAACACTTCACTAAATATTTAGTTATTTTCTTGCATCTTTAACATTTAACGCTTAATGTATCTTTATTACTGCACGAATACAATACTTAAAAAACAGTGAGCTACACATAAAGCCTTCCTAAATTGCAAAGACTGTACCTAACAACTCTAAAATTAAATGCAAAGTCATCAATATCCGGAACACAGTTTAAAATGAATTGAAAACGGTTGCCCTCCCCCACTTACGGCAAATAGAGTTACATACGAAGAGGGACACCTCGCTCTAGCGCAGACGTGAGCCTACTCTACAATACAAGGGCTCTACGTAATTCGACGAGAGGCTGTTTGTCTCCGCAGGGTACAGAGGAAATTGATTCATAAATGTTGTTGCTAACTCTACATGTTCCACACTTCCATAAACTAATACATACCTACATATACATTGCACACAGTCTTCTTTTTTTCCTTATTCAAATTAAAAATCATTTATTTCCTCGAATATGATATACAATGGTTCTTGCAATAAATTAGTGTTCACACGTATTCTGCTTGAAATACCTTTCTTACTCTATAAATTTATCACTAAATATTGAAACACATTATAATAATTTTTGTTTAATAATTACTCACCTTTGTGTATTGTTTTGGAAATTCTAAACTAACTATGATATGGAAACCTTTTCTTTTCGTAAAAGTGTATAACATTTGCACCGGAACATAGGGATACTGTTCTATCAACAAAACAGTAGCTAAACAAGATTTAATAAGGCGTACATAATAGAAGCGCATTTTTTAATCTTATGGTCAACAAACCGTTATAAGCGTCAAACCTGCTTCTGTAAAATCATAAAGAGAGTCTGTTATATTAACTTTCATAAAAATATAGTTCAGAATATTCATTGATACCTGGGATTACGTTTTACCCTCTTTGATGATAGAACGTAATCTCGCGTAATAAAATTCAGCTTAAAAAATACCCATTACCTACCTGCGTACATACCACTAGCGATCGCAGCTTTTGTATAAAGATATTTCTTTACTGAATATGAAAATATTCAAAGGCATTAAAATGTCAGTGTTGAGGAGATCGTAAGTAATCTCATTAAACATTACCGCGTACAGTTGACGCGGAGAGGGAGCGGCGAACGACTGCCGGCAGCTCATTTTAAATGTATCAAGAGTTCTCCAACTATGTAGTTGCAGTGCCAGCCTGGGCCCCGTTCACAGCCTCTGAAAACAATCCCAACTGCGTTAATCACTTATTTATGTCCGGAGTCCGCTGCCGCCTGAGTATTTCTAACGAACGCCGGGAATTCTGAGGAATCCTAATGAACCGTGGGAATTTCGATTGTAATGAAGCGAGTGAGTCGGAACTTTAGAAGTGGACGCGTGGACTTTTCGCCAGTGGTGGTTCGTTCTTAAATCGAATTTCAGTTTAGTTGGGCATTGTTGCATCGGTAGCGACGCGGGAAGTAATATCGCTTAGTTCCGCCGGATATATCTCTCCCAGGACGCAGAGACCTGCAACTAATCGGTGTGTCATTTCCGCAATCGACCGCCGCGACGCCGTTTTGAATACTTGATATTTGCCCTTTGTTTACATAACTACAGAGTGGATTTCATTTAGCAATATTTAGACATACTTCAAACAAACATACATACAGACTTAAACATACCTCTACAAACACACTACATAACAGACGTACTGTGTCGAGCTTCGTCTGCATATCTTAGCAAAAACTTACTTTGATTCATCGTTAATTACGAAGTCCATATTTTAACATTAACTTTCGTCTTGTTTCGTAATTTAATTTCTGTTTATTACCGTTAGCTGTAAAAGTTCAATTGATTTTAAAAATTCAAGACAAACGCTTTTAGCGTGCTGAGATAAGAGGTCCACAAAAATAACTGCAGACACTCGCTCTGGGGCTCTCTGAAAGTGTGGACTTGAAACATCAAACAGCACCCGTTGTTTTAGTCGATGGCATTATTGGATAGATAAACTGGCCCTCACTTTAGACACATATTTTTTCTGTAGTGCACATATTTTCTTATCAAACGTTATATACGCGGTGTTTAATCTTATATATTTACACTATGCGATTATTTACAAAGGGTTGATCCTTATGAAATTAAGTAAAATCATTAAAAATATTTACTTTTCTTTGCGTTTTGACCTTTTTTGATTTATACATTCTGAAAATGTTCATATATTTTGAAAGAATGTCTTGTCAGTCTTGTTATATTATCTATATATAGTATAGAAAAGACAGGAAAACCAAAGATACAAAAAAAAATTACACAAATTTATTCTGTTACAAACATTCTCACATTATTAAGTTCTGTTTATATTGTCATTAAGTTACCTTAAACCTCACGATCACTGCCATATTTTCAAAAATCTAAAGGTTTTTATAAAAGACAAAACAATTGATTTCAATAACCGTGGTTCCCATTAAAGAGTTACAAAGCTATCTTGTTCCTATAGATAAAAAAAATTGGTACTGATAGTTGATATGTCGGTATGCACATTCGGCATCCGTAAGAGCAGTGCCCTCTAATCTCTCTCAGCCTCAGAAAGCTTGCGGGAATATTCATAAACTGAGTTCGCATCCGCCGGTTATCGGGCGGAACTACGCTTCGTACCGAAAACACCTATCGAAAAGATAGGCAAAATTGCAACCTCGCCTACAGAGTGTTAAAAAGATTTTAATTCTCATTTTATATGCATATCGACACCTTTAAGGGTTGCTTCATAAGATTTATTTATATCTTCTTTATTAATAAATATGAGTTGAGTAGCAGTTTTGATAGTAATTTAATTGCTTTTAATTTAATATATCGATTGAGATTTCTGAAAGTTGAATTAATAATGTGCAATGCACTATGGACGTAAATCTGACGACGTAAATAGAATACGTTATCTATTTGAAATATGTATATAATTATAAGCTCTACTTGCAGTTTGAAAATACTATGTATAATGCCTAATTTTATACCGACAACTCTTTAAAGAAAGCATTTAAGTAGGTATACAAATTTCGACACTCTTGTTCAGTCTTCAAAAATTATCAATATATTTTTTTGTTACGCAGACAAAATGCAGCAAGTCCATTACTTTAAAAAAATATTATTAGTATTGTTGATAATTGAGTTAAAAAAAGCAATTGTAAAACTTTTAGATGCTTATAGAGATACATATGTATATAACGTGCACCATCTAATATCCGCTTCAAAATTGTATGTACCGTTTATCTAAAAAAAGTGTTGTTTTACAGTTAAAATGAAGGTCGTAACTAGAGTGTCGTATCGTGGCGGTATTGCACAAGTCTAGAGTTTCCAATTACATCTCTTCCCAGTTCAGCCAACTCATATAAAAGTTCTAACAGCGTGTCTTTAACTGGCTCTTAGTATAGCCACTGTTATGACTTTAATTATATGAACCGATGCTACGTGCCTTATGTAAAGGGTTCTACTGTGATGTTGTTTTTAAATATTAATTTAATAAAATCACAAACAATATGTGTGTGAATATAAAAAATAAAGTAAAATAAAAGAATATTTGAATATTATTTAATAAAAGAGATTCGACATGCATGTTATTATTCGAAAAGACATAAAAATATATGTATTTTTATTGATGAGGGTGCACAGATGGCGTAGCGGTTTAAGTGGTCACCTCATCACCACGCTGCCGCGACGAATGTTGTGGGTTCAATCCCCGCGCGAGACAACACTTATTGTAAACCTCAAATTGTTGTTCTGAGTCTGGGTGTTGTTTGTGTCCGTTGTTTGAATGTTTATAAAGTCCCCCGCAATACAGGAATTAATCCTAATGCGGGAGTTATTTAAAAAAAAAGAAATATATTATATAGTTTCTTTCGTCGTCTATTTCTTTAAGTCTTTAAAAAGTTGCCAATTATTGTATATGTATCTAAGGATACGCGTACATATGTATGTGTATATGTATCCTTAGATACATATAAAACACGTATGAGTATAATAATTGTAATGCATTATTTAGGCGCATTGAAGTCGATGGAATGTTTAAAAAAAACTCATGATTACACACTTGAGATTTCGATGTTTTTATTAACAAATTACATCTAACGAATAAAAAAAATTAATCGGTTATGTCTCACGATCTACATTCAGAATCAATGGTTAAACTGCAATTACTTATTACCGATGCAATCGAGTTTCTGAAAAATCGTTTCAATTTTAAATCCGTTCTCATGCGGAAAATGTCCGCACGTACCGAACGGTAATATGCCATTACCGTCATAACAACGTTACTCTCGACTTAATTTTGCCTCTGGCGGTCTGCCGGCCTACTGTTAATTCCTCTCGCACAACGCCCACCACCAAAATTCAATCTAAATTCGTATCGAACCTATAACTGATACGTGCTAACTAAATCTGTAACAAATACTTAAATAGTACGATGCTTAACACAGCGCCAAGTAAAGTATTCTCGCTTAGACAGGTATTATAATCTCCTATAATCACGTAAACAATAGTAACAGAACTACCGTTTAAACTGGTGCCGTCTGAGAGAGATGGTAAAACGTTGTCTAGAAATCCTCCGAAATCCCTAAGGATCGCCAATGCTTCTCCCACAATGGTGCACGTGAGAGATGCTGGCCGACAGCCGACATTCAGAGGAGCTATTATTAAAGGAGTACGCCGACAAAGGTCAATTAGGAATCGACGTCAATCTCAATCAATTTATTATTAAGTACAACTAAAAATATAAACTGATTATTAATGTTGCTTATGTATGGATTGCGAAATACTTCTTATAGGATTTCGTCTGAATTTGAATTTCCTCACGTTGAAGTCTCTTTAAATCCTTTTATACATCAAAGAATTCAAGCGGTAGACTGCTATTGAAATCCCCAGTGAGCATCAATGCCTATTGCCACGTCGCTTATCTACAATGTACGGCCTGAGAGTAGGAGGCGGAGACGCAAGCCAGTACCGAGGGGAAGGCATTTCAAAGGAGTGCATTACTGCATCGAGGTGAACAATTACAGCAATCGACAGAAACGATTAACATTCCATTTCAATGCTGGCAAAAGAATCATTTTAGGAAAGTGCGTAGTAACGTACCTATTGTTTTTAATGTTTCATAACAAAATCGTCACGGTGGACGAATTGTTATCAAATAAGAATTCGGAATTACTGATTGTTTTAGAGAGCTTAATTCATCTCGAAAGGCTGTTAATGTTGTTAAGGCAAGTCCGTTGGTGTATAACATTACATTATTATATATATCGGATCGACTCATTTATGTATGTATTTTCCGCGTGGTTCACGGTGTAGTAGAACTGGGCCACCCCATCAAAGTGTCGTATAAAGCCACTAAGATATTGGACGATTATCTGTCAGACATTATGTATACAGTCATACGGTGCCCGGTTGACGGCAACAGGGTTGCCCCCTATAACGTTAGTGGTACCAAATTCTAATTGCCACAATGTGGATGTTTAATACATCTCACTAAACTACTAATATTAAATTTAAAGGTTAGGCAGATTTTAAAGTTAATATTAAGAGTTTAGTGCTTTTAAAGACATTAAAGATTTGTGTGGACACAAACGTTAATAAAATTACAAACAGCATTAACCACCAATAATTTCTTTCAACAATGATCGAGATAGCGGCTCCATGTCTCGTCGTTGGAAGTGAACTGACAATCGTTTTGACAGCCAGTCGGTGGCAGGGCGCGCCTGGCACGCCACAGGGGACCTTATCCCACTGACATTTTATTATTTTTATGCTAATTCCCTTTTCAAACAGTGAAATAAAAAGTAATTTGCCAACCCTGCCCTTGTTGAAATTTCCACTGAGGTTTACATCTGTCTATGAACCGTCTTCATTTTTATTTCTAACATTATAAACCCGAATCACCTCATTACAAATCGATAAAGCGAACTAGGCTTAAACAATCCTTTACTATTAAAATCTGTCTTTAATTTCGTTGGTTCCTACAACACATTGTAATATATGTAAATGGAAATGGCTTATTTATTTTAATGCGATAATTATTAACTGATTTGCCTCAGACAGCCCACAGCCCATTCATTCAAGAAAGAAACCACTTGTACGAAAGATAGTAAAATCGCAACACCAAAAGTGATGATTAAATAGTGGAAAGCATTCTGTGCCAGCTCACAGCAGTTTTTTACGCTTGCAACCCACCACAATATTTCTTTAATAATTGAATAACATTTTAAGCACAATTTAAAGATGCTGCATGCACTTACTTGAACAATTTACTTCGATAATATCCATGGCTATGGCAACGGCAAACTAAAATAAAAGGATTGAAATGGATCGACTATAATCGTGCACGTAATCTATTAAAGCTATATTATGGATCCTATAGTGAATTGGAAAGCAAGGTGGTAATTTCACAATTTGAACGTCTACAAGAGGAACTTTGACCACTTGTTATTTTGTACACCGTGCTAAGGTACATTTTAAACTAAAAATTCTGTAACTAATAGTCTAACACAACAAACACGAGTATTTTATCTCCACCATTTATCTTTATTCACCCCCTTGATCGCTTGATCGCTGTTCACCCCTTTTCACAATAATGTCTTTGACACGAGCAATTTAAAATGTTTACATAAAGATTTCAAGGAAACCACTACATTTGATTTGTTTGCAAGAGATTTTCATGCACTCTTCTGCCTTGTCGTAAACATTACGATATCGTACAGAAACTTAGTATATTTTTACAGTTTCATAGTTTCGTGGTACGAAAGGATTTTGTGCTACATTTTCAAATAATAAAGAAGTCAACTAATATGGCAGAACAGAAAATATACTCGGTAATAAAGCAATACTTGACCAACAAAGTTACTAGCTAATTGTCCTGTTCGCAACATCTTTGACTGTAATAAAGTGTAATGTCTGTAAGACTGTACAGGGTACACGGACGAATAATTTTAATAGCTCGCTGACAGATTATTTCAGAAAATTAAATTTTAGCTCGTTGGACACAGACCATAAAATTCGTGCTTACAAAACTGTTTGTTATGACATCGTAACAAGATTATGTCCGTTTCGCTGTGAAGACGTCTTCGTCGTCACGTCGTCGTCACGATATTGCATGTTTTATTATTTCTCGCTATAAACGCACTCCCGCCTCCGCTAAATTATACAGAAACGTTTTAATGTGAGTATCGAACGCGTATCATGACACTTTATTACCAATAAATTTAACAATGGAACTTATTTACTGTTAATAAAGATTTCATGAACTCATGCGGGTGTCAATCTGTAGATATATGGATATGATAAATGTTATATAGGTTGAACGAATTTTCATTAAAGCCATATATGCCTTTAGAATTCTCTAAATTAATTGTTTTCATTTTTTTTTTTTGTTATTGATGTGGATGACAATACGGTGTAATAGCTAAACAAATTAAGATGAAATAATATAAATACTTTTAATTACTATATGATAATATTTTTAATACATGTTACATGTATTGTTAATAAATGTAAAATATTTACGTTTTTTTTTACGTAAATCTTTTACATTTACTAACATAAACAACTACATCAGATGGGCAGTGAGATCAATTTAAACCAGACAAATAGAATTGATTAGCGAGAGTACATTTATATGGAGCTGTTGTTAGGTAGGCGTGAGGTAGGCTTTGTCATCTAAAGGCGAGCACGTGGTCACGTGCCGAGACCACCTCCCGCCGTCTCTCACGTGTTCCAATACCCTTACAACTGTAGGCTTCTGTTTACCTATAACTCCTTCTAACTCCTTCAAGCTGACCCACCGATAAATAACGTGATGTGAAGTCCTTCAAAACTACTACAAAGTTATTTATAAACTCACGTGTTTGACTGAAATGAAAATTATTACGCAGCTGACCTCAAATCAATCAAGAAATGTATTAACTAACAAATAATTTGTGTAATGGGATGTAAAAGACACAACGCTTGACATGTGTCCATGTTAAGCTATGGGACATTTTATTGGACAGTTTAATTAGATACAATCGAACAGTTCTACTGTTCAATTAATGTTGTGGTCCCACCTAGTCTTGGCAAGACCGAATATGATTCTACACTGCATACAGGGTACATGAAATTCCCTCATGCAGTTCGACCACACTCATTATTTTGGGCTGACATAACAACATTAACTTCGAAATGCGGTTGGGAGTTTCATCCAAGGCTTGCAATTAACTAGTTGGCTGATATAGTGCGTGCACGAGCGGCGGCCCATGTTAATATGGCAATAATAAATTTGGAGCGGTTTTCATCCGACGCACTCCGTGCAACTGTCCGAAGGCATTAAAAAGCTTTAATGAATTATTTTTCACGTTTTGTTCAAATGTGATTCTTTCAGTCATATACAGGATTAATTTGAACCCGTTTAACTCAGGATTTTAGAATCGTTTCAGTTTCGATATTTACAGTTTCTTAAATATATTTAAAAAAATACGCTCTCGCCTATAATTTTGAAGGGATAGGCAGACTTGTATTATACACCCATATTTTTTCAATTAGAATTAGTTTAACCGGGAATTAAATATTTAAAAGTTGAGAGAATATTGAAAGGGAAATGTTAAAACAATGGCAGGAATGTGCTATTGGTTATACGAACAGGATCTGGAAGTGTAAGCAATAGGTCAAGGACGTCAGGGTCGCATACCTGTAACTCGAACTGGCTGTAGCCAGGAGGTACGAGGCCTCAACCTAATCGTTAGTTCATATAATTTAAACGGTTGTTATAAAACGAAGCAAAGGTGGACAACAGAATACGAAAAATATGACTACAATGCCACCCAGATTCATAGGTCCGTCCCAATTGTAACGTGACATGGCTTCAATTTCGTTGCAGATCATAATGTACGCTTACCTTTATACCATATTCATAGACATATTCATCGCCTGTGCACTACTATACTACTTATATAACATTGCTAGGATGACCATTATAACGATCTAGGACGATTGTCGTTATTGTACTGGATATTGAAAAACCTACTCGTCTTCAATTCCTTGACGTAACACATCAGATTACTGATAAGACATAAAACATATTTCATTTCCAAAATTTCCAAATATTGTTCTTGTTGATCTGTAGGTACCTTTTTTTTAAACGTGGCGTTAATGTTATTTTTGGGATTACGTTGTTCAAAACGAAAAAGAGGTGTGTGTTTATAGGATCACTTTGTTGCGTCTGCCTGACTGAAATTATCAGTAAATACGTACATATATCTGCGGTCCCTAAAAGCTGTAAAAGAATCAGTCAATGCAGTCACAAGATAGATAGATACATTGAAGTCCTAAATAAGAACAAATTTGAAGATTTCCCAGTTAATTTAAAACCTACATACGTAAAAAGGTGTAGAATAAGAGTACTTCCTCAGTGGTGTGCTAGATCGAAAGGGTAGTTTTTTAAATAATCAATATTTCATCATCCCAAATGTATATACATATTCATTAACAAATACATTATTAAAATGGCTGCCACATTTATCATAGAAACAGCATACTCATATGATCTCATCAAATAGCCGTTTAGTTTCATATTTAGCTAAGACTAAAACTCTAATTAAAACCAGGGCAGACCTAATGAGGTCTCTCTGTTGTACATGACAACGATAAATCCCGTGTAATGAACGCAGCGAGCGTTAAATAGAGCCCGAGTCACTCAAATTGTCCACAATGCGATTATTCCATTACTCGAAAGCTGTCCGACCGCAGGACGCACACACAACAACATTGAAATAAGCCTAGCCCTTACTTAGGTACTATTACATCATGCTTGTTACCTTACATATCTATCTAATGCCACGAACGTCATCAAGTTTATGTTACACAAAGCCAGTTAATGTGTAGTAATGTGCCTTTGAGCAAGAGACAACTGATCAATTGTTTTGGTAACTTAACAATATGTACTCTCGTGTCACTAATATCAACTCTGTTGTTTGTTAATCGATTTCGTTCTAGCCTTACTTGTCTTATAATCATTACTAATGAAAATTGAGATCTTAATACAAACTAAAAAACTTTCATTTCTAACCTGAAATATTTCAAAATTCAATCATTAAATGGAGTTGTCATTATTCGAAGCAATTTCTAAAAGTCTTGAGAGTCAATGAAGGAAAGACAGGGTAAAAATGACAAGACTTCTATGTAGTGTTGAACTTATGTTAATGGTAAACTGTTCATTTACCCACATTATACAAAAGAATACCTTGTCAATTATTCTCTCTCTATCAAATAATATCTTCCAAAACAAGCATTTATCTCAGTTGAATTATAATATAACATATTAGTAACGTGCGGCATTGTTTTAAACAGAAAACTTCAACCGATAAATTAAAGAGGGGAGATATTCATAATGTTTTTTTCCTGTACAGTTTATCATCGGATCGTCGACCATCACAGCTCGACCCCTACGAGACTCGCGGCGTGTTGTCGCGAGCCCTCGATGTGTGGGCCCAGGCATCACGCCTCACCTTCCAAGAAGTAAATTCGGATGAGGCTGATATCGTTGTTTCCTTTGCCAGGTACGTATGTATATTTAAAAAAATAAACAGAAAGATTTAAAAATCTATTTGAATTTTATTATAAGTTAGATTTTAACGGTTTCATTTTGTAATTTAAGGATTCAATGCCATGCAGCCGAATTATTAATACAAAAGTATCATCATCGTATTCTTAATTTAAAGGAGTATTTATACTATATATTACATGGATCACGCAAAATAGAAGATCTCTAGTTGAGGAATTGAGCGTACATTACACCATACTATCTATGTAGGGATATGGAACCACGGTATTTTTTACAGTTTGTAGTAGTAGAGTTATAGTGGCCAAGTATCCCTGTGTTAAAGGAATCGTTTACCAATCATGTTTTTTGCATTTTTTTATAATATATAAGTAGATATTAGTCTCACTTTGCAACTGTACCAACATAACAACATAGTGTGCCACGACTTGAAATGACGAAATGACCACGAAATTTCAACAAATGAGCAGACTGCTTAAAAATAGCCAGGCTTGATATATTGTACTGATAATAAATAATAATCAAGTGAGGATTTAGAGAAACGTCCTATCCATTTTAAGGGGATTTGGGAACTCGTCGTGCGAGGCATAAGAATAGGGTCGGATAGGACACAAGCTCAACGCGACAGCGCGGCGCGCGGCGCTTGCCTAACGTTAACTAAATAACTATACTACTGATGTTAAAAATAAAGTTAGTCTGCAACATAAAGTTGTTTAGTATATAACATTTCTTTTCAAATTTTATTATACGTTTACATTTGTAAAAAGAAATTTAAAACACCTTTTTTTTTTAATCCTAAATGATATTGCTACGTACTAAATGTTCATAACTTATACATTTTTTGTAAATACATTTCATCATAAAATTTTCTGTAAACTTTCTACTTACTTTCCTAAGGAACCTTAAAGTAGTTTTTTTCTCTAGTGAATAATAATTTGTAATAGTGAATAATGACTAATACGAAACTGGTTTAAAGAACATTAAGTAACAAAAAAATTATGAGCAAGTTATTTTTTTACAGCCGACATAAAATAATTGGTAGAGTTATATGTTAATGTGTTTAAAGAATCTTTGTGTAGATCTGTATCAATTTCAAACTGATGAAACTGTCGTTGTAGGACTCCTTTCTGTCCGTTATAAGGAATATTACTTTCCTTCCACACTTAATATCCTAACAATTTTCATATTTGACAGCAATAGGCTTGCCTATTGCTGTCAACTGTGTATTTTAAATATGCCCTATTAAGTGAAATGAAAAAAAACAGTATTTAGCAAAATATATTTGCTTTTAATACATGTCTCCCTTAGCCTTCGGGCAAAGGGATTGAGTATATGTACACATGGATATAAACGGTCGATATTAGGTTTAATAAACAAATAATACCGGTGCAACTGTTAGATATGTGGAAACTCTTATTAATGATACTAAACGATCTTTGAACTACGAGTATTCTAGTAATCTCCACATTATTTTAAGTGTCGTCTTTAATTTACCATCTAACTCAGTGTTTTTAATTTATATTAGATAGTCTACTAATGCGGAAGTGGTACTTAATAATCCTTACACATCGTAAACCACTCGGTCACTCTGTCATCTCGACGCAGATATTTAGTTACCCAAATGGCAACTACTAACGACGTACAATTTATTATAATTATTGTGTTTAACATCGAATATAAATAAGTCTAGTGCTGCTCTAATACAACAAAATCACTTATATAATCTAGTTGATCGTTCTTAGTTAATAGATAGAGTACCTAGAAGATTTTGCGATATCGATCTTTCTCGTTCAAAGAACATTATATAAACACTTTTTACCGTCAGCACATATTACTGTAATTATAATCTCTACATATGAATATACATTTTACAGTGGTAGAGCCATGCTTTGGCACGAACGGGCCGCTTCGACCGGTGCGAAAACTGGTTGTGAAGCAACGTTCCCGTTTCCGGAGGCCAACTCCCGCACTCCTCTTGCCTCTCACCTCATCCCTCGTCTCCTCGTCCCCACTCCATATCCCCCAATCCCTCACTTACGACTCTCGAGTTATATAAGGACAACGGTTGTCACTAACCATCAGGTGACCCGTCTGTTCGTCTGTGCACCTATATATTAAAAAAATCAATAATGTTAAATTAAACATAAATTTTCCCAATATAGCTACATTAAAACAAACCTGTCAAAGTCAACATCTCCCTCTTTACTAAAATAAAATATAGTATACTCGTATTTATTACATGACTTATACATTGTAAAAAGTCAATTTTTCTATTTCAAATATCTCCTACACATTGTCAACGAAACAGACAGACTATGCATGCGGTGACAAGATTGATTAAATTCTTCTATTAAAATAAATTTTCTTTAATGTTCATTCCAACTCTCCCACAAAAAAGCGTAAGGCGCATCGAAATGATCGAGCACGCGAACCCATTAGAGTTCAGTAGAACAAAGAATATCTTATGTAATCAAAAGGCGCTTATCCACTATAGTGTCTATACACGATACAGCTACGGTCTGACAAACGACGCGAAGTTTCCGACGGGACTCTCATATTGAATAAGAGTAGGGCAAAGTTTCACTTATTAGATCACTGTATACGACGATATGAGAAAGTGGCGGCGACAAAAACTCTAGTTTCTCCTTACAGTGGACATATTGCGACCACCATATTGCGAGGTTACCGCAAACTTGCAGCGACGCCTCGACTCGACAACGTCCACGTCCACCACTTTCTGCATAACATTTTCTTTTTGCGAACTACCCCTAGAGTTTCGTCTATTTTGAGAGTTGGTGGTCTCGTCACGAGCGCACTTTATTATTACTTGCAGTCGAATCAATATATAAGTTAGCATAATATAAGAAGTTTACCAACAAAAAAGACATGCCGAAATATTATTAGTCAAATGTTTTGCCATACGTTTGATAAAATTACTTGTTTTAAAAAAGTTTCATATAATGAAAGTTCTGAATTTTCTGTTTAAAACTACAACTACAACAGATTCATATTAAAATTTCATTGTTATTCATATATAACTTACTACAGTAACAGCTCTGAATCTAAGTTATGCAACTTATATACGGATGATAATTTTTGAACAAATTATTCATTTATATTCGTTCCAGACCAGTAGATTTAAATAATTTAATATTAACACACAAAGTGTATATCAAAACTGTCTATAGGACAGCAAGACATATCAAATGATACGAAGTTTACGTACCTGTCTTGGATTTTATGCGTGTCATTAACTTATATTACGCTCCATAAAAGTATTCCGTTTCCTACTGTATTCTACGGAAAGTTATATTTCTATGGTATACTGAATCAATATAACGATACTTTTGCATGTACTTATGTATAAATAACAACAGTAAGGTAAAGACAGGCGAATAGTAATCATTCAGATTTTTCGTTTTGTTTGTTTGTGCAATAAACATATACATACTTATCTAATTGAAATTTTGATAATAATAACATAAAATGATATTAAACTGTTTTCCAATCTCGTGACGGTTTCTATATCCAGTAGATATTTGAGCTTGCGCTTTAAAATTTACTTTAGCTCTGTGAATAAAAGCGACGCTACGGTATCTATAAATACCTTGAGATCAATAGTTAGCAGTACTTTGCATGTATGCTACGGGTTCTATCGTTTCACAGGTTATTAATATAAATTTATTTATATTATTTTATATACGTGTCTTAACTGTAGAATTTCCCGTGCTATAATCGATTTATGATTACGTTTCCTGCTGTAAGTACTTAAAGTATTTCAGAAGCAATAAAAATAAGGAATTGTAGTTAATAAAAGTATACTAAATTAAATCTTTCACAATTTACTTCTAAAATCCTGTTCTCTATAGTAAACAAACAATATCTTGTATATGAAATCCCCAAACTACAGTCCCCAGTAATGAATTCTTTATAACTTAATACAGAAACAATTGTATCATCTGCGTTGAATGTTCTGAACCGGGCGGAGTGATTGCACCAAACGCATATGTAGTTAGGTACCCACTATATGCGTCTACGAGATTTATTGCACTCATAAACTGTAATATTGCCTAAGTAATAAAGGCTGCGTACAACTTAACTGCGTTCTCCAACTCACCAGTGATATAACTGTTATATCATACATGTATCTATCATACAGGAATAAAGTTTAAGCGATATGTTGCTTTTAATGTGTCAATATAAATTTGCATTTTCAGTGAGGATTGTTTTCGAAATTTTAAATTAAGCTATCATTGGATTTTTTTTTATTTAGTAGAAAAATCACTACTATTAAGTAATATTAGGTTTTTAACCAACTTTAAAAATATATGGGTCTTATGTTCGTCTGTATGTATCTTTTTTTTTATGTATGTTAAGCGATTTCTCCGCCAATTGTCGACCGTGTTTTTACTTGATAGAGTAGGTATACTCCTGTGGTGGTCCCATTGTAACCAAATCAGGATTTGATCATGAAACACCAGGGAAATTTAGAATATTTTTTTAAATTTCGGGTTCGGGTATATAGATATATAGAATAAAGTATTTATCTATTTTTAAAAGTCAATTATAATTTTCTGTCTGTATTACTTCTACTACTGTTTAGTGATGTTACTGTGTAGTTTTACCTGTTAGTTTTCATTGCTGGTTTAGCAGTCGTTTGTATTGGTACCTACTAATTTGAAACCTGAGACAGCCAGTGTAGCTTAGACAACGAGTTTAACTCCCTAAAAGCTACTGGTGATCACGATACTTTAGGTATATGCTTCGGATAAACACAATGTTTAAACAATAAAACTAAATATTACACTATTTTATTTTTGGATATCAGATTCGTATCGGGCAAAGGACGGTCGCTAAGGGCAGATACCAACAAGTAATAAATCATCCCCAAACTCGGAAACATTCCTTTCCGAACCCATTATATTTGACGGCGTATGTCAACGAGACACTTCCTCATTCCACTACCTGTATCTTTGTAAAAGCACTCGTGCCATAATTATGAACGGATCATTGTTTAATTATATAATATTAAAATTAAAAGTCGTAATTTTTAATCTGTATTTCACGTGACCTAATACACGAGCCGCCATTTTGTGACGTCATATACATATATATCAACTTTAACTTTAAGGAATAATAATAAAAAATTTTCGTCAGCACATTTTATTTGGACCTGTATTTTTAATGAAATGCAAACCGGTTTTGTAAAAGCAGATATCATCTGGCACTTTGATAAACAACTTTTCTGGAGTTTTAATGCTAGTATTTGTACAACTATACACCAAGGAGAGCGACTGTAATTCATTATTATCCAAAAAAACACCAAATATCTATAGCTGTTAACATCGAATGAGTGCCGGTCTTACATACACGACTGGTGTTTTTACCAATATTACGTCACTAAAATGGCTGACAGCGTTTTCGCGGGAATACAAAGGTTAAAAATTTTATGGCAAGAACGCGTGTTAATTTTGCCGAAATATATATTTTTAGGCTTTTTATTCAGGAAATCAATATTTTGAAGTACTTTTTCAACCATTATAGAATACAATATTGAGATTTATATTATATATTTATATATATATATCCTTTTTATTGTGGTCGAATCTGGCAAGGTCATTCTCAAAGAAGTATATACACATATATATATATATATATATATATATATTTAGAATACCATAACCACGTTAAAGTAAATTTAAAAACTTGAAAATTCTTATTGATTGAATTAATGACTCAAGTTGATGAACATGACAAGAAACCAAAAGACACATCAAAGGAGTGGTGTAGGCATGTTTAATGCTGTTTCTTTTATTACATCATTTATAAGATATCTAGGTTTATTACATTAATGTTCTATAAATATCCTGTAATAAAACTTTTATAGAACCCATCCATGAGATATGTATAAACTATGGAGGCTAGAGCGATCCTACCTATGCTGGTTGGTTGGTTGGTTGTTAGCCTATGGTTAGCTTGGTTTGTTATAAATAACAAAAAATAAATTCTAAGCTGCTGAGCTGGTATGGATGTATTGGATGCAGTGACCAAAATAGAAAACGGAATGCTGAGCTGCTTTGAGCATCTGGAAAGGATAACTGTGAACAAATAACAAGAGAAATATACGAATATGGCAGGTCAGGAGGAATGGAAGGCCGCCCAAAACCGGTGTGTTTGTATGAAATATTTAATGACAGCAGAGGTAAGCATGCACCTGGTCAAGCATGCAATTGCATGAATATATATGATTTTTTCATAGAACTCCAATGAAAATATATTAAGTAGTTAAGGTTAATAAGTATTCAACATAGGATTTCGGTCTATTGTACTTCCATAAGCTACATTCAGTCCTAGTTTTAATACGTTGCGTCACTTACGGACCATAATAACAGTACTAGTAGGTAGGAATATTTTACCTATTAGCACACCCGCGTATATCGGTTAATGGCAGAACTTTCACATGGAAACTCAATAACGCAACGGTCAGCTAATATTGCGTGAAATATGCATGGGCGAGGTCTTTCCGTTGTTTTGTTGGCGCGAAAAATGATTAGGTTGGTAGTAGCCGAGCGCGGTACCCGTGGGACGCAAGTTTGATTGCTCTGCAGACTCTATCTACTCCATCCATTGTTGTTTGTTGCGAAATAAATACATTACTCCAGTATGACTGTTTTCATCAACAGTAAAAGCCTAATGCAACTTTGTCATAATGTAGAGTTACGGCTTTGTCTACATTCGTCGGTATTTTATTTAAATTATTTTTGCAGGCGCTACCATGACGACCCGTATCCATTCGACGGCCGCGGCTCGATTCTTGCGCACGCGTTTTTCCCAGGCAGTGGGCGAGGTGGAGACGCTCACTTCGACGATGATGAACTGTGGTTGCTAGATTCAAACGACGATGAGGAAGAAGGTAATACGACAGATATTTTTAGTATAAACAAAACTCGAGAAACTGGAGACTTGTTTATACCTACGTCTGTATAAACAAGTCTCGAGTTTGTACGTTTACATTTTACAATTACAAAAAGTGTCAAGGATGTTGAAAAATATAATTTTTGCCAACGTTGCGTTACATTACGTTCTGTCAACGTTGCGGCCCGGACTGTAATGAAAATCGCTTTACAATACATAATCACCGTCGTAGTCGTTTACGACTTAGTTACTGTAACACTACATTGTTTCAAATGCATGAGTCCCGCTGATATTGTTTTGCGATAACTACACACTTTATTAACTTTTATACTTCTTTAATTATTTATAAAAAAAAAACAATTAACGCAATAGGAATAATTCCTGTGTCGCGGGGGGCTTTACAAACATCACACATTTTTTTGTCTCGTGTGGAAATCGACCCCATGACCTCCGGTTCAGCAGTCAGGGTCACTCACCACTAGACCAACAGGCCCAGTTCGTTAGATGTAAGAAGTAATATACTCGTACAATAGGTAATTGGTGAGCTGACCTGGCACTTGTTACTTACTATATTTCTCTTATGTTTTCTAACATGAACGAATGAAATTATTCTGTTGACCGGCCTTCTTGGTCTAGCGGATAGCGATCCTAACGGCTAAGTCGAGTTCGTGGGTTTGATTCCCACCCAAGACAAATATTTGTGTGATGAACACGATCATTTGTTCTGTGTCTGGATGTCATTTATCTATAATGGGCATGTATTCAGAAATATATAAGAATGTTTATCAGCAGCCTGGTTACCAATGCAGTACCGCTTGTAAATATTATGATTACCACGGTTTTGGTACATGAGATGTGCCGGGGCAGGTGCTAATAGATAGCTGAACTTTGCTTAGTTTGGGATCAGACGTGTGTGAGATGTGCGGAGTTATTATTGTTATCTCCTTCATGGAACTAAGGAACTACTAACTACTAACTATGAATACTCTATGGAACTAAAAAAAACATTATACATTACATTTTTAAATCTTAAATTGGTATATTATGTTTGTTTTTTGTAACATAAATAATAATATACCACCAGTATCGGTATCATTATTCTCTTTATTTAATTAAACAAACATACAAATTATATTTTTAAATATAAAAGAAAAAAAATATTTAAAAAAATTGTGTCCCATTGATATCGGTTACAGGCACCAAACTACCGATGGTTAGGGCTCCAGAGACAGAAACCTCCTCGTATTATTCTTATGAGAAAATATAGGTATGTGCTAAATCTCCAGATTGTTTTTATTCTACATCAATGATCGAACCGACCTAAACGACCCGAAAACCGACCCTAGCAAGTCTCATGTACCAAAACCGTGGTAATCATAATATTTACAAGCGGTACTGCAAAAAAGGACCTGAAACGTTAAACGCAGATAAGCGTATGCTCACTACTAGTGTGAGCTGCACAGCGGATTCCGGCGTTTTCGACATTTGCATTTCAAAACCCCGCTGACCGCGACATACTCATTTCCGAACGCTACGTGAACTTTTCAAGACAGGCCTGCTAAATTGGAAATCTGCTAATTAACTGCCGTCAACACAGCCATCGATTATGCTATCTACTGGTAGATACTTACACGATACTAAAAAAGAACTAAGGCTAACCAATACATGTATAAATCGGCGCAACTACAATTTTTTTTTGTTGTTAGATTACTTTGGTTCTTATAAACTAGTTTTTAACCTATTATTTGGGTACTGTAGGATAACGAAACATTAATAAGAGCCGAACGAACGTGGAGCTAGATCTCTTTCATTACACGGCGAGCGCGGACGAACCTGATTAAAATCGAATTTGTCATTTGTTGTTATTATTTAAGAAAATTAGGGCTCTCATTCTTAAAATCGTTACGCATGTGTACAGTCAGCTATGTTGTCATTGTATTTATAACTTTATGTGTAACTTTGAGAAGCTATTCAAAGTATACATGCAAATGATTGTTTAAAAATCGTTTGACATCAAATCACTCTATACACAAGACAATCTATACACCAATATAGTCGATAGGGGAAGTTTATTTAAATCAAAATTTCGCGTTATTCAGGGTCTCAAAAAATATGTATTTTTTTACTTTTTAGGGATAATTATATATATGATAAGACTTTACTACAATAGTTAAACCATTCTCGTTTGAAATCAGAAGAGAGAATTCAGAAGAGATTTTTTTTCTTAAAATGTCACCAAATATAATTCAGGTGAACTTTTGCTGAAGGTAAATGGACAATTAGTCATTACTGATGTTATAGAACTTCTTTAAAAATATTATAATCGGAAACATCGCTGAGATGATGCTGATAGTCCGGTTCAATCTCTACAGGAAATTACTTTTAACCGTAATTTTTATGTATGTGCCGTAATATAAGGTTCCACATAAAATTGTAGTGTATATACATAATTTAAACATCATGGCAACATAGAATCTTTGTATATCTTGGTTACTTCATATGTAAATAATCAAGTTTATAAAGGAATCAGGTAACTGTAATGAAGTACCCAGAACATTGCCACAGGTATCAAACTTGGTTTCTAAAGAGCTTTGTATAGGTTTGTTAATTGTACAGAGCAAGCCAAGTGCTGTTGTACACAGTTAATAGACAGTATAAACATGGATGGCCAATAGGTGGTGCCACTATACCGTGGATTAGACGCAACGCGTACCACACCGCTCCACTATGCATATGTGATAATTTACACGAACAACGAATTGTTACAACGCCACTTCGAATTATATTCGGGTAGCCATGTGTGAATATCCACCTTTATTTGAATAAACTGACGTGAATAGAATCAGCAGGACTTTGTTATGAACATTTTACGAAATTTTGTTAATTTCCTCATTAATATCATCCTCATTAGATGTGTCGGACTTCCTGGCACCAGCCAGTTCAAGCTATAGGTATGCGACCCTGACTTGCTTGAGCTATTGCTTATAGTCCCCCAATCCATCTGTATAAGCAATATCCCCACTTTCCTCCCATTTGGCCAAAATATGGGCGGTAATTACGCTGACTACCCCTTCGGAGATACAAGTATGTATATTATAGACATATAAAGCATACTTGCATTGCCTAGAAATTTCTGTTATAACTCTGTCTAACTTTTTTAAATTCAACTCAAAATTGTACAATAAACTAGGTATTTTACTTTAAGATATTACATTTTTATAAATTTCAGGCACTTCATTATTTGCCGTGGCTGCCCATGAGTTCGGACATTCTCTGGGTCTGCAGCACAGCTCTGTAAAAGGTGCGCTGATGTTTCCGTGGTATCAAGGTATCCAACCAAATTTTGTTCTACCCGAAGACGACCGCAACGGTATTCAACAAATGTATGGTAAGTACTTTAAATAGATCCCATAGCTATAGTTAAATCTTTTAGTTTCAGTCGTCCTCAAATTTATTAATTCCCTGTATTTTTCTAGGTCCTAAAACATCTAACAAATGGGCTCGAATTCCACCAAATTACCGACCAGTAGAACCACCACCAACTACTACTACAACGACGACAACTACAACAACAACAACTACTACCACCAGGCGTCCCTACATCCATCATCATCATAACAGACACCCTGAGAGATACCCCAACCGAGGATACACGCCATATCCACGCATTCCCACTAAATACCCTGTCTATTACCCCGAAAGACCACACCACCCCGACCGATCTGACCCAAGATACAACTACCCAGATCGTCGTCATTACAACTCAAGTGACGAACATCCACGCCGCACCAATCATCATTATCCACGGCCAACTGAAACTACAACGCATCCTACATCCTATCGCCCTAGATACCCTCATGTACGACCCGAGTATCCAAGTTATCCAAGACCTACATATCCAAATCCAAATAATCCGCCCCAAGATAACCCGAAAAGGCCTTATTACCCTGATAGAACTACTCAAAGGCCAACCACGACAACACCAGCGGACAAGCCCGACACCTGCGATACTAGTTATGACGCAGTTGCTCTCATACGTAACGAGCTATTTATCTTTAAGAACAGAGTAAGTAGTAACAGAAGCATAACACAGGTAACAAGCATTGTGCAAAAACTTAATTTACATTGATATGTGTTGTTTTTCTTACAGTATCACTGGAGGATAGGAGCTAGTGGGCGGTATACTGGTTATCCAATGGAGATAACCAGAATGTGGTCTAGTTTACCAAGAGATCTTACTCACGTGGATGCTGTTTATGAAAGACCAGATCGTAAAATAGCAATTTTCGTAGGTACGTCAGATTTTTTTATACTGTTTTGACACTACTGAATTATAGTAGCACATGAGCCACCTACTTAAAAAATAACATAATTATTGTTCTTATATTTACATTTCTAATAAATAAGCCACTCTACTCAGCATCATACCTAAAACCCACAATTTCTTGCCGAAATCCAGACTTCTTCTTGGAATTCCGAGTAGGTAAATGAAGAAAAACAGAAGTTTCCTACTTCCTTAATTCACCAAATCATAATATTTTGAAATCACGTAATCAAGATATGAAATTTGTTTCAGGTAAAGAATTGTACTTGTTTGATTCACAATACCTAGTGCCAGGTTACCCGAAGCCATTGACAAAGCTTGGTCTCCCTGAATATCTAGAGAAGCTGGATGCTGCTATGGTTTGGGGCCACAACGGCAAAACGTACTTTTATAGTGGCTCTCAATATTGGAAGTAAGTGAATGTTTTGTCTAGATAAAAGTGACCAGGAGTAGCTATTCGCGTTAGCTGACTCTAGATCGCTAGGTTACGCAGGATTAATATGTTAAGAGACAAATTGATTGATTAACTTAGGATGATTTTGGTTATATCCTATTGCTGAGAAAACTTAAAAAGATGAAGGTCCAACCAACCCTAGACCCCCCCCCCCCCACTCCTTGTATTTGTCATTAGTGCTTCTTTCCTTCGACTTCGACCTTCTACATTCTTGATAAATTCATATTTTTCAGATATGATGAAGACTACGGTCACGTAGAACCCGACTACCCTCGCAATATGGACATGTGGAAAGGTGTGGGCTACAACATCGATAGTGTATTCCAATGGAAAGATGGTGAGTTGCATATGGTTTAACTAGATACTTGACTACCTAGTTCGTACCAGGAATCACACATCTGAGTTCGATATAGCACACCAGCTAAACCCGAGGTTTGAGCTACCGTTCACGAAGTGTTCTACACAATTTAGGATGTATGTGCAAGACAGTTTTAAATTTTTACCACCCATACATACTTAGCATTTTTTACTATAAGTGCCTGTGTACCAATATGATGTCGTTAATATTATGCTAAACTATGTATAAAGTAGTAATATTTGTAATAACAAATAAAAAATACCTTTGTAACACATGTAAGTATGTTTATCCGTATTCTCCCCATAACCAAGTTCAGCTCAAGGATTTTTTGACTCCAAGTTGTGATGTAGATAGTGTAATAATATGTCCAGATATTACTATCGATGAGGCGAACCAAATTTTCGGCGCATATTTCGTGTTTACATAACAACTTGACTTCCTTGCCACACTTCGTAACAAACGTTTTTTAATACGCAGGCAAGACGTACTTCTTCAAAGGCAAAGGTTTTTGGAAGTTCAACGACCTTCAGATGCGCGTGGAACGCGAGAAGCAGTACCCTTCGGCACCATTCTGGATGGGCTGCCCCACGGAGCGCGCGGGGCGGCGCGCCGGCTACCACGCGCCCCCGGCTCCAGGCTCAACTCTCCGCTCACCTAGCTCTGCGTCTACTCTACATATTAACTTTTTCCCTTTCTTATACTCTACACTAATGATATTGGGAACTTATATTAAATACTGTTAGTCAATATTTTAACCACACATATTTATTTTTATAACATATGCATCATAAAAGTGTTTTTGTTACAATAATCGGGTTACCTATTTAGAAATATGCAATGTACTGATAAGCTATAAGATGGCAATGTTTGAGTTTTTAAAGTTCGTTTAATGAGAGCTCAACGCTTAATAGTTTAAACGCGTTAAAACTATATTTTTGCCACTGTTACATTGTGCTATCCCCATACATTAACAACATATTATAGGTAAGGAGGTATTGTTTCTGGATTTTATTGTGCACTAATAAATACCTAGTTTTGAATCAACAAGTACATATCGAAAATGTCTGAGTTAAGACTAGACTTAGTAACTATTGCGCAAAATTGCACTGCCTGTTTAGTATTAAAATATAATTATTATCTAAATATACTATACCTACTATAACATACTGTTTAACGATACTTTACTTAAATGTTACTTAGTATAGGTATTGTAAACTTTTTAAGTCGTAAGTCATAACGTATGGTTTATTATTTCTATTATATGTACATTTTGATCTCAATAGGATCGCGTGCTTGGTTTGTTAATGACATGTAAGGTATAAAACACCATCCATTTAGCTTCTGTACAGTTTGTATTGTCATCGATGTTTAATGTAAAAATCAGATAAAATTTAGATAAACTAAAAATACTATGTTTCATAGTAACAAATAATACAAAAATAAATTTTCTATTTGATATTTGTGTGTTTAATCTTGTAAAATTCTACAGTTTTGTACACATATGTTGGCGAGTGACCTGCTGCCATATAGCTTCATTTATGCACCGTTAGTTGACTAATAACAGGCACAACGCTGTTCAAGATACCGATACCGAAAGGTTGCATGCAGTTAAAAATACCTTTGTCTTAATAGATAGTTACGTTATCATCAGCCTAACGCCGTCCCTTGCTGGTCGAAGGACTCCCCCAAGGAGCATCAAATAAGCATACCTAGTGCAAAATTTATGTACATAGATGTCGAAAACAAGATTGATCTAAATACTATAATATTCTAAAAGCAGAATGTTTCTAGGAGAGTTTAAAAGCCAATAAGTATGAAAAATAAATTTTAGAAAATGAAATATGCTAACATATGTGTAAGAAACTATACTTCTTTCCTTAATGGTTAATATCATCTATTGTAAAATATAAGTAACTTATTTTAATATCTCTTATGCTGGTTAAAAGAGGTACACATATACTGTAATTTGTAAATGATTAGGTGGATTTTAGTGTTTAAGTAAATATAGAGGCCATATAAATCATTGCTATCAATATAAATATAAGGAATGATATATACAAAATATTTTATAAACAAATGGCCTTAAATGGAATGTGAAAACGCAAGATGTTATAATATGAAATCTGATTGTGTTGCCAATGTGGAAAATGAAGAGTTAAACTTTGGTAGAATGAATATGGTGCTTATTATAGTTAGTCATTGTACAGAATAAATTCTCTTTGGATATTTTTGTATGTTGCTGTTGTGTCTTTAATCAATGAACCAAGAAGAATAAGATAATTGAAGTACTTTCCCTCCTCCTTACCCCTTAGTGACAGAAATACTTACAAAGCAAATATTAATTGTACAGTCAACAAAATGATTGATGTATCTTGTGCAATAAGCAGTAAGTAGTTTATCATAATAACGTAAGATTAATATTATTACAGCCAAGTGGTCCATAAGCTGGGGTGACTTGTATATAAAAACAGTGTTATACCTCTCAAGTCGCTCATATTTTAGTCTAATAGGCTACATTACAATCTTATAATTTCTTTGGTCACAAATAATTTAATAATAACTGTGATATTTACTTTTATAAAAAATGCCAACAACGGCGATAAAAAGTAATAAAAAAAATGTCTTTCTAAAATAATTACTCAGTGTATAATTTTAGTTTAATGTAATTTCTTTTAAGTAATAGTATATGTTTATTAAATAAAATAAAGGAATTTCTAAAATATTTTTACTTATTTTGTCTTTTAGCATCATTCATTACGTTCAAATTCATGAGTCTATTTCTAAAGAACGGCACACGAGGGCGTCGATGACCGATTAAATGGTTATTAAGATGACCAAAACGATGTGGATCTAAACGTAATGGTAATGCACACTTACGAACTTTTATCATTAAAAATATAAACAAAACATTTTTAAAGTACCAAAATGATATATATTAATAGCAGGGGCATCCCTGTATAGGTACGACCTTAATAAAACTCAAAATTATAAACAGACCAAATTAACTGAAAAAAGTGCTACAATGTAATGTAGACAATTATGACAATTTCATCTAAATTTGTACGAAATTTGGCTTTTGTCTTTTTCAAGTAAGTAGGTAACTACTTTTTATAAGTACGTCGTATAATACTTGAGGTGTGATTTTATTCTAATATCCGAATAGTAATTAGCTAGGACGGCGATTGACAAATGTGTTTATCGCCGTAAATGGGCCTAAAGTGCACAACTCTAAATAAGGTTGGTGGTACCTACAGCTGGGTGCATTCGCTGCCGCTCGCTTCAACTCTTACGCGCCTCGTGAGCTGTGCACGGCACCGGTTCCTTATCATGAGAGATTTTACGTTACAATGATCAGTAACTGATCCAAGTGGTGAGTTAGTTATTGTCGGCTCTAAAAGTAAATTAAAGGCTTTAAAAGTAAGGAGAAGTTCATTAAAGGGTCAAATAACTAAATTTAAAAATGATTTGTCAGAAGTCAGTTATAAGGTCAAGTTAATAAATATTAAAAATGCAGAGCTATACCTAAAGCTTATTAAATTTAAGGGCTATCTGTTAAGTTTGATGATTTACAGAATGACATTCAGTTGGAAACAGATGAGTAAGAAAAAATTGAGCACGATATTATCATCAAATATTACGAAAGCAAAAACGTTACTTGAAAATTTTAATAAAAGCGAACAAAGACGTCAGTCGCAAATGAAACTCAGTGCTTACTCAATCATCATGAACATGGTTTTAAATTACCTACCTCAGATTCAGATAGTAAAATTTGATGTTTCGTATTTCCACTGGATACAATTTCGAGATACTTTTGAAAGCTTGATTCAGGACAATCCTCGCATAAAACCACTTCATAAATGTCAATATCTCATCTCATATTTGGAAGGCGAAGCTGCTCGCATTATATCTAATTTAGAAGTCTCAACAGCTAACTACGCGGAGGCTGGCGGTTATCGATATAAAAATAAACGCTTACTTATAAATCACTACCCAAAGTCACCATTTAATACTCAACCTGTCAGCCATGAGACTGAAAAATCATTGCGATTTTTAGTCGACCCCATCACTAAAAACTTATGTGCTTTATCCAGCTTATTTGTGCCTACAGACAAATCGTTGGACAGCGCGACGTTAATAAAGTGGTAGGAACACCGTAGTATATATAGTAGTTAGATGATGATGTCCCAACCTTATACCAATTTTACAAGTTCCTAATTGATCGTGCTGACGTAATCGAAGCACTCAAAATAAATAAAATAATTATATTCCACCTACGTCACGAGCATCATTTTTTAAAGCTAAATTAAACAGTAGACCGAGTATTCATAACAGTCATCATAACAAGTGTTTAAGGATTCTTATACCAAATCATTTGCATGAGCATGAATCAACCATGTTCAAAGGGTTTTTTATGCGTAATTTGTAATAATAATCACAAAATATACGAATGCCCTGTATTTAAGGTCATAACTATAAACGAGAGATTACCTATATGTATATATATATAAGTATATATATAAGTTGTGCTCCAATTGTCTTAAACACGGGCATCCCAATAATGAATTCCGTATAGGGTCGTGCCGGGAAAGCAAAGGGAGGCACAATAGTTTACTTCACTCAGGTAACTTAGAAAATAAAGTAGTCATCAGACTATATTATCTTCTACGTAACTATAGATGCTGATTTGGTGATCTAAATCAGCATCTATAGATACACTTCCTAGTAAAAATTGCAACCAGGCACTGTTGTCAACCGCGTCGATTGAAGTACCTAATGCTAGAACTGCCCAAAGACGAAAGATCCGCGCCTTGTTGGATTGCGGAAGTCACTCGTCTTTTATAACATACTCTTACGTACGGAACTACAAGTGCGAGCTACTTAAGTACAAAATGTTTGAACCAGTTAAGAGAGGTAACTTGACGAATTAATTAAAAACATCATGAAGCATGATTTCTTTGTCGTTGTTGTGTTGTTGGATTGCGGAAGTTAGTCATCTTTTATAACATACTCTTACATACGGAACTACAAATGCGAGCTACTTAAGTAAAAAATGTTTGAACCAGTTAAGAGTGGTAACTTGACGAATTAATTAAAAACATCATAAAGCATGATTTCTTTGTCGATGACATGATCACAGGATCTGATGACGAAAACGAGTTGCGTTATATTCAGCGGTCCGTTTTAAAAGCGTTTAAAACGGATTACTTCAATTAAAGAAAATACAAAACAAACAGGAGTACTCTATTTCAGATGATTGTTTACATTTTCAAGATAAGGATTTTAACTCCAGTGATAATTTACCAGAAATAATAATCATGTCAAATTCATTCAAGATTTTTGATAATTTAGGATTATTAAGTCCTTGTATAGTACAAGACTAAAATGATCTAACAAAAACTCACGGAACTAAAGGTTGACTGGGATCAATTAGTCCCTCAAGAGATTAATAAAGTGGATTAAATTTCAACAAAATTTACCGTACATTCTAAATTTTAAGATAATTAGACCAGTTCTATGTCATTCTGTAAATTATATCGAATTGCACTCTTTCAGTCTATGTATACATGAGATCATTAAATGTCAATGGTGAAAATACAGTTAGATTAGCTATTGTACGCTAAATCTAAAGTTGCGCCCGTAATTGTAACCGTGGAATTGTAGACCACTACAATTCCACGGTTAGAACTAAATACTGCACCCTAAACTTCAAACCAGATCGTTTTGTACATTGGTGCGTTTCAAACGTAGTGTTAGGCTGGATAGCTAATGAACTTCACAACTTAACGACAGTAAAATTTAATGTCTAAGGTGTAGACAAAAGCCAGCTGGTTTCTATGAAGTTGTGGTGGTCAGATCCTGAATATTTGTCAAAATCACGAACCAGAGTTACTAAAAATTAATACTCATACAACTTCTACTGCAGAACCGATAATAAACTTCAACAATTACTCAAAATTAACTAGACTACAAGACCTTTTGCATTCGTTAAAACGTTCATTTTTAATTTAAAAAAGGCATTTAAGATGCTTAAGTGTGGATGAATTGACTAAGGCATTTCATGGTATTTGTGGTCTTGATCAAACTCAGTAATTTCCAACTGAATATCATTTAAATTAATTACAAATAAAGAATTCAGTCCAAATTCCAAAATTTTAGCTTTATCTAACTTTGTGGATAAACAAAATGTAATAAGAGGGCGAATAAATCAGTCAAATTAAACCAAGACAACTTATTGAACCTCACTAATCAGGAAGTTATAAAATTTTGTTTTTCACCCAGTTACGCCTCTCACTTCGGGGGTATTTTTGAAGCCGGGATTAAGTCTGCAAAATGCCTCCCCAGACGAGTTATTGAAAATTGTTCATTAACGTATGAGGAAATTTCAACACTATTTTCGCAAGTTGAAGCTATACTTAATAGTCACCCCCTATACCCGTTATCCGCATCTCCCGACGACCTGCTCTCCCTTACCCCTGGGCATTTTCTTATCGGGAGACCTCTGACCGCAGTGCCTTCTCCGGCTTTGGAAAACTACAAGAAAGGCAACTTACGCTTCACCAAGAGTTCTGGCAAAGATGGCAATGTGAATACGTATCAGTGTTGCAGTAGAGAACAAAATGACGCGTCAACGACGCAAATCAGCACGTGCGTGACCTTGTCCTACATCAAGAGGATACGCTCCTCCATTAAACTGGCGTCTGGGACGAGTCACACGTTTATTTGCTGGGCCGGACCGCATTGCAAGAGTTGCAGACATCCGCACAATCCCCTTACGAGACTGCACCCACCAATGAAGAACTTCGCTGTTAAAAGACTGGGTCTTTCAACGGACAGGAGTATGTTCAGGCCAAGCGCCTGCTAAAGGAGTAGACTCAAATAGCGTCTCACAAGCGCTATCATTTTATCATTACACTACCTGCCCCGCTTGTTTCACTATCAAACCAAGCTTCGCACGATTAGCACAAAATTGTAATTTTAAATTTTATTTACAATTAAAGAAAGTTCCAAGTATTTTGGGTTTCAATTGAGGCTCCTTTATGTCCGCTAAGACAGTAGCATTGAAATTATTTCATAATTAAATTACTTTATTGCGAAACTTGTAGGTACAACGTATTGTGATAAAATAATATGACATAGCTTCTCCATTATCCTCCTCTCGGCATGCATACTTAAGATTTATAAATAACATATTTTAGGAATCTAATTATAACATTGTCCACATTAAAAGATACAAGAATGACTATATAACAAATAATTATAAATATAAATTAAATGTAAAGCGTGCACTTTATATCAGTTAAATATAAACTTCAATAGAATGTCACAATAATTTAAGATTTAAAAAAATAATTATAGATTAAATATATTATCTACAGTCCTTATCGTTTAAAAATTCATCAACTGTTATAATACACCTTTTGTAAGAAATTCTTTAGCCATGTTTTTAAAATTAAAGTAATTGGTGGGTAGGTTATAGAATCGTCGTCGTTTCGGCATACGTTAATCGATGCAGAAGGCATCAAAGAGCTTTTATGCTTAGGAAAACATATTTTGAGATGAAAATTACCTTTATAATTATTAGACATGTTTAGGACAAATAATATTAATTCATATATATAAAGACTATATATACTCTTAAAACAAATTTACCTTATGGTTTACCGGTGTAAATTTGTTGGAGGTTGGGTGTGCCCTGACACACCTCTTCTGAGCTTTAAATACTTGTTCTATTTCAGTACAGTTGTGTCATACCACAATATGATCCTTTACCTCTAGATCGAATCTATGTACGTATGCATGATATGCTGTTAATATAGCGTTATGGTTCAATTTTTTTGTGAGCATGTATAGCGCATACGACTGGGTATTAAATTTTTCACAGAGGTTTTCTATATATACCTTCCAATTCAGGTTGCTATATATGTTTATAACTAGAAATTTTGTTGTTTTTGCTTTGTTAAGTTTTTCCTTTTATAAGATACGTTTATGTCCGCTACAATTATATATGTTCTATTCTATGTATTCTATATTTAAATGTCATTAAATTGTATCTTATTTAGATTAATGATTTAGAAGGATGACTGCACGGATGGCGTTGCGGTTTAAGTGGTCACCTCGCCACTATACTGCCGCGCCGAGTGGGTGGGTGGTGTGGGTTCGATCCCCGCACGGGACAACAGTTTGTGTAATCCTCAAATTGTTGTTCTGAGTCTGGGTGTTCTTTGTGTCCGTTGTTTGAATGTTTGTAAAGTCCCCCGCGACACAGGAATTAATCCTAGTGCGGGAGTTGTCTTTTTAAAACTAGATAAAAAAAAAATGATTTGATGTCAACCATTGTGTGGATTTTATTACGTTATTGAGAATATTGTATACGTCAGACTAAAGAAGCGAATTGTCTTTGTATATGAATGTAATTGTACTGCTATCTTATCTGTTTTTTGTACTATAGGGAGACAGACAAACAGACGGGTCACCTAATGGTAAGTGACAACCGCCGTCCATGGACACCTGCATCTCAAGAGTAGTAAGTGCGCCCGCCTTTGAGGGCGATAAGGGATGGGGGATGCTGGGACGGGAAGATGAGAGGAGTTAGGAAAGAGGAGAGTGGCGATGGGGGGAGAGGAAAGGGGAGAGGGGGAGTTGGGCCTCCGGAAACCTCGCTCATTTCGGGGAAATGCAAGACAAGCGTTACTTCACAACCGGTTTTCTGTGAGGCCGTGGTATCGCAGCGGTCGAGCCGGCCCATTCGTGCCTAAGCATGGCTCTACCACTGTTAATTTGCTTTACTGCAATACATTATTCTTTATCGTATACCACAGAAAAGATACAACATGAAAAAAAATGTACAGATTGCTGGTAAAAACGGCGTCTTATCGCTTGTTCTAGACAACAGGTGCAATTAATTAGTACATAGGGCAGTTTGTAGGTGTACATATTTAGCTAAGGAGGTTATAAAACTATATGAAGAAAATAAACTTACATAATAAGTAATTCAGTACAATATATATACACAAATATACGTACATAGAACTACTTATAAAAAACGTATGTAGTGCAATGGTATTTTCAGGAGTTGGATTACCGCTGACCTCGGTACGGGTGGTAGAGGGATTTAACAAAATATTGTAAGGTAGGGAATTCTTTCACTATTTGAGAATTTCGGCGAAGCCGTATAGGGAGCCACACATGATCGTCGACGTGGTCATATTTACGTAAAGCAAATATATACCTAATGCAGACGTTTTGTAGACGCTTACTAAGGTGGTCCTCAGTGAGATAATCGAGGACTGGAAGGAGGAGAGATTGAACCAGTGCAAGAAAGTTAGTAGTTGATGTTTCGAAAACCTTGAGCTGTATTTATTTTTTGTAAGTATTTTTTACTTTTGAGGGCCGTGACTGAATAGGCGCGGGTGAGTTGTGGCCGCGTGCTGTTGGCAGTGTCGTTCGATATATGGTAGGTAATGTTGTGTTGTGTATGATAAGGTATAATAGGGTTGGCATAACCTTGTGGATAAAAAAACCCTTATTCAAAAAAAAAATAAGCTAGAAAATGTGCATGGGCAATAATGTTACATGGAACTTAATCTAAAAACATTAAAATTTAAACTTACTATTTCAATATACAAGTTTTGAGGTTATTATAACAAGGCTGCGAGCCTTGTAAAAGTGCAGAGCCACAAATAAAATATTCAAATTGCATGACAATAGATTCTAATATTTAAAAACCAGTATAGGTACAGACTTTTACTTTTAGCCAAAAAATTCTATATGTGTGAGCATTAGGATGAAATTGGAATGGTGGAATCATAATTTAACAACACTTAGCACTATTATTTATTAAAAACAACAATACTGATAACAAGACATTCATAACTAAAAAAAAGAAACTAAAAAATCAATTTATCTCTTTTAAATTTTCGTCCTTAAACCCTAATTTAGACCACTCCTCTTTAGCCATTAAATTATTGTTCATTCGACAAGCTAAGTAATCTTTTGCCTCGTCTCGGCACAAGGAATTATTATTGTCGTTTCTCAATAAGCACTTCATATATTT
This sequence comes from Tyria jacobaeae, assembly GCA_947561695.1. Classification (NCBI taxonomy): domain Eukaryota; kingdom Metazoa; phylum Arthropoda; class Insecta; order Lepidoptera; family Erebidae; genus Tyria; species Tyria jacobaeae. Next base: position 13,394,220 of record OX387219.1, on the reverse strand, counting down.
TGTCATACTTGACCTGCAAGCTCCTTCATGATCCAGAGGAAAGCTCCCTTTTTCTGGTGGAGTCGGTATAAATTGTTTTTGTCCAAAAGTCATAGCAGTAGACATTTTACGATTTAATCTAAATCCTCGGCAAGTGTTTAACCAGTGACACCAATAACTTAGCTTCTTGAGCAAAATATATTTACGAGTTTACTTATGGGTGAATACACTCGCTTTAGTATATTTAGAATTAAATAACCTGTCGTAGTAAACAGCTGATATTATGACATTTTGTACTGAACACATTATGACATAACATATCCGGTGTTGCCGACTGATACTCTTGAAATCCTTGTTAACATTTTTTTATGTTTTTTATAAAACCACTATATAGTAGTAAGGAATTGATTCGACTGACCGAAATACTCTAGTTCTCTGATAAAATCACCTACCCACTTACATTTTGTTAACCCAAAATCCCTGGACCTCCTCTATAGGGAAGTTCAGTACAGTGTGTAAATAAATGAATTTTCTACTTTCGTTTAATTTCGTTATTGTATAAATGTATGACATATGTAATTTTGTTGTAAAGATATATATCACTCATCTAGCTCATTTAGCTCATTTCGCTCACCTATCACTTAACATCTAGCTCAGTTATCGAAATCACTCAATTTTACCTGCTACCTGTATAATTTAAACAAATCTTGCACTTCACTCGTACTTCTCATAAATTAATGTTCCAAAAGTTCATGAATTCCTAAAATTGCTTATTGTACATTTAAAGACAGTACATTATAAATTCATACATATTAAATTGATTTCCCTTTCATACTTGACTGGCTTAGAACTGTCAACCTAGACGCTACTTTTTAAACGAATAATGGAAAAGTACCAAGTAGGTACCTATAATATACAAAAAATATCTAAAAAAAGACTAGGTTGGTGCATTTAAAAATCAATATTTGTATACAATAATTTTTACATAATCAATATCAATATCTCATTTACATTTGAATACCACTCATTTGGTATCATTTATACTGTTGATTTTTGGCACTTGTTGAAACTTGCTACACATCTTGAGTGAATCACTTGTACTGTTCATCAATATTTATTTAATAAATCGATTTCGCCTTGCGGCATTTTCGAAGGTTTCTAATTGTTTTGGAAGTTACTGCAGAACGATAGTTCAGTATAACTATTTATAAAAAGTACCTGTGATAGTTTGAGACACTCGTTCAGTGCGTAACCGGCTATCGAGAAGATCCGCTCACATGGTGTATGGTACGTAATGGTGGTATGGTAATAACAGATACATAATATTATAATTATGGTACAAATAGGGCGTATTTTCCCTTGACAACCTGAATGCATTCATACGAAATAAGTGTGTACCATACCTAACATCACCCAAGAATGGAATGCACCTTTTTCTTTCTCACTCGTGATTTTTTTTTTTCTTATATACAAGATCGCCAGCCCTAGAAAAGCATTACACGTAAGATTAACGCAACCTACGCTGTGAGTGGTTCTCCATGAAAAAAGTGCTCTTTACTTGTACAACGTCCTGCGATAAAATATAATAGTTTAGTTCTTATCGTCTTCAGTTGTTCTCACTACTTTCTAGCTACAGTTCAAGGCTACCCCACCTGGCAAGTAGTAAATAGCACCTCTCCCTGTTCCTAGAAATACCTGCCTACTCTAGCTAGGGTTCGATCGCCGATTCGCCTCACCGATCGAGAGTAGGTATCCTACAACCCTAGTCAGCTGCAGCTCGCACAGGTGTTACACTCATTAAATACCGTGTCAACAACCTAAATCAGCTGACACGAAAAGATGCTGGTATACTCTGAACTAGTGTAAGTGAGTTATGCGTTAAGTCGATGTGAGGATCTTTTAAATCAGTTACTCAGGAGATACCAATACTAGTCTGCAGACCGCAACACTTTTCACGTTTTTGACTTAAAAGTCTTAGTAGCCAGGTCATAAAATTCCAAAAAAATAAATCAGGCACTGTCAGAATTCTCTGATAGTTATCTGTGCCGGTCGTAATGTTCAAAATGATGGGAATGCTCGGTACACGTGCTTGTTTATTTATTTATTGTGTCTGTATTACACTAATTACGATTTTGAAATAACAATGTCTCGTCTTATAGTAAAAAACTTACCAAATAAGGTATTTCTTAATTAAACTTATTCCTAGGCAGTAACTTTTCAGCAACATCTATTATTAAAACTTTTATTTCAGGTCACAGTTGATAAACTAAAAGAAATATTCAGCGAAAAGGGAGAAGTAACTGATGTGCAATTAAAATATACAAAAGATGGAAAATTTAGAAATTTTGGTTTTATCGGATACAGAAGCGAAGAACAGGCAGCAGAGGCAATTGATTATTTTAATGGTACATGTATTAATTCTATGAAAATTGAAGTTCAAGCGTGTGCTAACCTAGGGGACGAGAAAAAGCCTAAAGCATGGAGCAAATATGCGCAAGATAGTTCTGCATATAAAAAACTTCATAAAGATGAAATTAAAGCTGAACAACAAATAAAGATAGAAAAGAAAGAAAAGAAGCTTGAAAAACAAAGAAATAAAATAAAACAATTGCTTGTAAAGGTAACTCAAGATAAGGGCATGCAATTTTTTAGACTAAATTTATTGTTATTCAAATCATTATTGATCCACTGCAATACATTAAATAATATTGCTACAAAATAGAAGTAAACCATAATATACTAAGTTAACTACACTTTATTTCAGCACAAAGATGATCCACTATTTACAGAATTCATTGAAGCTCATGTCAATGAGAAAACAACCTGGATAAAAGAAGCATTACAATCAGCTTCTAAAAGTGATGATGAAGATGAGAGTAGAGTTGATGATGTTAACACAGACAGTAATATCAAAGAGGTCACTAATGAAGAAATTATAACACAGGAAGATGATCTTAAGCAAACATCTGATAAAAAGGTTGCTAATAAACCAATCAGTGATTTACAGGTAAGACCATTAATTATAGCTATTCCATACAGGTTCACCTTTATTCTAACTGCTCTACATCTAAGGATAACAGTGTAATTTTTAGCCTATATTATAATTCAATAAATACTCTATATATAATAAAAAAGGAATCATTCAAATCTGACTTACAGTTCCAAAGATTATGGTGTTTAAAGAAACTAAAAAAAACTCACTTTATTAACATAGATAAACAATTGCTTGAAATACTGGTGGCTAATAGAAACAACATATATAAAGAACATAATTAGCATTGTGGTAAAAAATAAAGTTTTGAGGCAAGCTTTAAAAACAATGTAAAACAGTGCAGATCCCCAAGAACCACAAAACTTGCATAGAAATTTCACAAATATGATCTAATTAATTTAATAATAATATTGAGGCAGAATTATTTGTTTCTGCTGAACGCACTAATCTCAGGAATTACTAATACAATCTGAAACAGCCTGTTTATTGAGGAATGCTATATATCTTGCTGTTATCCCAGAGATGCTGTTACCCTAGTTTTTATATATTACTCTTACTTCTTAAACTAGACATTATATTTCTTAAATAATCATATTAATTCCTTAAACATTTTTGTGTTTGTTTTTATAACTAAATCACTAATTTTATTACAGTACATGAAAATACTAATGAGAAAGGTAGGAGGTACTGAAGTTGAAGAACAAAAGCCAAAAAAAATCAGAAATAGACCTCTTTTTCACATTAAGGTAACTTTTTTGAAGTGTTTACTTAAAAATTATTTGGTACCCCTCCCCTCCCCTCCCCCCCCCCTCATACCTTCCCTCACTTCTCTTTCCTAACCCCTCATCTTCCCACTCCTCTTGCATGCTTTGCTACCAACCTGTGCAATATTGCACAGGGTACCACCTTCTATGGGGTCTTCCAGTCCTTTCTTTCCTTATTGGGCCAGTCCATCAGGTTACATGCAGTGTCCACCTATTGTCAGTGTAGCATGAGGTGTTTCACGCCCAGAACTACTTCAGATTAGATCTTTAGAATTGTTGAGGATAGTTTGCAACAAGACTAGTGAAAAAGTAAATCCATTGAATTAAGAGCTTCATATAGATCAGCGATCTCATTCTTTATTTCAGATGTCAGGATTGCCATATAAATGTAAAAAGAAAGACATAAAGGAATTCTTCAGACCTTTAGTGCCATTTTCAATACGACTTCCACTTGGCAAAGGAAAGAAGGTTACTGGCTTTTGCTACATTGGATTTAGAACAGAAAACGAACTCAAAAAAGCACTCGGAAAAGATAAATTGTTTTTGGGTATGTATTAAAATATACCATTTACTAAATACTTTTGGTTGATTGTATTTAGATCAACTTGATCAAATAAAATGGTGTGTCACTAAGATCAAGAAATCCAAATGAAAGGATTTAAAAGTTCTACTCACTAACATAATAGAATAAAAAGTAAACTTATAATAATTTTATAATATTACTAGTAATCTTATAATCATATTACATTTTTGAGAAGTCTATCCAACGAATCGCTACTAAAACATGTGAAAATATTCTAGGTAATCATAGAGTTCACATACATATATATGAGGATAAGGCGAAACAGGCTGCAGAGGAAGAGGAACAAACTACAACTAGAAAGAGAGAAGAGGTAAAACTCATGTCTTCAGTTTGGTACAAACTTCTGTTTTTTTTTTATGTGATAGGGGGCAAACGAGCAGATGGGTCACCTGATGGTAAGTGACTACCGCCGCCCAAGGACACCCGCAACTCAAGGGTCACAAATGCGTTTCCGGCCTTTTAGGTAGGAGTACACTCTTTTCTTGAAGGTTTGAAGGTCGTATCGGTTCGGAAATACGGCAGGCGACTACTATTGTTAGTGTATTTATCTGTTGAGCAAAGACTATTCTCTTATACATGGATTATGTGCTTCTTAACAGAATTCTTCCAGTAGCTTCTAAGTAACTGAGAGCCAGATGAAGAATCTGCCCTTCAGTAACATTATTTCTTTATTGTGTAGCAAAGTCTCATATATCGTGATATTTCAACTTTCTAATAAAAATAAATAAAAAGCATTACCTACTAAGATAGTGTGGACTATAATCAAATCAATAAGATTGCTATTTTTTAATACATCAACTAGAATCACATCTCATTCTTGTACTGTACATGTTTCTGAACATGTTTAAACATTGTAATTCATTGCCATTTGATTAAATCGTAAATCGAATTGACAGCCAACTTGCAGAGTTTCAAAAGTTGTTTTCTTTTTATACTGACGTTTCCTAGTTATAAACTACCTTCCTGCTAATTTTCAGGTTTTTAGAAGTGTAGCAGTTCTGTATATCTTAAACCTTCCCTAAAGAAAAATCTTCTCATTAATTTTAAATTGTAAATTAGAATAACTCGATCTATGTCAATATGTGTTTTGTAGCAAAAACAAAAAACGTTCACTTGCAAAAGCCCTTAGACTCCTGTAATCAAACTGCCGCAAAGCTGTTCTAAGCTGAAGCCCTACCTATAAACTACTAGCTCTTCAAAAATGTCATGGAAAATCAGACACTTTCATGCAGTCATACTTCCTAAAGCCACACATAACGCAAAATCCGTTTCCGTTCCGTATAAAGTTCGTTTATAGATTAGAAAAAAAATCGATCGACATAACTACTAACTAAGGTAAGCCAGCAGTGAAACCAAAACTAAAAAACAGTAAGCCAGCTGACGCACTGGTCAAAGGACCGTACCAATCTATCCATGGCACTTGTTTTTAGTACTATCGCCTGTCTTCGATTTCAGAAGCGTTTCCCTAAGACCGTGTTTATTGTATATTATAAGCTCATCTACTTGTCGCGTTTTATGTTAAATGCTGCCCGTTTTCCAGAAATCAAACAGTGAAGAAACAATAGGAGAGAGTGGTAGTATATTTGTGAGAAACTTACCATATGTGGTCTCAGAGGAAGAAGTAACGAACCTTTTCGAAAAGTACGGTGAGAGTCCTTCAAATAAAACATTTATAAAATAGTGATTTCTACACGGAAGCAAATAAATGTTTTAGTCTGTGAATTTTATATTAATAAAACATAACTAATTTAACATATCATTTGTTCTGTGTATAGTCTGGATGCCATGTTAGGTGTTCTTTGTGTCCGTTGTTTGAATGTTTGTAAAGTCCCTCGCGACACAGGAATTAATCTTAGTGCGGGAGTTGTATTTTAATAAAACAAAAAAAAACAAGAAAAAAAATAGTAAAACTTCTGCTTAAAAAAAATATCTGAAGTTATTATTATTATTAGAACGCCGCCGTAAGTTTTTAGTTTCTTTACGCTTTGACACCTTAATTAATCGATCGTTTTAAAATTTTGCAAACACGTTGCATTAATATGCAGGAAAACACATAGGGTATCTTTCATGTATAAAATTCCTTCCAAGGTAACTAAAGACAAAAGCTAGAGTTAATAATATTTTCTTTTTATTATCAAAGGTCCCATTGCTGAAGTAAACATGCCCGTAGATCCAGTTCTGAGACAGCCAAAAGGCTTTGCTACAATAACTTTTATGATGCCTGAACACGCTGTGAAAGCGTACACAGAACTTGATGGTACCGCCTTCTGTGGCAGGATGCTTCATCTGCTACCCGCTAAAACTGCGAAACTTGAAGACGAAGAAGATGATGGTATGTGTAAGCATATACTAAAACTAGCTTAGACCGCTGTGGGTTCATTTGCGAGCATGTTCTTATGTTCTTGATTGGAAACCTAATTTACAAAATAACAGTAGCCCATGTGCCTGTCCCGTGAAAATCGGTCCACCAGTTCTGAAAATTAGCCCTAAGAATTAGAGATACAGGCAAATACCTAATTAAAAAAAAAAAAAATTGTACCGTATTAATAATCAAATGCAGTTAGTAAAAACTTTACTTATATTTGAGGTTTGAGATTATTGTCAGTGGTAGAGCCATGCTTAGGCACGAATGGGCCGGCTCGACCGGTGCGATACCACGGCCTCACAGAAAACCGGTTGTGAAGTAACGCTTGCGTTGCATTTCCCCGAATTGAGTGAGGTTTCCGGAGGCCCAATTCCTCCTCCCCCCTTTTCTCTCCCATATCTCCTTTCTCCTTTTTTCCATCTCCTCATCCCTCCTCTCTTCTTTCCGCTCCCCATCCCTCATCACCCTCAAAGGCGGGCAGCGTACTTGCGACTCTTGAGTTGCAAGTGTCCATGGACGGCGGTGTCACTTACCATCAGGTGACCCGTCTGTTCGTCTGTCCCCCTATAGTATAAAAAAAAAAAAAAAAAAAAAAAAGATATATTTATTAACACAACATAAGAATTTACAATAATTCACTTACATGAGAAAGTAAACACGTGTAGGCGTATAGAAAGATATCAAATCGTTTCACTCAACACGTTTGATGGCAAGTATACCTTTTTAAAGTATATAGATAGTTCTAAGATAAACAAAATTTTTGTTTATATGTTAGTTTTTTACAATACAGGGTACTTGTAAAAAACGTACATACAAACAAGAAGCAAATAATGCTTGGAACGCGCACGTTACACATATCCAGCGTAGCTAGAAGCGACATGTGCAGTAGTGAACTAACGTGTACTCAGATTAGATGAAAAAATTGCGTTCAAATAAACAAGAGTTTTGACTTCCGGTAATGTAATTTTTTTTCCAAAATCTCGTTCTTTTTGAATTCATTTTGATACTTAAACATTAATGAAAGAAACAAATTCACTGAAATCTTATTTAAACAACCGACAGGTCTGAACATGTATGTAATCAAACGACAGATCTGGATGTTCTGGATCAGACTGAATGTTGGCGGGCAAAATACTATTCCTATAACTTCAAGGGGACAAATTAATTGGTTTTATTCTATTTATATAGTATTCATGAAGGGAAATTCAATATATCTAGAGTCGACTTCTAGCATTATTTGAGCCAACCCGCTCATCAATAAATAAATTAAATATTAATTAACATCGTTCTTTAGAGGGGCTATCGTTTAAAGAAAAAAAGACGAAGAAATTGAAAGCTCAAGCGAAATCCTCCCACAACTGGAACGTTTTGTTTCTGGGCACCAATGCCGTTGCTGATGTCGTCGCTGCCAATTACAATACTACGAAGGAGCAACTTCTCAATGATAATAATACAAGTAAGATCTCTTTTAAAACTGTTACTTTAATTTATTATACGTTAAAGGGCTCGGACAAATTAGTCGCGAGTGTAGGTATGTTTGAATATTATGCGAGTTTAAATCAATTAATAAAGCTATCTAAGCTTATCTTTTACAATTTGTATATAACATTATTAATTCATTTTGATCAGACACGAGCGCCGCTGTAAGATTAGCTCTAGGTGAAACACAATTGGTGGCCGAAACCAGGGCTTTCCTAGAGGGAAATGGAGTCTACCTAGATGCATTTAACAAGGTGAGTAGTAGTTGTAAAGGAAATGTGAAATTCAAATATACAGTAAATATTAATTTTCAAATATAACAACTTATTCACTTTGTAAAACACACTGAAAGTTTTTAGTATATAAAAAATCTTCGAAAAGCAATGAAAATATTAATGATACAGAAACCTGTTAGTACTTCGCATGCGATGGAACTATTGACTGAAGCAATGAGCCCACTCTTTAGAAATCTCTTCCAAGCCTTTTTCAAACGCAGCCACGGCATCTTCAGGGTTCATAAAACCAATTCTTTTAAGTTTATCTTTTATTTTTGGAAATAAATAAAAGTCATAAGATACGAGGTCGAGACTATAAGGAGGATGACTCACTAACTCGTGTGGAGTTAGTGAGTCATCCTCCTTCGATAGTCAAATATTCGATAGTCCGTCTAGCGTTGTCGTGGTGGAGGAGGACCCTGCTGCTTGGGCGTTGCAATCTAACATTTTCAAAGACAACTAGTAAACAATGACTCACATACCAATCTATTTTGATTATAACTATTTTGATTAACTTTACTCATCTTCTTGGACTTATAATATGATTATTCATATAAGAATTTATTTATAGATAGCGAATAAAAGATCAAAGACATGTATAGTCGTAAAAAATTTACCTGCGAACACGAATAAAGATGAAATAAAGGCATTGTTTGAAAAACATGGACAAATAGCGAGATTCTTGATGCCACAACACGGCATAACTGCACTTGTTGATTTTATTGAACCGTTCGAAGCTAAAAAAGCATTTACAAAGTTAGCATATTCTCAGTTTAAAAGCGCACCGTTATATCTAGAATGGGCTCCGGAAAATGTGTTCTTGAAAACCGCACCCAAAACTGAGACAGAAAAGAATGTCGATGAAGAAACTTTAAAAACCGAACAAAAATCCTCCGAATCAAGGGGGAATGCTTCACTAAAAACTGAAGAGAGTAAAGAAGAAGTCATCGAACTGGATGAACCTGAAAATGACACTACATTATTTGTAAAAAATCTTAATTTTAAGACCATTGAACAGAGTCTGCGAGCGGTAAATATCCTTTAAAACTAATACCTTACGCATTTGCATTTTTACCTCGTTTTAAATATTTCAAGTACATCAATATTAAGAAGCAATAAAAAATAAATAATAGCAATAATTTCACGGAGATGTTACATTAATCATAGCTTTGTTTATTGAATAACGTATACGAATCCAGATAATTATAAATAATATTTTTTTTATTACCGCAGCATTTTTCAGAGGCGGGCAAAGTCCACAGTGTGTCTATAGCAAAGAAGAAAGATCCGAGAAATCCTGGCCTGTTTCTGTCAATGGGTTATGGCTTTGTACAGTTCGTTAGGAAAACGCACGCAAACACAGCATTGAAATTACTTCAATGTTCCACACTAGACGGAAAAACTTTGGAATTGAAAAGATCAGAACGAGGAAATACGTTAGTAATGTTGTTCATCATTACTACGTAAAGTAATAAATGGCCTAGTGTACTGCCGATGTTTATTATTATTTATTTTGTTGTTATTTTTGCATTTCACCGTCGTCATTTATTTAATCTACTACAGGCCCAGTCCACTGACTACGTTGGCCATTTTGAGGACGTCAAATCCTTCACACCTTTCGCGCACCTTTTGAAAGCTATGGTATAATCCATAAATGGCATAAATACAGTTACTAAGACTCTAAGAAGCATTAGCGGCAGTGTTATTGTTAACAACAACTGACTTGACTAGTAATTAGTGTTCCTGATTGAAGTCGTGGGTTCGATGCCCATCTAGGGGAAATTTTAGTCGATTAGTGAGCACAATTATTTATTTTAAATCTGGGTATAATTTATCGATATTTTTTAACTATGTATTTAAAAATATATAAGTATGTATATAAGCAGTCTGGTTAATATAGTACAAGCTCTGCTTTTTTTGGGATCAGGCCGCCATTTGTGAGATTGTAATATATACGTTAGTATTGTAATATAATACATACATACAAAATTAATTATTATGTATTATCTCGAAAATATTTTTTTATGTGTGGATTTTCCAGTCAACATTCACAGAATGTGTTTTTACTTTATCAGAAATGAAGTCCGAACATCCAAAAAAACAAATAAGGATTCTATTCAAAATGGAACTAAGATTCTCGTCAGAAATGTACCCTTCCAGGCAAATTCGAAGGAATTGCATGAAATATTCAGGTAAGTAATTTTTTCAATTATAAATCCACTCAGGAATAAATTTGCTGGCCGTATTTGACCTACATTATTTGAGTTTGTGTTAATAATATAATTCATAGAAAAAAATTAAATCCCAGAAATTTCCATGTCTCCTACATCAACTTCAGACTTACCGTGTTCCATGTTACTTCAAAAACTAACATGGAAAATGACGAGTGCTATATCAAGGTTGATTGCTATCAGGAAATTTGTTACCACATCACATGTTGCTTGTAGTTATTCTATATATCGTGGCCATTTCATTGATCACTTTATTATAAGGCCAACCATTTCATGAAATAGTGATATTTTATGAATTGGTCCATCGCATCTTGATATGATTAGACCAGACATTGAACGCAAGATCATTTCATGATATGGCACAACTTTATTAATCATATCATTAATTTATTTATTTTGTTTAATCAGGACGACTATGAGCCATTAAGACTAACTAAACATTAAAGCTAAAATAAAATTTATAAACAGTAACAAATATAAAATAATATAAACCGATAACGCGGCTTTCTCACTGAACATCAAAAATGTAAACAAAATCATCGCCTATGCATCTGCAAACAAATCAAGTTAAGTGTGAGTACCGGAGATCGTTAAGCGCAGTGAGTGTTCAAGGTACTGGCGGCTGGCTGGCAAATAGTAAAAATATTATATCATGAAACTTGTAATAGTTGTTACGTCGTAAACTGAGAGGCGCGATATCATTTTGCTTTAGACAGGCAACTTAGACATTTAGAATTTGTAATAAACCTTTAATATGATGGAGATCCTAAATTAATGATATGGCCAAAAGTGGATACACTTACACACTTTTAACGATATAGTCAAAATCATGAAGTGGTAAATTCTATGATCTGGCTACGACATACACACATAAATATTTTATACTTAGTGTCCTTAGGTCATAAATACTGTCAAATAAACAGTTAAAAACAATTCATATTGTATAAACTTTTTCATAATTCACACATCGCAACCTTAATGTTGAGACTTACTTCAAGCCATGATATGTCTCATTGCAAGATAAAATAAAAAAGAAAAAGAGAGAGGGAGAGAGAGAAAACCGGTAGCGGCATTTGTTCGAAGGTTGAGAAAAAACGGGACCATTACATAATTAAGGAGATCTATACCCAGCAGTGGAAGAGTTTATATAAGAGGCATGGGGCTAATATGTATTATGATTAAAGTATAACTGTAATAACGCAATGTATTACAAAATGTAGACAAAGATTATACTTACTAATTTCCAGTAAACTATAATTTCAGCTTATCAATGATTATATTCCTTTTATCAAGGGTGTGTTGTGTTATAGTAACGCGTAGTAACCAGTTATGTAGGTATTTCCATTTACTAATTTAATGTTTGATCGGTCGACGATAAAAACTTCGTTAGTAATTAAAAATTTTATATATCTGATTGACCTTGAGTAATGCACAAATGTTGAACTGTTTACATTTCGTGTAAGCAAATGTTAAAGTTGACAAACTTTGAGTATCGGGAAATTTGGAAATAGATATATATTTTTCCATCCTTTAACTACGAATTTACGAAGTAGTATGTTTAAAAGCGCTACGGAAAATGAAACCGGATTGTTAGAAATTGTATTATTACAATAAAAAAGTATGTGTGTATATGTCATTATTGAACCTAAAGTAAAAAGTGAACTATTTGAAATATACCAGGAATAAATCATTTAAAATTATTTTTAAATGAACACGAAAAATAACCTACATTCTAAGTCATATCTAATAGGTAGATATCTAGAAAATGCATAAAAATAGTCACATCTGATAGAAGCCTGATATGGTGTAACTAGTAATTAATGTGCTATCGTACAGTTTAGATACATTTGAACGTTCGCTTATTAAGGGATATATCACACACATTCACAAGCTCCATAAATTAGGATAACTAAATGCATTTCAGGGCATTTATTTTTCAGGGCATTTGGAGAAATAAAAACCTTAAGGTTGCCGAAAAAACTTTCACCTGGGTCGGAGCAGCACCGCGGTTTTGCTTTTGTCGACTATCATTCTAAAGCTGATGCCAAGGTATTACTACATTTTCTATTTGTAAAAACTCAGGGTACCGAAGACAATTATCAAAAACTTTATTTCCTCAGGCTGCCTTTGAAGCCTTGTGCCAGTCTACCCATCTTTACGGAAGGAGGCTAGTTTTAGAATGGGCTGAACAAACTGACGAAAACGAAGATGTCAACCTACTGAGGAAAAGGACAGCACAATCTTTCCACGCGCATAACCCAGGCGGAAAGAAATCTAGAAAAGGAGCAGTTGATGTAGAGAAGTTTGTTGAAGGAGAAAATGATGAGTAATAAACTCCATACGGTATATCTAAAATACCAGTCTTTTATTTATTGGTTGTATATTTATGTAGAAGAAAAAAATAATTAAGTAATTATATTTCGCCTTTATTTTTATGCCAAAATAGGTACAAGAATGTTTGACGGCATACATCATAATAAATTCTGTGTAACAAAATTTATGAATTAAATGTTATTTTAAAATCTCAATACACAAAGTCGAGCTTAAAGACGCTCCTTTAATAATGCCCTAGTATTTACAAAATCGGAGACATTAAAATATCAACATCACGCACTTAAACAACACTCCGAGATAATATTACTAGTGACCTTATATGAATGCTCAATTTAAAAAATCCAGAAATACAATAAAATATATTTCGTACATAACCATACTTTTGATTTTAGAGCAATGAGTTATACAATACCACCAGTTGTAAAACCATCAGTGAAGTTTACAATACTGTTACAACTACAGTTACATCATAATTAACACTAGAAAGGCTGACAAAATATTTACATACACCATAGGAATAGCATGGAACAAAGATAGGTACATAATTACATATTTTAAATTATTATATATGGACTAATGATAAAATACGTTATTACATAACAGATTTTCCATGAGTAATAAATTATTTAATAGAACAAATTGATTATGTTAGAATAACTAAAACTTACAAATCAAACTAGTGATGTTTGGTATAAGTAAAGAATATACATCATTTGACATTCGAAAATGGACATAGCTTTTCTATTATGCCAGTGTATTATAAATCCAGAGTTCAAGCTTCAACATTTCCTGCAATTCATATTAAGAGAGTCCATCCTGTACTGTAATTAACTGTTCAACATATAGTATGTATTATACCAACTAAAACTGTGTAAATAAAGTTGACGTCGTTGGGGATGGTGCAAATTCGGTAATTAGCATTGGAGAATACCGCGTATCTGACAAATGTAGCTAAATTCGGTGCATTGCATGAACGTGAACTCTATCGTATCTATGTCAGAGACAACAAAAAGTGGTTTCCAGAAAGCTTTTTGAAGATGTTTTGAAAATGAAAACAACTTATTTTAACCAAAAGACGCATACAAAGCCGGCAATATTACAGAGGAGTATACAACCTGTATCACGAAAAGGTTTACTTAGACAGGAAAAGGCTAAACAAAAGCTACATAGATGGAACTTCACGTATTTGTTGCCGATTTACAAAGCGGTTAAATTATGCCCATACTTGAGAGGCAGTGCATTGCATTGTAAAACAAAGTTGATGGTTAATAATTATCTATAGAAATAAATAAAATTGGAGTGTCTGTTTATTACACATTTTATAATATTAAAATAACCGTTTTTTACTAATTGCATGTGGGTGTATACACGATGCATATGCCAAAAGAACATTTTTTAAAAATTTTGTCTGTCTGTCTGTTTCTTCCGGCTAATCTCTGAAATGGCTGGACCGATTTTGGCGGGACTTTCACTGGCAGATAGCTGATGTAACAAGGAGTAACTTAGGCTACTTTTAATTGAGGAAAAAAGTAAGACCTCACGAAAAAAAATTAAAACCAATTAAAATTTTATAATATTCCATTAAAAGAATTTCATTTAAATTAGTATTGGTATTTCTTAAATACAGAATTAATAAGTTATAGTAAACTCTGCGAACTGAACAATAACTTTTTTTGTTAAATACCACGCGGACGAAGTCGCGGGTAATTATAACGTTAAGTGTTATTGGTTTCATGACAGAACAACATATTTTAAATCATACGCTTATTTTTTTGTCGATTTATTTCAATAAAATCATAGAAGTCACATCTGAAAATGTCTTAATTTATCTGATGAATGGAAATCACGAAACAGAAACATTGTGGTTTCGAACGCTCTTTTGCGAATGGCGATAGAACAAAAAGATGTCATCACACAAACACTCAAGTCTCCACTTGAGTGTTTGTGTGATGACATCTTTTGAATTCAGGTATGCTCTTCTGTTACCAAGAAGCTAGGCTGAATCCATCTCCATATGACGTAGCAACCGTAGACAACACGTCTTTTAAAGATTGAGAGTAACCTTATTTACGATACAAACCGCCCGGGAAGAGGTGTGAAGTGATATTAGAGCTCTAAAGTATTATACAATCCCAATAGTAAAATTAAATACAAACGTAACTAAAATGACGAATTTTGGCTATTATTACACACAACTTACCTTATTAGAATTAATTTACTTTTATTGGATTAACCATAACTGTGATCATATCAATTCCTCATAAGAGATTAATTACAATGTTTATTTTTTGGGTAGCAGAAAGAGCTCTTACTTTGTTGATGTTCTTTTATAATTTAAATCTGTATGAGCTATATTATTTCTAACTATGCAATTGAAGATGAAGAAGAAGAGCTGAAACAGACAGTAGAATGTAAAATTATTGAAATAGAAAATATATAAAGTTTTAACCATCACTTGTAAAACTAGTGGTAGAGCAGATACGCGCTTCTTCCTATCTATAGAATATTTGGCGGATTTGCACTATCCCCTATGATATGTATTTCTTTCAAAACTTCTGAGGTATAAATAAAAAACATAATCATGAACATTATTATAAAATCAAAATAGGCAAAAACTTCCCTTCACTATCATTCACAATATTCATCTATAAATAAATCAAAGCTTAATAATCTTTCCATAATATATCTTCCCAGTATCATTGCTAGGCCTGCATTAGCAAACAATGTGAGCAAGCAAAGATCAAAGAAATAACAATACTAATTTTAGAGTGTAAAACATAGGTATAATTCTTGGCTACATAACTCTTTACCGAATTATGACATTGTGGTACATACAAATGTATTTTAATGGGTATCTTTTCTCACTACATTCATGAACCAAACACAATACATGAAGTAGAACAAGCTCTCTTACTTTAATATTGCATTTAGTATCTATTCTAATTAAAAAAGCTTTCTCATTCAACAACATACAAATTTGCTTTTACTTAGTCTGTTAGTCTTTACACTTTTACTACCAACATAAAATCACATCATTCATTAGACAGTGGTTCTTAAGAACAATGAAATAATAGACTTTTAATGGCAGTGATATAAATTATAACGTGCAGGTGAGATCCAAAAATACCAAAATTATAATACAAATGAATAATGAGTAGTATTGAAATTTATTAAAGTACATATTTATAGAGATTGTTATCTGCCAAAATTTTTTTTAGACATCTAATGATTACCTAAAATTCTAAATGCATTGTTTAGCACATACTTTATCATTTTATGGAATGTATCCAACTTACTAAAGTATGTTCAATGAAATGTATCCTTTACAAAAATGTTAAAACCAATATTAAAGCATTTAATTTTGCTGAACTGTTTTATGTTGGTGTTAACATGCTGGACAAACAAGATGAATTGTTGCAATCATCTTTTTTCACAAATTAATAATTGTTTGGTGGCACAGTCATTGCATACACTTCAATCTATTTTGACAGTGGAATAGATTTTCCTGACAAATATACTGGTGCCCATGTACCCTACAGTTCCACAGATAATTCCAAGAGCCAAGCTAAACAATGCCATGTAGCCAAAATAGAAAGTAGTTTGAAACAGGCCATACATTTTTGTTTTAAATACAAAGTAATAGAAGGAATATAAGTACACATAGAGAGCAGTACTACCAGCAGAGAGAAAACTGGTCCATTGCCAGCGGTAGTCTTCTGCATTCAAGAGGAAGTAAGTACAAACAATTGTTACACAAACTGTCACTATCATCAATATAAGGAATACCAGCAACATAAAACCATATACATAGTATATTTTGTATGCCCAAAATGAAGTAAAAATAAAATACATTTCAATAAATATAGATCCAAATGGTAAAATTCCACCAACAATAATAATTATTAGAGGCTCCATGAACCATTTCTTTTCTGGGATAGGTCTAGGAACAGCATTAATGCGACAAGGGTAGTCAGGCTGACCTGCAAGATTACGACCAAGAACTGTTCCCACTAGAGTCAGAGGTAATATAACAAAAGTACAAATGGACATAACAGCCATCATACTACCAAATGGAATTGCTCGTGATGCATGATAGTACATTGCTATAAAATTAATAAAGAATGCTGTGCCACACACTAAAACAGGCAATAAAAAGGCAGAAAGCAACATCTGTTTTATCCACAGTTTACCTCCCATCCTAGCATAGAGAGACCCACCAAAGTATCCATTGACAGGAGATGTAGCAGCATAGATAAAAATGGCAGTGGATAATAGAGATCCTCTTTCAGTATATAGTTCACCAAAAATGGTAAATATTATAACTGCCAAAGTAACTACTGTTAATTGATATCCTGCCCCTATCAATGCCGAAAATACTGGTAAGTGAGGTACTGGTCTAAATACATCACCATGTACTTGTTTCCAACCATATTCGTCTCCTAGGTCTTTTTCTAGATCATCAAGATCATCATCCTTAGAATACCTGGCATAATCTTTACGAAGTGTCCTCATTAAAATCATGGATACAAGGCCTACTAAAAATATAACCATCATAAAGCTGTTAAAAATACTGAACCAGTGAATCCGATGTTGAAAAAAGTTGGGGTCCAAATACTTGTCAAATCTATCTTCAAAGTTAATGTTGCTTTTCTTCCAGTTAACTTCGTAAGTAAATGGAATTTTTGCATCGGGTGAAAGTCGTTCCTTATTTTCAGCTGTAAGGTTTACCTCTACGATTCTGTTCCCATTGTATCCAATGTCGAACTTCTTGTGAGTCCAAATGTAGTAGTGATCACCGTCAATTTCACCTACGGTTCCCCATATCGGCAAGTCATCTATGTACATTTGATACCAATAATGATTTTTAACGGCATACACTAGCGCTTTGTAGGACTGCTCGTTGAGTTCGATGGCACAAAACTGCTGGGCCGGTACATTATCCGCAAATGTAATATCGAGCCCACTAAATTCTAATTCAACTCCTTGAAGCGCTTCAGATAATGTCTCATGGTAGTGTCCAATAGTTACTTTTGTGCCTACGCAAAAAGGTAATGAAAAATATGCATACGTCTCCTGGCGATTGTGATAAGGACCCACTGTATTCATCCACAGCACCACTTGTTCTCCATTTTTATACGTATGCGTGTGCTCGTCACAATTAACTATAGTCCAAAAAATAAACAACAAATATAAATATTTCATTTTTATGCAGCAAATAACTACGAGTAACCAATTATAGTACAAATAAAATAAACATAACACGTATGTAGAATGCCGATGTCGGACATCTATGGATAAAAAGTTGCCATGTAGCCCATATATATATTTTTTGTTTTTCTGTCAAATAGACAAAAAGCCTCATGGCTACTACGGAACATCCACTTCACATTATTGTCAGTACTTCAGTAGAAAAAGCGCGGGAAGTACACATATTATGAGCAAGACGTTGTTTTTGGCCCTTTTTATTTTAAATTTGAACAAGGCGATCATATTTTTATAGACTTTTTTTCTCTAGAAATACTTGACATTGGCAGAATCTCTGCTTTGAATATACACGCGAGAGAGAGTCCATTAATAACTATAATAATAATAATATTGGGTTTACCGAAAATGGGAACAACTTGATCCATGTGTGAGTAACGGGTGTTTGCCAGATGATGATGCTACAAGTACATTTTGGGGTAACATCTGGTCCACACCTGTCACCCATACAGAAGCTGACTGGATGCAGGATGTCGGACGATCGTGTGAGACAAAAGTGTGGGTTGTGCAGTTCGTTCATTATCAAATTGGAAATCACCTGGTGCAGACGGACTGCACAACTTTAGGCTTAAATGGTTCCGTAGCTCACATGCTGGTTTTGCATCTCAGTTCCAAGCAGCTCTAGATTTAGGTTCACTACCCCAGTTTATGACCACTGGCGTAACCCACTTACTCTACAAATCTGGTGGTGCCATGGATCCTAAGAATTAGTGACCTATAACATGTTTACCAACTGTCTATAACCTTCTTACATCTATCTATTCTGTGAGTAAAAATTACAACTCATTTAAATAAAAAATCGATCATTTCTGTTTCTCAGAATGGATGTAGGAGCGGGACTCGTGGCACCAAAGAGCTCCTTATCATGGATATAGCCATTAGCCAACCAGTACGTCGTAATTGCAAGAATCTGGCGACATGTTGGATAGATTACAAGAAGGCTTATGACTCTGTTCCACATACATGGTTGTTGAGGGTGCTGGAGTTGTATAAATTTGATGCAACTCTATGCACTTTCTTGAAGTCATGTATGGGGCAATGGAGAACGGTTCTTCGTTATCCAGGATGTCGGCAGATTATAGCCAATGATGTACCATTAGAGATCGAGCGAGGCATATTTCAAGGGGATAGTTTGAGTCTCTTGTGGTTCTGTTTAGCTTTGAATCCTCTCAGCACTCTGTTAGAGGGTTCAGGGCTAGGCTTTAAGTTGCGGAAAGACGATCAAGTTATATCTCACTTTCTATATATGGATGATTTGAAACTATTTGCCCCTAGTAAATTGCAACTGACAGCGTTACTAAAGGTGACTGAAAACTTTAGTAACTCTATCAAGATGGAATTTCGTGTAAACAAGTGTGCAGTCATGCACGTTAAGAAAGGCGTAGTAGTAGAATCTGAAGGAGTTAAACTTTCAGATTCTCAAACTTAGATCTCTTTCTGTTGTTGAAACCTACAAGTATTTGGGTATATCACAGTCATTAGGAATACCTGAGTCTAGTGTAAAACAGGCATTACGGGACCGATTTCTTGGCCGCCTGATAAAAGTACTTAAGTCTTTTATCGGGCGGTAACAAGATACGTGCCTGCAATAGTTGGGTTATACTAGTTCTCACGTTTTCCTTTGGTATGCTCAGATGGACTCAGACTGAACTAGATGCTATTGATAGGAGAGTCCGTACACTGATGACATCATTTCGAATCCACCATGCACGGTCATCGGTAATGAGACTGTATATCCCACGAAAATTTGGAGGTCGTGGTCTTTTAAACATTAAGACCCTACACAATCGCAAGATATACAACCTCAGAGAATATTTTATTAATACCGATGTAGAAGTGCATCGAAATGTTGTAGCAGTGGACAATGGACTTACTCCGCTCGGTCTGGCTAAGAGAACTGGCGCAAACCTGTAGTACTCAGTACTAACGTTCACACGGAGGTATGGAAGGGCAAAGAGCTACATGGTCGCTTCTATCGGGCCCTAAATGGGCCTGATGTAGACTTAAAAGCGTCTTCATTCTGGCTACGGTGTGGTGATTGTAATATAATAGACGTAAAACCAACCAAGAAATGTGGCTTTATTTACCTAAAAGAATTACATTAGATAGAATAATTATGACAAAGATATAGGTAGCGCAGTGACAAACGTATGACCAGAGTTGTCACTGTTACCATAAATACTACATTCAAGGAGGTTGCATATCGCCTC
This sequence comes from Tyria jacobaeae, assembly GCA_947561695.1. NCBI lineage: Eukaryota > Metazoa > Arthropoda > Insecta > Lepidoptera > Erebidae > Tyria > Tyria jacobaeae. The sequence continues at coordinate 13,373,746 of OX387219.1, read as the reverse complement.
AGTGATCTTTTTGGAGAAACTGAAGATTTTGTTTTTGCAATTATAGATGAAGTTGTTATGACGAATAACTATCGGAAATTTATTCTGAAAGACGGTACGGTCGACATATGTCGGGCATGCCACCGTCCCGGTGAATCTATCAGGCATATTATTTCTGGTTGTTCTCGTCTTGCAAACAGTGAGTATTTGCATAGACATAACCAAGTGACCAGAATAGTACATCAACAACTTGCCCTTAAATACAATCTTGTGAATTTAGAGGTGCCTTATTACAGGTATGTGCCCGATCCAGTTCTCGGAAATGATCGTGCTACATTGTATTCGGATCGATCTATCATCACTGATAGGACTATTACTTATTGCCAATAAGCCTGAATTAGTCGTGATAGATCGATTAGAGCGCCGCGCAATGATTGTTGATATTGCTGTTCCTCATGACGATAATCTCGTGAAAGTTGAAAAAGAAAAACAAATAAAATATTTGGATTTGTCTCACGAGATTTTCGATATGTGGAATATCGATTTGGCGATCATTGTTCCGATAATCATATCTGCTCACGGCTTAACAGCTAAGAGCCTTGACCAACATCTTAAGAGGCTCTCGTTAGATGGTTGGATCAAGGGACTGATACAGACCGTCACGGAGGCGGAGATAGGGGCGGCTGTTCTACGGATCCGTTCCAAAAACACCGCCCCGGGGCCTGACGGGATCCCTGCCCGAGTCTTGGCCCTGGCCCTTGACCACATGGTAGACCGCCTCAGGGAGGTGTTCGACGCTAGCTTGGTGTCCGGACGCTTTCCTGATTGCTGGAAAAGCGGGAAGCTGGTGCTTTTAAGGAAGCCGGGACGGCCTGCCGATTCGGTCACGGCCTACAGACCCATTGTGCTGCTGGACGAAGCGGGTAAACTGTTTGAGAGGGTACTCTCTGCCCGCATCGTCCGGCACCTGGACGAGGTCGGCCCCGATTTGTCGGACGCCCAATTCGGTTTCCGAGCGGGTCGTTCGACGGTCGGGGCTGTGTTGCGTCTGCGGGCCGTGACTGAAGAAGCGGTGAGCTGTGGCGGCGTGTTGTTGGCGGTGTCGTTGGACATCGCCAACGCATTCAATAGCCTGCCATTCAGTTGCATCAGGGAAGCACTCCGTTATCACGGGGTGCCACAGTACCTGAGGCGACTAGTGGCAGACTATTTAGAGGAGCGTACCGTCATGTACGAGGACCGAGAGGGACATCTGAGTCGTCGGCCCATGTCGTGCGGTGTTCCGCAGGGATCTGTCCTTGGACCGCTCCTGTGGAACATGGGGTACGACTGGGCCCTTCGAGGTGACTTCCCCCCCGGGCTGGGCGTAATTTGTTACGCTGATGACACTTTGGTCACGGCTCGGGGGGCGAACTTTCAGGAGGCGGTGCGTTTGGCCACCAGAGGAGCCTCACTGGTGGTCAGGCGCATCAAGGCACTGGGCCTGCGGGTGGCCCTGGACAAGACGGAGGCCCTTCTATTCCATGGGCCCCGTCGTGGTCCGCCCCCTGGCGCCTCAATCATGGTCAACTCGGTTCTCGTACCGGTTCGGGCCCACATAAAATATCTGGGCCTGATCCTTGACGGGAGGTGGCTTTTCGACGAGCACTTTCGGCAGCTTGCTCCAAAGCTGGTCGGCGCTGCGTCCGCCCTTGGGCGACTATTACCCAACTTGGGAGGACCCAGCGTCGCAACAAGACGGCTGTACACGGGGGTTGTCCGGTCAATGGCACTATACGGTGCACCGGTGTGGGCGGAGGCTCTGACCGCCCAGAATAGGGCACGCCTCTGGCGTCCTCAGAGAGTTATGGCGGTTAGAGCCATACGCGGTTACCGCACCGTATCCACGGAGGCGGCATGCGCATTGGCCGGAACACCCCCGTGGGATTTGGAGGCGGAAGTGCTCGCCGAGGTCTATCGGCGAACGGCTGATTTCCGGGCGGTTGGTGGCAGTCGGCCCCCGCCCGAAGAGGTACGCGAGTGGCGTGAGGCCGCACGCCGAGCCACAATGGTTCGTTGGTCGTCCCGGCTGGGGGCTCCACGTGCTGGCTTTGCCGCCGTGGAGGCGCTCCAGCCGGTCATTGTCGAATGGGCAGGGCGGCAGCACGGGACTCTTTCCTTCCGACTGACGCAGGTTCTTTCCGGGCACGGCTGCTTCGGGAAGTACCTGCACTCGGTCGCTAGGAGGGAAATGAGCCCCGTCTGTCACCACTGCGACTGTAGTGAGGACTCGGCTCAGCACACGCTTGCGGTTTGCCCCTCTTGGGCGTCGCAGCGTCGGGCCCTCACTGCAGTCATCGGAGAGGACCTGTCGCTACTGGCTGTTATACGCTCCATGGCCAGTAGCGACAGTAATTTTACCGCGGTTGCAACCTTCTGCGAGGACGTTATCTCGCGGAAGGAGGCGGCGGAGCGGGCCCGGGAGGACGATCTCCATTCGGACCTAATCCGCCGCCGGCGAACCGGGCGGCGGAGGCGCGCCTACCAGCGCCTCATGCCGCCCTGAGTGTGGCCGCGGGTGGTCGGGACGGGTTTTCTCCTCCACCCGCTTTAGTGGCCAGCCGCGAGGGGGTGACGTCCGCGTGTGTCTGGACGCCGCCTTATTGATAGGTTACCCGTAGGTGGTGCCCGCATAGTGGGCAGGCGCTAGGAGGGGTCCGGATGTCTTAATAAAGCTGTTCCCGGATTCCTCCTATTTTAAGCGCAGTATGGCACACCGTGTGGTTTTAGTCGGTTCGATTCCGACACACTGTTCCACCGAAAACCCCGGTGGGATGACGGCCCGAGGGGGTTTCCACACGAAAAAAAAAAAAGGGACTGATACAGAAATCAGTTCTCCTTGACACGGCCCGCATTGTCAGGAGGTTCCTAGCTTTGGAGCCCTAACCACCGGTGTCTTGGTCACTATACCCGATGTCGGTGGTCTACTATTTTTTATATTTTTAAATGTATTTATATGGTATATTTAAAAATGTAATTTATATGTGTTTATTAATTAGAATAAAGAGAATAATAATAATATTTTAAATTTATTATTTATTGTACATCAAATATCAAATATAAATTGGGATCGGAGAGTGATCGTAGTTCGTATATATTGTTGTGTTAATTTCATTTTGTATCTTCTCTTTCTTTCTTCTTTAATTAATAGTGTAGAAAAACAAATAAGGAACTTGGGGCAAGTTCTCTCCAATTCTAATATGACGTCAAAGAAAGACCCTGATCCTGGACGTACCGTTCCAAATATAGGATGTATCTTTAAGTTAGGTCTCCAACAGTGCTAAGCGACTAGCCGTTGCTAGTACGTAAGCATCAGTTTGGTTTTGAACGCGGTAAAAGCACTATAGACAGTATTGCATTTTACTTCAAATTTACGAATTGCATTCTCTAATAGTAACGGTGCAGTTGCCAGGTGGGTTCACGTCTAAGAAGGTTCCTAGATCAAAAATCTGCTTATAATCAAGTCTTTCATGCCATATTCCTATTATGTTAGCTAATCTGATTATAAACACTGTCAGATAGGAAAATTAGGGTGCCCCTGCAGGACTCTAGTTCAGTATCTAGGATATTGTTTAAAAGCCTAACTCGGGGATCAGTGCTAAGCCCCATTTTTTGTAATATTTATAAATACGATTTAGAGTCTTCCTTGGATAAATATATCCGATACTTACAGTGTGCAGATGACTTATGTACACCGCCAACTTCATCTTTAAAAAACTTCTTGAACAGTGGCTGCATACTAATGGTGTTGAAATATCTAAAACTAAGAGTTGAACCATGTTGTTTCCAAGGAAAAGTTTTCACCCAGTAACTGTGTCTTATAATGTTCATAATATCCCCGTTTAAAGTTATTTAAATTTTAGGTTTTGTACTAGATTCTAAACTAACTGAAGTTTTGTTGGAGCTCATTCATTTACCATGAAATTGATGTATAATGCAGTGATTAAGAGTGTCTTTACACAATCACTTATATCATCCCCAAACATATGTAATTCATTAGGTATTAGGAAATACGATCCCCAGGTAAATATTACATTGAATTGTGTTAGCGAGAAGTTTTGGAAAGATTATACTTAACTGCATTTTTACTGATGCTTCGAAACATTCTGCTACGGGTCAGGTTGGTATTCGAATGTTTCATTAACAATATAATATTTCATTAACAATTAAATTTAATACTGAAACTTCAGTTTTTTACTAGAGAATGCTATGCATTTTTTAAAGCTAAGAAATTATACAAATTGTTTTTTTTATGCTTTAAGTGCATTGCAAGCCTAAGACAGATTGTCATTTAAAAGTGACTACATTGTTATCGTTTATATTAGGCATATACTATTAAAGTGTACCAGTTTAGGATCCAGACAAGGATTCTTCCAAAAGCCTTGGTTTAGCAAATGTATTTACAATAAGCATCCCTGACAGCCACACAGACCGCAAATTACGGCCAAGTTGTATCGCTAAGTTGTCGTCAATGTACGACCGCATTTAGAATGTAACTTGACGGTAAGCATTGAAGGGCAAGGCTTGACGACAACTTTCCTTTAAATTGGAGATAACTTTTACCAATATGGCGGACTGCGAAAATTTCACTTTTAGTCGGTAACCGCGTGGATTCCGAATTTACTCTTGTTCTATATTATTGCATTATAAAAAAACATTAAATTATATTAAAGTAAATTGATATCAATATAATTGCATTATAATATAAAAATATTTGTTATTTTATAATTATATACTTAGCCATAATTTATCATCAAATAATTACCGTTTATTCTAACCTATTTTTTTGTGAAATTACTTATATAACTTACGAGAAAATGTTTACCTAACAATTATTGTGGTTAATTTGATTGTAATTTTCTATTTAAAGTTGATGACAATTTAACCGTAACATCTTGAAGGGAAAGACTTTCCCATAACTTTCCTTCAAAATGCGGCCGTACATTTCCGACAACTTATAGTGCATATTTAATACATATTGTAGTCAAACTGTGCACGGCAAGAACTTGCCGTAAACTTGACGACAAGTTGACGGAAATCACTGAATTACAAGTTCTTGCCGGGAAAGGTATGGCTGTCAGGGTACTTATATAACTTACGAGAAAATGTTTACCTAACAGTTATTGTGGTTAACTTGATCGTAATTTTCTATTTAAAGTTGATGACAATTTAACCGTAACATCTTGAAGGGAAAGACTTTCCCATAACCTTCCTTCAAAATGCGACCGTACATTTCCGACAACTTATAGTGCATACCCTGACAGCCATACCTTTCCCGGCAAGAACTTGTAATTCAGTGATTTCCGTCAACTTGTCGTCAAGTTTACGGCAAGTTCTTGCCGTGCACAGTTTGACTACAATATGTATTAAATATGCACTATAAGTTGTCGGAAACCCCCACGGGTCATCACCTCACCGGAGCTGAGGGTGAGGTGGTATGTCGGACTCGAACCGACTAAAACCACACGGTGTTCCGTCCAACTGGGTCTATTGCAGGGAACCCGGGATACCCTGCGAAGGAAGCCTTCGGGAGACCCCTGCAGACCTTGGCCATCTGATTGGTAGGTGACCACGCCATGGACTTTGAGGGCCGTACCCTCCCTTCACATTAGAGGCGTGCGCGGAGCACGCCACGCCGCCGTCTCGAGCCTGCTTCTGCTAGGGTAGCGATCAGCCCGCTACCCTCAGGCCAGCGCTCATGGAGGCCGGAGATCAGTCAGCGCTCTCCGGCGCCTGGTGCGTCTTCTGCGGGACGGGACAGAACTTGTCCTCTCCCGTTCCCGTTCCGCCGCTTCTTTAGCATACATCACTACCTCGCAGTACGAGGCGGCGGAAACCCAAGCACTCTCGCTTTTTACCATGGCCTTGAATGGTCAAGCTATCGGTGTGGGTAGCCTCTCGCTGGAGATCATGGGATCTCCAGCGAGAGGCTATCGGTGAGAGGATATCGGTGAGAGGATATCGGTGTGGGTAGCCTCTCGCTGGAGATCATGGGATCTCCAGCGAGAGGCTACCCACGCAGAGCACTCCACCAAAGTGTGGAGTGCAGTGTCCTCGCGGCAGAGACCTAATAGACGTAAAACCAACCAAGAAATGTGCCTTTATTTAACTAAAAGAATTACATTATATAGAATAATTATGACAAAGATATTTTATTTATTATTTATTTATGGACTCTCTCTCGCGTGTATATTTAACGCAGAGATTCTGCCAATGTCAAGTATTTCTAGAGAAAAATCAGTCTATAAAAATATGATCACCATGTAGGTCGAAAACTGAATCGGACAAAGATATTCATAGGTAGCGCTGTGACAAACGTATAACCAAAGTTGTCACTGTTACCATCAATACTACATTCGAAGAGGTTGCATATCGCCTTAGAGCCTGTATCGCTTGCGTCGATTTACTACTACTTACAAAATTATTAACTACTAATCTGCTATAATCGAGTCTAGAGACATCTTCATAATCGAATGATTTTATTAGTATGTCTCATAATCGCCCACCGCGGCACGCATTAATAAGTGTTCTGTGCTACCAATCATCATACATGTGAGGTTATGTGCATGTTTATTACATATATAATTAGTATCATAACATCATAAATAGTAGAAAACTTAAAAATGGAAATTGACTTGCCTAGCTGCGTGCAGGCTAGATTAAAATCCGATGCAGGAGAAGATACTGGAAGTCCGTTGGATCTTCCTCTGAATATAACTAAAGATCAACTTCAACTCATATGCAATGCTCTGTTACAAGAGGTATGAATATAGTTTTTAAAAACACTGCTTATAAATAATATTATTTTTGCATCAAAAACTTGCCTATGACCTAATCTCCTATCTCTATACCAAAATTTATGAAGGTTTAGTGGTTTAGACATACAGTTTTGAATTATTTCTATGCATATAAATAAGTATGCTATATGCAATTGCTTGCAGAAATACTTAAATATTATTATTTGTATTTGATATGCTTTTAGGAAGATAAGCCATTTCTCTTCTTTGTAAAAGATGTAGAAATAACAAATACATTGAAAAAAGCACTGGATATAACAAAATTGAATTCTGAAGAGGTAGTTGAGATCATATACCAGCAACAAGCGGTGTTTAGAGTAAGACCAGTCACTCGATGTACTAGGTAAGTACAATTACATCATGCAGTATGATTCTAAAGATTAATTAACCTTAAAACTAACTATATAATAAAAAAAGAAATAATTTTAAAATGTTCCAGTTCAATACCAGGGCATGCAGAAGCAGTAATATCTGCACATTTTAGTCCATCTGGGAAACAGTTAGCTAGTGGCTCTGGTGATACTACTGTGAGATTTTGGGATCTACATACACAAACTCCATTGTATGTATGTAAAGGTAATACAAATACAATCTGCTTAATTGATTATTAACTAGTTAAAAGTACTTCTGCCTACTTTTTTCTTTCAGTTAAAATTTGTTTCTACCAACTGAGTACCGCCACTTTTAACTGTTACATCTATAATGATTAAACATTTTTTAAGATAATATACCATCTATCTTCTATTTATTCTCATCCATTGGGCCCTTAAAAGAATTATGCTAACATAATAATGAAACATAGATCATTGTGAGCCCATTATTTAATATATTATTTTTGCCACTTCCATTATAATGTACAAAGAATAGATATGACTGCTTCTAATCATATTTATTCTTGTCTTTGCAGGTCACTCAAACTGGGTTTTATGTATAAGTTGGTCGCCAGATGGTTTCAAGTTAGCATCAGCATGCAAGCAAGGTAGAATAATAATATGGGATCCAAACACAGGCAATCAGATTGGGAAGACTATGATAGGTCATAAGCAATGGATTACTGCTCTTTCTTGGGAGCCTTATCATAAGTATGTTTCTTTAAACTAGTATGAAAAATATAATAAAACATTAGGTGTTAGACAATTAAGTACTAATATGGGTTGTAAGCGGGACCACCTGCCATTATAAGCATCGTAACGCTTACCATTATAAGCATCGTAACACTTACCATTATAAGCCTCGTAACGCTTACCATTATAAGCCTCGTAAAGCTTACCATTATAAGCCTCGTAACGCTCACCATTATAAGCCTCGTAATTCCAACCTCACCAGCAAGTGGTGTACCCTGCAGAACAACGAACGAAGCTCTGGCGATCGGCGCATTCCGGAAACATTCAATTTCGATACTGATGACGGGTAACAGCGTCACTATATTCTGATGATGATATCCACTCTGCATCAGGATCTTAAAATGGCAGGCAAGACCTGATAAGACGAGATATTCGGCAGTCGAATACTCGAGCGATTGAAGACGCGATGGGTCGAAGTCTTTGTCAAGCGTCAAGGCTCCACAACAGCAAAAGGCACCACCGTGACCTCTAAGACAGATTCTCGCTGAAGTAGAAAAGTTTTATGAGAGCCTGTATACCTCTCGAACCCGCCCACCCGAAACCAACAGCGTGGATCTAGAACAGAACTCTAAAAACTTCCGTGCTAATAGAGCTCTCAAAGCTGCTTACTTCCGTCATTCGTATTGGCCCTACACCATGACTCATAGAGCAGGAGCATGGTGGTATTCTTCAAAAAAGGAGACAAAAGCCTATTGAAGAATTGCCGTCCCATGTCACTCCATAGCCATGTGTACAAGATGTTCTCGAGAGTCATTGCAAATAGTCTTGCCAAAAATTCAATGTCATCCAACCCGTGGCTGGGTTTTGAAAAGGCTTCATCACCATGGACCACATACACAATCGGCCTCCTGCCTATCGTATGTGGACTACTAAAATGCCTTCGATACCATCGAGACCTGGAATGTCCCGAAATAGTCCGAAATTGGCGACTTCAATTCATCATCGTGCCCATTTTTTTTTGTACGCAGTTCTTTCTTCATTTTCGGAATCAAATAATAGTTGCATGGGGCCAGGTCTGGGCTGTAGGGTGGGGGGCGAAGTTGTTCAAATCCGCATCGGTGAATGGCAGCCATCGCAACATGGTTTGTGTGCACGGTCGCATTGTCGTGCAAAAGGAGCACGCCTTTTGTAAGCTTTCCTCGCCTTTCTTCTTTAATAGCTTCTTTTAATAGATCTAGTAAATCATCATCATCATCATGGCGACAATCTTTTGGGATACCTTTTGTATCCCAAAAGATCGCCGCCATGATCTTTCCGGCCGATTGAGACACCTTATACTTCTTAGGAGGGGGTGTGCCTTATTTATTCCACATCGACTCTTGCTTTAACTCAGGTTCATAATGGTGAACCCAAGTTTCTTCGCCAGAAACAATTCGGGCCATAACTTCCTCCCTATGCTCTCCCAAGCGGTCCAAAAACTCGCGACAACTTTCGATGCGCTCGCGTTTTTGATGCGTAGAAAGCATTACCCTATGGTATTATGTATGTATGTATGATGACTCAAAAGCAAATAACCCGATTAGGCTGAAACTTCGTATATATACTAACAATGAGTCAATTAGCGCCTATCCGGATGAGTAAACTCACCCTCGTCAACCCCGCGAACTTTTTGACCTCCCCTCGTACAAGAAGAGTGCATAAGACCTATCCAATTGCATCGCGGAGTAAGAAAGACGTCTTGTATCCGAAACTGTTTACCAAAACATTAGAAAAAATTTCAACATGTTCGATTGAAACGGACGGGGAATCAAAATCAACGGCCATCATGGCTGAAACTCTGCATGATCTGGAAGTAATGCTTAACAGTCTGGACGATTCTGCAACATGAGTGGGACTTGGGATGAACATTTCTATGATGAAAATGATGCATACTAGGCATGTATCCCTGTCTCGTGGTCGTAAATGGCGCTGTGCTACCGAGATTGTGCAAGTTTTCAACCAATGCATCCTATCCGTAATGACTTAGGGACTTACGGCCGAAACGTGGACACTTACCGTATGACTGGTTCACAAGTTTAAAGTCGCTCAGCGTGCGATGGAACTTGCGATGCTGAGTGTTCCTCTAGTCGATAAAATTCGAAACGAAATTATTCGGCAGAGAACTGAAATAACCAAAATCGCACAGAGCATCTGTTGCTGAAGTGGAAGTGGGCCGGCAGACAGGTGGGTGTCTCCAAACAATGGTCGCTGGAGTCGACATGTATTCTAACACCGTTGTTGCCACACGTGGCACGTTGGACCGACGACGAATTTTTTTATATTCAATATTTTTAATATACACAGAAGCTTTTCATTAAAAGATTTTTGTTAAACATTCATAAAAATATTTTTAGGAATCCAGAATGTCGAAAACTGGCCAGTTCTTCAAAGGACGGTGATGTTAGAATATGGGATACTGTAACAGGTTTAACAATTCTGAGTTTAACAGGACACTCCAAAGCAGTCACTTCTGTCAAATGGGGTGGAAATGGGCTTATTTATACATCTTCGCAAGATAGAATAATTAAGGTAAATATTTCATTTATGAGATATTTTAGTTCAAACTAGTGTATTTTTCATTATTTTTCAGTAACTGCTGACTGGGCTGTTTGATATAATAATAATTAGTGGATTACTCATTTTTATGTCATCAAACAAAAACTAGGCAATAAGCACATTTGCAAAAATACAAGACTACAGACACTGACTGAATCTGTGAAAATGTTATAAAATATCACCATATAAACCAGTTCTCGTATAAGCTGCTCACTGATTCACTTCAGTTATTGATGTTCTCTAACATGTATCTTGAGAGATAGGACAACTCAACATGCTAATAATATAAACCAGAAAACGCGCCATCAAATGGCGGCAGTCTTAAAATCACTCCGATTTTAATGCTTGATAGCATGGTCATTAATTTTGTTATTGAAATTTAGTGAAAACCTAATTATACTAACAATATTTTTCTTCTGGATGCTACTAGAATAAAAACCAACAAATACGAGTATTAATTTTCATTGCACACTATATTATCTGACACAGGTATGGAGAGCAGAAGATGGAGTGCTCTGCAGGAATCTAGAAGGGCATGCCCACTGGGTCAACACATTAGCTCTCAGCACAGATTATGTACTTAGGACAGGTCCTTTTCATCCAGTAACTGATCAGAGAGGCCAAGACACTGACAGTATGTATTTATTGTATATGTAATTTTATATAATATAATAAATATAGTAATACTAATACAGTATTCTTATATATACATATATTATTAGTAAATAAGTAGTAGTATACAATAGTTTACAATTATAACATGTATATAATTTAATTATGTATGTTCTGCGGTTTATTATTTTCTTCAAATCTTTCATGTAAATAAAATATAGTTAATCTTTAATTATAATTTTTAGAAACCATTCTACAACAGCGTGCTCTAGAGAGGTATGAAGCAGTATGTGGAAAATGTGAAGAACGCCTAGTGTCAGGATCAGATGATTTTACATTATTTCTGTGGTTACCAGAAAAGGAAAAGAGACCATTAGCAAGAATGACTGGTCATCAACAACTAATTAATGACGTCAAATTTTCTCCAGATACCAGGTACACTACTAAATAGGTATATTGTTTTGTGGATCATCAATTTGAGATACCTTTTTTTAAATATTTATTGTTATTATGCAGCGTGACCCAAAAAATTTACCACTTATTTTCACCACTGAAAATATACACATCTAGTATGCAATTGCGAAAAAAAAATCAACTCCTGTGAAAGTTATGTTATCACCTCCGTTTTTCATAAATGCAGGTGCCTATTATTGAATGTACACCACATTTTTAATAAAGTATGGTAGGCTTTAATCGTAAAAACGTGCAACTTAAAAACTCATCCCTAATTTAAAAATAATAGTAATAAATTGCGTTACAATAGGACCATCATGCATGCAACGCAAGCATATAACAATTTTAAGATCGGTCAGCAATTCGCGGAAAGATCGCTTAACATACTTAAAAAAAACATACAGTTGGACTTAGAGCCTCCTTGAAGTAGGTAAATAAGTTTAACCCTGTGTTATTTGTAATAATTATTCCTTTGTGTGCGGTGTGGTTCTCGGTGGAGTAGAATAGAGCCACCCCAGCTCTTTGCGTGGCTGTCTTAAAAAGCGACTAGGGGATCGGACTGCTATCTATCAGACAGTATGTATACACTTATAAAGTGCCCGATTTGAAATGGATACCACTGCAGATAAAGCCGCTTAAGTGATAGCACTATTGCAAACAGGGATGCGGCAGTGTGATGTTGCTCTGCAACTGAACTTGAGCCGTTTTGCCATTCGTCGAGTGCTCCAACGGTTTCAAGAGACTGGGGGCTACACCCGGAGACGAGGATCAGGAAGATCGGCGCTGTATATCTAAGAGAGATGGCCGTTTCATTGTGACGACGTCATTGCGGAACCGTTTCTCCAATTCTGTTGAGCTGCAACAGCAGCACCGAGGGGCTCGTAGAACCGCAGTGAGCACATCTACGATTGGAAGAAGGCTGCGAGAAAGGAGTATAGCGGCCCGAAGACTAGTCAAGGGTCCGAAATTAAGGCCACAGCATCGTAGAGAGAGATTACAGTTACAGGAATCTCGAACACTGGAGGACCGTACTCTTCTCAGATGAGACGAGAGTATGTCTCTTCGAAACGAACGGTTTGCTGAAGCCAAAGAGTCAAAGAGAGCCAAAGAGTTCTGGGGCGGAATTTCAGTCGACGGCAAGACGGAACTAGCTTGCGTATCCCGGACTAGAGGTGCTGGTGGACAGGGATCACTAACCGCTCATCGGTACATAATCGAGGTGCTGGACATGCATGTAGTCCCTTATGCAGGATATGTAGGCGATGGGTTCACTTTAATGAACGACAACGCTCATTCTCACACCGCAGTAATCGTGCAGTATTATCTGCACGAGGTTGGGTTTGCGGTTGATTCCAGTGGCCAGCGAGAAGCCCAGACATGAATCCAATAGAGCATCTCTGGGATGAAATAAAACGACGAATAAAACGCCGGGCTGGGGATCGAACTTTCAGGAGGCGGCGCGCCTGGCCACCAGGGGAGCCTCACTGGTGGTCCAGCGCATCGAGGCGCTAGGCTTGCGGGTGGCCCTGGACAAGACGGAGGCCCTTTTATTTCATGATCCCCGTCGTGGTCCACCCGCTGGCGCTGCCATCATGGTCAACTCGGTCCTCGTACCGGTTCGGGCCCACATTAAATATCTGGGCCTGATCTTTGACGGGAGGTGGCTCTTCGACGAGCACTTCCGGCAGCTTGCTCCAAAGCTGGTCGCCGCTGCGTCCGCCCTTGGGCGACGTTTGCCCAACTTGGGTGGACCCAGCGTCGCAACAAGACGGCTGTACCCGGGGGTTGTCCGGTCAATGGCACTATACGGTGCACCGGTGTGGGCGGAAGCTCTGACCGCCCAGAATAGGGCACGCCTCTGGCGCCCTCAGAGGGTCATGGCGGTTAGAGCTATACGCGGTTACCGCACCGTGTCGACGGAGGCGGCGTGCGCGTTGGCCGGAACTCCCCCGTGGGACTTGGAAGCGGAAGTGCTCGCCGAAGTATATCGGCGGACGACTGATTTCCGGGCGGGTAGTAGCAATCGACCCCTGCCCGAAGAGGTACGCGAGTGGCGTGAGGCCGCTCGCCGAGTCACTATGGCTCGTTGGTCGTCCCGGCTGGAGGCTCCACGTGCTGGCTTAGCCACCGTGGAGGCGCTCCAGCCGGTCATCGTCGAGTGGGCAGGGCGGCAGCACGGGACCCTTTCTTTCCGACTAACGCAAGTTCTTTCCGGGCACGGTTGCTTCGGAAAGTACCTGCACTCGGTCGCTAGGAGAGAATTGAGTCCCGTCTGTCACCACTGCGACTGTAGTGAGGACTCGGCCCAGCATACGCTCGCGGATTGCCCCGCTTGGGCGACGCAGCGTCGGGCCCTCACTGCAGTCATTGGAGAGGATCTGTCACTGCCGGCCATCATACGCTCCATGGTCGGCAGTGACAGGAATTTTACCGCGGTCGCAGCCTTCTGTGAGGAGGTCATCTCACAGAAGGAGGCGGCGGAGCGGGCCCGGGAGGATAATCTCCACTCGGACCCCATTCGCCGCCGGCGAACCGGGCGGCGTAGACGCGCTTACCAGCGCCTCATGCCGCCCTGAGTGTGGCTGCGGGTGGTCGGGACGGGTTTTCCCCTCCATCCGCCTTATTGATAGGTTACCCGCAGGTGGTGTCCGCATAGTGCGGGCAGGCGCTAGGAGGGGTCCGGATGTCTTAATAAAGCTGTTCCCGGATTCCTCCTATTTTAAGCGCAGTAAGGCACACCGTGTGGTTTTAGTCGGTTCGATTCCGACACACCGTTCCACCGAAAACCCGGGTGGAATGACGGCCCGAGGGGGTTTCCACACGAAAAAAAAAACAAAAAAAAGGTTTTAAATTGCATTTTTTATTGATTTATTTCTTGTTTTGTAATTTTATTACCTTATTTTGTTTTTTTGTTGTAGACCTTGTTTTTTAAACGGTTGTAAATGAATTCATATTTCTATATTTTACTGTTATTATACCTACCAACCTTTCAAACTAATAGCATAAAACAACCATACGAGGGATTAACCGCGACAAACCGAATTGAATTGAATTTTTGCAAAGGTGCGATTTTTTTGACGCCAAGTGTAATAAAAGGGCTTCCCCTTTTACATAAATTCACAATGCCAGACACTGTCTCCTGCAACACAGTTTCAACTAACGCCAACCACCTACCTAACTTAAAACAATTAATTATTACTATATATGTAGTTACATAGATTTTATTATATGTAACTCGCATGGGAAGCTTTCCGTAAAACAGAAGAGCTTTAACCTACTCTGCAAGGACAAAAAAAGAGAAAGTTAGTAATATCATCAAATCATCTTACTGTTATCCCAAATTTTAATAATTGTCAGGTTTTATGTTTTTTTGACAATAATGTGAAAAACTTTTTTATTGTACAGCAGTAAGGATCAAATAGATGACAAAATACAACAATTATGTCTCAACTCACTTTTATACAAAATCTTTTTTTCTACCTTTTTTCTGTTTATATTAAGAATTAATTATATTATTTTCTACGCAAATCTAGAAATATACTATAATAATTTGTATATTTAGAATATGTATAGTTCTAGATTTAAGCTAAGAATTATTTTTCTGAATTACTTTACAGGTTGATAGCATCTGCGTCTTTCGACAAATCTGTGAAGCTGTGGGAAGCGGCAACTGGCAAGTTTATAACTACACTCAGAGGTCATGTTCAAGCAGTCTATATGGTTGCTTGGTCTGCAGACTCAAGACTGTTGCTAAGCTCAAGTGCAGACTCCACTCTAAAAGGTAAGTGCATTTGTTGTGAGTCAAGATAATTCAAATAAACACCATTGTCAACCTTTATTAAACCAGTAACAAATTAAAAATTTACATCACATACCATAAAACCCTAATTCTGGTGTTTTATTTGTTATTTATTAGATTGATAAACCTTGTTTCAGTTTGGAACATTAAAACGAAAAAATTAGAATTGGATTTACCAGGCCATGCTGATGAAGTATATGCTGTTGATTGGTCACCTGATGGAGCATGTGTAGCTTCAGGAGGGAAGGACAAAGTATTGAAATTGTAAGCAGTTTTTCACTGATATACTTAAGTATAACAGTATATAGAGTAATAATATTAATATATGTTCTTTATTTTTTTAGGTGGCAACATTGAGTAGAACAATAATATCTATTTAAATACAACTTTTTATTGTTATTACAGAAATAAAACTTACAATATTTAAAGAAAAATAAACTGGTTTTACTTAATTTTTATGCTCTTTCTTACATTAGCCTTAATCCCTGAAGCTTCTCCAGCATACCTGGCTACTTCAGTTCTAGGCTCACGAATAGCACCCTTCCTCCTAATTTTGGCCTTTCTGTATTTAAGCTTATGTTTTACTCTAGGATTTCTTTGTTCCTTCTTTCTGTGAGGTGTCAAACCCTTGTTCTTAGCAATTTGATATGTAATCTCACGTTTTTCACCAACATCCTCAGAAATAATATTCTGGGATGAGGTTGAAGGTTTATTTACATCTTCAACTTCATTAGGAGATGTACCATCATTATCAGAAAATCCACTCTCCTCAGACTCTTCATTAGGCCTTTGAACATCAAGCTTTGTATCTGCTTTAAAGAAGTCATTACCTTCATAGTCTTCTTCATTATCAGAAACACCAGTATCTTCACCATCATCTTTTTCTAAAGAACTAATAAGTTTCAACTTCTTTGGTGTTGGTTCAGGTGACTCTTTTCCTGATTTGCGTTTTTTACTTGTGTCCTTAATTTCAGTAACACGTAATTCCAAATTATTTTGAACAGCTTTCATTATTTTGTCAATTTGTGGTTTTATCACTTCCAAATAAATAGGTTCCATTTTATTTAGCATTTGTCTATACTGATACAACCTCTTTATAACAGGATGATTCTGGATATTAATTCTTTGACTTTTGAGTAATAAATAAAAACTTATATTAGTGCAATAATTTAAAATTAAATCATAGTTTGTTTTAACAAAATTGGAAGCAGGACATGTTGGAAGTTTGCCATCTTTGACAAGTTCTAAGACAGGATGTAGATCATCTTTTGCAACTGTTAATTTTGTTTTAAAATCACCAATGAGTCCAGAGAACTCTGGGCTTTCTTTTTCAAGCAGCTGCAGTTTTTGTCTTTTTGACATCTGACTTAAATCACTCTTTATGATAGTTTCTTTTTTCTCTTCAATATTTGCAACCTGTTTGGTGAGAAACTGTAGACTGTAATCTTCTTCTCCTAATTGTTCTAACAATCTTTTTTGTATGTTCCTTGCCTCCTCCTCTTCCATAAGAGCAGCTTCCTCATCATTTTGAAATCCACCATAGTCCTCATCCACATAATCAGTGGCATAATAAGACCTTTTCTTTTTACCCCAAGCTTTTGAATCTGGTAATTCATCACCAGACTGTTCTTGGCCTTCAACGTCACTGTCTGCCATACCTAAATCTTCTTTGTCATCATCTGAATCATCGGATTCAGAAAAAGCATACATTTCTTCTTCACTTTCCGATTCATTATGTTTTCTTTTCCTCACCTTATCCAACAGCTGTTTTTCTTTAGGTGTATAGTCATCTTCTGAATCTGAAGGTTCATAATTCCCTTTCATATCAAAGTTAGACTTCACCCTGCAAAACAAAAAGAAGATTAGGCACTTGCATTATGGTTTTCGTCATGTCCTGCAACTAAGAAGGCAGTATTTGTTCCTAAGCTCAGCGACTCTCGACTCTTGCTCTAAGAGGTACAAGGATATCCTAATATTCAAATATAGCAAACAAAATCATACGTGTTAGATAAAAGGATAAGAGACAAAAGGGCATATGTACGTAGTATGAGTATAACGGCACTATGGATCACTTTATTCCTAGTCTGTCTTGCTAATCCTTAGATAAAAGTTAAAAAATCTAATGCAACTTACTTTATTTTGTCTGCCATGGTTATTTATTCTTAACACCGAATGTACTGTCAATTGCAATTTCAGAGGTTATTAAGCCATCTGTGACGCTTTATTGATTTTGCTATTCGATATTTTCATACAAGAACTGCAGTTATTTTTAAGTAAATAGCACTGAATATAGTATAATTAACAGTTATTTATTTAGTTAAACGCCTCGTTGTAAGAATGCACCATGGCTCGGGCACGGCTTCTTTATGTTTGAAGTTTAAATTGATGTGGATACTCGGCTTTTGATCAAAGAATTTTTACTACGACTTGCAACGTTTTAAAGGTATTCAAAATAATTTGTAAGACATCTTTATTAAAAAGTTACTATTAACATATAAGTTTTAATAATAATAAAGATAATTGCTGATGAGAAAGAATAACATAATTTATTAGTGACAACTGACAAGCGAGCTGCCAGTGACAGTTGACATTGACAGTCACAGCTGCGAAGTGCTTGAATATTCTGAGGTTAGTTAAAAATATATAATTCAATTTAGTAGTACAAGACAAAGCTAAGCCGATTATATTTTGAACAGGAATTATAACTATGGGCGTTTCTGTGATTCCTAAGAAGTATTTGTTGTTAGTATTATTGTTTTTCTGTTGCGAGTTAATGTTAAGCAAAAAAATAACTTCCGACGACAGTTTAAGTGGATTGAGTGAGTGCCGACGCTGCAAAATGTTAACAGATTCATTTAACCATTGGTTGGATAAAACTTCGAGAGGAAAATATGAAGGAGGAGATGCAGCTTGGGAGGAAGAAAAATTAAAATCTTATTCGCGAAGTGAAGTTCGGTTAGTAGAAATACAGGAAGGATTGTGTTCAGATCTTAAATCCTATAAAGATCAATGCTACGCCTTAGCTGAAGAAGCTGAACAGGTTCTTGAACAGTGGTGGTTCCATGAGGACCCAAACTCTGCCGACTTTTATACATGGGTGTGCATAGAAAACCTTCAACACTGTTGTCCAATAAACCATTACGGTGATGCATGTACGCCTTGTCCGAAGGATTTGGACAATAAAGTTTGCAGTGAGCATGGGAGGTGTGACGGTGATAGCACTCGGAAGGGTAATGGAACATGTGTATGTAAAAGCGGTTACACTGGTACACTGTGTGATGAATGTGCTACAAATTTCTATTCCACAGAGTCTGGGTCTTGTAAAAAATGTCACAATTCTTGTAATGGGTGCATTGGTAATGGACCTGATTCTTGTCGAGAATGCAGCTCAGGTTGGCAATTGGAATCTGGTGTGTGTGTAGATATCAATGAATGCAATAAGTCTGTGTGTAAGCCTAATGAATATTGTACTAATACTGAAGGATCTTATATATGTAAAGAATGTGATTTATCCTGTAAAACCTGCATGAGTGAAGGCTCTTCAAACTGTATATCATGTGAACATTCACATGTGTTATGGTTTGGAACATGTATTGATAATGAATTAAAACAAAATATTATAACAAATACTTTTAAAAGATTGGCATTGTATATTGGTTTGCTAGCTATAACACTATTTATGTTCCGTAATTTAAAATACATAGCATCAATAGTAGTGTTAATTATAGCTGTATTTGTTTACTTTTCTGAGAGGAATTTGAAAATATCTACCAAAGATATTTTTATACATTTATTGCAAAGTTTCTATTAGTTAACTAATGTGGTGTAGTATATACCTTCATAGTTCCGTAGCAAAGTATTTTAACTAGACTATTTAACTTCTATTTATTAATTAGTATATCTGACCCTTCACAATATCTGAAATATGCTATGATCACAAAGAGTAACACTTTTTTCAATGAACTTTCAAAAAATTTTAATACAAAATATGATAATGGCTAGTCATACAACTGTTGACAACCAATAAAAATCTTTTAAAAGGTGTATTAAAAATACATTTTATTGAAAAAATTATGTCACTACGTTTTAGTGTCTATTATATACAAAAATTAAATACAAAGTTTAGGTATTATAACCAACTGTGGGGGCATACTATATAATACAGCATCTGGTGCAGATATTTTCCACACAAACTGACTTCTTTCTTTTAACATTATTCAGATTATGTGCAAATTACCTAATAATAATAATAATGTCAGTAAATATAAGTGTATAAAGTAATTAAATATAAAACTTACATGTATCATACAAACCAGGAAACTACGAGGTAACATGTATTGACATTATGGTATGATTTCATATGCCTTACACTTTTATCTAAAGTTTACTGTATGCTGCATTTTTTCATGTTATGTATTCAGAACTAGCACATATGGACTAATAATTTGCCACTATATTATTTGATAATAAAATTGGCAACAGTCAATTTGGCAACATCAAGTACAGGTTAATATCCTCGGTCTAACAAAAAGATAACTCCTAATTGAACAAATAAAAAATAATAAAAATAATGACTGAAATACAAATTAATGTAAAAAATTGTTCTCATTACAGTTTAATATGGGTAAATAGTAAGTCTTGATAATGTAGCATTTTTATCAATAAATCATGTGGGTATGAAAAGTTCTACTTAATAGAAATATAATCAGAAGCTTTTCAAACAAAATACAGATTTAATATTTAAAGGAAGGGTTGTTAAATTAAAGGGAAATTATTTTGCAGAAGTATGAAAGTATGCATACTATGCAATAGTGATTTCATGATAACTTTCTGAATAAGAATGTCGAAAACTTTAAATTGCATTTAAATTATTGTATTTGATGATTACATAGTTGATATTATTTAAATATTGATTGTGTGATAAACAGAGGTCTTTGGTGAAAAATAACATTATATGCATTTGAAAAAACAAAAACAGAAAGTCACTTATCTATTTCTCAAATATATTAAACTCAACAACATACAATTCTAAATTAAAGGTTATTAATGTTTTTCAACAAAATAAACACAAATTGCATATATGAACATAACATCGTTCTAAGTTTTATTTTTATTTTTGGTAAAACTTCCTTTTAAGTACTAATATAACACCATTTAACTAAGCCTATTTGTGAAATAAAACAACTCTACATACATTGAATACGAAACATTGTTATCAATGTTCATGTGAGACCTATATCTTGGAAACATACTCAAATATTAGAAAGTGTTGATCTTACAACAAAACACCTTAATAATAAACAAGACTAGCATGTAAAATGCTGTTGTGGACCAACTGTTTGTGATGTCCATTAGTCATCGGGGGACTAGTTCTTTGCAGTGTCCTCAATTTATACTTAATTTACGCTAGAGCCAGAAAAAATACCAGCTGAATCAAACATAGTTATAATTTTCTCAGAAATTAAATTATTTGGAATGATTAAATGGTTTTATTTGTGAAGTAAACTATGGAGTCGGTGCTTTGTAAAAAACGCAAAATATTCCCTATTATGGCGCAAGACTGATCCATTAGTGTTTATCTAAGTACTTGATGATTTGTTTCAATCATAGAGCTGTATAATTCTGCCAACTCCAATAGTACTATACTATAAATGCCATTTTGATATTACAACCCTAATCAAAATGAAATTAACTCACTATTTCTCACAATTTATTATTATCAGTCTGATCCAATTTATGGTAATGATTCTATTACCATAAATTATTAAATTTAATTTCGGTCCCTCTTCATAATACTCGCATAATCATCATCCTGAATCATTATGCCATTGTAGACCTGTGCAAAGGTTACAACATCCAGCTGCAGACGTCACAACCGTTCAAACCACAACACGCGCAGTACACTGGTAAAGCCATCTTAAAGTGTTATCTACATACATGTGATTCTTCATTTTACGTATATGCTAATTTGTAAATGTTTTATTATCGTCTAAATGATATACATCTCTGATCAGTCTGTTGTCGTAATCATGGAATGTATTCAGTTGAATTCATTAGTTGTATATATAATAAATTAACAGTGTGATAATATAATTGGAACATAGAAATACATCATAAAGTTGCATATTCCGATATGAACACAATATGCAGCTCAAGCTCAAGGACAGTCTGAATCAAATTCAATAATACTTTTGATAAACGCACTTGAAATGTTATACAATACTAATCCAAGCTCAGAAATTCGTTTAAATCTTTCGAATGTCGATAAAGAAACATAAGACATTATTCAAGTCAATGTAATAAATTCTCCACAACGTGATACGGTAGTAAAACATTAAGGGAAACTAGTACTCGTCCTACAATTTATTCATAGAAAAGGTTAGCTAAAGCTATAATTAAATACTCTTACATTCTGCTGTTCACAGGTATAATATTGGTCTAGGAACCAACTCTTGCATTCTCTGGGTTGCTCATCTTTATATTATTACAGATGTAACATATTGAGCTATATTAGCATATTGGGATTTTTTTATACATAAGTCAATAAAAAAAACTGTCTAATAGCCGACATTAGCAATAGATCTACACCAAACCCTCAAAACTGCTGACGTGTCATCAACAAAAGTAAGTAAGTAATGTGGAGGTATTGAAACATTTAATTATTAGTAATTCTACTGTAATTAGTCAAGGAGTGGTGCAGGCGCTCGATGGTGCGAGGAGAGCTGAGCTGCGAGCTGTCGCTGCTGTAGCAAACAGTAGAGAATACCCGCCTGCGCCATGGCGTCCACAGTGCCGGCCGCCAGCAAGTCCGTGCGTTGCTTGGAGCCCGCGCCGGCGCTGGACGGACGTAATAACGTTGGACCAAATACCGTTGCCAAGTTGTGAAGAGACATCTTATTGTCCGCCTCGTGTTGATTCACCCTATACATTTTAATACGTTAAGTGTATTGGTAAGCAAGGGTATTGTCACATGAACCGTTAACCTTTTGAACGCCAAAGACGTCTAGACTCTAGGTTTTCTGAGAGGCTGTGGTGTCGTTATATTAGTTGTACCTAACCAACTTAATTTTATACCAGTTCTACCAAACACAAATTTCCACAACTAACTCATATGTGTAATCAACAAAAAAAAAAAACAAATATTTAACTAACCTACCTCTATATTACTGAGGTATTAAATATTTGTAATATTGTGTAGAATACTATAGTAATTTACAATATTGAAAAATTCGCACCGCTAGATCCCTAACTCAAAAGAGGCAAAGTTTGTAAGCGCAATGAAAGCCACGCTAATTAAGGCTTTTCACGTTACAAACGAGATTAGTTCTGTAACTCTGTAATTTAAAAAAAAAAAAAATAACGACGACGTCAAACAAGTAAATATCAGAAAACTAATTAAGAGTTTAAACAGAATCCAGTTCCATGACATGAATTAACGTATTTATTAACAATATTGTAGTCTGAAGACATATGTACTCACTTTACGAAGTGGTTCAGGAGAAAGTCTATACAGTTCTTATTGAGATCAGGCAGTTGAGCATAGCACTTAAGCAGCGCGACACGTCTTGTTTGAGCCGGCCCGGAGTCGATTGAAGCACCAGCACCCTAGGTAAAAAGAAATAATAATCAACTTTATTAACGATTATCTACAGGTTGTTTTATAAACGTGTGGTCAAATTTTAGGAGCGTTATGTGTAATCGACAACTAGTTGATTTAGCTTGATAAAACTGGATTTTGATAGATTTTTTCACTCGTGAACAATAATTGCATGTTGTGTAGCAATGTATGTTACACCTTCATACACATTTTTTTTTTAAATTAGGATATACCATTAACATCTTTCTTTCATTTCTGTCAGCTTTGTTTTTTTTATAGTATAGGGGGGCAACCGAGCAAACAGGTCACCTGATAAAGGGGGTTGGACCTCCGCTAACCTCACTCACTCGGCCCTTTTGACAGCCGGTTTTCTGTGAGGCCGTGGTAATACTCCGGTCGAGCCGGCCCATATGTGCCGAAGCATGGCTCTCCCAGGTTTCTCTTTTACAAAATATTAGCCTTATAGATAAATTTTGAGGATCCACTGTCAATTCCAAAATAAGATGTCCCAAACAAACTTTGCCCCCCTTTTCCACTCCCTTAGCGGTAGAATTTCGGAAAATCCTTTCTTATCGGATCCTCCAAGTTTCAGGTCTCTTGCGGTTTATACAGGCTTGATCCGTCAGTCAGTCATTCAGGACAAAGAATTTTATATGTATTATAGATAGATATAGTACTGTAATTTATTAAAAGTATAATTATTATCTTAGACTGCCTACCTATTTTTTTTAAGATACTTTACTATATAATTAATCAAAAGAAGTGTAAAAAATGAGCAACATTAGTATCTTGAGAAGAATTTTACATAACAATAACATTGTACAGGTGACAAATGGGATCTTGCCTAAAGTATATGCATGTCTTTGCTCCTCTACTCTACCGTATAATGCTGGGCCCACGTTGGTATATTCTAGAATATTGTCAGTTTCTATTGAGACGCCGTAGAGAGCAGTACGTGTATTTTAAAATGAGTGACCTTACGATTGAAGAAAAGGTGTATCACATCGAGTGCTTTTATTCTAAAAGTAAAAACTATACTGAAGCATATAGAGGTTTTCGTACCAAGTTTGGAAGTAAAAGAGTAGACAGTAAAAAACTCTTAGAAGGAAAGAATGAAAAAAAAAAACATTTGACTTGATGATATGACCGCATTCTTTAATGAAGTATTAATATTTTTATTTACTTCTTTCTCAGAGTAATTGATAACTTCATCAATTATTATACTCTTGAGGATCGTCGTTATGATCTTCCTGATCCCTCATACAGTTACCACAGACGATGAGGTTGCCGAGGTAGAAGAACATTTAAATAATAACCCAACAGATTCAATAAGAAAAGCTGCAGCAGCTTTAAAACTGAATTGAGAGACACTAATACTAATTATGAAAAAGTTCATTAAGTTACATGCTAACAAAATCACAACTCATCAATTGGTCACCGTAGATTGTAAAGAAAAAAAAACTGAGTTTAGTAAAGATATAAGAAATAAATTTGAAAACAACGAGATCTATATTAATCACCTAAATTTCTCAGACGACTTTTATTTGAACGGGTATGTCAATAAACAAAACTGCCGTTTTTGGGGTACTGAAAATCCACATTTAACTAAGGCAAAGTCCTTACGTCCTGTTAAGGTGACTGTTTGGGCAGCTCTTTCAATTAAAGGAGTACACTTAGAATTCTTCGAAGGGACAATAACGAGCAATAGATATCGAGAAATGCTACAAACATTTTTTTTTCCTTTTGCTAAGAAACGTGGATTAGTCAGGAACTATTTATTTTATGCAAGATGGTGCTACGCCGCATAGAACTCAAGAGGTATTTGAAGCTATTTACGATGTTCATGGTGAAAGCGTCATCGGTTTAGGATATCCCAAGTTTGCACACGCAGGTATAGAATGGCCCCCGTATTCCCCGGACTTAAACCCGTGTGATTTCTTCTTATGGGGCTTCCTGAAAGATTACTGTTATGGGGAAAAACCCAAGACCAAAGATGATTTGAGAGAAGCTATTAGAAAAGGAATTTCTAATATTTCTTAATCTACAATTGAATAAATTTTTCATAGCTTTCAAAAACGACTTGATTATTGTGCAAGTTTAGATGGGGAAAATTCACTTCGAAAATATTTACCATTAATTGTCATTCCCTAGCCAGGTTTTGTCATTTTTTGCACCCATCTCAAAATTATAAGTGATTACTTTAGGCAACTTTCCATTTGTCACTCTGTATATCCAGAATTATATAAAAAACATTAATGATGAACATCGGTGGACGAAACATTTTGTAGGTCTTAAGAGAGTTGGCAATGTGTGGGCTTGATTGCAAACCTTATTAATATAACAACTGATATGCCTGTACCTGAGTGGAACCCCATGCTTTTAATAACTCAGGATAAAGTGCGTCGGTAAATAATGCCTCAGGAAGCTCACGCAAATATAATTTTAAGACACCGGTGACGGAATGAATGTCCACTTCTTTCAACAATTGCTCTGCTTCATAAGCATCTGTAAAAAGGTTTATAACATATTTATAATGCGGTTATTATGATTCATAATAAAATTGCAAAATCATTTATTATATATTAAAAGACCCCCTATATTATAAAATAAAATAATGGGATCACCGAGGTTATTTATTTTATATTTTTAAAATTATTGTATCAAGTAACATTGTAATATGTATAAGGTACATACTGGTCTCAAAGCTTTTCTTGAGTCGGTTGAGGTCGGAAGCACTGCCGGAAACTCGATACACTCCGACCTCGTGAATACCGCGTCGTTCCACCTCGCGGACGCAAGCGCTTATTATAAATGGGATGTTGCGTTTTTCACGTCTACGGAACGTTGAAATACAATATATTTAGATAAAAGCATAGCGTAAAAGTTGTAAGATTTAGCAGTTTATTATCATTATTTATTTATTTTACAAACACAAGGCGTGCAGAGGCGGATATAATGCCGCAGGCATTCTCTGCCAGTCTACCTTTGGGCGATGCAGACATGTATGAAGTAGTTGCGAAATGTTTGGATTTATATTATTATAAACAGGGTAAAAAGAAGAAAATATATCCTGATCTGTAAAAATAAATATGTAATGACACATATACACATAAATATATTATTACTATAACAGTTTGATAGAAATGTTATTATATTAGCAATATACAAGATTGTTATAGAAAAGTTAAAGTATTCGACAGTTTACTACAACAGTATAATAGAAAATGAAGGATTCTAGCGATATAGAAGAATGTAATAGTGACAAAAAATATCAATTTAGTAGTTAAAGCTAAAGGGGTAACAAACCAACAAACTTGTATTTTCTATTTATGAATCATCACTTATGATATTTAGTGAGGCAGTAAGACACTCATGGAATGCGGTACTATAGCATACCAACCTCATTGATGTGTTGTAATCGCTGCATATTTGTGGGTGGCTATTGGATAGCTACGTAATTAATAAAGCTTATCGTTGAAGGTTTTCTTTAAAATTTTGTAAAAGAGCAAGGAAAAAAATATTAAGTCTGCAGTGCATCGTGCCTATCCGGAACTTGGATGAAGATTTAAAAAGAATTGATGTTCAGCATATAATAGTTATTTAATTCCCAGTACAGGTTGATTTACGTGAGCTAGGCATAGATCGCTATAAATACTTAGGTAGTATCCGTTTGATCTATTTTTTTAAAGGACAACTCCCGCATTAGGTAGTATTCTTGTATCGCGGGGGACGGGGGACTACAAGACAGTCAGTAGTACATACTTGGCGACGTGCGTGATCTTGGCGCCGAAGAGCGCGCCGGGCTTGGCGGAGGGCACGCGGCGCGCCGAGCGCTCCGGCGGCAGCAGGCGCAGGCGCAACGTCAGCGACCCGCCGCCCACCAGCACCGTGCGCGATACGCCGCCGCCGCCCACCTCCGACACCCACTCGCGGGACAACTGCGTCATACACAGCCTCAACATTCTATATACCACCACGATAAAGCATTCACACACTAACAAACCAAATCGTACAAATTATGCTTGTCAATAAAAAAATAACAAGAGATCAAATATTTTTATGGTACATAATTCACTTTAAAAAAGTAGACAACCGACTTCAATGCGTCTATCATAAAATCGAGAACCTCCTCCTTTTATGAATTCGTTTGAAAACTGTATTATAAACAATGAAATCCTAATTTAATAATGTGGTTTACAAAAACGTTATTACTTGGCTGATGCTACTAAAAATAAGGCTAACAACATTGTTTAAATCCAAAATAAATTGAAATTTAACTATCCACGCATATTTTCCGAAAAGGTGAAACCTGAAACCATAATATATTTTAGCTCTAGTCCCACTTAAATAATAATGGCAATAGCCGTCAACCCGGAACTGCATTAAACAGTCCAATCCCTTAGTGGCCTTGTAAGACACCCACACGAAGAGAACGGCTCCTATTTTACTTGAACCCCGTGAAACAAACACCAAAATAAATTTATTATTATTTAACCAGTTCAATGAATAGAAAATATGGTTATGTTAAATATGGTAGTATGTATTAAGAAACAAACTTTTGCAAATACATTCTTAATAGTACCTTGATAGTACATTTGCCTCGCAGCACGGGTCTGGCGGCATCTTCGTATAATAACAAACGCAAGTTCTGCGATCCCTCCAAGTCCAGTGTAAAGCTCTCGTTCCATCGTGGTTGCGCACTACGACACACCAGCTTCGACTTGGCTTTGCGGAAGTAATGTCCATACGAGTCTACTTCCACGACTATGTAGTAATCTGCAAATAATATATAATTGATGAGGAAAAGCTCTGAAATAAGTGAAGTGCTAGTTTTGATTGTTCCTGCTGAAATACAAGAGCTGAACTGATTTGCTGTTCTCAGTGATCAATAAATATTATATATATTTAATAATATATTATTATATTGAAATGAGTTTTCTTTTCTATATATGTAAGTATTATTCATTTTACCTTTTTTTTTAATTTGTTAAATTTCAAAGGTTTCTTCATATATAGATAGATATTTTAAAAGCGGGCAGCGCACTTGCGACACTTGCAGGTGTCTATGGACGGCAGTTGTCAAAAATGAAAATATAAAGGTCAAGCTAATTTCACGTGTAAAAAGATGTCATTTACCGGCAGCAGTATCTAACGGTGCAGTCATTCCGCCGATATGTAGTTGCAAGTCACCGAGCAACAGCGAGTCGTCCCTCCCACTGCGGAGTAGGTAGGACCCCATATCAGTCTGCAAATAACTCCGACATGCTGTGACCCAAGCTTGCAATTCTAGCATTGATATTGCGCTCGAACCTGCCGGTGGAGCGGATGAAGCCTGCAAATGAATTAATTAAATGGTAATAGTGAAAAGCGAAACTCGTTTCAGCTACTAACGCTTCTATATATTAATTTGATTCTATACTTGAAAATAAATAGGTTTTTTTTATTGTAAACGTCTTTGAAATGATATTGTAGATGTAGACCAACGCTCGCAACAATTCGGTATTTAATAAAAAGAATGGGCATCTATATTTCTGCTTATTTGCATAGATACAAAACAAACCAGCCTCCAATCAATAATGCATGCTATAACATGAACATAATAATTTTGCAGGCCTTTCTAAAGTTTACTGATTCCTTAACGTAAATCATGCATAAGTCAAATGTATAGAAGATTTATCGATATACTTTTATGTATGAAACAAGGAATTTGTTGTCTGACGTAGAGAACACAGTTTTTCGTTACTGACGTGGCGGTCAAAGGTTAAAGCAGCAGTCATTTTCTTTTTAAATAATTAATTAAATCAGATCTGAAAATGCATCTTCAGTGCGTAGTTTTATGAATACCGACCACAAAACGGCCAAGCCATAAAATGTCAAATGGCTTGTGACGCCAAACACGTAAATAACAGAAAAGTAATTAGAGTTTGAACAGAATCAAGTTCCATATAGTCTGAAGACTACATATGTACTACTTACTTAGTTTACGAAGTGGTTTAGAAGAAAGTCTACACAGTTCTTATTTTTTCTTAGTTCGTATAAAGATAATTTGTGAAGAGATCTTTTAAGACATTGAGATTCTCCTTTAACATCACAATTAATAGGGGGTATTTTAGTATCAGCAGCATATTTTTATAAATCAATTATTATTCTTTACTTTAAATAATATGTTGGAATTTTTTTAATACAGGCCATTTGTAGCAAATATCCGTTACGGAGAATTGTAACCTGTAGTGCATGTATGGAGTCAATCCACTGTGTGCGCTCGTACTCGGAACTGAGGAAGAATATGTGCTGTCGCTGCAGGGCGGAAGACGAGCCAGGAGCGCGCGCGCCCACTCGGAATACGAGGTTGGGGGACGCCAGGACTAACTGTGCTTCTAGCTCCGCCAACTTCTTACGTTGCTTTTCCGCTGCACCACGACCACCTAGTCGAATTTTCTGTAATACATTTGTTCCATTATTTTTTTTGTATGGAGCCGATGGCGACAAATAATCTACTGGCAATAATGACCACGATCCTAAGTCGTGAGGGATCGAATGCATATATAAACATGTATAAATGTGTGTCGGGTCGGTGTACAATTATCGGTGCATAAACATTTTACATAATCTGTTACTTTAGAACTAACTTTAAACTAATTGTGATTTATAATTTGACATGCTATAAAATAATGATGTTCTAGTTAAATTATTGTTCGGGATACTATTTAACGTCGTTCTTAATTATTATTAATTTAAATCCTTTTTGCGCAGCACGAAACATAATGAAGGTCGTATCGTTATGATGTAGAGCAGGGGTGCTCAAACTTGAACTGCTGGCGATCTACCTCAATATTTTTAGACTACTTACGATCGACTTGAGAGGCTGCAAGTATGTGTGATGCAGGGTTGTCGTACATACACGATACACCCTACCTACCTAGGTAGGGTGTACCGTAGCATATATAGATATTAGCTTTCCGCACAATTTACATTATCTTAGTCAAGGTTTGGGTTAGGTTTACTTAAGTTCTTCTCTACAATATCAATGAAAAAACTCCTAGTTATTCAAAATTGCGAGTTTATTCGTCGTGTTACAAAACAAAAGAGTTACATATGGTGTTAAACTCAACTAAGGAGTGACTTTGGATCTTGAAGCGTGGCACTGCATGTCCTCAGCATACTTTTCATAAGATGGTGCGTAACCACTGAGTGCCAATCGCAAGCATGATGACATATGATCGTCAGTTAGTCGATTGCGATATTTTGACTTAATTATCTTCATTTCAGAAAATGCAGACTCGCACAAGTAAGTTGACCCAAACATTGCCGTCAGTTGAAGGGCGATTTGCCTTAGATTCGGATATTTATCTTCAGATATAAAACACCAGAAATTTGTATCAGATGCTGTAGCTTTGAGATGTATATCTGATATAATCTGCACCAACTCATTTTCAACAGAACATGAGTTCATATTAAACTGACTTGCTACTTCAGTGGTTAATTCCTCAATGTTTTTACATGAAAAAGGATAACTCATAAATGATGCTATATTTGCCAATTTACTGCAATCATAAAAACGCATTTCGAATTGTCCCAAAATATTTGATAATTCAGCCTCATACGTATCATAATTCAACTGAGGAATCCTTGCTTTCAAAGACGGAAAATGTTTCAGATCCTTTATTTTCAGTTGATCTATCATAAGTAGCAATTTACTTTTGAATGCGTTTACTGCGCTAATCATCTCAATAATAGTTTTTCCTTTACCTTGAAGCTCCAAGTTAATGGTGTTTAAGTGCATTGTGATGTCAGTCAAAAATGCCAAATCAGTCAGCCATTTTTCGTTTTTCAACATCTCAGTGTCATCACCTCTTTCGTCTAGAAAAGCTGTTATTTCGGGCAATAATTCTTGAAACCTTTCTAGGAATTTTCCGCGACTCAACCACCTGACGTCCGTGTGAAGAACTAAATCAGTGTGTTCAGCTGACTCCCTATCTTCCAACTGCAACTTAAAGAGCCGCCGTTGCAAGCTACGTGCACGGATGGAATTCATAATTTTTGTTGCAATGCCCATAATATCCTCCGTGTTTAAAACTTTTGAACACAAAACTTGTTGATGTATAATGCAATGGAATGAAAAAAATGAAGGGAATTCTTCATTAGCTCGACACAATGCCACAAAACCGTTCTTGTTTCCAGTCATTGCTAGTGCTCCATCGGTTGTAATGCACACTAATTTATATATTGGTAGCTTGTAGTTTTTTACAAAATTGATAAAAACGTCATATATATCTTCGCCACGGGTCTTCCCCTTCAGAGGAATGATTGTCAAAAATTCTTCCTTAGCCAACATGTCATTGAATACCATCCGAATAAAAATACACAGCTGGGCAGAGTCTGTCATATCGGTGGATTCGTCGAACTGTAAAGAAAAGTATGTACATTCCATGATATCATGTTTTAGTTTATCTGCGATGTCCTGACTCATGACTTCAATACGCCTTGTGACAGTCGGACGAGATAACTGAAGTTCTCTAATAGCAGACATGATTTCTGTTTTATTTTTAAAATCTCCAAATAAAGTCTCACCCTGCTTCCTTCACAACCGATCCATCTTCGAATGGTTTCTTGTGTTTCGCCAATATATGAGATATTTTAAATGACGCGATCGTAGCAGCTTTTGATTGTTTGGCTGGTCTTGTGAACATGGTTTGTTCTTTTTTCAAACAAGATATCAAATTACTTACTTTTCGTTTTCTTAATTCACTCTGTGGCGGAAAATCCTTTTCATAGTTTTTATGAACCGTTTTATGATGCCTCTCTAAGTTACCACGCTTAGGTATTGCAACTGACGCACGACAAATAACACAAATGCACTTATCCTTCACCATACAAAAGAAAAATTCTTCCTCCCAATCGTTATTAAAATAATACGTTTTAGATTTTTTCACTGCACTCATTTCGCACTATTTAATAATAAACTTTGTATCGACGTAGTATCGCCTTCAAGTTACAATTCAGAATGACTCCAATTCCTGCGGGCGCAACATTTATATCGGCGTGAACGAAAGTCTCGAATGTTCCCGTCAAACGCGCCGCCCGAAATGGTCTAGTACAGTCTAGTCTAGAAACAACGCGGCTTTTCTTTGACAAGTACCGCGCGTTCCTTTGATAAAGCCGCCTTTTGCCGCAAGCAGTGTTATTACGTAATAAATTTTTGTAGTTTAGTTACCTACTTATTAAAAAATTTTTTCTTCTCAAGATCTACTCAAAAAGCACTCGCGATCGACTGGTCGATCGCGATCGACTGGTCGATCGCGATCGACCGTTTGAGCACCCCTGATGTAGAGAAATAGTGATCCTTTTTTAATTAATTTGCGTAGCGTTATACTTCTCCCTTGTTCTTAAAACTAGAATTAGAAGCATACCTTATCGTCGGAGGATGCTCTTTCTTCCGCCAATATCTGATCGCGTACAGTAGAAGCTTGGGACTTGAGCGCTACGATGTTGGCCGGGGAGGTCTCTCGCGCGTCCGCGGTGTTAGCGCCCACAGCCTCGTCCTCTACCACCACTATGTCCGGTAACGGAATGAACCACTTCAGTTCAAACGTGAACTTGTCGCGTCCTGACGCCTTAACAAATAATGGGATAGGGTTCAAATACATATAGTGTGATTAAATTGACATAAAAGGAAAATCAATTAATATATACATATATGTATATGTATATATATCTAGGATTTGAGAGGTTTTAAAAAAAAACACCTAAAAATGAGAAATGACAATAAAAAAAGTAGATTTTCTCTTTTTTTTCAAATTTTACATAAGACACCCAGTCTGCCTCTAAATAGAAATGTAACGAATATCCAATCATGCAAAGAATATATATCAATTACACACCTTATACTTAGCGCAAGCGATGACGTCATTAAAAAGAAAGAGATGCCTTAGTTTTCTATGTCCATCTGAGAGTTCCACTATAAAGGAATTCTTGACAAGTCTTCTCTGTGCTCTATCGGCATTCTACGAATAAATAAAATTAATATAACCTCAACTTTACATATTTTTTCGAGTAATAAACACTTCAATATGAAGTCAATACTAACCGGGAACATGGATTTAGTTTGTATAATATTAAACTCGTCTAAGAAATGCTGCGTCATGTTTAGGGCTTCTGTCAGCATGGCGTGATCTGGGTGACTGGCTGGTGTATATTTTATAAGATCCTGCAACATAACATCAAAACAGAAATTTTAGCTAAGCCCAATGATAAACTATACAATTTTATAGTATGAAATGACATAAAATATCAAAATTGATGTAGAGAACTATAGTTATCATGACATTTCGAGTCTTTATTTGCTATTGATAGACTTGATATATTGTACATATTTCATATCTATACATATAGTCCATGAATTTAGTTTACAGTTGATGAATTTAGAAAAAGGTCCATGTCTATCTCGATTAGAATACTTTAAGCGAGTTATTTAAAAGATAACCAAAAATAAAACAAAAAATAATAATTACACTTACATGTAAGACTAGTGCATTCTTTTGTACCCTTGCAACAGGCTTGTGTAACAAATCGTCAAGAGACATTGGTTGTCCATGACACGAGATCTGTTTGGTAAGGTGCGCAAAACTTTGTGACGATGAACAACGCCTTCGAACTGCATCCGTTGCTCGTCCGTAATTGTGTAAAAATGCGCCGTAGATATTTATGTTTTCAGCCTATAAAAAATCTGTACTTTTAATACGTACATATGAACACAATCTTTGAGAAAATGGAGGAGAGATTAGCAATATATAAAAATTTACCCTTTTAGCGATTAGTTATTAGTAGATTAGATTGGGATCTATTTCTTCTGGGGTGTGGTTTTAGACGTAAACCTTTAGAAGATCATTTAGCAAAACCGATATGGAGATCCTTCTATTTACATATTAAAAACAAGTTGCATTTATACTCACCATTTTCTTAAAATGAATCCCAACTGAAAGAGGCTCTTCCCAACTGGCGACTGCGGTGTTTAATCCATCAAGGAAATTTTTATGTAATTCATGCAGCTCAGAAATTTTATAGAAAATCGTATTGAACTCTTCCTCAGTTATCACCGGCTGTGATGTTGATAGTGTCGCTTTTATTGCGTTCATATACTAGAAAGGTAAAGCATAAACTTGATTTAAGTCATATGTAAAATATTGATTAATCTCAAAAATATATAGGTATCTTTATATCTGTAAACTGTGGACAGCTTTGGACAGAAGTCCCACCAAATAGAGAAAGGTCCCACCAAATATATTTTTTGGGTGACTTCTTATTTTAAATTTTGCTGATTAATTTTTATTCATAGACTGCACGACTGCACGGATGGCGTAGCGGTTTAAGTGGTCACCTCGCCACTACACTGCCGTACCGAGTGTTGTGGGTTCGATCCCCGCACGGGACAACACTTTGTGTTATAATCAAACTGTTGTTCTGAGTCTGGGTATTCTTTGTGTCCGTTGTTTAAATGTTTGTAAAGTCCCCCGCGACACAGGAATTAATCTTAGTGCGGGAGGTGTCTTTAAAAAAAATAGAAGTATAACCATTAAACACTGATAATTTTTACTATCAAAGATGCTTTTCTAGTTGTCATAATTGTTTTTCTTTAAGTTACTTGTTTCTATTAAATTGGATTGCATTATCGTAGAAATTCTAAAATAGTCTATTTATTGATGGAAAGTGTATATATTTTTTTATTTGTTCGTAAATTATTATGGTCAACCTTGTAGTCCTTTGATGAAGATGAAGTTTTATTAAAGCAGTGGCACAATAAGTGAATAAGTTTATAAATAGACACAATTTGTGTGTTTAAAGTGAATATTGCCACTATGCTCTTCTCTGCCTTGGTTACATAAAAGGATAATAAATAATGACTGTGAATAGTTTAAAAATAGGTATAACAGTACAAGTAGTGAGGTGAAACAAGTTCCTGCAAATGTTTGATATTCAGTTCCCGTTATTAATTAACTTTTTAAGAAATCATCGATCTCCGTTAACACGTGTAGTAGAGGATTGGGCAAAAACTATTTGTCACCAGCTTGGCTTTACACGGATAGCAGCAGATAGCAGATTTATTTTTTCGACGTCTTAACAATTAATTTAATGTTTCATCGACGTTACTCAAAATCTCAATTTGTCTCTCTTATTGGTGAAAACCGTATGAAACTCCGTTCCGATGTTATTGAGTTTGTCGTGTTCAGATAGGCAGGTAAAACAGATTCGTGACAAAGTGTCTCGAGACACGTCTATAGACGTGTCTCGACACTTTGTTTTATAACATGTATAGGTGTACCTTTCTATTATTTTACTTTAGTCATATGTATATGTAGTTTTTATTTATCTTCGTAAGGCTTCGATTACTGGTTGGTACATTTTCTATTGAGTTTTATTAATAAGATTCTCAGAAACACCACAGACCGTGAAAAGGTGGCCGGCATATAGAAAAAGGCTTGTGGTCTATTGGGTGAGATTTTAAAAATAGGTGGAGAAACATGGGTGTAGTCTGTGTCTATATCATCGGGGATATATTCATTACAAATAATATATCATCGCAAAAATTCTTAACTATATACTACCTATTTGTTTTGTTTCCAGCCTGTGTTCTAAGTGTATTTATACGAGTAAAGTGAAAGTAAAGAATGTCCGCAAAGTCAGAATACGGAAAAAAAACAAACGGTTGACTTTAGATATTTCGAATTACCTTTTCCATAACGTAAAGGCATTCAACATAAACAGTTTCGCTCTCAATAATACTCTTAATTATGCAGTGGTGCATAGTTAGGCGTTCGGCCTCCGCATTGTTGCTGCTCGACTCCTGAAACAAATTTAAGTTTTTCATATTATAATGACTAGTTCATAAAACTAAAAATACGCCATTAGGGAAGTTGTATAATTGGTTGTGCAACCGTTACACACAATAGCTTTTAAATCGCATGTTTGGAAAACATACTTCTTAAAAGGGAAATATTAAAACGTTTACTGGTAAACATTAAGTCGATACAATTAAAATTTGAACCATTGCTTTCCAACCTGCATGGCATACAGACCATGGAAAGTATAGTCTTATATTGTTTCATATGTTTCTTAAGTATAGTCAATTGTTATTCTGATTCCGAAAGTGAGTATAATGATCCAAGACAATCAATATTTTCAAACCGTAAACAACATTAATTATATAAATATTCTCTTTTAGGTGCGGAATCTAATCGAATTGAAGTGACTCCGTTTTATGATACTATTATCTACAACGATATCGCTGATATTATAAATGACTTTGAAAATAATGGTGTAAGTATAAAAATTGTACATTTACTAATTATTTTATTTTTTATAAAATCTAATATGTTCAGTTAGGTCTTAAGATGTAGTTAGTCAGTAATTAGAGCACAATGCTCAAATATAATGTTGGACCAGCTTCCTCTTATCAGCTAAAAATATTGCCAGCCAATCATTTTTATTCCTACCAACTATCGTTACTTCACTTAAGACAGTCGGTATAGTAATGACATAGGTATTTTAAATAGAAGACATGTATTTGCTCTCTTTATTTCGAATATGTAGTAATTTTAACGTTTTAGCCGTTCTAGCAGCGGGGCTTGTCGAAGTGTCGCCCATACATTCGAGTTTCTTATGTGCTATCCGTAAACGGGAACTTGACGTAGCAGACTGTAAATATAAGCCAACAAGCTAAACAGTCTTAAACTAGATTCTTATCTCGAAACTAAGAAAATATCTGTATATTATTTCACTGCTTCTTTTTCATGTCAGGTTTCACCATTCCATGTTTTTACGAATAGCGACAGCCAAAGTGATGAAAAAGTGGAAGATTTGCTAACCGAGTATCAACACTATTTAGAGAGAGCTCACAAACAAAGAAAGAATTACAAGGAAAAATCGCAACCTAAAAACAAGGTACCTCTTCTGCGTCACGATCCATTTTCTAAGCCGAAACCTGGACTAGATTTAAAAAACAATGATTACTATTACTCAAATTACAACTCGGGAACATTTAGGTTTCCGCAAGCATCATTTGGTAATCCGCTAGATGTGTTTATTCCTATAAATTCAAATGGAAAATATATAAATAAACCTGATATAACCACAATCAACCCCAAACTTAGCCATGGAAATTTATTTCCTTACGAAAGTATAGTGTTTAAAGACAAAAAAATATTAGATTTGTCACCAGTTATAAGTAAACAATCGATTGAGCCGATTCAGCCGACATGCTATTGTAAAGGCAGACATATCCGATGCGATTGTGATTGCAAGCAGTGTTTATCACATTTAGAACCCTTCGTAAGCGGACCACAAATGAAATATTGCTCACTTTGTTTTATGAAGCAAAACGAGGACAACGTAAAAGAATTAAATGAAAATACATTAAACATTCGTATTAAAGTAGATCTACAGTTACCAAAACTACAGGAAAATTTTGGGAACTATAAAAATCATTATTCTGGCAGAGGATCTGAAACAGAAGATATCATTTCAAAAGAGCTTACCACAGCAATAAAATTACCATTTCCCTACTTTAATTTGCCAGCACCAATGGAGCTTTTTGGTTACCCAAGATCACCTAAATATAACAAAGACGATTCCATGCCGTTACATAAATTAGTGCTCCATAAAAAGAAGAAATCTAGACCAAACAATAATAATAAGAAACACCGTAAAAAAATAATAACATTCCATAATATCAAACTAGAACAGGAATCTTTATTTCCAATACATTTTGACAATAATAGTACTAACACGTATAGAAAAAATAATAAAAGTAGTAACGTGAATGTAAATGAAACTACGTTTGAGCCTAATAACGTATTACAACTTGCTATTGATTCCATGATAAATAAAACGGACGCTATTATAAACGAAACCCAGACTGAAGACAGTATTTATCTAATGTTTAACATTTCTAATAATACATATAATACAACAGAAGACAGTCGAAAATTTGAGAATAGTATTGAAATAGATTTTACGAAAATATCATCAAACGGAACTACGAATCTGCCAATTGTACGTCAAAAGCGAGAGACTAACAGAAAGGGGGATAAAACTTTGTTGACGGATTCCGAGTTGCTATATTGGCCTAGTGTTGGGCAAAATGAGACTCCTAATATTAAAAAGAATATCACAAGCATAATATTAGAAAACGAATATAAGAAAACAAAAATAAATATTAGTAAAGAAACAATGCGTCAAAACCACACGAGAGTTCTAGAACAAGCCATATTTGGTGAAGTGGATTGGGATGACATTGACACGGTTGCCCCAGCTTTTATGTCCTTCGTGGGAAAATATGTTCGTGGAATTTTAACTTTTTGTTCCCAACAAGTTTGTCATTCAATGAATTGCGCTGATAAAACTTGCTTTCACAGAGTGTGTGCACCTGTAGATAGATTAAATAATAGAGGACATTGTGCCGGATCGAAAAGTACAGGTCAGTTAAACCTCTATTGACACTTTCTCTTTTAAATAAATTAAGCTACCATAAGAATATCTGCTTATATTCGATCAGAAAAATAATGGGAACATATTTTTGTGTTCGTCAAAGTTTGACGAGCCTGTTGCTCTATTGGGAAGACCCTGACTGCTGAACCGAAGATAAGATCGTGGGTTCGATTCCCAGTCTAGGTTTTCTTTTTGTCCATTGATTGAATGTTTGTATGCCCCCCCCGCGACACAGTAGTTCCTCCTAATGCGGGAATGTCTTTATAAAAAAATATTTACTGTTACAGATAGCGTTGCATCCATGGAGTCAATAATGGATTTGCCTTCAAACATTGCATTTGAAGTCGTGGATATATTACAAAATAAAATGTTGGGTAAGATATTTGGAAAAGCTACGTTTTGCATTAATTCCAAGTGTATTACTCTTCTCGCGTCTAAGAAGATATTTATGAAATCTAGATGTACTATCAAGGAGTTGAACACGACAGGTCATTGTTCTAATGCCAAAACATTGAAAATAATGTAAGTCATAATTAGGTAATAAAAACATGAATAAGAACAATGTTTGTTTAAAAAGTTCTACATGATTGTTTGAAAACCTGATAAGCCGTGTAATTGTTCGCCCACTTAGTCATACGTATTCTTGTTACCCTGCAGATGCGATCAAACTACAAATGATTGCATTTCTACCTATTATAATAACCATAAATATAATTCTATCGTCAGCGGCACCGGTTAGTAAACAACTAGTTATATTGCAAATTTGAGATCAAATGATATCCATAAGTTCATTTAAGTATTTTTTTTAACGTTATCAAACAATAAAATAGCTTTCTAATTCAAAATATGCCATAATTTAAATAAACTTTTCCCTAACATTAAAATAACTTTTGATGTATAAATAGATCGACCAGGAAATTTATTTTAATCCATGGAGAAATCTGCAAAAGAAGTCTCTTAAAATTATAAACTTGGATTCAGCTGGAACAGTAAAGCAAGAAAATTCAGACAAGTTTTTATTTTTCGAAATAAAATCAACAGTACAGAACAGAAAATATAATCATGGTACTAAAACAAGACGGGTAAGTGACAATAAAGGCTCCACCGGTAGCTCGAAGAATTCACAAGGGAATGAAGAAGAATCGCCAAGTATCTTGGAAACTACGTTCACAAGTTTAAATTCGAAACTAAAGAAAACAATAATTCTCATGAAATGTAACAAAGATGTTACCTTATGCAGATTTTTGTCATGTCCAAATCTTAAAGAAGGTTGTAAGTTATGTGAAATTTCTTTAGTACCATATGACCAAGTTTCTTATTGCGAAACATTTTCTACTGATTTTCTGCTAAATGCATAAAAGGTAATTTTATCCATTGCACTAACATTAATTGTAGAAATGAAAGATTTTGCAGTCTATAACCTGCTTACTCTGATCCTACCTGCAGCTTTAAAGAATAATATATGCATACAAATTAAGACACTTCCTCAGTTTCTATGACAAAGAGTCTACACAAAAATAATTTCCATTAGGAATATCTGTATTTTCTAGCCATTGTAAAGTGAAAAGTTTTTTGATTATTATCGATTTATGACTAGGATCTCCGAGTTTACAAACCTTCAATCGAAAGTAAGTAAAACTTCTAAACATTAATTTCAATAAAACTTGATATGGCAGTTAATTGTCATGATTTACAGACAAATTGAGTTGGATATAGCCGTGTATTCTTTTCTAGGATTTACTCATTCAAGCTCTGCAGTACCAGTAATGTATATCGCCGTTCTAGGCAATTTCGCGAATTGCGAAGCAGCTATGAAATAGAAAAGGGTTACAGCAATGAGATGCAGGACGGAAAACGATGCAGCCTAGACTAAAAATATCAAACAATGTCCAGAAAATCACGCAAAACCTCACGAAACCAATTAAGCAAGAACATTTAATAATAAATTTCGCCTGTAGTAATTAGCCCTCTGCAATAATGATTATTACTACTGGTTCTGATTGAATTGATTGAAGGAAGTCAGCGTTGTCTTGGCCGGGCCGCGATCACGTCTTTAAGTAATGTTATCAGACATTCTCTTGCTGCCCAAAAAGCAGTGTTGCCGGTCAGGCTTACGACACGCGAACCCGTCCCGCTCCTAAAAGAGTTTCGTCAGAACCCGTAAAAAGAAGGAAGGCTTTTTTAGCCTCCGCAGAACATTAGCCGGAAGGAGCAACGTCTTCTCATCTTTCAAAAGGAGAAGCTTAAGTTACCAAGGATGCAATGCAAGCATGTTACCCAGCCATGCACCCCTTGCAATATGAGCCTACAAGAAAATGAAGTTCTCAAAATGACAATAAAGAAAATTAGAAAGTGGAATATGTTATTGAATAAAATTATTTAGAAATAATAAAGAACCGAGTGTTTTCATTGTCTTGAAACTAACGCTACGACTTAATGAATATGTGTAAATTGTATGATATTTTCTTATCGTGAGCCTTCTTAGATAAGATATCAGTTATGTTTCTAGATTATCATGTGTTAATAATTAAGTTACTCAGGTAAAGGAATAAAGACTTGAAGTATTTCATTATAGTATAAGCATTAGAGAATAATTGTGAAAAAAATGTACTCGGCGTCCGTAACCTTATCTCTTCCCGTAGGTGTTGTAAAAGGGACGACGACGAAAAGACGACTTAGGGATCGAACTGTTGTCTATCAGACAGTATACATACAGTGTCCGAATGACGGCATTAGGCTAGCTTGTAATTAATTTAAGTAATACGTAAATTATAGTACCCAAAAAGTGGGAGTTTGAGACGCCTCTGCCTAACCCTTCAGGGATATAGAAGTCAGTGTATATCTGTAAGTTAACATTATCGGCCCGTTCACGACCTTGCCAAGTAAGCCTGTAAGCAAGCCACAGTGATTTTCTCCGAGCGCTAAGCGGTGCGGTTCGGGGAGCGGCGGGAACAGAAGTACAAGCGAATATCTACGTCACTACGTCAGATCGGCACGGACAGCGTTGTAGGAGTAACAAACTCAGCGGCAAAGTACAAAATATTTTAGACGATTTTGTAGCGGTAATTAATACCGAGGTGTTTGGTGTTTATTACTAAAATTTTAATATTATACGGATATCACGGATACCTATACGGATGTCAAATCCTCAACTCAATATAAAACGCGATTAAAAATTTGTGAGAAGAAATAAAACAATGTTTTCCGGAAGGTTTTGCGTATCGGTTAGGTACATATATTTTTGTATTTTATTCACAATTACCTTAAAGTGAGAAATATTTTTTCTGCATTGGTGACAACGCTTTTGGATCTGATGTTCTGTTTTAAACGTACTTCTATGTGTTGCAGAATATAATCAAAAGTTTTCACACTTATTCCTATGTACTCATAAAACTTATCTGGATATTTTCAAATAATCCTCGTATAAATCACGAATTTTACAATTAAAAACTATTCTTTTGGTCAATTCGTTCATTCCATCTTTTATATTAAGAATATCTTAATATAAATAATATATTGCTTTCAAAACAGAGAAGAGATAATTTAGATAATGAATTTGGACACGGGTAAGAACGTTACTAAACTTCATTATCTTAATTATCGCTGCCAATAACCGCTACTACGCTTATGACGCCGCTCTGCCCGCCGCGCCGCGCACCGCTACCACCGATGTCAGGACCGGGCCGTTAGGGACATTAATTATATCAGCATTGAACAACTTAATTCTTAAATGTCAAATGTAAATTCGTAGTAGGAAATAAATTTTAAATTTATTAACACGTAGCGCTTTCCTCTTTCCTGTTTCAATCCAATTTTGCCTTGAATGAGAAACCTTTTTTTTTTTTTTTTTACGTGGGGAAATCCTCATGGACTATCCGGGGTTATCGACGGAGGGGAGTGCCGGACTTGACCGGCTAAAACCACCACGGTGTTCCTTCCTCGCACCTGCTGTCGAGGGCCGCGGGAACACGACATTCTTCCGCGACCAGCAGGTGACCGTCCACCGGAATGGACCCCATTTCGTTTTGAATGGGGAAAGGACTGTGCCTCTCCCCCCACCATCACTCCTTGAGGGAGGCGCGAGGAACACGACGCACCTACAACCTCGGACCCGCTAAGCGATTGAGGCGGTGAACTGAACCCCGGGGTCACCGCCCTCGGGTCCATTTACGGAGGCCGGAATTGGGCAATGTCAGCCCTCCTCCGACGTCCGGTGCGTCGTCTGCGGATAGGGAGCGTGGTCGTGTTTTGCCTCTCCCTTTCCGCAGCCTCCTTCTGTGACATAATCGTTTCACAGAAGGTGACCACTGCATCCCAAGACCACTCGCTCCCGACCATGGCGCGCACAAGCGCTGTGAGCGAGACGTCAACCCCTATTTCTGTTTGTAAGGCACGGCGCGGCTCTTGAATGAGAAACCTGGCTTTCTTAAAGCTTTTCCAATGATTTTGTTAATGTGGTTTAAATATCCATTGTTAACATATTGAATGTTTTTAACCTGTAAAAAAATTACTTACTTGTGTCTGAAGTTTCCTCAATGCCGGAGGAGTGGCACTGGCTTCAGTGTCAGACGATATAGTTCTTAGTAGTAGAGGTGTATCGCTTGAATCTGCTAATTCGCTTACAGTATCGCTCGTTTCCGCATCACCGCCTCCCTCCCTATGAGAACAGAAAAATACCTTAATTATTTAGGATAAGAGTTCATTTATAAATACAATGTAGATAAGGGCAGACAGTATTTATACAGCCCCTACTACGAAAGTGGGACAATAGACAAAATTAGAAAACGGAATATGTTATTGAATAAAATATTTTAAAAATAATGAAGAAACAACAAATTATGTCTGACAAATGTGGGCGTTTGAGACAACGCTACCTACCCCTTCGGGGAGAAAGGCGTCAGTGTGTATGTATGTATCATTTAATACAGATTACATAGGAGGAAGTTCGACTGTGTGAACAAATAAAATACAATTGATCAGACACATCAATTTTATTTTATTGTGTTCAAAATATTAGACTTCCTCATATAATATCAAAATAACAGTTTTTTTTCTAAATGGCAATGCTGCTGCTGTTGTTCTTGTTGTTTACACGGAAATATAGCCTATAGCAAAATAGGTACAACAACTTCTGTCCGTCTGTTTGTTTGTACCTGTTGTTTTTGTGATTATATTGTCAGTAGCAATAGGCCCCCGAAAGTAATACAATATGCACTACTTCTTTAATGTTTAAAAGAAAATACCTCTTCAGCCTACAGTACTACCACAACGGCTGGAATTTTTTAAATACATGTTTATTGAAGGATGCAAAAAAAAAACACATGAATCACCAATAATAATTGTACCATATGGGAATCGAATCAACGACACGCGAACACAGTTGGCGAGATGATCACTGCGATATTCGTTCGTTCAATGCAGCAATCATTACGTTCAACACAATTAAAGGTGGCAAAAACAGTAGTCAATATTCTTTATATTGACATGATGTTGCATTACGAAGGGGCCGTGTCTTAACGGTTTTTGTGTCTTACTGTATAAAGTAGTGAATGTTGACGTAGTTGGGTGCGGTGGGCACGCAAGGAGGTGAGTCAGGGTCGCGCGGGGCGGTGGGTGCCACGGACGAGCCAGTCACTCCCACCAGCGGCAACGTACTGGTACCGCTAGAGCCGTCCTCTGTACTCGATCCTGTTCCTCCTGGTAACAAATATTTACTAACTTTTAAAGACTTCTTGCTACTTGATGTTTTCACTCTTTTACACAAAAACTACTAAACGAAAATCTGTATTGTAATCAGCAATACACTTAAGAGATACAATTTCACATACTCTTAACGTGGTATACGAAAGGAAAGGCGAGAAAACGCTAGTGATACCTATTATGTACAATTACCTATGTATTTAGAAATTAATAGCATAACGTAAAAGATATTACTTGAACGGTAACCAGGATACACTGGGGTGGT
Organism: Tyria jacobaeae; assembly: GCA_947561695.1. Lineage (NCBI taxonomy): Eukaryota > Metazoa > Arthropoda > Insecta > Lepidoptera > Erebidae > Tyria > Tyria jacobaeae. Next base: position 13,329,363 of record OX387219.1, on the reverse strand, counting down.
TACAGGCTAACTGACTGAATAACAACGAGTTACACGTGGTTGAATTGTCAGGTTAAATTAATTAGGTGTTATTCCTATTATGTGTTTGCGTAATAGGAATTATCCTATAAGCATATTATTATTTAATCAGAGGCGTAGGAATATTTTTCTTTTTTATATGGCAAACGATGCCGATGTCAGCAATTCTGCCAATGTAGATGAGATGCATGTGATCCGCATCACGTGTGACATATTATTATTTTTTTTATTTTCGCCCGTTTTTCGCAGTTTGACCCCCAATTTTGACTTCAGATTCGTGTTCAGCGGTAAAAAATACGTCGGAAAATATATGTCGCACACCCAGCACAGACCACTTTTTTTTGTGGACCTGTGTAGTTTATTCTCCAAGTGGGCAGTAGACAAAATAAGTTTGGGAACCCCTGAACTACACCCAAAAAAATATATATATATACTTCTAGTACCTCATTAATATTCTCGCTATATACTCGAAACGACGTTTAATTAAAATAAATATACATAACTAGCCAAAACTATTACTTTTTTATTATTTACCTGCTTGTATATAAACGTACTCTCCATCATTAATATCCACTGGAACTTGATCATAGTATGGTTCTTCTTCAGAGCCAGGTAGAATTGCTGGTATACTTTCTAAGGATATTGGTGCTGATTTATCAGCGTCGGTACCTTCTCCCAGGTCCGGAGTAGTAGATATAGCTTCTTCGTCAATTGAACGAGGAGTCGCTGCACCACCAGACCGTTTACGCTCAGATGAAAGTGAATTTATAGATTCGTAGCTCTTAACCTGTAGAATATTTATTACTTAGTTAGATCTTCCTTGGATATAATAGAATTGTAACAGGCCGACGTCTTTACATTGTAGATGTTGAAGAAAAACTAATATGGCTGGTCTCTATTAAAGCAGCAGAAGCCAAATAGAATTTTTGTCTGTCTGTTTGTCTGTACGTTTGTAAACGTATCACGCAAAAACTGCTGCATGGAAATTGAATGAAGGTTTCACCTATGTATTGCTAGAGATCTAACTTTAAATAAAGGCTACATTTTAAGTTGTTTATTGGTCATTAGGATTCAACTGTCTCTGCAAAAAAGCTAGATAGCAATAAAATCCACATTCATCAAACCAAGACACATAAGATTATGAATATAAATGAGATAAGTAAAATACAACTTACTCGTTCACTAATGGAGGGAGTTGACGCTCTGCTAGCGATGGACTCGCGGGATTCCGCGTTACGGATTCTACGCCCTAGCGAAGAAGGTGGACTGTCTTCTGCTAAACCAGTCTCAGGTAACGAGGCCCCACGCTTACTAAACACTTTTGGCGGTGGTCTAGACAGATAAAAATTGCTTAGGTACTGATATACATTTTTTTACCTACTTAAAATTATATTTAGCTTTTCACACAACAAAAAAAAACAAAATAACAAAATCTAAAAAGCTTTTACTTAAGAAAAACAAGCTTTCATTTACGAAAACAAAATACTGCATTCTTATGCGATTTACATATGTATGCAAGCTCAGTCGGCAACCAGGAAAAGGGTCAAGTTTAACTTGCAAGATTAAATAACAGACGGTAAACATGGGAATAGGTAAAACTAAGCAAACTACATACTAAAAAGTTTGTAATAAAATTGAGCAATAACAAAAATATTTAAAGGTACGTTAATATTGAAGAAGTCACATATACGCGCTATTTACATAAAATTGTGTCGGCAACAAATTAAATAACAAAACAATATACTCACTTCGGTGGGACTTTTTTCTTGGCTATGGCTACAGGATCAACCGGACTGCCTTCAGATGACTGCTGTGACTCTTCCGCCTTTTTGGACGCTGATTCTGCTAATTTCAGACCATTAACTTCGATGACTGTTACGAAATCTCCAGTTTGTGATGTTGGACGGTTTTTTGCTTGGATTGGACTTGACTCTACTCCTACTGCAATAATGGGATCACATAAAAACCCACATAAACATTACTTGATCATGTCTAAATTATTTGTAAAACATCCTGAGAAAAACATTTGTTTCCAAAAAAAAATGTGTTACCGTATTTTTATTACACACGAGGCCGTTACCCGCGATTGATGTATTTTGTAATTGTAATGCCATTCGAAATTTAACAGCCACCTTGAAAAAATATTGTCCACTATTACATATGGAACTATCTATCCATTTGGTTACTTATCTTTCTGAATTTATTTATATGTATACATCCTCTAGTAATTATAAGCCTGAGATGGCGGTAATAAGATGGTTACAAGGTGCACTTCATTCAGAGATTTCATTTTATGGTTTCTGGTAGAAATGGTGTAGAAACAGGTGCGCCTGTCTTTTTTTTTTTTATATTATAGGGGGACAGACGAACAGACGGTTCACCTGATGGTAAGTGACACCGCCGTCCATGGACACTTGCAACTCAAGAGTCGCAAGTGCGCTGCCAGCCTTTGAGGGTGATGAGGGATGGGGGATGCAGGGAGCGGAAAGAAGAGGGGAGGGATGAGGAGATGGGAAAGAGGAAAAAGGAGATGAAGGGAGAGAAAAGGGGGGAGGGGGAAGTGGGCCTCCGGAAACCTCACTCAATTCGGGGAAATGCAACGCAAGCGTTACTTCACAACCGGTTTTCTGTGAGGCCGTGGTATCGCACCGGTCGAGCCGGCCCATTCGTGCCTAAGCATAGCAAATATATCATGGTCTTATTCTCTACCCTCATAATATTATAACCAATAGAATTAATATATTTTTCAATAGATTTACGTGCTATGCTGATATGCTGAGCTTACAGTTCGCAACAATTATGTGAGATATTAATTATAATATAAAATTAGTAATTATATGACATATATTAATCAATACTGCTGATGATATTGTCACATCAAGGAAAAATATAAATTTAACAATTTCACTCAATTACGCATTGCAAAACTGCTTTCAATGCACAAAAATAAACACACTAAAATAAGTTATAAAGCCTAATAAATAAGTTGCAAACCAGTACGTTTACAATTTTGAATCCAATAGAGCATCTCTGGGATGAACTAAAACGACGAGTACGGTGACGTGATCCTGCCCCAGAAACTCTTCAAGACCTCCATGATGCTGTTATTTAGGAATGGAATAAGATTCCTCAAGAAAGTGTTGTACGGCTGATATGAACATTCCATGAAAGAACGAATGGAAGTTGTTATTAGATCAAGGGGGGTTGCACTAGGTTTTAAATAGCATTTTTTATTGATTTATTTCTTGTTTTTGTAATTTTATTACCTTATTTTGTTTTTTTGTTGTAGACCTTGTTTTTTTAAACGGTTGTAAACGAATTCATATTTCTATATTTTACTGTTATAATACTTACCAACCTTACAAATAAATAGCATAAAACAACCATACAAAGGAATAACCGCGACATAAAGCAAATTGAATTGAATTTTTGCAAAGGTGAGATTTTTTTGACGCCGAGTGTATGTAATTAGTAGCCTAAACTAATATTATAAAGAGGAAAGATTTGTTTGTTCATTTGTGTTTGTTAACCGTAATTCTTTCACCGATAGAAAACTACATCTTCGCCGAGTAACATAGGCTATATTTATTTACAGAACTAATTAGGGATCCCTACTAAAATTTGAATAATGTAACCCAAGGTGTAAATTGTTGTGTATATGTCTCTCATCGCATCCGCTGCGAAAACTATTGAAGATAGAACAAAACAATGAACTACAATATTAAAGAACAATATCTATAAAATAGTCCGGGATGGCATATGCCTATCTCCGACGGATAACTCACAATAACTGATTTTACTATTAAAATTTTAGATTAAAAATAATGATTTTTTGTGAAGCTTTATTTAACCCATATGGTAATCATTTATATCTAAATAAATATGTTTGTTAGAAAGGAAATTTAATATATAATTATATATAAAAGATATCGCAATATAAAAATATTCGCGCGACAAAATAATTACGAGCGCGGGGGATTCTGGTCTCCGAAAAATTAAAATTCAAAATATTTATTGCACCATAATGTTTACAAGTACAAGACCTTATTGTATATTTAATAGTAAGATATACCTATAGTAATCCTCACTTTATCTATCTAAACTAATAATATTATAAAGAGGAAAGACAGTTTTGTTTGTTACAATTTAACTCAAAAACGACTCATACTACCATCAATCATTGTAGCGACCATAATCACTGGCCCCGCAGCCGGTCAGTTAGCGCACATACCCGGGATACCTATGATCCCTACCGATTTGCCAATACCCTTCAAACGTCTTCAATTTCCTATGAAAACATCGTTCGCTTTAACAATTAATAAATCCCAAGGCCAAACTTTCGGCAACTAGACTTTCGTAAAGAGTTTTTTACTCATGGCCAACTGTATGTTGGCTTATCACGAGTTGGAACTCCCAGTAGAGCTTCTATTTTATTACCCCATATTAATATGGGGTAATAAAAATAGAAGCTCTAAATAATTAAATATTAATCCTTCTTATGAAATCACCCGTCCGAAACCGGAGCGGGCTGCTAGTAGTATATATAAATACTGCTGACACTTGTACCATTCAGGAAAAATTGAAGTTTCCATTACATTCAAAATTAATAAATGACTGCACTTATAATTATAACAGTACAAGAAAGCCAACACAGTTTAATAATTACCATTATTTTCTTGCTTAATATCATTTCTCTGGACAATCTCACTATTACATCTTCTGCGAGCTGCCTCAGATGCTAAGTTAGATGACAGTTCATTAATACATTGGTTAACAGAGCTCCTCTCGGTTATGCGTATTGGTTTTTTCCTCAACTGCACTTGACATTCTGCTATCTCTACTGGTGTGTCATCACTTTTATTACTGCTCACATTTGCCTCACTGCCCTTTGACAAGGAGTCAGAGTTGAAACTCTAAAAATACATCCCATTATTAGTGTATCATGTTATTTAGTAGATGTCTTGTGTTAACAATTGTACGCTAACCTAAAATAAATAAATAATTTTAAATTCACAAAGGCTTCAGCAATCAAAAAAAGGATATATTTTACTTAGTTAAGTTAATTAAGTAACAGTTAATTAAGTACTTAACATAATCTATAACCTTAATCAGTGCAAGCACAGAGAAGCCCTACTATATATATATAGTAGAAAAAGTAGAAAGTAGAAAATTTAACTATAATTGAAAAGGTCAACTAATCTGATAAATCTCTTGAAACTTGTGACCAGGTAGCTCAAATGTATTAAAGCACAACTGCTTAGTTTCATGCAAATCAAGCAAGTACATAGTTTGGAAATTATAATAATTTCAATTTCAACTTTTTGAAATCCACATGTGATGTCACTTTCCAACATCATTTATTACTATCAAATTTTATCTATCTTTGACAATTGTAATGTGTCTTTTATTGTTATCAATATTTTAATTATCAAGTAAGATTGGGACATGTTGCACCCTTGGTGACCATAGTAAAGTGCTAAAGTGATGGTCGGGCAAAGGCAGTGGTGCACCCCTTACAAAAAAAATTGAATGTTGAAAAGTATTGGATGTATCCAAAAAATAATTCAACAATATTTAAAAGTGTCCTTTAAGTTTAAAATTGATATAATTCTCCATTGCATTGTGCAATTTGATTCTCCATCTTCAAATTAAAAAAAAACCTCTACCTTCTATAGTTGGTTATTGTTCATGTACTTTATTATCATTTATATTTCATTAATAACTGGATAATCAAAGTTGTTTAAAATAACAATACCATACATACCGTACCATACCAGACAGTAAGTGCACAAACTTATTTGTATTCAAAACCTTATAACAACCATCTTATTAACATCCTCATTGATGATTCATCACATCTTGGTGTTGTATAACTATGTATATAAATGTTGCAAGATATTTAAGCAGCCATGAAGCAGTTCATACTTACTGTTACTTTCATACGCTTCACAAATCAATTAACAGTTAACATTAAATATTAATTAATTTGCACTCATGTGTAGATAATGATTGCAGATCAAAAATATAAAATTCACTGTTATGGTTACTGTTCTGTTATAATGATTATCATTGAGAGGAAGAATAACACAATTATATAACATATGACTAATGGCAACCAAAACAGCATATATCCTGTAAATTTTGTACTTTTATTAGTAACAAAAATGTTGTAGATAAGAGAATTGACTTAAGAAGTTACTGAATAAAGAATACTAAGCATAGTTTCTAATGTGAATGACACTGACTAGAACTGAATGAAATTAAAAACATTACATATCAATGAGTAATTGCATTTAATATGTACATTATCATTTTGGCTCACAAGTACTCATAAGGTAGTGCGTTTAATGTTAAGTGGAAATATTATTTTATTAAATAAATTTATTCAGTAATATATTAATTAATAATACATAAGAGATGACATTTGAAGGCAGTATTGACTAAATTCCACTTTGTAATTGTTCACCATAACAGTACTCTGTTGTATTGTGGTAAATATGTATGTGGTAATAATAATGAGATAAAAAAAAATTGAAAAGTTATAAAATTTATTAATATAATTATAATATGATGAGTAAGGTATAGAATTAGGTAATTGTATTATAGTAAGAGTGTCAGTTACATCACAACCACTAGGCTAAATGAGATTAATAATAAAAAAATGCTTTTTTTACACAACAGCACTAGAATATTTAAAGTTGTATTGTAACAGGAACCAACTTATTATGTATTTAAGCTTACAAGGCTAAATCCATCAATCTACATGAATCATACAGTAATTAAGGTAAACTGGGAAAAATATATAGGCCTCCATAACTACTACATTGTTTTTATCTTTTTCTAAAGAGAAAACAATTTCAGAGTATTCTCTATTTTATATAATTATTGGAGTATTGAATATTTACAATAAAAAAATAAAACAAGGTACCATTAATTGCATCTGTCATTCAGAATAATAAAAAACCCTTATTCAGTACTTCAAATTGTTAAAAGGATAAAACACTTAATTGTACTTTGATGCTCTCTAAGCTGGACAGCTTATTATAATATGAGATAACTTTAAAGACCTTATAGCAGAATTTTACCAAAAATGAAAGGAAAGTTTTAAAACACCATTATATACAATTTTTCTACAAACAAGTGTAAAGGATGGGTTACCTGCTTGCTATCAGATGCCTTATCGTCGAGATCGTTCACGTCACCTCCCAAGGGCGGAGCCGTCCGATTGCTTTGTGCGGCTGCTTTATGTTTCTCAACATCTGAGAGTAGCGTCTCCAAATACTCTACATAAAATTCTTCCTTCTCTAATTCTTCTCTCAATATAGCAACTTTTTGTTTGTGTTTAGATAAATTGGCCCTGACATCTTCTTCCCAAGCTGCTGGTAAAGCACTCTCAGGAAAACGTTGCACCCACACACGTTGAAAATCACCGAAGACACTCATCTCTTATAAAACGCTGTCATGACAAATTTATGTTACAACACAACTGATTATAATTTATTTACATAAAGTTTAAGCACAGTAACAATGTAGAACAAATTCTGTCATCGCATTGCAAATTCTTCATTTTTATTTACCACAGATAAAAAAAGTATAGTTTATCAACAATCAAACTTGGATATTTGATTCAAATCAATACTTTACCGAACATTTAAGCATACTTTTAAAGTTTGTAATTTTTTAGTTTTTTGTATATACTTATTGCTGTAGGTTAATCTTGATGCACGATATAAAAACCTTTGAATATATTTTTCCAAAAACAACAATTTCAAAGTTTACTATTTGAGTGTTTTAATTTAAATCTTGCGATATTGTTTACAGTATTTTATTTAATTACTATCTATTAATTTAGTTTTCTTTTCCTCAACTCAGAAATTGTGTTAAAAAATCCTTTACTTTACAATGAGAATAGTTACATAATTTGATCATATCTAGTCAAAACTTATAGTTTACCAAAACCTGCAAAGAAAAATGAAAATAGTCAGACACTTTAATGTTAATATTTTGTTTAACTCTTTTTTTTTTTGAGAGCGTATATAAACTTTAATCTTCACGGTAACTTCGTGTTAAACCATTATTATCAACATGTAATCTGTTACTAAAATTGATGCAGCCAGCACGAAGCGCACTTATTATTCTTTTGCTTTCTGCAATTTGATTTTATACTTCACTTGACATTGTTGAAATGTTGACCACGGAATAGTAATATATTGGGTTGACACTTTGACAGTAATCTGTGGGACTATGACCTGGTGAACAAAATGTCAAAACATTGTAAATGAAAAATAATTATATTTAAAAAATGGAAAGGAATTATGTGAAATCTATTATAGAAGGACTAAAATCATCATCCTCAAGTCGCGTACAAGAGACTCTTCTTAAAATCAGAAGCAAAATTATAGCGAACGACGAGGGAATAAAGATCTTTCGGGAGTGTGGTGGTTTAGAATATTTGTTGCCACTTTTGCGCAAACCTAACGAAAGAATTCTTGATATTACCCTGAGTATACTTGGTAATTGTTGTCTCGAGGACGAAAGCAGCCTAGCGGTATGTTACATCGGTTTATCTTCAGTCTGTCTATAATCCATATAATCCATAACTTCTTCAAAATGATTAAGTATCTACAATAAATATTTTAAACATTTAGTTCTACGTTCTCACTATGGTATCTATATACAGTTATGTAGGAGAGTATATGTGGAAATCCCTATGGGTCATCAGATGTCCGATTCAGTTTTACTAAAACCACAAAGTGTTCCTCCACAACTGAATCTAGTGCATGGGACCCATGTATACCTTAAGAAGGGTTGGAAACAATTATTCTTTTTTTTGTAATGAAAATATTAAAAAATACTGATTTAATACATATTCACAATATTTTTAATGTTTACTGAATGCTCTTTTAAACAGCCTTCCTATTAGACCATATACATAACAGACCATGAAAATAGTTTTTTTTCTGGTTATTGTCTGTTTGTATATTGTATTATCTGTATAACATATTTTATTCCAGGTTGGTAAATTATACACCTTTGCCCCTTTAGTCAACATAATCAAAACAGTATGCCGTGATAGTATTGTTGGTCGAGCATGCCGTGTAATAGGGAACTTAGCACAAAAGACTTCAAATGCAGAAGGCTTACATGGTCATGGTGTAGTCACTGCACTAGTTACTCTTGTTGAGAGTAGAGACAAAAATACTTCCTATCCCACATTAACAATGGCTGTAAGGGCAATCAGGTAATAGTCCTATAATGTCTATATTAAATAAAAAATATATGGTTAAAACCACTGAAAAAAAAAAGCTTATGAAAGTAATACCTTCCAAAACTTTATTGTTAAACTGATACCCATTGCTTTTTTTAATTATTATTTTTCTTCACAACAACTGTTTTACATATTGTAGTGATATAATGTAGAGATAGGAAAAGGTTGATATATGTTTTTAAGTATTTTGAACATTTTGAGCTTGTACTTCAACAGACAGTACTTTCTGTAAATTTTAAAATGTTAATATGGCCAGTCTAAAATAAGAATTTTAAACAAACATTATGGTAAGCTAGAAATCGTAAAAGTTGTATACATATAATATACTTAATAAAGTGAGCTTAATATACCATATTCAGTAATGTTCTATAATTATAGCCTCAATTGTGAATTGTAAACAATTGTAATGTCTGTTAAGTAGATAATCAAGTTAATAAGAAAAATAAATATTAATAAATATAAAAAAAAATTACCTCCTTTTCGCATAAAGTGTTCAATGAAAAACAGGTAAGTGTTTTATGGAATGTGGGAAACTAATACAGTTATTTTACTCTTATTGTATACTGATATTACTATAAAATCAGTTTAATACTGTTTGTTGTGTGCAGAGTTCTACCTGCAACAAACAGTGATATCTTCTCCCTATAGGCAACATGTTATAATCATCTTATTTTTAACATTAATTCTCTGCAAGGGTGGGTAACTTTTTCATAAAAATAATGTATGTATTTCAGGCAACTATGGATGGTGACAGAAAAGAGAGATGAAATGCTAAACCTCAATGCAGTGCGCTGTATAGCTGTACTACTGACCACAGAATGTGAGACAGCAGGAATTATCAAGTCCACTGGTGCTGTTAGAGAAACCGAAGGGCTCAAGAAAAGCCAAGAAGAATTAATCACAGGAATACTAAAATGTTTGGGATATTTTACAACACATTCTACTGCACAATGTGCTGAGCAGGTAATGACTATTGTTAACTAGTCTTAGTACACTAGTCTATAGCAGTTTGCTGTAATAATATTTGATAGTTGAAAGATATGTAGTGACCTAAAATACTTGCAAAAACTTATACCAACAAGAATTTTGGATATTAACTTGAGTATACTTACTTGATAATTGTTATCTCCAGAGCAGCAATGGTTTTTTCAGAGATTTTTTTAAATCATAAAAGGGCATGTATCCACATATCTGTCTATTGAATTAGACACAGTGAAATCTTTTTTAAATATGCAGCATCTTAATTTTTTTGTTGGCAGCATGTACTTGTCAGCCTTCAATAAGTATGTAAAAAAAAAATATATTATTTCCAACATCACTCATTGCTTTTGGGTAGAATGATACATTGCCATATCAACTCTTAAAAATGCAAATTCCATTGCTCCCTGAAACTTTTTCTAGCAATAACAATGGCTGGGTTAATTCTCTACTCCTGGTCCAAAAGCCAATGTTACACTAGCTTAGCCATGTTTTAGTATTCAATTTTTTTTACGACGGTTTTTTGTGACTACCGCCACCCCCGGACACCTGCAATTCAAGAGGTGGTTTGGTTTTATATTGTTTCAGATTCAAGGAGATGGCAGAGGCTTTCAATGTCTTGTAGTACTAACAAAAAAGTTTGAGTCCTTGGCACTGAAATGTCTTATGAATATTTGTTACCTGTCAACCTGCAGACCCTTACTTGGCATTGCGGGATTTGTCGAGTGCCTTATTAGCATTCTACAGAACATAACGGGTAAGTTCTAAGGAACGCATAAAAATAAATATTACATAAAAAAAATGTATTGCTACTACTGTTAAATATCCCTCTGTGTATAATATAACACAACTCTAAATTGTTTTATATTATACTATACACATTGCTTGTTTAGACGGTTTTGAATTTGAGAGGTTGACTTGAGCCTCTGCAGTTGCGAAGAGATGTCTTGTCTATGAAAGTTCTCTATCGCCTACATCACGGAGAGTGTTCTAACAAGCTCTTACAATTAGTCCCACCTTCTCCCTTCCTCTACAGGACTACACGTGCTGGCCTAAGGAGTCACCGTTTGAGAGTCGAAAATGTGAGATCGGTGAAAGCCTACCAGCGCAGTGTTTCCTTCCCACTTTGATCCCGGGTCTTTTAAGCGGAGCGTGAGAGAGCATATCACCAGGCCGCCATAGTGTGGGTCACCATGCTACTTTGACTAGACATGCAATGAGGGTGGTGACCACTACTCTTAGACTCCACCTATTGCTTTCCATCAGGCAAAGTGGAGTCATTATGGTAGGCTTACACATAAAAAAAAAATATTTGTTGTTGCAAAGTCACTGCAGTATTCTTTACTAATATTATAAATACAAAATTAGCTCCATTATCTTTTGTCTGTTATCTTTTCGCGGCTAAATGGCTTAACCAATTTAGTTTAAATGTTGTTATGGTGGTACTTCAAACAATAGGCACAGACATAGGCTACTTGTTATTGACATACCACGCGGGCGAAAGCTAGTATAATATATTTATAAGAAATACGTGATTTGAGTATGTTCATAATTTAATCACAAAAACAAATTGATGAAGATAATGTTCGCAACCCATTTACTACTTTCTGAAAAAAACTTTAACAAAATTTTGTACATTTGTTTGTAAGACATAAGAAGTAGTAATATTTTAATTAAAAGAAATGTATATCCAATATTATTGTACGTATTGCAGATGTTTCGTCTTGGCCGGATGGCTCTGCACAGGCACTAGCACAACTGAGTGGGGAATCAGTGAACCGATCTCGTCTGCGTCATTGCGGAGGGTTGCCATTACTAGTGGCAGCAGCTAGAGTGAATCCACGAGCCATGCATGCTCTTCTGCAGTATGTTTTCGATGACACATGTAAGTAGTAGTTAGACATTAATAAAAATATCGAAAGTAAAAATAAATCATAGCGTTTACAAACTTTAGCAGTAGTAGAAAAAATAAAAAATGTTGTTAAATACTGCACTATTAGTAGTTAAAGAAGTTTCCATTTCTAGTATTTTTTGGGAGGCTAAGTTGATTTTGAATGGTGATTGCAGGTCGTAAAATTTGAAGTGTAAGCTATAAATCTAGAAAAACTACATCTGAAGATCCTTGTAATTGCTAGCTTTCTTTAAACTATATTTTTTACATAAAATTTTACTATCTGAAATTACTAATCCAAAATCTATTTCGAATTATGTATGTATATTATTATTCGAATTTAGTAACAAGTAGCTTTTCTTTTCTTTAGCATTTCAGATTCTTGTCAATGAAGGCCTTGTTAACCTGTTAACTAATGAACTTACTACGTATTTAAAAACAATGAATTATGAACATAACAACACCGAAAGTGAAGTCGGTGACATTATAAACGATGCTATAGATAAAATAATAGAGTCTCAAAAAGAAATAAAGTCAGGTAGTGAAGGACAACTAACAACTGAGCAGTCGAGTAATAGTAACGCAGAAGGTAAATGCAGTTTATTTGCTCGTCGTAAAGGTCCTTTATTTTGTAAAAATGAAGATGAACTTAAAGTGGTTATAGAAAGAGATAACATGATAGTTGGATTTATTGATGCTATTGATAGTGACGCATCTGATGACAGTCAAAGTGAGGATGAGACACCGCTTTTGCGACGTAAGTGCTTGAAAAGAGCTCGATCTGCAAGTCCTAAATCTGTCAAAAAGGTGGGTAATGAACTACTTTATTGATATTATTTTAGTTAAATATTTACCCATTTTCTTTTTTGTTTAGAAGTCTCAGTTAATAAAAATGGCCAGCAAGGATTGGTCTGCTGGTGTGTACTGGGAACCAAAGAGTCCTGAATGGCCCTCTCTTAATCAAGCTTCAGGTTCCCATGTTTCTATGAGTCCAGATAGGGGCGAATCATTAGGGCCATTATCACCGTACTCTTTATACTCAGATGGCTATCAATCTGGGTTCAGCCCGGAATACAGGAATTTCTCGTCCAATAAACGTGCAAAATGGGATTGGAGTCCTGAATCTGGAATTAGTTCAGGAGAAGGCAGTTCAATGTCACCTTTTTGGACTGAATATCAGTGGAGCCCAAGTAGTTCTGGAGGTCCCGCTTCACCATTTAGTGCCAAAGAAGGTAATATTAGTAAACAGAATAATAAATTAGTTAAGTATTAGTTAGTATAAATGAATATTAGTAAACAGAATAATAAATGATGTTGTGTGTGTGTGTAAAAAACATCGTTACTATTTCGTGAATCGCCAAAAAAAGTTGTTAGGAAGCGGAAATCTGAATTGCACCAGAAAACGAAACTACAGTTTAGTTATAAAGGTACCTAAGTACCATTACTTAGTTGCTTAGTACATTCTGTGCCATCACAGAATACATAATAGTACAGTCTAGTATGACTACACGAGTGGCGTAGCGGTTTAAGTGGTCACCTGGCCACAATGCTGCCACGCCTAGTGTTGTGGGTTCGGTCCCGGCACGGGACAACACTTTGTGTAATCCTCAAATTGTTGTTCTGAGTCCGGGTTTTCTTTGTATCCGTTGTTTGAATGTTTGTGAAGTCCCCCGCGACACAGGAGGAAAAATAAAGAAAGAACGATATAGAATTTACACATTTCAGACAGTTCAGATTCGGAGATCTCCGGTCGTTACTCGCCGGTGTGCAGTGATAATGAAGGTGAGGTTGTGGATCTCGCTGGAGTAAGCAGTGCGGTGGCTGAACTCAATGCGGCTCAGGTCGCTCATGATCTGGACGAACTCATTATGGAAGATGATGAGAGTGTTGAAGCGGAGACTCCACCCGAAGGTAGGTGATCTTCTTGCTGTAAACGGTTAAATACTGACAAAAGCACACTGTGTAGATCGAATGGTGAAGAGGGTGCTTTTATAAATCCTTTTAAGAATAAAATTGCTTTATTTTAGGATACTAGATAATTCTAAAGACCATACCAGAAGACTATACAGAAGAACAAATGAAAACATAAAGAAATTTTGGATATTAAGTTCAAAACGGTTCCGTACTGTTTATACGTGTAAAATAGTACCTATACCTATATTACAAAACACAAAAAAATAATGATTTATCAGTTAGGAAGTTTTTTGTTTATTTTTTTCAGTTGATGCTACTAGTGACAAACATACTAAATCGTCTCGCGCCCACATAGCTTGTGTGCTAGTGTTACTATTTCGTGTTTCTCATGGAGCTTGCAACTCGTTGGGTGCTCTCCGGGAAGAGCCGGTACCTAACCAAACGTTAGAACTACTGACAGGTCGAGAATGTTTGAACGCTTTACTAGACTATGTGGAGAGATGCAAGAGGCCCCTTGGTCGAGCTGCGCGGATTCTTGCCAAAGTATTAAGGTAGGATTATTATAAACATATACTATGTATACCTATGTATTTTTTACGTAGTACACCAATCACCAAATCCATCTTTAGGTCTGGTAGATTGGACCGTCCGTTGTATAATACATTTTCTATAAGATCGTTTGTAATTTTATATAAATATGGTGTACAATAAATAATATTCTAATCTAGTCTAATCTAAATGTTATTTAATAAGAGTAAATTATAAACCCCGTTTTTTTTAATTGCATTCTTCACACTTCGTGAGAATTATACAGTTTAGTCTATATTTAACGAAATTATCACCAAAGTCTCTAAAACTTATGTGGCAAATATTATTCTATATATATTATTTCTGAAACTAACATGTCATGACAAATGTTTAGTGTAAAAGCATGAAAGTACGAATTAATGCTTATGAATAATGAATAACGGAGACAGTAATTTATTTATTAACTTCATACTTAAATCGAACCTTACTGTAACCCAATACATTAGATAAGCTTATATTTCTAATCACAGGTAGATTATATTATAGATTAATAACATTACATTATTATAGGTGTTTTTTATAAAATCGTTCAACGAACTCGAAAACAAGTTTATACATACAGCTGCCGCGTTGACAGTGCGCAGCGCACAGGCGCCCGTTGCAGCAAATTAGTGCGTGCGGTTGGTACTAGGAACATTTGGGAGATGGCGGGGCCCTTACTGCAGCCATCGGAGAGAATCCTCGCTACCGGCCGTAGTACGCTCCATGGCCGGTAGTGAGAAAAGTTTTACCGCGGTCGCTACCTTCTGCGAGGATGTCATCTCGCAGAAGGAAGCGGCGGTGAGGGCCTGGGAGGACGATCTCCATTCGAACCCAATCCGTCACAGGCGAACCGGGCGGCGGAGGCGCGCTTACCAGCGCCTCATGCCACCCTGAGTGTGGCCGCGGGTGTTCGGTACGGGTTTTCCCTTCCGCCATATGGCCAGCCGCGAGGGGGTGAGGTCCGCGTGTGTCTGGACGTCACCTTATTGATAGGTTACCCGCAGTTGGTGCCCGCATAGTGCGGGCAAGCGCTAAGAGGGGTCCGGATGACTTACTAAAGCCGTTCCCGGACCCCTCTTACATCAGGCGCAGTATGGCACACCGTGTGGTTTTTGTCGCTTCGATTCCGACACACCGTTCCACCGAAAACCCCAGTGGGATGACGGCCCGAGGGGGATGCCGCACGTAAAAAAAAAATTCTGGTATTAATGGGTTGCATATTTTCCCCTGAATACTTTAAAGAAATATGTAGCCTGTGCTACGTCTCTTCTGACTTCCAGTTTGTTGTACCCGACCATGCCAAGCAAAAACAATGTTGGATAGATCAGGAGGTATCCCGGATACACTTAGTAAAATTTGTATTATATTTGTATTGCTAAGGCTTCATACAGAGCATATGGTATGAGGCATGCCTTTTAAGTTTTGTCGTTTGAAGAAAAAAACACAACTAGAACCTTATAGTACTTTTTATTGTGTTTCAAAGTATTCACCACGTAGCTTAATACACTTTTCCATTTGCTCAAACCAGTTATCATAACATTTATTCCACTCTAAAGTGGGGGTGTTCAAAATAGCTGACTTGAAAGCGTCGACTGCTTCTTCACCGGACTGGAACCTTTGACCACGAACACTTTTCTTAATTTAAGGAAATGTAAAGAAATCGTTAGGTCAGGACTGTATGGAGGATATCAGAGGGTTATGGCGGTTAGAGCCATACGTGGCTACCGCACCGTGTCGACGGAGGCGGCTTGCGCGTTTGCCGGAACTCCCCCGTGGGACTTGGAGGCGGAAGTGCTCGCCGAAGTTTATCGGCGGACGGCTGAGTTTCGGGCGGGTAGCGGCAGAGGGCCCCCGCCCGAAGAGGTACGCGAGTGGCGTGAGGCCGCTCGTCGAGCCACGATAGCTCGTTAGTCGTCCCGGCTGGAGGCTCCACGTGCTGGCTTTGCCGCCGTGGAGGCGCTCCAGCCGGTCATCGTCGACTCGGCCACCACTGCGACTGCAGTGAGGACTCAGCTCAGCATACGCTCGCGGGCTGCCCCGCTTGGGTGGCGCGGCGGGTCCTCACTGCAGTCATCGGAGAGGATATCTTGCTACCGGCCGTCATACGCTCCATGGCCGGTAGCGACAGGATTTTTACCGCGGTCGCAACCTTCTGTGAGGAGGTCATCTCGCAGAAGGAGGCGGCGGAGCGGGCCCGGGAGGACGATCTCCACTTGGACCCAATTCGCCGCCGGCGAACCGGGCGGCGTAGGCGCGCTTACCAGCGCCTCATGCCGCCCTGAGTGTGGCCGCGGGTGGTCGGGACGGGTTTTCCCCTCCATCCGCCATATAGCCAGCCGCGACGAGGCGATGTCCTGGTGTGCCTGGACGTTACCTAATTGAGAGTTACCCAAGGGTGGTGCCCGCGCTTTTGCAGGCAACAGGCGCTAGGAGGGGTCCGGATGTCTTACCAAAGCTGTTTCCGGATTTCTCCTATTACAGGCGCAGTATGGCGCACCGTGTGGTTTTAGTCGGTCCGATTCCGACACACCGTTCCACCGAAAACCCCGATTGGATGACGGCCCGAGGGGGTTTCCACACGTTAAAAAAAAATATAAAATTCTACTTTTTCCTGCTTCAAATACTCGGATGGATCAAAGGATGATGCGTCGCTTTGAGTTAAATTTTGAAGTTCGGCGATGACTTTTGGTAAACAAACTGTGGTATACCTGCTATAACTGCGTTAACCGTTCTAAGATCTTCAAGTGCAATAGTCGCAACATGGCCGGTTTTTCCAACGAACGTGGCCACCATCTTCTTTGAAGTGCTTTGAGAACGAACAACTTTAGTCGGCTTTGGCTCGTCTTGAAAGACCCAGATTGTATTGTGACATTGATTGTTGTTTGGAATCAGGATCGTAGGCATAGATCCAAGATTCGTCACCACTGATGATTTCGTAGACGTGATTTGACTCTCCTCGGTTGAACCTTTGCAGAGTTTTAACTTAGAAACAAATGATATAAATAAAGTTTGCGAGGACGGGCCTCGCAAACTTTATTTATATCATTTGTTTTACATACCATGCCATGTTGTTTTACATTATTTAGCTTACACAAGGGCGGTCTACAGGCCCGTTTGTCTTTTTACAGTTTTGTTTTTAAATTCGTATCGCTAGGCAGTGATAGGAATAAAAAACAATACTGGCAAAGTAATCTTGATGGGATGTCTGCTAGGTGCAGGAGATGCGTTACTTAGTTCTGTAATCAATTTTATGAGTTGTTGTCTTTATCTATTTAGTTAGGGTATTATACAGTTAAATGCTAATAATATGATTTGTTTACAGCAATGCGCTTTGTCTTATGAGTATACTGAAGCATAGACTGGTTCTTAGATTACATTATATGTCTGTCAGTTCCAAGCACCCATCAACTAAATGTCAGCAGTGCAAGCAAGTAAGTTGAAAGGACTAAATTGTCTATTATAGGTCCCCTTAGAACATTATAAGTCCAATTAGTATTGTGTAAGTTATTATTATGTAAATTATTGTTAAACTATCCGTTGCTTGTATGTTGTAAAGTCCCGCGACTCAGGAACCACTCATGATCGGTAGTAGTCTTTAAAAAAATAGTCATCGTAAATTAAGTAAACGTTAAATTAATTAGTACAATAGTAGTTAAACATATTAATATGATCTACATTTTTTTCAGCTTGTACGACTAAGTTCAAAGCTTTTGAGTCAGCTTACTATATTGGCTGAGTCAAGTTATGGAATCGGAGAAATTAGCTATCAACTCTTGAAAGGCGAATCACCAGTAAAGCAAACTCTTTCACTGACTCTGCCATACATAGTGAGGTAAAACACTTACTCTTTCTTTCTCTTCTTCTTAATATTAAATTTTACAAATTTAATTATAAAGAAGTAAAATTATTAAAAAATATATAAAAACCGACTGCATCATTGCACTATTTTTTTTTCTGGCTTTATCTCACGTTACGTTACCACATACGTGCCACTATTAAGATGATTCATATGACAACTCACCTATTCAAATCTTTCAAGACGTTTAGGCTCTAGGGACTGACAAAGAAACATCACACAGACACACATATACAGTCTAAAAACATATCCCAACATCGATGGTACTGGAAACATTGGTAGTTTAATTGCACATCCGTCAATTCCATTGTTTCCTTTTGTGTACCTTATGTTAATAGAAGTGTAAAAGCCTAAAAAGTGTAAGAGATGGAGGTGCAATAAGAGATTCTATATATCCATATTTTTTTTAACAATACATATCCAAGTAATGAGAAGAAACTGTGATTATTTGAGGTTGCGAGGAAAACCATTAAAACCTTATTCAGATTGATCAGAGAGCAACCCGTCCATGAAACAGCAAATCATACAAAACGGCACACTTGAGTCATTCGCCGCTTTTCTGGCAGGAAATATATATAGCTTCCTCCAAGGGGTCTTCGAAAATGCTAACAAATATTAGGTTTAATAGCTGATATGTTTTCCTCTCACTCACTCGCTATAAGTCAATCGGCAATAGGTTTGATATCGAAGACCTTTTTTTTTTTCGTCTGGAAACCCCCTCGGGCCGTCATTCCGCCGGGACTTTCCGTGGAACGATGTGTCGGAATCGAACCGACTAAAACCACACGGTGTGTGGTTCAAAGCATCCGGACGACAGACTATCGTCGAACAGCCGCCCCTATCCCTCCGTGACGGGTGAAGCATCCTCTTCCCCTAACTACCGTCGTCACCGGCCAAAGGGGCCATCGACGGAGGTAGGTGCTCCATCTGTTGCGGGTAAAGGCCCTCAACCACTTCCTGCAGGAAGACATATCGAAGACCTACTTTAACTTGTTGTTTCTGTTCCGTTGTGTTACAGTTAATTTGCATAATAAATGACGACCAGTAATTATTTTATTTGTTTACAGAACAGAAAAGCCTTTGAAAAAATATTTTATTGACTGTGGTGCACTTAATTTGCTATTCGACTCCATAGCTGAGTCCAAAGAAGATTTACAAGATTGTGTTACGGCTCTAGCTAAGTTGGCAAACAATGTGCACATAAAGGATCCTAAAACATTAGAGAATAGATTCAAAGTAAAAATGAGCTTTGATTACAACACCATACTTGATAGTTTGCCTACTGATGAAGTTGTCACATTTGCATTGGACGATTTATCAACAGTGAAAGCGAATAGAGTATTTTTATGTCAAAATTCTGATGTTTTCAGTGCCATGTTAATGGGGTGCTTTAAGGAATCGGTAGAAAATTGTGTGCGGTTAAAGAATGTAACTAAACCTGCATTAGAATATTTATTTTTTCTGATCCATTGGGCATATAATAATCCCAAATTTGATGTTCAATGTTTCCCATTGTCTGCTGACCTAAGTACTAGTTTAGAAGTATTATTATTAGCTGATAGATTTTTGTTTGAGAAGCTTAAAGGTTTGTTGAGCAGTGCCATATTACAGTTTCAATTAACGCCAGAAACAGCAGATAAAATATATGTTTGGTCACTTAGTGAGGGAATGGGATTCTTATGTGTAGAATCTGTTGCATATTTGTTAACTGGTAAAATGTGTGAGTCAGACCGGACAAAGTCATTTAAAACAATTCTTAATTTAGAATATAAGGAGCAATGGCTTGAGGATATTAAGTCAATGATATTGAGACAGTTGGTAAAGTAAACATTTGTTAGTACTTGGTACTCAGGCAACTGATCTCACCGATTGATTCATTATTCATTATGTGACACTGCCATACAAATAAAATACATGCATACATGCATTTATGGGAACTTACTTATATTATAACAATTTAATTATCCTAACTTATGTATTTTCATTGTAATGCGTTAATTCAGCTATATAATATATGTAATCTTTATTAGGGTTATTTGAGGTAATTTTTTGTACAGTGTAATGGATATTTTATTTTTGTAAATATTACTTTTACCTTTTTAAGATTAGTCTATTTATGCCTCGAAATTTTGTTAAATAAACACAACACATGAATTTATTAACAAGTAAACCTACATTTTAATTATGTTTAGAAATAGTGCTACAGTTGAATCATAAAGCAAACTTAATTAAATATAACACTTCAATATTATGTTTATCTTTACAGTGTCCAGATTTTTAGTATCAATCAAACTTAATGGAAAAAACTTTTTATATCCTTAACTTATAAACAAATAGTAATATAATAATAGTTAAGAGGGCTTGGACTTCCCAGCACCAGCCAGTTCCAGTTATTGGGTATTGGGCTTGCTAGAGTTATTACTTATACTCCCCAATCTATCTATATAAGCAATATCCCTTTCTATCTTCCCTTTCCTGTCAATATACTCCAAGTTGTACCATCTAATTCCCAAAAGTTTCCGGATGACGGCAAAATTAAAATTTCTGATGAGTATGATCCCCAATAGTGATAACGGCTGAGCAGTTAGATGAGTCTGTTTTCCGCTATTGGATCTTACTAATGCAGAACTAAGTGGGAAATTATGTCTTATTTATTTATAGCATTTTTGTATACACCGCTAGCAACCATAGTTAAATTGTTCTCTTTGTTTTCAATAAGATTCTCTACTTCCATTACATGCCTATCGCCGTCCTCTGCTAGACGTAGGCCTCCTCGAGGAGGGCCAACTACTATATATTTATTATACGTTATTTTTGAAATAGGATCTATATAAGAATAATCAACTCAGTTACTACAATCCTTGGTTACGTCTAAACGAGAAAATACAAGTTTGATATCAGTACTTGGCACAAGTACTTGAGAAGTATTTGCTTTTATGTCACTTTTATTCAAACACTTGAATTCGAAGTTATTAACGATCTGGAACAGAAAAACATATAAATATGAAAATAAATTAACTTGAACAGTAATAGTGATTGAATATTTTAATGAATAATATATTGACCAAAACCTAGAATAAAATTATGTAGTATCTGTTACCTGGCTTATCAGTTCAGTCATCTGTAGGAGCGCCAGTTTCTTGCCTATACATGATCTGGCACCGAGAGCAAAGGGCAGTGAGGCATATGATGTATGGTTTTGTAAATTCTTTTTCCGATGATCATTCCTGTCCCATCGGTAAGGTAAAAAATTTTCAGCCTCACTAAAATTGCTGTCATCTCTTCCTGATGTGTAAATTGATGCTATAATTGGTGTCTGTAATATTGAGGAATAATGTAGGCTAAAAAATATGACGCTGCAACCCTTAGGAGCGCAGCAATGAGCATAAACGTAGCTGAAACTGCAGAGAATGGCTTGTATTAAATACATTGTCATTTAACAATAAGGCAGGTATTGAGATAACCAGTACCTACACTCTTTTTGATTTATATGCAATCTCCCGAAGCTACCATCAATTGTTTTGATATATACGAGGCATGCCTTTTAAGTTTTGTCGTTTGAAGAAAAAAAACACAACTAGAACCTTATAGTACTTTATATTGTTTTTCAAAGTATTCACCACGTAGCTTAATACACTTTGCCATTCGCTCAAACCAGTTATTATAACATTTATTCCACTCTAAAGTGGGGGTGTTCAAAATGGCTGACTTGAAAGCGTCGACTGCTTCTTCACCGGACTGGAACCTTTGACCACGAAGACTTCTTAATTTTAGGAAGTGTAAAGAAATCGTTAGGGCTTGAAAGAATTTCTACTTTTTCCTGCTTCAAATAATCAATCGTTTGACGAGCGCTGTGTGAGCTTGCGTTGTCGTGGTGAAGGGTGATGCGTCGCTTTGAGTTAGATTTTCGAAGTTCGGCAATGACCTGTGGTAAACAAACTGTGGTATACCACTCTGCGTTACCTGTTCTACGATCTTCAAGTGCAATAGTCGCAACATGGCCGGTTTTTCCAACGAACGTGTCCACCATCTTTTTTGAAGTGCTTCGAGAACGAACAACTTTAGTTGGCTTTGGTTCGTCTTGTAAGACCCGGATTGTAGATTGTTGTTTGAAATCAGGATCGTAGACATAGATCCAACATTCGTCACCACTGATAATGTCGTAGACGTGATTGACGGGACGTGACTCTCCTCGGTTGAACCTTTGCAGAGTTTTCTTACACCATCTGACGTGGGCCGCCTTGTGATCGTCGGAAAGCAGATGCTGTATCCAATGGCAAACGAGCTTTCTCACACCAAGCGGGTCATGCAAGATCATCTGAATGGTTATCCTTGAGATGCCTAATAGAGCCTCTATCTCTCGATGTCACATGACGATCTTCGAGAATTAGTTGTCTCACAGCAATGATGTTATCTTCAGTGAAGGCGGATTTTGGGCGTCCTTCGCGAGATTTGTCACTAACACTAGTATGTCACGCTGGAATTCTAAATACCAGCTTGCGACAGTTCGCAGACGTCGGACTTCATCACTTAACACAGATGTTAGCTCTTCAAAACACTGAAGCCGTATCAGGCCTCTTCTAAAGTTGTAGAAAATTATTGCACGAACATTTTCTTTAGAAAGATTCATTTTCGTACGTAACCTGACAGATTCCAATCGACGCTGTGACTAAACAATAGCATTAATACTAATACTTTCAACTGTTTTGAGATTTAAAATTTAAACACATTCGAATATAGAACAGTTTCAAATTCAAAATTGCCGGGAAATATGGAAACGACAGAACTTAAAGGTATGCCTCGTCCTACCTACTACAAAGTTCGCCGACAAATCCTTTACTGTTATTGCAGCACGCCTTTGGAATGCACTACCACTATCTATTAGACAAGCGAAAACTTTAGCATCATTCAAAAAAATGGTAAAGCAATACTATCTGTTAAAATAATCTAGCACATCAATCATATGTAAATTTTTAATTTATTATATATATAATTAAGAAATCTATACAGGAGTACAAATAAGTTTCCGCCGTTTTATATCAAAAATTAAATATTTATTATAGAAGAACGGTAATATAAATTTATTTAAAATATTGTCCGTCACTTGCAACCACTTTTTCCCATCTCTCAGGCAGCATTCGAATCCCACGTCTGAAGAAGTCCTTGTCTTTTGAGGCTATCCACGAATCAACCCAAGTTTTGGTATCCTCATAAGATGTGAACCGCTGCGCCGACAGAGCATGTGCCATGGACCGGAACAGGTGATAATCGGACGGTGCAATGTCTGGTGAATACGGCGGGTGAGGTAACACTTCCCAATCAAGTGTGTCCAAATACTTTTTCACGGGAGTCGCAACATGTGGACGAGCATTGTCATGCAGAAGAATAATGTTTTCGTGCCGAGAATAGTATTGAGGGTGTTTTTCCTTCAGAGCTCGGCTCAATCTCATCAATTGTGTTCGATAGAGGGCTCCAGTAATTGTTTCGCTCGGATTAAGCAACTCATAATACACTACACCTAGCTGATCCCACCAAATACACAGCATAAGTTTTTTTCCGTGAATATTCGGTTTTGCTGTTGATGATAACGCGTGGCCAGGTAATCCCCATGATTTTCTTCTTTTTGGATTTTCATAATGTATCCACTTCTCATCACCAGTTACGATACGATGTAAAAAACCCTTTTTTTTTATGTCTAGCTAGCAGTATTTCACTTAAGCATAATCGGAGTTCAATATCTCTTGGCTTTAATTCGTACGGAACCCAATTTCCTTGTTTATGAATCATAATGATTTTAAATGATGTGAGACTGCTTGCTGAGTGACTTCTAATGTTAGAGCAAGTTCTTTTTGTGTTTGAGATGAATCTTCCTCCAATTCTGCATCCTCGTAAATGTTTGCCCTTTCACTGCGATCTTTGTCTTCTACGTCGAAATCACCGTTTTTTTAACTTTTGAAACCACTCTCGACACGTTCTCTCACTCAAAGCACCCTCATCATATGCTTCTACGAGCAATTTATGGGCCTCAGCAGCAGATTTCTTTAAATTAAAAAAGTAAACTAATATTTCCCGCAAATGACGCTTATTTGGCTCAAATTTTGACATTTTCAACTAATAAAAATTATATTTTACCAATATAAAATCAATTATATTAATAGATTATGTTGTTCTTGAATGTCCAAACTATTTTTTAAGCCGGTTATCATCTGTGAAAGCCAACCGAAACTCCGTGCCGCGCCATCTACAATAAAACGGCGGAAACTTATTTGTACTCCTAATATGTAAATGTTTAAGTATGTATGTTTATCTTGTTTATATATATATATATATATATGTATGTATAAGCAATTTTAATACTTGTAATACACCTAAACATTCAAACGTATTTATATTTATGCAATCCATTCGCAGATTGCAATAAAGCTAAAAATGAAGCTCCACTTTATATTTTAACACCAAAACACACCACGTATATCATCACGCTCCTGTCCATACTATGGTTGCCTGGAAGATATTGCTTCTTAGCGATAAGGCCCAATTGTGCATTTCTTTTTCAGTTAAAATATCTGTTTCTGTGTATTTGATGTACAATAAATAATATATTATTATATGAACATAATACGGGAAATTATTGTCAAAAAACTTGTAAAAACAACGCATTAAACTCTCTCTTTTAGTTCAAAGGCTCAGACTTCCCAGCACCAGCCAGTTCGAGTTATAGGTATGCAACCCTTACTAACTAGAGTTATTGCTTATAGTCCCCCAATCCATCTGCATAAGCAACATTCCTTTCCTGTCATTATACCCCAAACTTTCCCATCTTATTCCCAAAAGTTTTTCTAAATAATCTTTCTAAATAATAATATTTTTTAGATAAGTAGGTAATTTATAATAAATGATTCATTAATTTATAAATAACATACATACGCCTGTAAACTAGCCATCTATTACATATATGTACTTAAGATTACCTACCTTAATATAATAAATAGTATGTATACTATAACTAACTTAAAAAAAAGTAATTAAATTTAATTAAAACGAAATTCTTCGTCAGCCACAAAATTCACAAAAATATAAGAAAAGAAAGTCGACGAAGACCAACTCCAATGCGTCTATCATAAAATTTAAGACTAATATGGTTTTCTCATGGATGCCATTTCACAACTGGACCAAACTCTCATCTAACTACCCTTGAAGTACATCCTTTCCAATAAAAAGTTAATCTCTTTAATAACAGTTATTCGTCTATTTGTCGCGCACATGCTTTATACAAATTAAAATTAGACCACACGGGAAGCAACAGCTTTCAAATAAAAAAAAATCGTCGAAATCAGTTCATGCAGCCGAAAGTTCTGAGGTAACAAAAAAAAAATATAGTTGAATTGAGAACCTCCTCATTTTTGTAGTCGGTTCAAAAGAAACAATTTTTTTTGTATTGCAATTGTACAACAATAAATTATTTCATTTTTTATTTTTAGTTCAACAATAACAGTCCACAAACAACAATTCATCATTTTATTTACATTAGTTCAGTCTTGAAAAACTATTAAAGATAGACTTGTATTTATAGTAGTAGTAGCAGGTTTTTTTTTATTATTATTATTCATTAGTTCCTGACAAAAACTATTGTCAGGGTACAACTACTGCGCATTGCACTATGTGCAAGTAATCCTATTGGGAAAGTCAGCAAATATCTTCTTGAACACTTAAATGAGTACTTCAAGGTTGAAACAGAACTATTACATAAACAATGTTATGATGGTTTTGGTATATATTTCTTTAATCCATGCTTCAATTCTTCTTTTATGTGTTTATAAGGTTCTTCCAATTCACTAGGAGCTAAGGGGATCCTTAATTTTCTCCTTACTGATGGAGAGAGCAGTACTAAGTTTTGTATCAAACCAATCCCACTTGATGTCATCCAGTACAAGCACATACATGAAGGGACATTGGCTGCGACAGGAATCATAATTATGATAAATACTCTGAATATATTTGTAAAAAAATTGTATATCTTAGATGGCTGTCTAAGTTTAGATAACCTTTGAATCTCAATTATTGTCAAATTTGTTAATCCAAATGCAACAGGCAGAATCCAGGACTGATCTGGCTCAGTCAAGTTAGGAATCCATCCTATGCCACCAGTAGACAATTCCATAAATGTAACCAAGGCTGCTGGATCTCCATTGGTCATGTAAACTAGGTTTCGCAATGCAAATGACATGCATACCCAAACTGGTAGTTGAAACCATATGAGTAAACTTGCTTTTAGTGGATGACAATTATCTCTCACTATTAATTTCTGCCACTGCTTTTTCAGTGACCTTTTATACAAAATTGCAGTTTGCTTGTCTGTTAAATTGTAGGCTTTTTTCGCAATAGCCGTCTCCCTTTTTAATTCATTGACTAGATCCTTGAGTTCTAAACTTATGTTCTCTACTTTAGCTAATATATAGTTTTGATATATTGTTAATGGTAGAGTCATACCCGTTCTTATAACTATTGTAGATGTAACTATTGTAGCCCACCAAGGTAAGCCAGTTGTATCATGAATCTGTAGTAATCCGTCTTGAATGAAATTAACAGGAGCACTATTTGATATACTAGCGTATGTCTGTTCTTGCCATTTTAGGATACTTTCCATGGATATATTTCTTCTAGATAAATGTTTCGTAGCATTTTGTTTATTTAGATGCTTAGAATGAATAACTATATTTGCACCCTTATGAAAGTAGTTTCCACAAATAGCACTATAATTGCGGATAGTATGGATACTAGAAATATGTTTGCGGCAGAACATTTCTATTGATATATTTAACATTTTTACAAAGTCATATTTTTTAATTTACAATTATATTATTATTTATTTATGGACTCTCTCGCGTGTATATTCAACGCAGAGATTCTGACAATGCCAAGTATTTTTAGAGAAAAAACAGTCTAATAGACTCTTCGTCGAAAACCGACATGACAATCTTCACAATTATAACCTCGCCTATTTATTTTCTTGTCAATATGTAATAGTCGATTGACAGCTCAGAGCATAGACAAACTGAAATGACTACTCCGTCCCGAGATTAAACTCTCTAAAATATTTATAGATGCCATAGCATGACAAAAAAATGTACTAATATAATACCTACCCTTTCAGCGATATAGGTGTGAGCTTACATAATATGTCGTACAGGTCTACCACTTTGATAAGTTACGCCAATATACCTGCCCAAAACTCATAATTATTAACTGGTGAGAAACGTGACAGTTCACTATTGGTTGTCGCTTACGAACCATAGCCGAGTCAAAAAATAGATCGAAATAGCGAGAGTTTCAGTTGTTCTTGTATTTAAATATTTATTAAAAAGCAATAAAGCCTGTATTTAATTCATGTTTATATTCCGTTTTAGTCGGCGCAGTTGGTAGCGCTTTTTAGTGCAAACGAATATAGCCGATGCTACTTATAAAAGTGACCTGTATAGTAGTTGATGTTTACGCTATAAACGAGTAGCGGTTAAATCATCACTTCTCAGCAGATCCTCGCTAACTTATGTATCAAATTCTTCCTAGAAAAGCTTCAGGCAAGATAGGGAAACAAGCAATAGAAATAAAAGTACTTACACCAGCCACAAGTTTGTAGGGTCCCAGCATACTTTCTGCTGGCAATATTCTTGTCAAAAAAGGAGCTACAGGATACAATCTCATGGATTCCTTAAGTATGTAATTGATATAAGTTTTTTCTTTAGAGCGTATTTCAGCTTTCATGCTTTCTTCGTTCGATAAAAGAAACAAAGCCCATAGTGACGTATAAGCAGTCTGAAAATGAAAATCTGCAAAACTGAAAAAGGATATCTTTCAACACAAATAAAAAACCGGTCTTTGTTTACCGACTTACCGTATCTCCAGCAGCGATCACAAAATCACCAATAATTTTTTTTATGTTTTCATCACTTACTTTTTCATCGGAAAGCATCTTTACCAATCCATTACTATGTTGTCGGTTACTCAATATCTCGGCGACAATTTTATGTGCTGAAACATGGTGCGACGTGCTTATCAATGCCTTCCTATTGAAATTAAAACAACAATAGCAACTTGTTTAATTTTTTACCTAAGGATAAGGAAATATCTACAGATTCTTTGAAATCTCTCCATACTTTTAAATTCAACTTTTGACATAAATGTATTGGTAGTCCATACAGCGACGTCGTTGTTTGAAATATTTTCTTGACTGATTCAGAAAAAGTTGTCAGTAGTGCATTGCAGTTCTTATCTGGTTTTAGGGTTGAATTATGTCCCAACATTACAGCCATAATAACTGAAAGAGACGTATGATAAAAACATAAAAAAATGTATTGCATTTATATTTTTTAAGTAACTTTGTCCACTCCAGATCAAAAAATGATCATTATCTATATCAGAAGTCCTAATGCTTAATTATTGTCTTCTTTTTTTAATATACCAATCTATCACATTTACCGAAACACTATCTTCCGTAGATATAGAAGATAAGGTCCACGTAAAAGAAGGGCTATTATTATTACAAATTATTTCAAGTCTTTTATGACAGATCCAAACCCTAATGGGAATTTTGAAAATATCTTCTAAATGAACTAACTAAAACAATCAAGTGTACCTAAATAGGATCTCGAAATCAAAACTCTAAGAACCGAAGCAATTTTTGGTTGGCTGTTCATTATGTCCTCGCAAAAAGTGGATATACAATGCAATTTCATTCCTACTATGAACAGCACTACCTAATATAGTTTTCATTCTTACTATAACTTAGGTGCATAGTTAGTTTGGAAGTTTGTTATTTTAAATTAGAACGCTTAAAAAGTTTAAACGTATGTGATAGGTACATACCATCTATAGAAAATCTATATAATTCTGATTCTAATTGAGGAACGAAAGCACCAGTTTCAGGAACATTTTTCATTTTCTGTATAAATTTGTCTACGGTAGCTTTTACCGGTGCTTCTAACCATTTTTCAGATCCCTCTTTTAATAAATACTTGTTCATGATACGGCGATTTTCTAACCACTCTTCGCCGTTCATAAAAAATAATCCTCTTTTAGATCCATACAATGTTTCATATAAAACCCATGGTTCGGGTAATATATGTGCTGGATACTTTCCTTCCAAGTTAAGTAAAAGAGTTCTTATGAGCAGAGGATCACTAACAAAAACTAAATCCGTTTCACCGCCTAATTTTTCTCGAAAAACTGGACCCAATTGCTTATGGCGCTGGTCGATATATTCGTGGAGTCTGTAATATGAAAGGATTATAATGTATTTTTTTAAATAATAGGTATTATATTTTAATGGTACATAATAAAAAAATGACAATGTCTTACAGTAAAAGTTTAATAAAAGACCAAAATACTGAAATTTTTTAGGCACATACATACAAACAAACATACGCTCACGCCTGTATCCCCTAAGGGATAGCAGAGGTGTATTAAACACCCACATTTTGCTAATTAGAATTTGGTCCCACTAACGTAATGCAAGCCATTACATGTCAACCGGGCACCATAGACATACTGTCTGATAGATCTGAAGAGATGGGGTGGCCCTATTTTACTCCACCGTAACCACTAATATACAGTCGTGGTCAACTAATTAGGGACACTCTCTAGTTAATCCAAATTGTGAATTTATTTTTTATTTTCCAACGAGTCTAAACAATATTCCACATCTTTTACATGTAAGTATAATTAGTCATTTATGTGCCTAATTATACAAACAATAACAACTTCTTAAACATTAAACTTCTTTACAGTATAGCTGATAGATGATCACAGTGCTATTTGTTCAAAGAATGCTGGCTGGCCATTTAATTAGGGACACTGAGATATTGCGTTCTAGTTTCAAAATCTGAATCTCAATTATTATTTTCTTTCTTCTCCTATTCTTTGTGGTAGTTTTGGCGGCAATCTAGATTTGTAATTTCAAGTTTTGAGAGTTATTTTGAAGAACAATGGGCAAAAATAAAAGTTGCGATGCAACACTACGAAAAATTATCATGAAGTTTGTTGAGCGTGGTTGGTCATACCGAAGGATAGCAGGATATTTAAATTGTTCAAAAACTATGGTATGCAATGCAGTGCAACATTTCAGGCACAATAACACAACTTTAAATGTGCCCAGAAAAAAAAGATCGAGAAAAACAACTCCGCAAGAAGATAGAATGATAACCAGGTTAGCTAAGAAAGATCCGTTTCTAGGCTCTATTTTAATTAAACATGAAGTGTTTGGGGCAGACGAAAGAGTCAGTGTATCAGCGAGGACAGTTCGACGACGTCTGGTAGAAGCAGGGTTGTTCGGAAGAGTGGCTCGCAAAGTACCGTTGTTAAAGAAAGAGCATAGAAATGCACGTTTGGCGTTTGCACGTAAATATGGACATTGGACCTACGACCAATGGCAACATGTATTATTCTGTGACGAGACCAAGGTTAATTTGATTTCTTCAGATGGAAGGCAATACGTACGGCGTCCTGTAAAAGCGGAAATGAATCCAAGATTCACAAAAAAGCAGGTGAAACATGGCGGAGGAAACATTAAAATGTGGGGATCATTTTCTGGACGTGGAGTGGGACCTGTGAGGAAAGTTCAGGGTAACTTAGACCAACATCAATACAAGGCAATATTAGAAGAAACTATGCTTCCCTATGCTGAGGAACATCTTCCTATTATATGGACTTTTCAGCATGATAACGACCCAAAACATACAGCCCGTTCAGTCAAGTCGTTTCTTAACAGACAGTCGGTATCAGTGCTAGATTGGCCAGCAAATAGCCCCGACCTCAACCCAATCGAGCACCTTTGGCACGAAATTAATAAAAAAGTTGCCATTTATCGTACCACAACTTTAGATGAACTTAATGAAGCTTTTTGTGAGGCATGGGCAAACATTCCTGTTGAAATATGTCAGAAACTGATAATGTCTATGCCACAACGGTGTCAAGCGGTAATTACTAACAAAGGTTTTGCTACTGGGTATTGATTTTACCCGTAATAAAATGAAGTTGTTAAAGAAATTAAAATACTGCAGATTATTAGTTCTGTTTAACTCTATTTTTCATTTTACTTTACTGTTCTTAATTAAATGTCCAGCTACAGAATTGTACCTTAAATTGAATACATGGTTAACCTTTGATATTAAACACTTTTTTATATTTATTTAATCTTTTATTTACAGCCATTTATAGTATAATAATCGGATCAAATTATGTAAATAATAGTTACTGAGAAATCAACAGGGTTTTATATTTATATGTACATAGCCGGTTATTGCTGTCCACTATCTTGAATGTCCTTAATTAGTTGACCACGACTGTATATAGCTATAATTTTTTTTTAATAAGTATATATTTTTTTAAATACCCACGATGCAAATATCCTTTTAGCGATTACAAACAATAAAACATTTCACACATTTCCAATAAAAACTATATCAATATGGGTCCATCTGTTTAGGAGGTATGATATCTAAGACAGAAACATAGACGTATATTACGTCGAAAATTAATAAACGTAACTCACTTCGTCCCACTACCTGCTGCAATGAATTCCAATTTTGTTCCGATCACGGGAAGTGATCTCCGATAGGGAATATTATCTATTGTTAATGTGGCAGTTGAATAGTCCACAAAATTTGATGTATATTTTTTGTTAAGTATTTTTGTACATGTTGGGATTCGTTTTATTTTGAGCATCTTTGATACCTGAAAAAAGGATCATTTAAAAAACACCATAACGATTTATAGCTTATGTATTGTCGTATGTTCATTGGAATAGATAATTAATTACATAAGTAGTAAATAAGATAATATAATGTTATAGGTGTTAATATTTATATATTAACACCTATTATTGTAGAAATTTAATTGACGTTAATATTTTTAACGCTAAACAAATACACACGAAGATTGACATTTGAATGTTATTGTTATACTTTTCCTTAATATTTTACAAGCGTAACATAACATATAGCTGCATACCTAATAATATATTTATGCACATATTTTATATTCCACAATGGACCTAACGACATATATATAATATAATAAAACATATTATTCTAATTTACGTAGAATTATCTACACAGATTGTAGGTAAATTACATCAGATTCATAAGGATATGGGACAAATCCGTAATCCCTAAATATAATTAAAAATATAGAGCTTTAAACCGATCTCATTCCATAACCGTAGAATTCAAAGCACTCGTAGGTACCAACAATATTAATAAGACGATGTTATGAAAGTAGTGATAAAACCAAAAAAAAAAAGTTAATGATGCAGGTCGACAGTAAGCAACTCCAGCTAACTAGAAAGTTGATTTTTTATCCAAAAACACTCTTTAGTTCCTTAAAATGGGGGGCGAATCAAGCGACATGTGAGAAATTCAAAGAAACTGTTCCAAAAACGCCTAAGGTTTTAGTCCATAATACATTAATTGAGTTTTCAACGTGCATAAACGAACGAACGTGGTTCATAGTGGAGATGAATAGGGCCACCCCATCTCTTCGCGGTGGTGTCGTAAATGGCGAATAGGGTATCTGTTATGTATACTTTTATCTATCAGATAATATGTATACAGCCATACATCGCTCGGTTGACGGATAGGCTTGCTCCCTATTACGTTAGTGGAACCAAATTATAATTTGCAAAATGTGGGTGTTTAATACACCTCTGCCTACCCCTTAGGGGATACAGGCGTGAGCATATGTATGGATGAATAGATGGAAAAGAGTTGAGTGACTGATCGACGGACAGAGTGCCAAAGATACGATGGTTAGATTTAGAACAAAGTTAAGCCCTTGAAATGTTCTTTGTACAAAATTGTTGTTAATTTTAATAAATGTTATGTTGACTTACTTACTTACCTTTATCTGTAAACTACGCTACACTCTACACTACACTAATATTTTAAATAAAAACTTTTTTAACAACTGGAATTCATCATTTTTAATCATTTCTATTTTTATTTAATATTTCCCATATCAAAACTGCATTAACGTATTATGTGACGATATTAGTTTTATACTGCGATACAAACGTCCCGCTGTTTATGAATTAAGCGGAAAAATGTAGATATCTCTTATAATATACGAAAAATCAAAGTGTGTTTTTCAATTAATTAAAATATACATACTAAATAACCGTACATGTGAAGATGAAACAAAAATATAATCTAGTCAACAGCCACTGCACGAAATTTCAAATCTTTGAAGGTGTTTTTCTAATTTTACTAAAACATCGCTCGTGCGACCTTCCATAACATCGTCCAATTACAAAACAGTTATTATTAAAATAGCAGTCGGTATTTAAGCAAATCGATGAATCGGTAACAAATACCATGATCCTTCATATCAGGTAACAATTTAAAATAGGCTCCATAGGTTTTGAATTTTTATGACAAAAATATAATTTAATTTCTTTTTTTTTTTTTCTCAAGGCACGTTTAAAAATGTAAGTAGCTATACCAATATACCGGCTCGACCAGCCTCACAGAAAACCGGTAGACAAACAATGCTTGCATTGTATTGTCTAGTGAATGAGGGTTTCGGAGGCCAACCAACCACCCGTGTCCTCTTTCCCACCTCTCATACCCTTTCTTCTCTAACCCCTCCTCCCCGTCTGCAGGAAAAAAAAACTTACCGGCCTCTTTAAAACAATATCTATATCAAAATTATTATTTTAAATTTTTCACAAATATCAACTAAAAAGATATTATATACAGATTCCACAAGTACAACCATGTATGTCCACGTCTTGGGGCGAACTAACATGATTATTTTTGTTATGTTATTCCTTTTGAACCGTTACGCCAGCGACTTTGTTCTCAGAAAATCACATTGAAATGCTAATATTCAGTGAATTATACATACATGTTGTGCCATTGGATGTAAGTCGTAAACTTTTTATGAAATAATTCATGAAACGTTAGAAAGGACTCACAATAAATATAATACATAACAAGGTTTAAAGTTTCTCAGTGTACATGAGGTACGATATATGACATAGAAATATAACACACATGAGTGTCATATTTCGGTTTTGTTTACGTTTTGATATGAAAATGATCTTAATATTACGATCAACATTAAACCTATACCGACAACAAATGTCGATATTATATGGTAATGGTATATATTCTTATATACACATGTTCGAACTTCATACGAATACAAACCCAACGGATGTCATGTTTTTACCTTTTCGATTATATGTATGTAAGATGTTTGCTTGTCCGTCGTTTAGACTGTTAGGGCGACAGTCTAAACGGCTTGTTAGATTTCGACGTGTGTGTTGGTATCGTTTGTGATGGTGACATTTGAATCGCTTTAACAGTGGTAATATCATAGGGCGTAAGCTTTGACATTACGTCACCAAAACAAAGGGAAGATTTAAAGAGATTTGCCTGTTTTACCCGACTGCGAAAGAATTAGGGTTATGATTTTCGAGTGTATGTATGTATGTATTTTTTTTGGCACGCCCTAGAGCCTAAACGGCTTGTAGTGTTTTTATGTGAGTGGTGTCAATAGATTCGTCTTAGAGTAAGGCGAATTTAGTCTAAGACGAATCCTTAAAACTATTACAGGTCTTAAATCTTTACTATTTACTTTAGAATTAATACAATTTTCACTATTTTAACCTTAATGTCCAATAAAATTTCGTAAGTGTTTTTTACTCTTGATATTTACTTTGTTTCTTCTAAGGTAAATAAACGTAAATGTACTCACAGTTTTACGGCACTCACTGACACATCACCTTGACGTAGTCACCTGCGGCTAGTTGCCCACTATCGCTCCGCTACCGCATGTAGCTCAGTTCAGCCGCTATCGCGGTTTCCACTTGTGACCCGTCTCGTTCCTCCAGAGAAATCTCCTCCGGTTCCACTAAGGCTATGGCGCCACCACTCGGCCCACTTTGATGTAGGGATGACAGTACAAGGCAACGTTCCAGTGTACAAGAAGACTTATTAAATCACGATACCTCCCTGCGCGCGATAAACAGTTTATACAAAAACACGTCCAGCCATATGCTTAGCCGACTCGGAGACCATGAACAAAATTCAAGGGTCCTTGGACGTGAGAAATTAAACTTCGAACTGCTTAGGAAACTAATTTGAAAATATTTCACTATGATTAGGTCTCATGTTGTAACCGCTAAAGTCGTCACATCGCCCTGTAGAGGACGTGTGGAGGCTGGATCGGGGCATTGGCCCCCTGCCAGTGGTATCTTCCGCTGCCCCTAGATAGAGGCGGGTCGTGGGGGTGATCCGTGGTTGTGGTAGTCTTGGTTTGAGGGGCCGCTTCAGTCTTCACGCCGCCTAGGCGGTCTACCCGAGCCAGATGAGACCCCAGGCGACACCTGGGGAGGTCCAGCTCCGGGCGACCAGCGACACAGGCGGCGACTTACGTGCGACCCCTCGGCGTCATGTTTGGTAATAGACCCACACCGCAGCGCGGTCTGTGGGACGTCTTCTTCTGTTGTCTCAGTTTCGGCGGCCATCCGCGTCCGCACACTATACGCCTACTAAAGTGTAGGCATAGGTGTTCGCGGGTAAGAGGGTGGTCGCAGAAACTGAGACAAGTTGCGGGGGTTGTAGCGAGGCGCTCCGCGACGACGCTTAGGCTGCCCGGAGGTTGCCTTTGCGTCGAAGCGGAGCCTATAGAGGCTGTTGTCATGGGCGGAGGGGTGCGACCTTGCTGACCAGGCCGCAGGTCTTCATTCTTCTTCTTCATCTTCAAGGGCCTCCTGTGTACGTGACAGGAGGTATTTCATTCCCTTGAAGACGATTTTTGTTATGGCCTCCGTGCTTTGTTTTTCGCGGATGGCCATAAGGATATTCTTGAAGACTTGAATGACGGCCTGGATATCGACTGAGCTGTTGACATCTTCAGCCGGCTTTTCTGGGGTGGCGAGCGTGATCTTCGCCTTTGAGATGGTAGCAATGGGGGTGGTGGTGGTAGCCGGCTGGTGCTCAGTCGGTTCCTCCGCAGCAAGGTCCTTGTGGTCTTGTTTAGGGGTGGCGGGTTTCCTTCCCCGCTTGCCCGTCTTCCTCCGCCCTCTTTAAGAGTGTAAGGAAACCAGGAGATTCCTTCAATCTTTTCCAGCGCTGTAAGATGGCGCTGGACGAGGCGGAACTCCCTTTGAGCCAAGGGTGGCTGTGCGGGCGCAGGTGGGCAGCGGCGGTTTGCGTCCTCTTGCATGTCTTCTTCGGGACTGGGTTCGGCGGCGTGCGGGGGCCGGCGGTGCGAGGGCAGAGGTGGCCACACCCATCACCTTATTCAGGGCGGGTGTGGACACGGCGCGGGTGAGTTGCGACTTGCCCGCGAACAGTTGCGCAGTCTGCAGCGCCCTGTCGCGGGGTGGTGAGGCTCGTGGCGGAGGGTGATGGCGGGCGGTGGTCTCATCCATGCTCTCCATCGACTCCGCCGATTGGAGCGAAGCAGAGGAGGAGCATAGAGAGCGCGGTGCCGGCGATTCCATCGCCGAATATTGCGGAGGGGCAGCTCCGCGGTGATGGGCAGGGGTGCGTGGCATAGATGTGTCGCTCGACGCCGTCGAGTCCGGTGGCGGAGCGACGTGATGCACGGCGCGAGAGGTGGGCGGGGCGCGCATGGTGCGCGACCGCAAGCGAGATGAAAGCGCAGGCGCAGCCACCTGTGGAGGTGGCGCGCTGTGTGGCACCTGTGGTGGTGGCGGCCCTACGTGGTGGCTGGGGTGGAGAGTTGAAAGGGGTGCGCTGAGGGCGCACCGGCGGGCTCGGAGTCCGGATGGACACCGGTGGTTGATGGTGGTGGTGCGGCATGGCGGCGTTCAACGGGCGCGCGCCAACTGTGATCGCTCGGCTACTATAGCTGGGCAGCAAAGTTGCCACTCCGTACAGCAAGGCGTCGGTGCACGAGGCAAACAACGCCTGTACCGGACGAAGTGACGTAGGCGATCCGTACGGCGGTGTAAGCTTGAGTGACTTGTTCCTTTGAGCGCGCGGCGAATCCATGTTGTAACAAAATATAGGCCAGCTTATATAGTCTGGGTGGTAAACAAACCATTGCGCGATTTAGACGGACTAAACAACGCCATCTATCGACCGCTCGTAAAAATAAATATCTTATAATACTAAACAAGCACTATATTTCTATGTGACATACTTGATAGTATTATGTGTATATTTATTATATATCCGTATCAATTTATATTGTTTAGATGTATTTTTATGCATATATATGACTTTATGTATGACTGTGTAATTTACATATATTTTATGTGTATCCATTAAATGTGTATGTAGACAGGAGACTTTATTGTACAATGCAGCCCCTCTTTCAAATCATATCTCTTTCTCCATCCAATGGTTGTCTATAAGAGATTGCTAATTGCGATAAGGCCGCCATATATTTTTAGTTTAGTATTTATAAACTAATATTGTATCTGACTGTACAATAAAGAGTCAATCAATCAATCAATCAATCGATCGATTTTGCTTCGGGGGTTTAAAATATACGATTGATTTTCTTCTGCTTTAAAATATACGATTGATTTTCTTCTGATTGATTGCAGGTATAAACAATATTTATTCCTGCATTCAATAATAAACATTTTAATATTTATTAATTTGACCTTAACATTATCATATAGAAATCTACGGGACTAAAGTGATACTAATTCAATTGCCATAATCTTAAAACCTAAAAGCATAAAATACTAAAAAGTTTACATTGGCATTAGCCGCTCGTTCTACAGGAACTGTTTCCAGTAGAGTAGCTAAGTGCCTGTTTGAAACAGTATTTTCTCTTCCATCTAGATATCTCACGTAGGAATAGGTTGAATGGATTCCAAAAGTTATAATTCTTCCACAATAAGCTCAAATTTCCACCTCTCTCCGTTGGACAGTCTATGTGAACAAAATACTCTAAATTACATCAATAGTCAGCCGCGCCCTAATTTATGCCATTTTCACTTCGGTCCTGTTACAGAAGGAGAGATCAAGAAATTTATCCTATCT
The DNA here is from genome assembly GCA_947561695.1 of Tyria jacobaeae. Lineage (NCBI taxonomy): Eukaryota > Metazoa > Arthropoda > Insecta > Lepidoptera > Erebidae > Tyria > Tyria jacobaeae. The sequence goes on along the minus strand of OX387219.1, from coordinate 13,290,844 downwards.
ATCAAATATCAAGCAGTTGGTTGTGATGGCATTAGTCGGAGAATGATCATCACATTGCTAGACCGCCTCCTTCCCGTTATCTCCCATATTGTTAACTTTTCCCTCATGTCTGGCATATTTCCTTCTCTATGGCGGTATGTATGACCGTTACCTAAAACTTCGAATCCGTCTCTTCCCATGCACTTCTGTCCTATTTCTATTCTTCCTTTTCTTTTGAAAGTGCTAGAAGCCTGCGTCCACAAACAGTTCTCCCACTTCATTTATGACGACAACTTACTCAGTCCCCTTCAGTCTGGGTTTCGGCCTGGCTATAGCACGGTCTGTGCTCTCCTCAAAGTGACTGGCGATATTAAGGTAGCCATGGAGAATACCATGGTTACTACGTTGGTTCTGGTTGATTTTTCCAATGCCTTCAATACTATCAGTCACTAACTCCTCTTTGCTATCCTACACCATTTCTCGGTCTCTCAAGAAGCACTTGACTGGTTTTCTTCTTACCTTCGGGATCGTCAGCAGTCGGTTCGTATTGAAGATTCTTCTTCTGGTTGGTGTGGTATCGCTGCTGGTGTCCCTTAAGGCGGTATTCCTTCACCTCTTCTATTTTCTATCTTCACTAATGTTATCACCGAATCTGAGCGCCTTGTTCATGGTGGTAGCCGAGACATATTAATTAATGGTGCCTTAATAATTTTCAAATAAGATTCGAAATGCGGGGATTATCATGGCGATATGAATGCCACAAATTTTCATAACTGGATTAGTCACAAATTGAAAATTAACTAGCTCCTAATTCAGTGGTCGTAATGGACAATGCCTCCTACCATTGTATACAGGTTGGAAAAAAACCTACTATGTCTAGTTTAAAACGGCTCATGCAAGATTTTTTACGAGAACGTAACGTTGAATTTACACCAGACTATTCTAAAGCTGAACCATCAGATAAATAGAACTCAGTCCGAAGAAATTTACACCATTGACAAAATGGTAAAGGCTGCAGGTCATATTGTTCTTCGCTTTCCGCCATATCATCCCGATCTCAACCCCATTGAGCTTGTCTGGGCCGATATAAAGAACAATTTAGCTTCAAACTATATGAATTACTCACTGGACGACAAAATTCCAAGCATCACGATTGTTTTCTGAATTCATTTCGGAAAGGTGGCAAAAGTGTGACGACCGTACAAAAAACGGTTCAGGTTTTGAAGAGGATATGGAATTGATGACATGTCTAGTAATGAAGAAGAAGATTTGGATTAATTTTGTATTATACCATGGTAGTGAAATAAATATTTTAAATTTATTTATTAACAAATGTTATTTGTTTATAAAACTGTTTTGTAGCATATAATATAAAATTTGATTAACATTTTAAAAAATGTATTTATTTTTGTTTAGACCGGAAATATAAAAATACAATGTAATCATTTATCCATTTTCTAATTTCATTTCCATTTTCTTTTTCTCAGACAGTTTTTAATATCAGGAAATTTACAGACTATACAAACGGCGCGGCAGTCTTATAGCGATTTCTGGGGTTGTTCTAATGGAAGTAATTCCTAGAGAAGTAAAATACTGTGCTAGTTCTTGCGAAAAGAATGAGCTTCCTGAATGAGCTTGTCTGAATGAGACATTGGCGTCCCAAAAGTATGAAATATTTCATTTAGACACTTTGATATTGTACATGAATGCATGCGACGGCAAAGGGAAACTGACTATATTCATCAATTATTGTTAATATGTATTTATTTTGCGTTGCGTCCTTGTTGATAAGGATCATTGTTGACTTTAAAAAGGGCTTAAAGTCAACATTAAGGTGTTACTTAAGTTCTATAAAAATATAATCGCAATGTCGGTATCCAAAACAAATGTCAATTCAATTCTTCATTGTGGCCTTTGTGGAGATGTCACCACAATTTTGCCAATGTCAAGTTTTTATTATTATTATTTATTTATGGACTCTTTCTCGCGTGTATATTCAACGCAGAGATTCTGCCAATGTCAAGTATTTCTAGAGAAAAAACAGTCTATAAAAATATGATCGCCATGTTGGTCGAAAACCGACATGACAAATGTCAATGGTCCTTTGAGTTTGTGCTTCAACATCAACTTGAGTAATGGCTTTTGTGGAGTTGTATGTCACTCCGAAGGACCAACCGCCAAAGGATTTTGAATAGAGCTGTAGAACTTAAATATAGACAAAGAAAAAAAAACCAGGCATAAATAGTCCTTACATAGTATTAAATAGTTATAGAAAGACATTATAGGAAATGTGACATTACTATAACATTCTAGGAAGTTAAGTATAGGAAGCATTCATATCATTACCATTATAATATACTATTATTATCAAATTCAAATATTTTTTTATATAAATCTGTTCGGTATAAGAACTGTAATGGGTGACGTTTCATTACGCACTTGATGTGGTATGGTTAGATTTGAATTTTTTCCATGTGCATCCCAATCCCGTAGTGACTTGTCAAATTTTGTAAAATCACTGAAAGCTTTGGTAATACAGTAAGTTGTATTGTTTCTTGTATCATTTAAAGGATTTAGATTTCAGAGTAACTCAAAATGACAGTGAAAAATAAGAGCGAAGAGCCGAAAAAGGAGAAAGTTGAACCAGCAGCAGCACCTAATGATGATTTGGTACGTATATTACTATATCAATTTATCCATTAGACCTATAGTCCAAATATAATAATGTTTTTATTTTATTATATTACAGTCTGAAGAAGACAAGCGTTTGCAAGAAGAACTTAATATGTTGGTTGATAAGTTGCTGGTACGTATTTTAGAGTATGAATTTTTATTTATGTATCAAACAGTTCTAACCTATTTTGGTATTTTCTGTGCAGGGCAACGATGTAGACCTGTATTTACCAGCCTTACAAATGCTTAGCAAGCTAATAAGAACATCTACCACCTCAATGACGTCAGTACCAAAACCATTGAAGTTTCTCAGAGAGCATTATCCAGCCTTGAAACAGGTGTATGAGAAAATTAATGATGCTCAAACAAAAAAGTTTTGTGCTGATGTTGTCTCTGTCCTGGCTATGGGAGTCAGTGGCTCAGTTGTAAGTATGGTATACTTTTTCTCAATAATTACATTGATTATCTTGAGATATAGTATTAAGTGATTATGTTTTACTCAGGATGCTGCAGAAAAAAGAGAATGCTTGAAATATTGTCTCTTAGGAACAATGTCAAATGTTGGTGACTGGGGTCATGAATATGTCAGGTGTGTATTAAAGTTTGGTTAAGGGATTTTTTTAGATTTAATAATTTAATCAAAAGTAAGCATAAATCAAAATATTTTCAGTTTTTGCAGAGTTATATCTGTACAAGAATTGACATTAAAATAACAGATACAAATGTTAAAAACCTATAAAGATAGGTGGTATTGTGACAATGTCATAATTGTTGTATTACAATGAAATTAGTAGCCATATAGTTGATGGTAAACAATTCTTAAAGTTTATGAAATGCATGTTTTTTATATTATATCTCTCTCTCTCTCTCTCTCTCTCTCTCTTATATTATATTTATTTAATAACAAGGCAACTGGAAGGTGAGATAGCTGAGGAATGGAACATAGAAAATATGGATTCTCTGTTACCCCTGGTCAGAGATGTGATCTCATTTGATATGAAGCATTCAGCTGAAATCCAGGCTTGTGATCTCTTGATGGAGATAGACCGTCTTGACCTTCTTACTCAACATATGGACCAGAGTAATTATCCAAGAGTGTGCCTCTATTTGATTGGGTAAGATTTTTTTATTAAATGACATTAAATTATTTTTTTGTTAATACAGGATTTAAATTTTTTTCATTAAATAGAGTTTCCTAATTAATTCTGTAAGTACATTTCAAATAACAAATAGAATAATTTCATGTGTCTGAGTGGAGCGACTAGAAGTCTATGGAAGGGTGGTTAACTATAGTACTGCAGATTAACTAGAGGTGTTTATAAAAAAATCTATTTATTTGAAATTTTTGTCATGTTAAATAGAGGTATTGCTCAATTTTTATAATCCATGTTTTATGGTTTAAATGGTGCTCTGTTACAGATGTGCCAGTTATGTTGTAGAACCAGAGTCTACACAAATTCTTCAAGGTGTTTTAGATACATACATACGTTTTGGAGAGTACCCTCGTGCTTTGTTGGTGGCCATGCAACTTCATGACAAGGCAAAATGTGAAGAAGTCTTCAATGCCTGCACTGATCAGTAAATGCTTACATACACTATTACACATCAATTACATCCATGCATTAACCCAAAATTAGAAACCTTTTTCTACAGTTTTTAAATTTTAAAATAAATACCATGTATATCTATTCCTGTTTTACTTTTGTTTGCAGACTGATCAAAAAACAACTGTGCTACATGCTGGCTCGTCAATACATACCCTTGGATGTGGATGATGAAGACCTACGTACCATTCTTCTTAATGCACATATCAATGATCATTTCCTTAGTTTGGGAAGAGAAGTAAGTATCATTGAATCATCAATTGTAGGAAACATGAAACACAAAACTGTTGATGCTTTCAAATATGATTATTATATAGATATCTATAGCTTAATTAAAAACAACTTGTATTAGCTTTGCTTAGGAGAACAGAGAAAAGGAGACATTGATTTACGTTAAGCCTAATCTGTGTTAAAGCTTAGATTAGAATTACGAAACAGGTTGAAGCTTGATTTTGTTAACATGTACTGAACTTTAACTTAATCTCAGTCTAATAATACTTATCACTCATTTAAAACATTGCAGCTTGATATTATGGAGCCCAAAACACCTGAAGAAGTTTATAAGACCTGGTTGGAATCTGCTGGGTCAGCTTTACGGCCATCACTATTGACAGAGCACCCTGTGGATTCTGCAAGACAAAACCTTTCAGCTACATTCGTGAATGCATTTGTTAATGCTGGTTTTGGACGTGATAAACTTGTTACCACTGAAGATGGAAACAAATGGATGTACAAGAACAAAGATCATGGTAAAAAAGCAAAAACATATGTATATAAAATAAAAGAAATATATTAATAATAGAAATATTGGATTTTGACCTTTAGATATAGCTTGGCATCACTTATAAAGTCGAATTATATTATTATTATTAGTAACTGACTTTGCCTGGCCTGTTAGCTGTTGGTCTAGTGATTGGTGACCCTGACTGCTATGCCAGCGGTTGTGAGCTTGAAACAGGAGAATAAAAATTGTGTTATCCACAAATAGTTATCCTATTATTTTTTATTGTAAAAACAGTAAATGCTGAATAACTGAACAGGTTGGTTGATAGCTGAATTATGTTTTCAGGTATGTTGTCAGCAGCAGCTTCTTTAGGTATGATTCATTTGTGGGACGTCGACGGCGGTCTGACACCTATCGACAAGTATCTGTACACAACAGATGAACACATCAAGGCGGGCGCGTTACTCGCGCTCGGATTGGTCAACTGTGGTGTCAGGAACGAGTGTGATCCAGCTTTGGCTTTGCTATCTGACTATGTGCTGCATTCAAGTTCGAATCTTAGGATTGGCAGTGTTCTAGGTTAGTAAAAAAACTCCTTTTCCAATGTTTGATAAAAATGTGTTAAAGCCTTCTTTAATTCAGTTGTTCCTATTTTTAATTCAATTCAATCTGCCTCCTTATTTCTTTATTTGTCACTTAATAAGTCCTAACAAAATATAATTTGTATTTCCTGATAAAAGACCTGTTCCCACTCTGTTTCGTTTCGTACAAACTTTGTGTTCTTAGAATGTCATCTACATCCTCTACTATAAATATCATCTATACTACTAACTAGTTTTAAAAGGCCCAAAAATTTAAAACACATTTTTTAAACTTTTGAATACAGGGTTGGGTATTGCATATGCCGGCACGCAGCGCGAGGATGTTCTATCTCACCTGTTGCCGGTGTTGAGTGACACAGCGGCCCCGCCCGAGATCTGCGCGCTCGCCGCCGTGTCCTGCGGTCTTATCGCTGTTGGCTCGTGCAATGGAGATGTTAGTACAATTCAATAGATTTTATTGCAGATACACTTTACAATATGATTACCATAAAATTCGGACGCCACAGACACCTTACGATGCATACTAATAATACTTTTCGCCTATTAAAAATAGCTATGATTATGTATATATTTACATGTATACATTCAGACACAAATATAATGACGCCTATATCTGGTGGGGATCGCATACCTGTTAATTCATATTGGCGGTTATCAGTAAATTCGAGCCCACTAGCTTATTTAAAAATTAAAACTGTTTTATGATAAAATCACAAATGTTTAAACACATCATGAAGTAGATGAGCGTTTAGTTGTTCATGTTATCAAACCCTAATCATTTATTCATTCATCTGACCAGACCATCTAGTGTTGTGACTGAACATGACATAACTTTGTATGCTTACTTGACTTGTTATTTCAGGTGACCTGCGCCATCATTCAACGTTTATTTGACGACAACAAGGACATAAACTCATCTACCTATGCTAGATTCTTGCATTTGGGTCTTGGATTATGCTTCTTAGGTAAGAATATATGGCACATATACAGAAACTTTAATCTGACATGACATCGTAGACAAATCAGTATTTATGCAAAGCTAAAATACCTTGAGTATCTGCTTCTAGCTACAGTACCTCATCAACTATTTTTTTCCATGACTTTTTTTTCTTTAAAGATACCTATGTAGATAAACTTAAAAAGCAAAACTTAAACCCTGTTTCTATCCTTACATACCTTACGAGCTTCTACTGTTGTATTATACCTACTAGCATTGTGTATCTGTCTGTACACCTTTTTGAAACATCTGGTAAAACACGTTTTCCTCAGGTTGCAAGGAGCGTACAGAGGCTACGATGGCGGCGCTGGAGGTTTTGCCGGAGCCTCAGCAGTCGCTGTGCCAGACCACGCTCTCCATGTGCGCCTACGCTGGCACCGGAGACGTGCTCGTCGTACAACAGATGCTGCACATCTGCTCCAAACACTATGAGACTGATGTGAGTATGCAATACTATAATAATCCATACTATTATTATAAATTCGCATGTCTCTGTATGTCTGTTACGCTTCCACGGCCAATCTGCTTAATAAAATAAATAAGCCCTTGGGAATGAACATTGGGTACTATAATTCTCAAAAATATACATATAAAGAGGTAAAATTAGCGATTGTAGATTGTGTTTGTGACTATTATTCAATAGAGGAGATTCATTTATCAAAATTTAAATATGAAAATGTGTTATGTACAGAGTTTTCGCCTACTATTTTTTATTTTTATAAAAACATTAAATTTATTTATATTTTAAAAAAATAATCAAAAGTTAAATCGTAGTTTTATTATCTGTACGGCACTTGACCTAAGACCTTCTCCTGAGTGACGTCATTACAGCAGAACCAGGGTTTCCTATTTAAACAACATTGAACAGTTTAAAAATCTCTATATTGTGAATTTGTGGATTTAAATTCAAAGCAATAAAGGTCAAGCACTAAGCATTGCACATTTGAAGTTTCTCCTGGTTCTGCTATTATGACGTCACGATAATGGCGGCTACCCTTTTGTCGCGATTATTTATAGAATAAATAACAAAAACTGGATAAGCAATATTATTTTTAGAAATTAAAAATTCCAGATTACGATCGAATCTATAGGATCATTGAAAAAAAAATGTTTAATTTGTAAGTTTAAGTGATGTTTTTAATGATAAATTTTGAGAACCTAAAACTGACATTCAATTTCAGAATGAACAATCCTCCACAGAAGACACAGCTTTCAAAAAACAGGACAAGAAAGAAGCCAAGGAAGGCAGCAGCACTACCACTGCTGGAAGCTCCAAGGATGATAAGAACAAAGGTGGTAATCATAAAATGGTAGAGCCTAGATAAAACCTAACTTTTATATATATATATATATATAATATTTATATACATATAAATGTTACTCAGCAGTAAAAGTGTGTTAAAAAAATGTATACTAGCTATTACTACTACTACTACTAAAAATGTAGCTTACTAAAAAGCTACATTTATTAGCTTTATTTTAACACACTTATTAGCTTAGAGGTGGTTTAATTATTACCTAGCTAAAATTTCTGTAATGGTTAGCCCACCTTCCTTGCCTCTACTGCAACATAGAAATTGGTACATGCATTTTTTCTGTTCCAGTTTCTTTATTGCCTAATGAGCAGCAGTTATCAATTCCATAAATAAGAAATTTAAAGTCTATAGAGGAATATAATGCACATAACATTTCTGCAATTATTGACATGTTATTTAATTATTATAATGTTAATGTATCAACAGTTAACATGATTACATTAATTTATTTAGTTCTATTATTTTTTGTATGCATTATGTAAATTGAAATGAACTTAGTCTATGACAACAGTCTTAATTTTTGCAGAAAGTCCTTGAATAAATTAATATATCTGATGAAATCACCATCCAGACTTCCTCATCTGCCATGTCATCAAAAATAAGCAAATAGCCCCGCCCCTTTTAGTGTTTACGTAATATTTCTTAAATTCTAACTATGTATAAAAATGCGGAAATCAATTTTAACCTACTTAGTGTCTAATCGAAATAAAATTTTGGATGTAGTTTTGATGGCATCATAATTTGGCATCCTTGAGCAGATCTGAATCGTTACTTGATGAGAGAATTCAAATTCCTTGCACTTGGTGAAAAGCAGTTTACAGTTTTTAAAAGTATTATAATTAATTAATGAGTAATTAAATATTTATTTCTAATAGGCAAGTCATCAAAGGACGGCAAGAGCAAGGAGAAGGACAAGGAAAAGGAGGCGAACAAAGAGCTTTCATCCGTTCAAGCCGTCGCCACGCTTGGCGTAGCCGTCATCGCACTCGCCGAGGAGACTGGTGCCGAAATGTGCACGCGGATATTTGGACAGCTGGTTAGTTCTTAATCACCATCACAATTATTTTATTGAACTTCATATTTGTTTTATTTAGTAAGCTAGTCTATGCTATGCATATATTTTTGTATACCTAAACCTGATTTAAAATATTCAATGTAGGGTCGCTATGGCGAACCGGCAGTACGACGCGCGGTGCCTTTGGCTATCGCTCTGTGTTCGATATCGAACCCTCAGCTGGCTGTGATCGACGTGCTCAATAAGTATTCCCACGATTCAGACAATGACGTCGCTTATAATGCGATCTTCGCTATGGGTCTTGTAGGAGCTGGAACTAACAATGCCAGGTATTCTTATTACATAATCCTTAAACATCTACAATCTTCAACTCTTACTTGAGATGCATCAAATATCGGGAAATCTCAGTAAGAATAACAGCTTTACGTCATGAATGAATGCTTTATTTAAATCAATCCACTATATACATATACAGAACTTGGCTCTATTTTTATTTTTATTTTTTTATGCGATAGCTCTATATAAACTGTATTCATACTATGGGATACATTACAGTCCAATCCCTTAATCGCCTTTTGCAACACCCACGGGAAGATATGGGTGGCTCTATTCTTTTCTATCCAGAACCACATTGCGTTTTACTAGATAAAAGTTTTACCAAAATTTCTTGTCTTAGGTTAGCGACCATGTTGCGTGCTCTAGCGTTGTACCACGGTAAATCTCCAGTGCACTTATTTATGGTGCGTTTGGCGCAAGGGCTGTGCCACGCCGGTAAAGGCACAGTCACACTGTGCCCTACACACGCCGACAGACGTCTCATCAACCAACCCGCCCTGGCCGGACTACTTGTCGTGCTTACGGCTTTCCTGGATTGTAAAAATAGTAAGTTATATTTATGTGAATTGAGTATTTAGAATGCGGATATGATAGTTTCCGATGTAATAAACCACATATAAACGTTCCTGAAGTGAAGACAGGCGATAGTACTAATGATACCTCTGATGATGGGTTAGAAAATAAGTCGGTCCCTATGAAAAAAAAAAATACTACGTTTTACGCACCATAATGTTAGTACATCTAAATGAAACGATAATTTCATAAAAAATACATCAATATACTAAAAAGAAAACAGCAGAAAAAAGCCAAATTAAATACTGACAACCAGCTGACGCTCAGATCAAAGCACGCGCATTATTCTGCAATTTTCGAAACTCAATTTCTAAAGTATAATAATGATCAATATATGTGCATGTAGTGTAAAAAAGAAAGAAACATTTACTCACTCAAAAACTATGGTAACATTTTGTCAGTGTTGAAAAGTTAGTGTCTTCACATTATACCTTTTTAACTGTGTACACTTAAAACTATTTAATTTAACTAATAACATTATATTCACTTACAATTACAAAAGAAAGTATTGATGATTGCATAAGTATGATATCCAATCAAGTCCTTGTCATTTCAATAGCGGCAAATCCCTTTCAAATCATTAAATGGAATAAAAACATTCTTCTACAAGCCAACAGCACAATCTTGCTTTGAATTGTGAAAGCAGCAGATCTTGTGTCTTAATAGGAAGTTTATTAAATATTTGAATGGTCAGTAAAAAATTCTAACCATCACAGTTGTTATAAATTGTTCTTTTTATTACAGTAATTCTGGGTAAATCTCACTACTTACTGTATGTGCTAGCCACGGCGATGCAGCCCCGATGGTTGGTCACTCTAGACGACAATCTCCAACCCTTGAACGTGAGCGTTCGTGTGGGCCAGGTAACAATATAGTTTAAATTTTTATTTTCTTTCATTCAGGCATAACTTTTTATTGGAATAAAGTAGATTAAATAATTATTTAAATTAAAATCTTACCATGCTTAAATTTAAAAAAAAGCATGGGAGAGCCTTTATTTCACCGATTGAGTGAGGCTACCAGAGGCCCTTCTCCTTCCCCTCTCCTCAAAGGCGGGTAGTGCACTTGCGAATAGCAGGTTCAGATTAGGCGGCGTTAGTCACTTGCCATCAGTTGACCCGTCTGCTCGTTTGCTCTCTATACAACAAAAAAAATGTTTACATATATACGAACCGAACCTACGCTACGCTAGGTTACGCTACGCTACGCTAACGCGTGTATCCTCGAAGGGGTTGGCATAGATGTAATAAACAACCGCATTTTGCCAATAGAATTTTTGTCCCACTGACGTAATGAGGGGCAAGTCTATTGCCGACAACCGAGTACTGTACGCCTGTATATATACTTTCTAATAGATAACAGTCTTAATTTCTTAGACACCTTTTGTAACTTTCGGGAATAGATCGTGTGGCCCTAGTCTACTCCACCGAGAACCACACTGAAAATTGCTTATAGCAAAAAAATGTCTGAGTTATTTATGTATATTGTTTTTTTCAGGCTGTTGACGTTATTGGCAAAGCTGGCACTCCTAAAACAATTGCTGGTTCACATACACATACCACTCCCGTATTACTATCATTTGGTGAACGTGCAGAACTTGCGACCGACGAATATATACCTCTCTCTCCTGTAATGGAAGGTTTCGTCATACTCAAGAAGAATGAGGACAGTGTCATGGCACCCGTCCAATAATAGGGTACTATAACCTAGATTTAATTAACATTTACCTGTATTCTTTTTCAGTTCTAATAAAAATTTAAGAACTATACTTTTTATCTCTTTTTCACCTAAAATGTATATCAAGAATATCACATATCACAATATACGTTATTGCTTGGTACATGTATTGTTTAAATTAAGGAAGGAACTATGCTATTACAGCTGCAATAGCTTCTAATCCAGTTTAAACCTAGTATAATGAGTATAATGACTCAGGTTAAATAACAAAGTGAAGTGAGTGAACAGCACTTGCATAGATAATATATTTACAAATAAGGGATAAAAAAATCAGATTCTAACCATGATGGTCAACAAATTTCTTTCTTCGGTAGGAACAAAAGGGTAGCAAATAAAAATATTCTGGCAATACCTACGACCACCGAGTGCTTTGAAAATTTTAAAAACAAGATTGCAACAATAATAACAACTTTAATATTTTTTTTGATACTTTTTGTTTAGAATTTAATTCGGTTACTATTAACTCGATAGTGGTTAAAGGATTACCTTTAACCACTATCGCCACATTTAGTGAATGTGCTACTTGAGGTTTACACAATAGCAGAAAGATACTATGAGTTATATGATGAAAGAAACTACAACATACTCAAAGATTAAAAGTAGCGACGACAAGGTTAATACTAAACGGAACATTATTAATAGCTAAACTTGTGACAAGTGACCATGAATTTTAATTGAATAATTATAATAACAAGTAGTGACAACAGACTTTGAAGTAGCCACTGCTTTTAACAACTTTTTTATACGAAAATTACTGTATCGACTACTAAATCTTTAAACTCCTCACCTGCTCTTGCAGAATTAATTTCGAAGGACTATACACACATGTCAATCCGCTAGAAATCATTAAAGCCTACACTTCATTTAAAAAAACAACTGACTCTTGGGGAAATTCTGTAATCATTACCTAAAATGTGATAACTGTTGTTGCAAATAATTTACATTTAAACAGTGGTATTATAAAATCATACCACTGTATAAATAACGAATATAAATTTCGCCACCATCTATAAAGTTATAATAGGTCAGGTGGGAAATAGGGCGGTCCCGTATCCAAATTACCCCGGTTCGAGTCCTGATGATTATTTTATTTAACTTTTTTTTCGTTGTTTTACACGATTTACCAAAAAATACCGATCAAAGCTCGGTTATCCAGGTACTTTGTCTTTAAAAGCGTATCTGAAGCAGTTTAGAAGCATATCTTCTAGAGTCCAAAGATAACATAAAAACCAATTTAAAAATAAGTTATTTAAAATCTAGGCCATTTATTTTCTAAAAGAAACTGTAATGTACTTTTAATACTAACATATTCAATAGGTAACTTAGCTAAGTATCATCAGTTACACGATATCTCATTACCTACAGAGTTAAAAGATGTATTGTTGATGATATTATTATTATTATTATTGGCACTTAACTTAGTCATGCATACTGTACAACGCAACGTGTCAAGCCCACTTACGTTTTTATTCATATTCACCGAACAGCTTGTTGGTATTAAAATCGGCAAATATGTGGGTACTCCTAAATTGAATAACTATTAGTTCGAGCATACACCTTCTGAAGGAACATTTGCACAAAATTCTACACAGCAACAATGTTGGATTTTTCACCATGGCTTATTATATTTACGATTGTTTTGATTTCATGTGTTTTGCTGATGGTTGGGTAAGAAGGATATTTCTTTAATTTGTTGTGACTATAAATACTTTCATTTCGATAAAATACTTTAGTTTTTTTGTCGGTTACTTAATTTTAAGCTTCACCTTTAATTTTAAAGCATAATTTAAGAATATGCAGCGCTAATTTTAGGTAGAATAAGTTATCTTTTATAATGTATTACTAACTATAATATTTATTATTTTTTTAATTATCTTTAATAATTATTCAGTTACGTTAGTTATACAAATTATTTACAATATGTTGTTTCAAAGCGGATACCAGCGCTACCGTTTGGATTCCTCATGAAAAATCTTATGCCTTTCTTTTTGATAAAGTACAGAAAGGTTTTCTCAACTTTCTATACCTACCCTACGAAACTTTGCTTGGGTGTCTTCAATGTAACTCTTGGTGACTAGAAGAGAGTGTGATCAAATAGTAACAGCGTGTCAGGGGTAGAATAGATTCGCAACATCTTTTCAATGAGTTGTCACGACTTTTTGTCGTTAACAACTAGTGCCGCAGCTGAAAATTAACGTTGTTTGCGGTACCATCTTGTCGAACTTGTTGCTAGACTAACTACCCAGTATCTCAAAAACTCACTGTGATTATCAATCTCCTGGATTCGGATTCAACGGTTGATTTGGTTGCAGAAGGATTATATGTATGTATATGTATTCTAAGCAAACTCTTTGATTTTTTATATTTTCATTGTAATAGATAAGTTACTACTCGCATATTTAAAACAGTGAATAGGTATTTTTATTTCATTTAGTTACTGTTTTGAAGATATGAGTATGTTAACTTTCTATTTCATTTCCTGAAAATTAAGATCGCGTCCCCTGTAACGATTGCCGATATCATTTACGTATTACTGATCCTACCCACTTTTCTCCTAATTATAAGCTTTCGGCATTCTAGGGTCTGGTATTGGTTGAGCCTTAATAATAATATTTTACCCAGTTCTGATCAAACTTCACATATTATGTCACAATAATTTTATTTTATTTTTGATTTTTTCTATTAAATTATTAGTTAAAATATGTTAAACTGTGATCTATAATGAGCTCCTACATCTGCCGTCAAAAGCTTATCATTTGTCTTTTATCTACTTTTAATGTCTCTTAAGTTTAGAAGTCCTGTTTTTTCTTAATATATTCCTTAAGATAATAAATCATAACCACAATAATTCCTCCATATCTTTCAGGTAAAATAACTCTTGATACTACTTTTAAAGTACTAATCCTTTGTGTGTTGCAGGATAAGTATAATACCTTGGTGTAGGCGCTTCAAGAATAAGGATGAACATGCAGATAATATTTCATCTTGGAGTCGCATGGCAATATCACATGATACATATGCTGTCTCCCCCTTACCACCTTATTTTTTTGTAAATGGAGTAATTGGTTATGACAAATTTTCAACTTTTGTTTAAATTTTATATTACATATGGTTTTCATTCATCAATTAAAATGTTAGATAAATTAATCTTTTATTAATCTATTAAAAAAATTTGAATTTTATAAAAAAATACTTTAATTACACTATTCTACTAAATAAAAATCTAAGAATATCATAATTCTTTCTTTTCTGGTTCTGTGTCCTTTTCTTTGTTCTTAACAGTTTCTTCTAAATTATCTTCATTTTCATCACTACTTTCGGATTGTGACAGTGTTTTTTCTTTATCATCAGTTTTAGGTTTTTTAGATTTTAGTTTAGCAATTTTCTTTTTCTTTAATCTTTTAGCTCGTTTTTTTGCTGTTTTCAGTTCAGCTTCTTTTCGATTTTGTTCTATTTTATTATGATATTCTTCATCAAGTTTTTCCTAATAAAAAAAGCAATTTCAATATAATTGTATAGTTATAACCAATTATCACCCAATTGCTGGTTATTGACTTTTACAAATATTACTTATAAAATTACATACTAATTTTGACTATATTGAAAGGAGACGGTAAGAAGACAGGAAGGAAAAGGATATTGTTCTCTTATCGCTTAATTTAGGAGCTTTAAGATGTCAGGGACGCCTATCTGTAACTTGGTGGTCCACCCATTAGAAAGATACTTTAGGGACACTATGAAATAAAAGTTTAATTCAAGCTTTAAAAACAAACCTTTTCACTTTTCTCTTGAATAAACTTTTGCCTTGCATATTCTTTTCGTCTTAAATGACGGTATACATGAAATTCTCCCGATCCAGCACCTGCACTTGATCCCATCACATTACGGACGAAATCGGGTGCAGCAGATAACGATTTTAACTTTGGAGGGTCTGGAATTACTACTGGTTTGTCCTGAAAAAACATTAAAATTGAAATTATATTGATTTGATAAGTGAATAAATCATAAGTTTGTCGTTGTCTGTTTCCTTACAGGGTTTTTCATGAGTTTCTCCAACTTTAACCTTTGCAGATCAGTTGCATTCTTTATGACTATAGGTTTTTTTTCTGTTTTGGAATCATCATCACTCATTTTAGAATATATTTTATATTACTGAAAAATAAGCTAAGCTAAGCATAAACTGTAAACTGTCAAGTTTACATCACAGGTTTGTTATGACAGATGCGATGTACCTTTTTTTTTTTTTTTTTTTTTTCGTGTGGAAACCCCCTCGAATGTCGGAATCGAACCGACTAAAACCACACGGTGTGCCACGCTGCGCTTTAAATAGGAGGTATCCGGGAACAGCTTTATTAAGACATCCGATATCAACTTATCTTGACATAATGACAATAGAAACAGGACTGAAGAATTTTCATCTGCAAAATCGACTTTGACATTGCTTCCAAATGATCAAAACAATTTGATAATATTTTTTTTAATAGCTTTATAATCTTGAATCATGTTCAAAAAATGTCAATAGATAAATAATGTTATCACAATATATAGTACATTATTAGATGTCTAAAATCAAATATGAAATGAAATAAATAAAAGGGCTCGGACTTCCCGGCACCAGTCAATTCAAGTTATAGGTATGCGATCCCGACTTGCTTGAGCTATTGCTTATAATCCCCGATCCACCTGTATAAGCAATATCATTCCCGTTATAGCCTCCCTTTCTTGTCAATACATTCCTAATTGTCATTAAAATGTAAACATAGGTATTAAGTTATTAGCCATTTGGTTTTCTAGACAGTAGATCAAACTACCCCCTCCCTCACCTGTTCCCGTGGGTGTTGTTAGAGTCGACTAAGGGATGGGCATTTCATGTGCCTCTGCCTACTCTTCCTTTACTTGATATAGCTATTGGTATAAGTTAAAAACTGATAGTTTATCAAAAATAAAACATTCAATTACATATGAACGTATTTGCATACATTTTTATGAGGCATAGCAATCTCTGTTACTGCTGATTACTCTTTGTATTTATTTGGGAAATTTTCAACCCCTAAACTTACATAAGCGGAGAAAATAATTTTTTATAGAATTTTAATAGAACTACCATTTCTCGTCATCGTATTTTGCACCTATCACTTTTTGACTTTTTCATGACCATAACGAGCTTGTCATATAAAACAACGGTTTTTAATAGGAATTGGTTTTCTTCACTCTAGTTTCACCTTGTGAAGGGCAGACACTTTTCAGTTTTTCCGGCATAGGTATTCAGTTTGTGCTGTACGGTTTACGATTTTTGCTGAATTTACGTGTTTCTTAGCAAGTAAGTACATATTGTTTGTATTTTAAATTGACAATGAAAATTGCTATCTATTATAATAGAAACATTTCATTTAATTAAAAAAATAATCAGTGTACAGTAAACTGAAGCCGAAGTTTTTTTAATATGCTGACTTCAATTGTTAGTTGTTAATTATTAAATTTAATTAATACCTAAGTCATCTTATCGATTTACAAACAAACACTGTCTAATATTAAGTAATTATCGAAAATATGGATGCCGATTATCACACAACCTATACCTGACCTTGTCTTGTTTATTATACGTTAGCTTTGGAAAAATGTTTAAAAAGTTATTTTTCTTTGTTCCATCATCTAGGATGCCTATTAAGTCGATCAAAGCTCGTCAAATCTTCGACTCCCGTGGTAATCCCACTGTCGAAGTCGACCTGGTATGTAAAATGAACCTATTTTTTGCCTGTTACTTGAACCTGTTAAAATGTTACTTTTTTCTTTAATATTACTTTTGCTCATGGTTTATGATGGCATTTACACTGAAAGGATTCTATTGTTATAACTGAATGTGATGAAACATGGTAACTGGTCATATACCAAAGATTGCAAACCTTTCAAAAATCAATAATACGGAAAATATTTGTATTTAAACTAATTTCATTACATAATGTGCAATAAGAATTCTTTTTATAATGTGGAAAATATCTTACTATATTGAATAGAAAAATCTCCTAATAAGCTAGAAATCATTCATCAGTCCCCTATCTGCATTAGCCCGTTATACTTCTGGGTGACTTTTTGAGCCGCTTTGAATGGGTTAAAGGTGACCCAAGAAAAAGATAATATATGGAAGGAATTGGGGGATGTCGTTGCCTAGCCGCATATGTATAGCGGGATAAATACACTACCTATAATAAACATTGACATAAAAACAACAGTATTCAAATGGATTAATGTTTATTAATTAAAATATGAAATATATGATGAGCACTCAGCATTTTATTCCTGGTAAAAATAAATTGTTTAATAATAATATATATGTACATTACTATTTATGTAGGTATACTATGTATGGTAGTAAAATCCTTAACTTCTATTTAGCTATTCATAAATGTTATTGTATTTTATTTATTTTTCTTAAATATTAACAGTGATATATTTCTTCAGGTAACAGAATTGGGCCTCTTTCGGGCAGCTGTGCCATCTGGTGCCTCTACTGGAGTCCATGAAGCCCTAGAACTGAGGGATAATATTAAAGGAGAATACCATGGTAAGGGTGTTCTCACTGCCATCAAGAACATCAATGACAGCATTGCTCCTGCCCTCCTCAAACAAAACTTTGAAGTCACACAGCAGAAAGAGGTAATATAAGTGCATTATTCTGGGTTTATCATACTCATATTCTTACTTAAAGACATATAACTTTGTGGAGACTCAATATTAAAGTAGAAAATTAGTTCAAAAGTTTTCTATTGCCTTCACTGTTGACTCTTGAGTTGCGGGTGTCCATTTGCGGCGGTAGTCACTTACCATCAGGTTATCCGACTGCTCGTTTGCCCCCTATCCTGAAAAAAAAAGCAAACCGAAACTGAATCTTCAACATCAATCTCGGCTGAAATTGAAACTCATTTAGGCATGTTACAATTTCTATAAAATACTGAAAACTAGTATTTTGCTGCACATATATAGTATACAGTTAGCTGTGAAATATGTTACAACAATAATAACATGGTAACCATTTAACATAAGAGAAAATTTTAACATTTTAAACCCTTTTATAAGGGTTTAAATATTTTCGAAAAAGTTTACTTATGTAAACTTTTTCGAAAATAAACTTCAAGAAATAATGTACAGACACTTTGCATAATTCAATATTTCAAATCGTTTTTTTAATGTTTTAAACAATGTATATATAAAACCACTGTAATTAGGTAGGCGTATTTTAACAGTGGTAGAACAATGCTTAGGCACAACTTACAGAAAACCGGTTGTGAAGCAATGAAAATGAAAGAAATTTCCCCTAAATGAGTGAGGTTCTCCCCTTTCCTCATCCCCCTCTCCCCTTTTCTCATTCCCATCACCACAATCCAAACCCCCCCTTACACGTACTTACCTATCAGGTTGGTTTGTCCGTGACCTTCAGTTACTTTATTTTAAAAATGAACTCACACATATGCGCCATATATTTTTTTGTTTTTTTTTTTATATTGGGGAATCCATCATGGACTGCCCTCAACCTGGGGTGCGGCGGAGGGGTGTGCCGGACTCCTACCGGCTAAAACCGCCAGTGAGGCCCTTCTCGCACCTTCTGCCGGGCATACGCACGATACATTCATCCGCGTCCCAGGCAGTTCTGGCCCGCATGTGCAGGTCCTCATCTCTGGGGGGTGAAATGTTATCCTGCCTCGTTTTGTCCGTCCTCCATAGAGGGGCGCTCGTGGAAAGGTAGCGCTGTCACCTCGAACCCATTTACAGGGTCGCTCATGGTTCATTTAGGGGGGCCGAAGGAGGGCATTGTCAGCCCTTCTGCGACGCCCGGTGCTCCTGCTGCGGATAGGGAGGGTAGTTGATATTTCCCTTCCCCTTTCCGCAGCCTCCTTCTGTGACATCACTAGGATATCACTGCCTCCCAACAACTCTCACTACCAACCATTTTTGTACAATAGCCGGCAGCGAGAGATCTCCTCCGATTTCAGCGACTAGGGTACGACGCGGTTCCTCCCAAACAGTACACTCAGCCACTACGTGCCACGCCGTTTCCTCAAGGCATACGATGCAGTGATGACACCGGGCGTCCGGCTCCCTACCTATACGGTGCAGGTATTTTCCTAAGTACTCGTGGCCAGAAAACAAACACCTGCTTCGCCTGGAAAGTTAGGGAGCCATGTCTCCTCTCAAGCCATTCTGGCAGCAATAGCCTGACGGCGTCAATGGTATTGAGGCCGGCCGACGGATGTAAAAGGCGCTTCTGCCACTCCACCGCCAGTACCTGTCGCAACTCCGGCCGGTCCCTCTCGATTTCACGTAGCACCGGTCGTTCTCCTTCCTCTGACATACTTCTGCACCACCGTCGTAGAGATGCGACGGCCCTCGCCTCAAGGTCCCAGGGTAGTGACCCAGCCAGTACGCATGCTGCTTCGAAGGTGATCGTGCGATATCCTATGATGACTCTAACGCCATCACCCGTTGTGGTTTGCGCAAGATTGCGATGTTGTTTGCCGTTAGGGTGTCTATCCACACTGGGGCCCCATAAAGAGCCATGGATCGCACGATCCCCAAGTATAGCCGTCGACTGGCGGCGTTAGGCCCCCCTATATTCGGTAGCAGCGATGAAAGTGCTCCCGCGGCACCCATCAATTTTGGAGCCAACCACCGGAAGTGAGGCTCGAATTTCCATCGGTTGTCGAGGACCAATCCTAGATACTTCATGGTCGACCCGACAGCTATCCTGACCCCACCGACCATGATATGTAAATCCGGCGGCGGCTTATTCCGTGGTCCATGAAAAGCCATGGCCTCGGATTTGTTGAGGGCGAGATCCAGGCCTAAGCTTCGGATGCGGTCGACCACTTGCGCTACCGCAGTCGTGAACAGCAACGCTGCCTCCCTGTGGGTTTTTCCCCCGACCGTGACCAGCGTGTCATCCGCGTAGCACGTTAGGCGCACGCGCCGAGGTAGGACACCCCTTATAACCCAGTCGTAACCGATGTTCCATAGGAGCGGCCCGAGGACCGATCCTGTGGAATACCTTAAGACAGGGGTGCTCAAACTTGAACTGCTGGCGATCTACCTCAATATTTTTAGACTACTTACGATCGACTTGAGAGGCTGCAAGTATGTGTGATGCAGGGTTGTCGTACATACACGATACACCCTACCTACCTAGGTAGGGTGTACCGTAGCATATATAGATATTAGCTTTCCGCACAATTTACATTATCTTAGTCAAGGTTTGGATTAGGTTTACTTAAGTTCTTCTCTACAATATCAATGAAAAAACTCCTAGTTATTCAAAATTGCGAGTTTATTCGTTGTTACAAAACAAAAGAGTTACATATGGTGTTAAACTCAACTAAGGAGTGACTTTGGATCTTGAAGCGTGCGTGGCACTGCATGTCCTCAGCATACTTTTCATAAGATGGTGCGTAACCACTGAGTGCCAATCGCAAGCATGATGACATATGATCGTCAGTTAGTCGATTGCGATATTTTGACTTAATTATCTTCATTTCAGAAAATGCAGACTCGCACAAGTAAGTTGACCCAAACATTGCCGTCAGTTGAAGGGCGATTTGCCTTAGATTCGGATATTTATCTTCAGATATAAAACACCAGAAATTTGTATCAGATGCTGTAGCTTTGAGATGTATATCTGATATAATCTGCACCAACTCATTTTCAACAGAACATGAGTTCATATTAAACTGACTTGCTACTTCAGTGGTTAATTCCTCAATGTTTTTACATGAAAAAGGATAACTCATAAATGATGCTATATTTGCCAATTTACTGCAATCATAAAAACGCATTTCGAATTGTCCCAAAATATTTGATAATTCAGCCTCATACGTATCATAATTCAACTGAGGAATCCTTGCTTTCAAAGACGGAAAATGTTTGAGATCCTTTCTTTTCAGTTGATCTATCATAAGTTGCAATTTACTTTTGAATGCGTTTACTGCGCTAATCATCTCAATAATAGTTTTTCCTTTACCTTGAAGCTCCAAGTTAATGGTGTTTAAGTGCATTGTGATGTCAGTCAAAAATGCCAAATCAGTCAGCCATTTTTCGTTTTTCAACATCTCAGTGTCATCACCTCTTTCGTCTAGAAAAGCTGTTATTTCGGGCAATAATTCTTGAAACCTTTCTAGGAATTTTCCGCGACTCAACCACCTGACGTCCGTGTGAAGAACTAAATCAGTGTGTTCAGCTGACTCCCTATCTTCCAACTGCAACTTAAAGAGCCGCCGTTGCAAGCTACGTGCACGGATGGAATTCATAATTTTTGTTGCAATGCCCATAATATCCTCCGTGTTTAAAACTTTTGAACACAAAACTTGTTGATGTATAATGCAATGGAATGAAAAAAATGAAGGGAATTCTTCATTAGCTCGACACAATGCCACAAAACCGTTCTTGTTTCCAGTCATTGCTAGTGCTCCATCGGTTGTAATGCACACTAATTTATATATTGGTAGCTTGTAGTTTTTTACAAAATTGATAAAAACGTCATATATATCTTCGCCACGGGTCTTCCCCTTCAGAGGAATGATTGTCAAAAATTCTTCCTTAGCCAACATGTCATTGAATACCATCCGAATAAAAATACACAGCTGGGCAGTGTCTGTCATATCGGTGGATTCGTCGAACTGTAAAGAAAAGTATGTACATTCCATGATATCATGTTTTAGTTTATCTGCGATGTCCTGACTCATGACTTCAATACGCCTTGTGACAGTCGGACGAGATAACTGAAGTTCTCTAATAGCAGACATGATTTCTGTTTTATTTTTAAAATCTCCAAATAAAGTCTCACCCTGCTTCCTTCACAACCGATCCATCTTCGAATGGTTTCTTGTGTTTCGCCAATATATGAGATATTTTAAATGACGCGATCGTAGCAGCTTTTGATTGTTTGGCTGGTCTTGTGAACATGGTTTGTTCTTTTTTCAAACAAGATATCAAATTACTTACTTTTCGTTTTCTTAATTCACTCTGTGGCGGAAAATCCTTTTCATAGTTTTTATGAACCGTTTTATGATGCCTCTCTAAGTTACCACGCTTAGGTATTGCAACTGACGCACGACAAATAACACAAATGCACTTATCCTTCACCATACAAAAGAAAAATTCTTCCTCCCAATCGTTATTAAAATAATACGTTTTAGATTTTTTCACTGCACTCATTTCGCACTATTTAATAATAAACTTTGTATCGACGTAGTATCGCCTTCAAGTTACAATTCAGAATGACTCCAATTCCTGCGGGCGCAACATTTATATCGGCGTGAACGAAAGTCTCGAATGTTCCCGTCAAACGCGCCGCCCGAAATGGTCTAGTACAGTCTAGTCTAGAAACAACGCGGCTTTTCTTTGACAAGTACCGCGCGTTCCTTTGATAAAGCCGCCTTTTGCCGCAAGCAGTGTTATTACGTAATAAATTTTTGTAGTTTAGTTACCTACTTATTTAAAAAAAAATTTCTTCTCAAGATCTACTCAAAAAGCACTCGCGATCGACCGTTTGAGCCCCTGCCTTAAGATATGCGCCATATATAGCTCAAGTGAATTAACTAGTTAGCTAGACCATTTTCCGCTTACCGTGCCGACGGTTAGAGATAGGGCTTAAATGAATGAAACTATGTATTTTATGCCAAAGATGTTTGTGGCATGTCCACATTTTTTGAAAATGTATGCATTAAAATTCAAATCTTTGAGAATGACAATGTGTTTTATGTATTTTATATGAAATATTTAAGTAGGTATATATATTTTTAGATTGTTTATGTATGTTTTATACGTACATTTATAATAAAAGACTGAATAGTCTTCAGTTCTTTCTATGGAATATCTGCATATTTTTATATTAATTAGGTAATTGGCAATACAAATGGAAAATTGGGATTACATTGCAAGATAAAGGGAAATCGCTAGTAAAGATAGATTGGAGAGTAATAGCCCAAACAGATTTTTCTGTGATGCTCTTATATGTATTAATAATTAACTTTTACATTTTCTATACTTCTATACTTAAATCATCACTCACATCATTTCATTTGTTGACAGATTGACGAGTTCATGTTAAATTTGGATGGTACAGAAAACAAGTCCAAGCTTGGTGCTAATGCCATCCTTGGCGTATCCCTGGCCGTAGCCAAGGCTGGAGCTGCCAAGAAAGGCGTACCACTTTATAAGCACCTGGCTGATCTAGCCGGCAATAATGATATTGTACTACCTGTACCTGCCTTCAACGTAATCAATGGAGGCTCGCATGCTGGTAACAAGCTGGCTATGCAAGAGTTCATGATCTTACCAACTGGTATGATTTATCTTAATGTTTTGGCTTAGATACAGTTGTAGTTAGTTGTTGATTATACTGATAAAAGTATTATAAATAACAATACTTTCATCTCCTTTGAACATTGTTATTTTATATATTTCTTAAAGATAGTATACAGGCCCATACTGTTAGAGTAGGTTATGCTGAATTAAAGGTTTTTCATTCCATACTTTTTCTATCCATTTAAGCAGTAATGAATGTCTTAATCTCAGGTGAACAAGCAGTAAGAACCATTCAATGTGAAACAAGGGTTTTTACATTATTGCACGCACGTTTTTTGTCATCATCAGCGTATCGCCATCCACTGTTGTATGACATTTAACTATTTTAAAAGTTAAATTATTAAACATATGAAAAGGTTATATTTAAAAAGCATAACAGCGGATTTTTTCCTAAAAAAATCAGGTGCTACGTCGTTCAGTGAGGCTATGCGCATGGGCTCAGAAGTGTACCACCACTTAAAGAAAATAATCAAAGAAAAGTTTGGTCTTGACTCCACTGCTGTGGGTGACGAGGGTGGTTTCGCGCCCAACATTCAGAACAACAAGGATGCTCTGTTCCTTATCCAAGATGCCATCCAGCAAGCTGGATACACCGGCAAGGTCAGTAAAGTATAAGTCCACTGATCAAAACGTATAAACCTACATACATACACTCACGACTACCTGCTTACCATAAGTTAGTTCCACTGAGGCGTAATAGGTGGCAAGCATATTGCCGTCAACCTCTACTCTAGTAGTCTAATGCAGCAGACCTGGACAAACCCTAAGAAGGAAGTTCTCGAGGACTGCTTTATTCTTTCATTCCTTTTGAATGTATCACTTATTTATTACCACTTATTTATAGATTGAAATTGGTATGGACGTAGCTGCCTCCGAATTCTTCAAGAATGGAACTTACGATCTTGATTTCAAGAACCCTAAGTCGAACCCCAGCGATTACCTGACGTCCGACAAGTTGGCTGAAGTGTACTTGGACTTTTGCAAGGACTTCCCTATGGTGTCCATTGAAGACCCCTTCGACCAGGATGACTGGGCCGCGTGGTCTAGTCTAACCGCCCGCACCTCCATCCAAATAGTCGGAGATGACCTGACTGTTAGTACTTAACTTATTTATTTCGAATTATAGCCAGAATGGGAGAACACAACAAATTAGTTAGAGCTATTTATTTTTGTTTTGTTAAAGTGAAACAGTTTTATAAACCATAGTAAAACATATTAAGTTGGTCAATTAAAACTGAACAAAACTATCATAAATTTTAACTTTAATAGAACTTGTCCAAACAAGTTAATTTTAACTCCAGTCATATTGTTCCTTGATTTCAGGTGACAAACCCAAAACGTATTGCTACTGCTGTAGAGAAAAAGGCTTGCAACTGCTTGTTACTGAAAGTCAATCAGATTGGCAGTGTGACTGAGTCCATTGATGCTCACTTGCTGGCCAAAAAGAATGGTTGGGGTACCATGGTTTCCCACAGGTAACATAATTATTTTAAAATCTGAGTGCACGAATGGCGTAGCGGTTTAAATGGTCACCTCGCCAATACGCTGCCGCGTCGAGTGTTGTGGGTTCGATCCCCGCACGGGACAACACTTTGTGTAATCCTCAAATTGTAGTTCTGAGTTTGGGTGTTCTTTGTGTCCGTTGTTTCAATGTTTGTAAAGTCCCCCGCGACACAGGAATTAATCTTAGTGCAGGAGTTGTCTTTTAAAAAAAAGTGTTATACTCCCATTGTTGTCCCTACATTGAACTCCAGTTGTAACCTTACATTTTTAAACCTTTGGGTATATAGGTGTTAGGTAGGTCTGACAAGACTATTAAGACTATACATTTTGTGGATGTTGTTAAAATGACGAATTATGTAGGTGTTACCGTCCGAGATATATCTTGCATCGCTGTAAGTTAGTTGTGTCATTCGAATAATGTTTATTTATTTAATACATAACCATAATCATACAGTACAAAAAAAAACTAATGGTATGGTAATAAGTAAAATAGTAAAAAGTATTGCAACCATTAATGCCTGCCTCTGAATATGATGAATTTACAATATGTGAATTTTAATAGAGACCAGAAAAATAAATAAATAGAAACAAGGACAAGATCAGTAGTCAAATTTTTAAGCAAATATTACTCGAGGGACATACGTCCACAGCTGTTATTGAGGCTGTGCTGTTTATTGGGGGGTTTATGGGTAACTAAGTTTTCCATACATAACATCTGTCAATAAGTGATAGTCATGATGTTTTTTTTATGAGTAAGTGGAAATTCTTCGCATTTCTACGTCTCGACCAATGTTATAACTTATATTTTAAACGCAGAAACAACACTATTAAAATATTTAAAAAAGAGTAATTCACTCTCGCCAGTTAATCGATCTCTGGTTTGCGATAATTTTTAAATGAATGTTTGACCTACTAATAACTTAATGTTTACTTCAGGTCTGGAGAAACCGAAGACACTTTCATTGCTGATCTAGTGGTCGGTCTATCGACTGGACAAATCAAGACTGGAGCGCCATGCCGTTCGGAACGCCTGGCCAAGTACAACCAGATTCTACGTATCGAAGAAGAGCTGGGGGCGGCTGCCAAGTACGCTGGCAAGAACTTCCGTAGGCCTGTCTGAAGTTACATTCATTAAGGGCATATTCTAATGATACATGTAGTTCAAATTATGACCTAAGTTGAATATGCGCTTACTTGTATGGCATTTGAAACATAGATATATATTGTATGGTACAATAAAGTATAAGATAATTTAAGCACACGATTTCGTCAAAAGTTATTTTATGTGAGATTTAATGAAGGCTGTAAAGTTGTATTCAAGTTGAATGTTTAAACCTATTTATTTACACTTTAATTTTTTTTATTGTTACAAATTAATCGGAATCAATGTGTTTAGATATACAGTAAATATTGTAAACGTACATGTTTTATTTCATCATCATCACCTGCCTCGCCGTATCGCCGTGCACTGCCCTACGGCATTTTTTTATTTTAATGTTAATGATGTCTATTTGAGCTGCTGGTAAAAAATTAATCACTTCTATTTTGGTTTACCTTGTCTTTTACCTACGTATACTAAAATAATTATTAATTACATCCGAGTTACTATATACATACATACTTTGGAATCAGAGTTGTGGAAGCGGCTACAGGTTGTCAAATGACCGGGACTAAAATGGTGAAGTCAATCTAAAACGCGTTAAAAATGATATGTCAAAGCTAATCAGCAATCGACACGCATATAGTTGCAACTGAATATGCTTTGCTTTGTTACGCCATTTCAACAGTATGGCGGATATCTTGGGTTTAGTTAAAATTGATATAGTCTGTCATTTCACTGCGTAACCCCGGTTTGGACCTGCTATTAGCCCTCAGTTGTAGTCACTTGTGTCGGTAAGTACTTAGTTCCTCCTGGTGACTACATTCGTTTATTAGTTTCTTACATTCTTTTGTCAATAATTATAAATATCGCAAAATATAATAGATATATTAACAAGTAACATTGTTATAAAAACTGGATTATAAACTTCCTATCCTTTTCGTTGAGGGTATCTCTAAATGGATCCTGTCGCTTCCACTATTAAGACGATTTAAATGATACCTCACATATCGAAAGCCATCAAGATGTTTAGACAGGGGCCTGACAAAAAAACATCATACATAACTCTCCTCGCGCAGTCGGATAAAAGTATCACGTTTATGTTATAATTATTTATTTATCTGTTCTACTATTCCTACGTAAGTACATACGCATTAGTATTACTATTATTACTTATTTGTAATTGCATCTTTATAAGGCAGATGGATCATATGGAATATTGTTCTCATCTCTATGCAGAGGCACCCCAGTACCAGCTTCTACCTCTTGACCGCATTCAACGGAGAGCGATTCGCACTATCGATTGCCAGGATTTTTTTTTTATGCGTTAGTGGGCAAACGAACAGACGGGTCACCTGATGGTAAGTGACTACCGCCGACCATGGACACCCGCAACTCAAGGGTCACAAGTGCGTTGCCGGCCTTTTAGGTAGGAGTACGCTCTTTTCTTGAAGGTTTGAAGGTCGTATCGGTTCGGAAATAAGGCAGGCGACAATTTGTACCATAAGCTGGTTGTGCGAGGCAAAAAGCTTCTGGAGAAGCGCACAGAGGTGGAGTGCCAATCGTCCAGGTGATGGGGATGGATATTTTGTCGCGTAGGACGATGGCGGAAACCAGCAGCCGGTATAAGTCCGAACAATTCCTCTGAACACTCCCCATGATACAAGCGATAGAGGATGCAGAGTGAAGTTACATCTCTACTCAACGCCAAGGTGTCAAGTCGATCAGATATATCTTGGCAGTCGATGATGCGTTGAATGCGGTCAAGAGGGAGAAGTTGGTACTGGGGTGCACCTGCATAGAGATGAGAACAGTATCCCATGTGCGGCCGAACCTGCGCCTTATAAAGTTGCAGGCGGTGGTCCGGGGTAAAATACTATCTCGATCTGTTTAGCACACCAAGCTTCTTCGAGGCTAATATGGCCTTACTCTCTAAGTGACCGCGAAACTGGACTTCGCTTGATATATTGACGCCAAGGATTCCGATACTGGCTGATGCATTTAGGGAAGTGCTCTCAAATTGAGGTGATACGACCAATGGCATCTTTTTAGCGGTGAACGCGCAAACCTGTGTCTTCGTGGGGTTAAACTGGACTAGGTTAAGTCGACCCCAATCTGAAACTTTTGATAAAGAAGTTTCGATTTCAGACACAAGTTTAGATCGACTATCGATGATGTTTACCCGAGAAATGTTAGCGCGGCCGGTGTAAAGGGCATCACTCGTGCTATCGTCTGCATAGCAATGGATGCTGCTAATCTGCAGCATGTCATTGATATGCAGAAGAAACAGCTTGGGTGATAGCACACAGCCTTGTGGGACACCAGAATTAACAGACTTGAAGTCGGAGCATGCACCGTCAACAACGACCTTGATGCTGCTGTCTGTAAGAAAACTGGTGAGCCAATTGCACAGTTTCTCGGGAAGCCCATAGGAAGGAAACTTCGCAAAGAGTGCTTTGTGCCAGATCCGATCGAAGGCCTTCGCCACGTCCAAACTAACGGCCAACGCTTGAACCGGTGAGTCAAGTAAACGAGAAGATCAGCAGCTGAACGACCCCGACGGAAGCTGTATTGTCGATCATTGAGGAGCTGGTGGTCTTCTAAGTACCGGAGGAGCTGGCAGTTAATAATGGATTCCATTATCTTGGAGAACAAGGAGGTGATGGCTATGGGTCTGTAGTTGGACAGATCCGAGCGATCTCCTTTTTTAGGAATTGGGTGCACTAAAGCTGTCCATGAGTTTGGGACTACACCAAGAGAATAGGAAAGCCGATAAAGGCGCGTTAAAACCGGTGCCAACTCAGGAGCACACGTCTTCAGCACGATAGGAGAGATTTTATCGGGCCCACTCGACTTAAGAACGTCGAGGGAAAGAAGCGCTTTACGCACTGCCCTTTGTGTAAACAGGACTTCCGGCATGCGGTTCTCGCACTGCGGTATGGTCGGCGGTGCGTTTCCCCCGTCGTCCAGGGTCGAGTTGGACGCAAAGACTTTGCCCAGAAGATCGGCTTTTTCTTTAGCGTCGTGGGCCAACGAATTATCTCCTATGTGCAGAGGTGGAAGGGATGGCTTACAAAAGTTCCCCTGGACAGCTTTGGCAAGAGACCAGAATGCACGAGTTCCGGAAGGGAGACTCACTAGTCTCTCGCCAATTCTACCGATGTGAGTCGACTTCGCCCCAGCAATTACTCTTTTGAGGGACCTGGAGGCAAAGTTAAATTGCTTCTTTATTGTGCTGGTCTTTACATCTCGTGCTGTCGCCGTATTAGCAGATGCTTGGTAACATTTCTGCTTTCGGCGGGATGCCGCTTTGCAGGTTCGACCAAATCAGGGCTGGGACTTGCCACCTGTGGGAATCAGGGAGAATGGAATGAAAAGTTCCATACCCTGAAGCACAACATCCGCGACAGAGTCGGCAACGACATTGGGATCATCCGGCGAGAAGCAAACCTGCCTCCATGGGTAGGATGCAAAGAATGTTCTCATTCCATCCCAGTCTGCTGACCTATAGTGCCATACGCGACGACTGCCTGTAACTCGCGGCCGCAGCGAGTGAACGAGTGGCACCATACTCCTAATCAGGCAATGGTCCGAAGAGCCAAGAGGGGCCTCAACGGATACTTTGTAGCCGTCAGGATGTGAGGTCAGCAGAAGATCCAACAGTGAAGGCACGTGGCTTTCTGCATCAGGGATTCGCGTAGGCGTTGCTACCAGCTGCGTCAAGCCATATGCCAAGGCGAAATCGTGAACAGATCTTCCCGCATGATCGGTTTTGCGCGAACCAAGCCATTCGGCGTGATGGGCGTGGCGTGTGTCACCAAGAATCACGATCTCTGGGGATGGGTTCTGCTGGAGCACTGAGTCTGTAGCCAATTGGACGTGGACGATGAGTCGGTCCGTTTCGGCATCACCGCTATGGGACCTGTAGAGGCATACGTAGATGCGGGGATGGTCGTCGCAGTCTACACGTAGCCATAAGATGGAGAGGTCCCTACCTTCAAGATTGCCGAGGTGGCGGGAAGTGATATCATCTCTAACGTACACGCATACACTAGCCTTAGGAACAAAGGAGTGTTCAAGTCCATACCCAGGGTAGCAGAGGTAGGATGTGTCCGATGGAGATGATATCTGCGTC
The DNA here is from genome assembly GCA_947561695.1 of Tyria jacobaeae. Taxonomy (NCBI): domain Eukaryota; kingdom Metazoa; phylum Arthropoda; class Insecta; order Lepidoptera; family Erebidae; genus Tyria; species Tyria jacobaeae. The sequence continues at coordinate 13,260,200 of OX387219.1, read as the reverse complement.
TCGGTTAAAAAGAGCAAGGCCGGCTTTGCTGTCTCAAGGTGGTGGTGGACAGTGTCGAGGTTAGAATGTAGCCCCTGATGTTACAAAAATCCAGGGTAAACGTGACAGGGGGTGCCATGGTATGCCTTCTCTTGCCCCGAGCAGATTTTGAGAGCGCAGTTGAGCCCCCCCCAGAGTACGAGGGGCAGCCTGGGCGTCCTCGCTCAGGTATAATCCGTACTGAGGGTGGACGTCCAGGGGGGGATTCTCCAACGCTAGCGCTGGTACCCCCCTGGGGTATCCTTTTTGTTAACAGCGCTATCATTAGGGGGGGTTGGGGATTTTGGGCCTACGGAGACCTCACTCATTTCGGGGAAATGCAACGCAAGTGTTACTTCACAACCGGTTTTTTGTGGGGCCGTGGTATCGCACCGGTCGAGCCGGCCCATTCGTGCCTAAGCATGGCTCTACCACATACACGTTTCTGAACGGCTTGATAACTTGATGTATCTTCACTCTGCATTCTCTATCGCTTGTATCATTTCTCACACTCCCCAGTGTTCAGAGGATTTTTTGTGACTTATACCGGCCACAGGTTTCCACCATCGTCATACACGATAAAATTTCCATCCCCATCACCTAGATGATTGGCAATCCACCACCGTGCACTTCTTGCGCAACCAGTCTGTGGAACAAATTGTCGACCTTATTTCCAGCCTGATACCACCTTCAAGATAAGAGCGTACTCCTACCTAAAAGGCCGGCACTGTACTTGTCTCTTTCATCAGGTGACTCGTGTGCACATTTGCCTCGCATCCCATAAAAAAGACCTAATCACCACTTACTTGTAACTTGATGATAAGCAATCAGCTTGCATAAATAATATTATAATTTTCAATATTAAAATATCTTGTAGAAAGTGTCTTTCAAATCTAGAAAAGTAACAGTAACCTTCACGTGCTCGCTGCGTGCATTTCACGTCAATTTACTGCTGTTTTAATGTGAAAGCTAGACAGCAGTCAATACATGATCGAGGCGTGCACTGGTTATCGCGTTTATTTATACGATACGGAGCACAACTATTAATTCAATGCTTACAATAAACATATGAGTTTATTACAAATGATCAATGTTTAGTTAAGACGTTTGTACCGAACGCTGCATTAAATTTAACGATGGAGCAAAACAAGCAGGAGCTACGTATAGTGACTTATATGTGTCCGAGTCATCCTGTGCAACTTTACGAATTAATATTGGATTTGTTAGAAGAAGCCTTAAACTGTTATACTACTTTGCAATATGAAAGCAGGAACTCGGGGCCGTTGGAGGATAGACCAGACCCTTTTTCTAGCGATAAAGTCGACTTAGGTAAGACTGTTTTATAACACCCTCTAGAATACGGACGTGTTTCACTATGGGAATAATGTATTGTGTCGCCTATTTTATAAGTAGGACTTATTGAAATATCGTTTTGTACTCAGTTCTATATAATAATTAACTGTTAAGACATGTATATTAATGTTCAAAATTGGCCAAAACGAATGTGCTATTATGACCTATTTATGAAACTATTAGGAGACTATGAGACCTAAATTTTATGAAACTATGAGACGCATGTTTGTTTTTATGTTAATACTTTCTAAACACATTTTGCTCAATGTTTCTATACAGGATTAAATAATAAAAAATATATAAAGTAGAAAGATAAAAATATTAACTAAGAATAAACTATACCCTAAAGCTCCGAGTCTTACAATACTAGTGCTATAAAATTTAGAGTTGTTTCATTACTTGAAAGATATACCTACTTAGTTTGTTGTACAATCAAAGGGCAATATTAATGCATGTGTATTAACTTAGAGAATAATATTCTACTTTTATTGCAGGATTTATGACAGTTACAGCTTATATGAAACTTCGTGAGAAGAAAAATACAGCCATTGAATTGCTGCCAGTAACGCCTGTATTTACTCACCGAATGAACGTTGATAACAAACCTGGCTATTTCTCTGATGTCATTGTCCATAGCGACAAAAAGTATGGGAAGTTTATACTTAAAGTAAAATAATATAAGTATTAATATTATTTATCCACAAGATACAAATTTATATTGTCACCACTCAAATAAAAACTCAATAGATAAAATGTTATCAGTGTGTCATTGACTTTTGATAAGAATGAGTCTAAACTAAAACATAATACCACAATAATTAGCTATCGGGCTGCTAATATTGTTATATTGAATTATACAAAACTGTAATTGACATTCCAGGGCACATAACGTGAATACCTTATTAGATCTTCGCGGGTGTACATTCGCATACAGTGACGAAGAATCTCTTAGTGGAAGTAAAATTGTTTTAAAAACGCTTAAAGCAAAGGGCGAGAATGCGTCCTTCTTTGGTTCAACACTAAGTAAATACTCATTTAATCTAATACCTATGATTTGTGTTGCTTACTTAATTGTATTATATATTTTACCTACTTCATTTCAGAATCTGGATCGCATTTGTGTTCGGCACAGATGGTTCTGTCTAAACAAGCAGAATGGGCTGCAGTTGATTCTACAACTCTTCTTTACTCAAAGAAGTTTATGTATGATGGCGGACGAGATATTATAACGTTAGAAACACTTGGTCGTTTACCACCTTATGCTCTTGTAGTAAATACTAAACTGACAGGTAGGTTATACAACGAAATGGTACCTATATACCTTTTATGAAAACTAGAATGTTATCATTGCTTATCAATAACAAGCAATTGGTTTGGTAATATATTTATAAACATAATGGCTATGTGCTTCCACGTCTTGTGTATTTAAGTTAAATTTAATACGACTTACTTCATGTAAATCAGCTGAGGGAGTTGGCAGACATGTGTAGTATATATGATACAAATCGTCCTATATATAAAAGCTTCAGTGGTAGAGCCATGCTTAGGCACGAATGGGCCGGCTCGACCGGTGCGATACCACGGCCTCACAGAAAACCGGTTGTGAAGTAACGCTTGCGTTGCATTTCCCCGAATTGAGTGAGGTTTCCGGAGGCCCAATTCCTCCTTTTTTCCATCTCCTCATCCCTCCTCTCTTCTTTCCGCTCCCTGCACCCCCCATCCCTCATCACCCTCAAAGGCGGGCAGCGAACTTGCGACTCTTGAGTTGCAAGTGTCCATGGACGCCGGTGTCACTTACCATCAGGTGACCCGTCTGTTCGTCTGTCCCCCTATAATATAAAAAAAAAAAGAAATATTTATTTGGCGTTCAAATTTAACTCTTGTGTGAGTAGTTCAGATTTTCTTAAATAATGAAAATCTACTTTATCTCCTAATGCTTCAGCAATATAATCTACTACTTCATCAACGATATAGATTTTATAGATAAATCAACCAACCCCTGCACTATTGTGGAAATAGTATTCACATAGTTAAATATAAATTGACCATAGAACTGCCACAAACAAAAACACCATCGTTGTGTGAAAAAAGCTAAGATCGTATGTTTTTATTTTTCTGCTACTAAAGTGGCAAAACTAATGCTATCATTTTGTATGTTACCATGTGTGTCGAACCAAATTGATTTTAAGGTCACGCATAGTGTTTTATCAAATGGAGGCTTATAACATCAATCGCAAACGTCACAGGGCTTAATATCTTACTCTATATTTCTATTTAACCCAGCTCGTATGTGCACGACAAACAAACGCTTGACTGTTACGATATTCTTGCATGTAGCCTCTTTAAGTATTCATACACTCAATTACAGACGCTTTTTTAAACAACACAACAAACAACCAAAAATTAATTTTGGCTTTTGGTGTCGTCGCTTTTCGTTCCGAATTAAAATGGCTTCCTATTTGTTAGCGCCATAATATGTGAGAACTATTTTTTCTTCTTTCTTTCTAATCTCTTATTTACCGCTCTACCTTCGGTTACTGTGTTCAAATCATCACAGAAACCTTCGTTGTGCAAATAATAATCTTCTACTATGCCCATCTCTCAACTCCGACTTCGGAAACTCATCATTCTATGTCGAATCAGTACTTCATTCCTTTGCAATCAGCTCCGATCGAAATCAGGATGTCCACCAACCGCGTCATATTTACGCGAAGGCAGAGGCTTGAGTTGACTGGCAGAGAACGGCTTAGGGATTAAGTTCGCCTTTGTACAATATGTGCATGAGATATACAAATAAATAATATTTAATACACATTACTAATCTTTATTTTTATCTTACTCATATTTTCGAGATATACTAGAACGTAGACTACCTACGTCTAGTCTGGGTACCTCGATTATAAACGACACGTCGTCGTATGTAAATACGAGTTAGTACTTACTTTTTAATATAGGTACCGTAACATTTTGGTAGCATATTAAAGCTAGTATATTCCGTAGACTATCCTTATTAGATAAAGAAGCCTTTATCGCTGATTTGATTAGTAATGGTAATGGTTCCAATAATAACAATAGTTTTACGCACAACAGTTCTCAGAAATAATAAATATCCTAACAATGAGAAGTGTAGAGACTATTCTTATTACTCGTTTGAAAACAATGATATTATGCAATAAGTATACGATGGTTGATGATGATATAGTTTGTAATATTCTTGTTTTACATTTCAGCCGAAATTATAAAAGGCATAACTGATGCATTACTCACTCTACCACAAACTCCAAAGTGGAAAAGTAAATTTGCTAAATTCGGTATAATTAAGTTTGTTGCTAACAGCAATGGCGCTTACGATGGGCCAGCTGCACAGATGTGGTCCATCCAGAAAGAAAAACTCAATGTTCGGTATTATTAGAATATTTCTAATATGTTCCTTACTATATATTATTTATATTTTATATGTTGATTATACTCCCAAGTAACAATGGAAATAAAACATAAGTACACTATTCTTGTTTAAATTAAAGATTATTAATACAACATTTATGATTCATAATTACAATGTCTTGCAACTAGTATTTAAAGTGGTCATATTTTTTTTTTTGGTTGAAACTACAGCTGTTTCCCAAGAAACCATTTAGTATATTTCATTGACACAAACACTTTACTCTGCATGGTAATTGTACATAGCTCCAGGTATGTTGTTCTCTGAAGCTTCTATTGTTAAACATCGGCATCTGCATCCACATCTTTGATATCTGGAATGTTCAGGTAGTCATTTGTATGCCAGGACAATATGTTATAACTGCATTAATCAATGCTACATTGATACAGTATTCAATAATTGTTACTTTAAATTAATTATATAATTAATGTTATATGTAGTTAGTGTTAAAAGTTCAAAAATATTAGTGACAGATAAATTTAAAGGAAAAATATTAAAGTTATTACATGAACATACAAACATCCAATTTGGATTAATTAGGAAGCAAATTAATAAAATGAGACAAAAAATCTATATATAAATAACAATATATTTTATTAAAAGTACTTCATTATGCCAACTACATTCACCTCAGTTATAAAATAATGTACCAAGCAAAGGAATCAACCCAAACTGATGTTCAGTATGAAGTGAGTTTACTCTAAATCTATAATTTAATTACTCATAGAGATCTACATTGTTTTACTACTTATTTCAACTTCAGGCACTAAACAATTCCACCGCCATTGATCTTGTCTATTTCTTCCTGACTCAATGGAGCTCTTTTATATTTTGGGGGCAAGTCAATGTCAGGTATGGAGCATGTGCTCATTTTTGCTGCTGGTTGAGCCCGTGTCAACTGAAATAAAAGGTTTGTCTTATATCTTTTAACTACATCTCATTATCAATATAATTTTATTTTTATTTTTGATTACAGGTCACTGAACAGATTACATTACATTGAAGACATTGAGCATTATTCTTAGAAACTTCAAATGTCACTGTTTATGATCCAGATTCACTATAATACCTGTTAGTGTATAAATAGACTTATTAACATTGCTCTACAAAACACTTTATTAAAATTAACATATATTTTAAGTCAGTCATGCAGACTCTTAATTACTATACTTCCCATTTTAGCCAACAATTCAAATAGTGTAAACATTCTACAATGTTACTGAAATGTAGTTATGTAAACGATATTTATTACTTTAATTAAATTTGCAATTAAACTTGTTCGTACATAAGAGACGTACTATACAACCAGCTGAAGATGAACTTGGTGGAGCAGCAGCAGGAGCAACATCAGAAGCACCAGTGGCTGAAGAAGATCGTCCTAACCCTCCTTTTCGAAATTTGATAACAGGTGTACGAAATAATGTCGTTGTTATTCGCACCATGTTATAATATTATTTTTGAGGTCAGCCAAAAAACGAGAAAAATATGAGCGAATTAGCTAATTTTTGTTTGACAAATCTGACAGCTGAGATAGATGATCAATGAGAGTTACTACTTCAAAATGTAGGAATTTAGTAGTATCAATATCAAGTCATCCTCAAAAATCGACTTTATTAGTTTCTGGTAACAATATGCAATTTTTATCTAGTTTTTGGCAGTAACTAGTAGAAAGAAAGGAAGTAGAACGAAGTAGGTAGAAATCAGAGGTGGGCGATTATGAGATGTACTAATGAAATCGTTCGATTATGAAAATGCCTCGCGATATCTCGATGGGGGGACCAGAAGGGGGGAGTCAAGTCAACATCGCTCACACGGAAATCGTCATTGCACTGGACAACAATTTTGTCCACAACTTTTTTTTTTACCATAGTGTCTCCCCTTTGCCTGATGGAAAGCAATAAGTGGAGTCCAAGAGTGGTGGTCATAATCCTCATTGCATGTCTAGTCAATGCAGCATGGTGACCCACACTATGGCGGCCTCGTGAGATGCTTTTTCACACCCCGCTTAAAAGACCCGGGATCAGAGTGGAAAGGAAACGTGCGCTGGTAGTGTATTCCAGGCTTTCACCTATCGGCACAGGAAAGAAGAGCCAAACCGTTTTGTTCGGGACCGTATATTCATATTTTCGACTCTCAAACGGTGACTCCCTCAGGCCAGCACGTGTAGTCGTAAAGAGGAAGGGAGAAGATGTGACCAGTTGGAAGAGCTCGTCAGAACACTCTCCGTGATGTAGGCTCAAGAGGACTGCCATAGAGGCGACATCTCTTCTCAACTGCAGAGGCTCAAGAGACTGGGTGTCCTCAGGACACTCTATAATATATTTCGCAGGAGCGAACCTGGATCTTGTATAAAAGACACAGTTGCACAGAGGAGAACCGTCTCACCTAGTTTAATACACCGAGCTTCCGCAAGGCCGCCTTAGTGACGCTCTCGATGTAATCGTGCGGATTGAGATCCCGGCAAATGTCCATACCCGGGATACTGAGCCTATCCTGTAGTGGCAGTTCAGTGTTCTGAAGAGTAGGGAGGGGAAGAAATGGAGGCTCTTTCTTACAAAACGCACACGCCTGTGTTTTCTTGGCCCTGAACTCGCCAGATTCTCACAACTCCATTAAGAAGTGCGGCTCAAGACCCGGTTGAGCTCACCGATAAGCTCCTGTCGTTTTCCCTCAACGTCTGCTAGCTTGGCAGCAGGATATCCAAAATATCGCCAGTGTACCGTTCCTATCGTCTGCATAACAATGTATGTTGCCAAGGGCCAACATGTCATTGATATGCAGAAGGCATAGCGTAGGCGATAGGACGAAGCCCTGAGGTACAGGAGCTCCTGGAAGTCAGAAGCCGCACCGTAAAGAGAAACCTAATGCGGCGCTTGTGGAGGAAGGCAGCAACCCAGTTGTAGAGTTTGGGTGGCATACCAAATGCAGGAAGTTTGGAGAGAAGCGAGCGGTTCCAGACCCTATCGAAGGCCTTGGCAATGTCGAGGCTGATGGCCTCTCCATGCCTATCCATAGCCTCACCCCAAAGGTGTGTGACGTACGCTAGAATAAGAATATACTAGTAAGTACATAAACAAATGGGTATTTACCAAAAAAATATTAATTATTTTTGTACGGGGATGATATTTATATGAAAACGTCGAATAAATATAACTTTTCCTTACATAGTTTTGAAATGGTAATTAATATTTTTAAATATTAGATGAAATTCTTTTTTTATTTTTAGACGTAGGCCGCACTAAATATATAGCCGTATATAAATATATTCATTGTTTTTCGAAGAATTCTCCTTTACATTTTAAACATTTTTTCATCTGTTCGAACCACATTTCAAAACAATATGACCGTTGGTCTGGTTTGCATGTTTGTATTGGCATATTTTCAACGTGCTGATTGAACGCTGTCACTGCCTCTTTGGAGCTTGTATAAGTGAAGCCTCTCATCAAATCTTTAATTCTAGAAAAAACAAATAAATCATACAGTGCGAGGTCCGGAATTTGAGCTGGATGGGTCACGAGCTCTACTTTTTCAGAGGCCATAAATGTTTTTGTTTTATTGGCGGTGTGCACCACGACAATGCTTCTTCGCATTGTCGTGGAGCAAGAAGATGCGGCTTCTTGGTCTTCTTTCTCGTACTTTTTCAAAAACAGCGGGTAAGCAAATGGTGTACCACTGGGCATTAATACTTGTGCCCCCCCTGTTTCAACAGGACCCGTGTGCAAAAAAAAATGCAATATATTTTTTTTTCCGACGTTTCTCAATTTTGTCGGTCTGTTTTCGCTTCCAAACACCCATTCACAAGATTTTTGTTTTTCCTCTGGTTCAAAACAATAAATCGCCTATCCTCACGAGCCTGTTTTTGTTCTGAGGTCAGTTCATGGGCAACTCAACGACAACAAAGTTTTCTAACATTTAATTCTTCATGTAGAATTCTTTGAATTTGACTCATACCAATCCCCAATGTACCCGAATCGTCTCATAGTTTATCATCATAGTTTTTATCATTGTTTAACAGAACATTGGTTAAAAGATCATCAAATAATGTCAATAAATTATGAAAATTATTGTGTTGTTATCTCTTTCAGCCGAAAACGTATGATACTAACATATTAATATTAGTTAAAAATTCTATTAAATCAAAAGAACAAAAAGACATCATCGGGCTGTCTTATATGCGTCTACAGACCTCCAAGTTACCAGAATCTATCTTTGTTTGATTTTATAATGGAAGATGTGTTAAAGAAAATTAGTGCTAGTAGTAAGTCAATAATCATATGTGGTGATTTTAATATAAATTTACTAGAAAATAACTCAAATACTGTCAGATTATTAAGTCTATTTCGGTTTTCGGGATCAGCTGTAGGGGTAGCTGACCCGTTAAGTTGTTATTAGCTTACGTTGCTGTTTTTGTTGTTTGTGTGCGTGAGTATAAATTATGCATCGTATAAAAACGCGGTGTCGCGCAGATCGCGTTCCTTCGCCGCTTGGTATGCAGTGCGACTGGATGCATGCTCTCTTGATGTATTTTTAGGGCTTCACAGTACGCGGCATGTGTACGCCACACGATCATTTGATCTGTCAAATGTTTTCCATGTATCAACCCGTGTGACAGCTTCCTCTGCCTCTTGTATTGATAATATTTTTTTGTAACTGTGATTACCTTCACAAACAAATGTAAATAAGTTGCCATCAGATCACAGTGGACAAACAGTAACAATTTGCTCCTATATGCCTTTACAAAAAATTCAAATAATTTAGAGAAATTTAATAATTTTTTGGCCAGTTCATTGTGTTCAGAATTTTAATAATGTATGTGACCTAAATGAGTTTTACGCCGAGTTCTTCTCATTATTAAACACGCAATTTAATAACACTTTCCCAATAAAGACTAAAACTATTTGGTCAACGTTCTTATTTAGTGATTGGGCTACTCCAGGTATTCGTAAAAGCAGGGAAAACTTTTTGAACTCTATGGACTAAAACAACAAATGAATAACACAAGCTCTAATGAGTATGTTCATCTCCACAAAGGCCACAATGAAGAATTGAATTGAATTGAATGAGTATGTTTCAAAATATTCAAAAACTTTTAAAACTGTGTGCAAATTAGCTAAAGCGCTTTATATTAGCAATAAAATAAATTCAGCAGATGATAAAATAGAAACTACTTGGCAAATAATAAATAATGAAAGAGGTACAAAAAAACAGCGTAATACTGAATTTAATTTAGAGACTAAAAATGGTACCATCAACTCAGATGTAGAAGTAGCTCAGGAATTTGAAAACTTTTTAGCTAATATTCCTGTAAAAACTACTGAAACTTTAAATTCCACGCGTTCTGCTGCTTTACTCAGATAGAATGTAAAGTCATGCTCTTTGGAGTTTAGTTTTGAGCATACCAACCCCCAGGCTGTTATAAAAGCTTTTAAAGATCTAAAATTAAATCAACAGAAGATCTTATGCGAATGTTTGTAAAATTTTGTAGTGCTATTATCAAAAACATTGCGCCCTATTTAGCTTTCATATTTAACACCAGTGTAGACCAAAGAGTATTCCCTGATCTCTGTGAAACACAGTAAAGTAGTTCCCTTGTTCAAATCCGGCGATAGCAAAGATCCGAGCAATTGTAGGCCTGTGTCAATGTCACCAGTTCTCAGTAAAGTGTTTGAAAAGTTGATTCTTAACCAAATGTTACGTCACTTTAATAAAAATGCCATCTTTAATGAACAAAAATACGGTTTCACCAAAGTACGTTGTAAGACTGACGTTGGTGCTACACTAATAAAAATCATTTTTAACGCCTGGGAAGAAGCAAAGAATGCCTTTGGAATCTTTTGCGACCTCTCTAAAGCGTTCAATTGCGTAAACCACGAGACACTTCTGTTGAAACTGAAGCACTATGGAATTAGAAATGCAGCTCTTGATTTACTTAGTTCATACCTGAACAAGAGAAAAGTTCAAGTTCAAGTAAACGGCATAAACTCATTAGTGTTCAATATTGGGTCCATTCCTCTTTTTAGTGTATATTAATGATTTACCCTATTTACTTCTAAATCAACCGAAGATGGTGTTATTTGCAGATGACAGTAAACCTTCGTTACGTAACGCGTTACGGCGCCGGCGTCCCGAGACGAAGCAAAAACTAAATTAGGTAATTTGTTTTATTTGAGGCCATCAACCGAAGTACATTCGAAATATCGTTTGTTTTTTTTCGTTGTGTAAGCCAAGTAAAGTTGTGATCGGTATCGCTATCTAAACTAGATAAAACAAAAAAAAATACGATTTGTTTAAATCTAGCCTCATTGACTTTGATACTGGCGCATATGATATATTTGCAGTTTCTTACCTAGTCTCATCTTGCACTAATAATAATAAACACTTTTTATTATGCAATAAAAAAAATAAAAATATCAGAACAAGTACACATTATCAAGAAAATGCACAATAGGCGGCCTTATCGCTAACAGCAATTTCTTCCCGGCAACCTTTGGATCGACAGGAGTGACAAAAGAGAATATAGTCGTATCTTAAACGTATAATGTATAATAATCAGTACTTGCGTACATCCATATATATAGAGATATATAACCATAGGTAGGTTAGCCATATAAACATATATATAGGCACATAAAATTACCCATAAAAATAAAAAACTGTTCGCTTTCTGACATTGTGAGGATCTCGTATCATTTTATTTTGGATATAGTGGATCTACCATTTCAGGCAGCAGACAATTCATATAAAAAGAGACTAATTTAGGTTCCATCTCCTTACTCCAAAATTCGTCATCTTTTTCCAATACTTCTATTTTGAGTTTTTTATCTCAATACCATACGGAAAACGGCATTTTGCTTTTTTCCTATATGCATCAACTTTGAGCTTGATAATACCAGTCAGATTTTTTGCTTAATGCTTATTTGATAATATAGGCACGTCAAATGCCTGTTTTCATTATTTGATCTTTTATTGTTACTACTTTCAATAAGACATATACAATCAGACCTTAAAAAATCATCATAAATTGACGTATATAAGAGATTCGATTATAACACAAAAATATAATAAACTTCAATTATGACAAATAACACTTTATACGTAAGGAAAGCAGCTACGAGCTAACTTATACTTTATCAATTTTAAAGCGAAAAAAGTCAACATTCAAAACGGAACTTGAAACCGCGGCGGTCCCTTTTACAGAACATTACTCTGCCTACTGAGCTGTCGAAGGCGTATGAAGACGAGAATGTTAACTATCTAGGACATGTCCAGGAAGGTCATTTGGCCGAGTATCTCCCCATGGAAAGGGAGTCACGGGTTTAAATCCCGTCCTAGATATTGACTTTTTTGGATTTACATAAATTTATAAGAAAAAGTTGGCATACTGTTACTTCAAAATTCGTTCAATTACAGTAAATTATATTATTATTTTCGGGATCAGCTGTTGGGGTAGCTGACCCGATATGTTTTTAAAGTAGTACTTTTCCTACGTCTGTGCCAGCTGGCTGATTGAGGTGAGGATATCTACTTAGCCGGCCAGGCTGTATAAGCCGTCGAACCGTAAGGAGCAAGGAAAGGTGCTTATGTTAGCCGGCCAGACTGGTTAGTCGTTGAACCGTAGCTACTGAAGTGAAACACCAGGGAATGGTTGGAATCGCCTTATATTTAAAGTTAAAGAGTTAGTTTAAGAGTTACTTAAGTAAAAGAGTGCCAGTTATATTTATATTTTTGACCATTAAGTAACGTAGTTACTTTACCGCACAATATATGGATTAACCAATAAAATTTCTTATTCTATATTTACAATATTTAATGTGTAGGCAACCAATCACCTTACGTTGCTGTATTCGTTGTCTGTTTGCGTGAGTATAAATTATGCATCGTATAAAAACGCGGTGTCGCGCGGATCGCGTACAAACAACCGCGAAAGAGTGTCTTTGAACTTCAAAGAGTGTTTCGGACTGTCGTGGCGAACGGACGTGCTTGCGCTCCGACTTCCATTGTACGGGCGCCCCTAACACTGCTTATTTTAATATTTAATATTTGTTAAATATTAACTTGTACTTGTACATTCGGAGGCGAATACCTTCCCCGAGAGGGCCAGCGTGTAAACCTTCGCGCGGCAAACATGCCAAGGCGCCACGAGAACGGATCCACCAGCAGCAAGAAAACCAGCAGCGAAGAGAAAGGCTCGACCGACGCAGCGCTACAGGACCAGCCACAAAAATACCAGCGACCTGAGTATTTTCAACTCCCTTCGAGAGAAGGAGGAGGAGGCCTACTTCCGAGTAATGGAAGTACATATTGGCGACAAGAAAAAGGAGGACCTCACTGCGCAGGATGTACATATCCGGACAGCTGTGTGGTCAGCACTGCCGCCTACCGCAACGCCTATACCAGGCAAACGGAGGCGGGAAGAAGACCCGGAGCCGCAAACGGCGAAGTGGACAACCATAGAGGCTTCCCTAAAGTCGGACTCCGAGGAAGGGGATAGCGAGGAGATGGACGTCCAAGTCCTCTCCACCTCGCCCGAACCGACTCCAGTAACACTGGAAGTCGAACGGGCACCTACGCCTACACCCAGGCCAAGGACAGCAGCAGCTGTACTTGCCGCACCACCACCCCAGAAACCCATAACAACTCAGAGGCCCATAACAACACAAGGCCCCTCCAAGGCGGCCACTACCCAGACGTCCACAAGGAGACAACCATTCCTTGTAGTGGACCGTCTGGAGAACTGGACGACTCAGATAAAGGAAATGACCGCCAAAATCGGTCACCCACCCAGCGTGAGGCCCTTTGGGAAGGGATTTAAATTCACTCCCAAAGATGACGCCGAATTCCGAGTCATTCAGGCTCACCTGGATGACCTCTGACAGGACAAGGTGCCTTATTACGCCATCGCCCCACCGCACCAGAAGCCCCTGAAAATGGCTATCCGGGGCTTACCCGCTGACACTCCCACAGAGGAAATAGTGGAGGACTTGACTAGCAAGGGAGTGCCAGTCAAGTTCGCGAAGCATATCCGTGCTCGCACTAGCAGACCCGGATGCATCTTCTTCGCAGAAGTGGAGAAGAGCCCGACCGCAGCCAAGGCCTACAACATTGACGAGGTCTTGCTCATGCCAGGCGTCATCATAGAGGCCTGGAGGGAGGAAATTACTCTCTCAATGCCACTGCTGGCAAGGCTTCCGCCACTGTTCACAGAACTGTCACAGGCGCCTGTGTGCGATGCGGTGGTGAGCACCAGGCGCACAACTGCCCTCGACCAAAAGAGGAGCCACCCACGTGTGCCAACTGCCAAGGCCCACACCCAGCCTGCAGTGCGGCATGCCCCATCTACAAGCGGGAAGCCCGCAACAAGAAGGCGGGACTCATGCCGAGAACTTGCCCGCCCAAGGTCATCGACCAACCAAACGTGGTCGTCGACTCGGCACCCACCACGCTGATGGCCGAAGCAAACCCTGGGTCAAGCTCCACTACAAAGAGGAGAAGGCACCGAAAAAAGAAGTCGGCCCAGGAGAAGCCACACAGCAGCCCACCCGCCAAGGACCCGGAGAGGGACTAACTCGCCGCCTTACTCATGCTGTGCATGCATGCATGTTAAGGCATGCGAGATAAACACAACAGGACTGCTGCAAACACTCTCCACCAATGGATAAGCCGCTCAGGGTGATTCATTGGAACGCGGAGACACTGAAATCCAAGATAGGCCTACTACGCCTATTTCTCAAGGAACAGCGGGTCGATATCATGCTGATAAGCGAGACCTACCTGAAGGCCAACAGGCCACTCAAGATCCCAGGGTACATTGTCTACCGCCAAGATGAGGTCTCGCCAAGAGGCGAAGCATATCGTGGACTCGCTATCCTAGTGAAGAGGACAGTAGTGCATCAACCCGTCGAACCGAAGAGACTCGATACCATGTATGCGCTTGGTATCGATGTCCAAATCGGCAGGCGGGAGATGCGCACCTACGCGGCCTATCGAGCTCCGAATCAGAGAGCCCGCGTCGATGAACTTCGGAGCCTTCTCCAACATACGACGCCGACCATAATCGCGGGAGACCTGAACGCAAAGCACCAACCAACCACCTGTTTGTATGCTCTCAACGCGCTGCGAATGCACGGCATAATACGGATTCCATACAACGCTGGCGAACTCAAGATGACTGCGCACCAAGGTTTGGTAAATCAAGATTTTGGTGCGCTGATGTTGGAGAGGTCCCTACCTTCAAGATTGCCGAGGCGGCGAGAAGTGATATCATCTCTAACGTACACGCATACACTAGCCTTAGGAATAAAGGAGTGTTCCAGTCCGTACCCAGGTTAGCAGAGGTAGGGTGTGTCCGCTGGATATGATATCTGCGTCTCGGTTAAAAAGAACAAGGCCGGCTTTGCTGTCTCAAGGTGGTGGTGGACAGTGTCGAGGTTAGAATGTAAGCCCCTGATGTTACAAAAACCCACGGTAAACGTGACAGGGGATGCCATGGTATGCCTTCTCTTGCCCCGAGCAGATTTTGAGAGCGCAGTTGAGCCCCCCCCAGAGTACGAGGGGCAGCTTGGGCGTCTACGCTCAGGTATAATCCGTACTGAGGGTGGACGTCCAGAGGGGGATTCTCCAACGCTAGCGCTGGTACCCCCCTGGGGTATCCTTTTTGTTAACAGCGCTATCATTAGGGGCGCCCGAGTTACGTTTTAAAAATCCGAGCATTTGAGCTGCTTTTGTGACAGACTTGTTAATGTGCGAGGTGAATTTAAGTTGACTGTCAACTATCACGCCAAGATCTCGGATTTCGTTAACTTCTGCCAGTGCTGTACCATCAAGCTTATATTCCGTAGCAAGTTGCTTTCTTTTTCTAGTGAATTTAATGTGAAAGCATTTACTTGCGTTGAGCGTCATACTGTTACAGCGACACCATTGTAGGATCGCATCTAGGTCACTTTGCAATTGGCGAGAGTCGACAACAGAATTTATGGTTTTGTATATCTTGAGATCATCGGCAAATAGTGACACCTTACAGTGTCTCATTTTATCGACTATGTCGTTAATAAAGATTATGAAAAGAAGGGGACCCGAATGCGATCCCTGGGGCATACCGGTATTTGCAAAATAAGTTTTCGAGTTAAATCCATTTACAGACACCGACTGAGGTCTCTGCTGCAAATAAGACTCGAACCATTTCAAAAGTGGGCCATCCACACCGAATCCATATAATTTCCTCAAGAGAATTGAATGGTTAACTCGATCAAAAGCACTGCTAAAGTCGGTGTAGATGGCGTCAACCTTCTATATACATATATATAAAATTCTTCTAAGAGATCATCCACTAATTTGTAAAATTTAAGCAGCATTGAGTTAACATTTTCACAGCCCGATAACTTTGTTTGCCAATCAACACCTTTCAGATTTTTAACTATGGATGGATAATCTGCTCTATAGAAGTTATATCTAGGCTTGCATTTGGGCTTAAGATAGACAACTTTATTGTGAGGTAAATTCAACAGTAGATTAGGATGCTGTTTATAGCATTTGCACAGCTCGCTCGAAGGGCTCACAACGTATGCATCTTGGCAGCTAGTTATAACTAAATCTAAAAACCTGTTGTCACTGTTTGCAATTGCATTGACTTGAAAGAGATTGTTTATGAAAATAAAGTCAGTAATAGAATGTCCCAGAGGAGAGTTATGGTTTGAGGGTACCATATAATTATCATCTTTATAAGGGTCCCAATTAATAAAACCCAAGTTAAAATCAACTAAAATAACAAGATCATCGGCCCGATCGGCAATATTATCTGCGTTATCTAAAAAATACTTAAGAGTTTCAGTTTTAACTGGTGGAGGTAGATATACAACGCATATAGCAAGCTTCCTAGTACTTGAGCCAATGTTAATCTGCAAAGTGACCCACAAATCCTCCACATTTGTTTCCCAACTCTTGACACGAGCAGACGGTATGTCTCTAGAAACGGCCAAAAGCACCCCACCGCCGTCCATTTTAAAATTACTACTGCTTGATCGGTCCCTGCGATAAACGACGTATCTATCATCGATCAATTCGTGATTAGAAATATTTGATTTGAGCCAGGTTTCAATAAATGCAATAATCTTATAATTCGATATCAGAATATTTTGAAAAACCTCGTTAGTCTTAGTTCTAAGGCCCTGCACATTCTGGTAGTATATGTCAAGCATTGCAATCATCAAATACACCAATTCATTATTAGCAAAATACATTAACAACTTATACTAAAAGCTTAAGACTATCCACATTATTAATTGCTATAGCTTGATGTTCCACTGTTTTCCGAGCAAAAATTCGTCCATTTTTTTTTTTATTTGTAAGCCTACCATAATGACTCCACTTTGCCTGATGGTAAGCAATAAATGGAGTCCAAGTTGCGAACCCATACAAATTTATAAGACATTTCTCGGGCTTTTATACGAGTTGCAGCGTGGAGTGATTTAAGTGCCGTAGTCAAATGTTCCGAAACGTAGACAGGGCTTACAGTTTCTCCAAAGAGAAGATGCTGTGTACAAAGCTTCTTCTCGGGATCCTTATGATTAAATTTACTGACCGCGGCCAAGATGCTATCACGGGAACGAGGACTACGCAGCTTAACAATCACTGGCCGAGGACGTGGATTGTCATTGCTAATTTTTGCAACTCTGACAGCATGTTGGATATCTTCGTTAGTAAGCGGATTTTCAATTACTTTGGATAGTTGAATGAGGGTAGTGACCAAATTCTCAGATCGACTTTCCGGGATACCATTTATTTAAATATTTGAATCTCTCAAATGTAGTTCAACAACGTTCAGCCTAGCAGTGAGATCTCTAATGGTTGTTTTAAGCCTCTCGTTATCACATTTTAGTTCGGTGTTAATAGCAGTTTCACTTTCGAATTTAGATTTCATCTCTTCATACTTTGTGCTCATAAATTCAAGAGAGTCTCGGAAACCATCTATTTTGTCGAGCACATTATTAAACTCGGTCGCTACAATTTTTTTAATGGTGGTGTTCAAAGCGGTACAGATTTACTGTTTCAGAATCTCACGTAGCTTATTTTCAGTGACATAACTAGGTTCCAGGAGTTGTGGCGATCGCGGTTGCGGCTCAAGAGATGGTTGCGGTTGCAATTTCGGCGGCGATGATTGCGTTGCTGCTTTCTGCGATGGCTTTGGCGGTAATTTCTTCTGCTGTTGGTTCTGCAGTGGCCTCTGCGATGGTTTCGGCGGTGATTTCGTGGGCGAACAGTGACATTGGATTGTCCCTGTACATCTTCTTCTTGACTTTTTGCGTCCGAGCATGGAGTCGAACGTACAGGAGTGTTAATGTTGCCCGTTTTTGGCTCCTTGCTGCAGCATTCAGGACACTTCCATGACGCTTTATGTTTAGCGTCCATTAGCTCATAATCAGAGGAGGCAACATTTGCACAAACAAGGTCATATATAGCCTTGCATCTGAAGCATCCAAGACAAGGGTCGTTGTCGAGAACATTACGACATCCAGAACATTCACCAATCGATGTCATTGTGGTTCGGTTGTTGAAAAATAACGATATATAATGTAAAAATAAAAGGAATAAAATGAAGAAAAAAAAGAAAGAAAAGAGAAAAAAAAAGTCAATCTTGATACTGGGATTCGAACCCGCGCCACACTGCGCTACTACTATGACCTAGCTGTTTCTAAGAATGGGCTATAAGTATATTACAAACATTGGCGAAATACAGTTCTGGTTCTATCAAATTTATATGTATAAACAATGAAGTGATAGGGTAGATTCAAAAATTTAATTATTTGCTCTATCACTATCACTTGATCTATCTCACTCTTTTATTGATTTTAGTCAATCATCACTATTATTTTGCACACAAATGTTGAAGTTAGCCACAATTTATCAATTATTCAACAATACACACAGTTTCAAAGCTCGATATTACACTGTATTTTCTTCCAATAATGGTTCAAAAGGATTTTTTTTTGTTTTTTGTTTTTTTGTCTTTTATTATTATTTACACTCTATAGTTTAGGTGGATAACAGTTGTATGAAAACTTCGTGTTTGGTACACCACATTTACGCAACTTTTAATTTAAATAACGCGACAACAGATTTATCGTATTTTTTTAAACACAGAGCCGATTGTTACGTGCTGGCAGCGCCATCAATCTACTGGTATGCATAACTATGAAATCGCTGGCCCCAGAGAACCCACTAGATTGGAACCAGCGGGCCATAGTGATAGCGTACTGGACATCATAGTGTTCAAAGGACTAAGAGCAGATCTGGCACAGGAAGTGCTCGAGGCCCTACCATCGGACCACAGGCCGGTGCTACTTGTGTTCAGGGAGCCCGCGGCTACGGTCAGCCCACCGAAGCCCACAGTCCACGCAGACTGGAGGGCTTACCAAGAATCCCTAGCGGGTTACAGCCGCCCTAAGGTTGTAAAAACGCCAGTGGAAGTCGATGAAGCCGCCGAAGAAATCACCGGAGCTATCCAAGCCGCACTTCGAATCTCCTCGAGCACTAGACCGAGCAGCGAGCGACAGAACCCTCTGACCGCTCGGCTCCGTAAAGTGCTCGAGGAGAAGCGATAGGCTAAGAAGCTCTGGCAGAGAACTCGGCACCCCCGAGACAAGACCCGATACAACCGCCTCACCAACTCGTTCAAGGCTGCTCTTTGGGAGCACAGAGGTGACGCATGGGAGAACTTTCTCATAGATATCGAGGACGAACAGCCCTCTGTACACCGACTCTGCAGGCAACTGACTACAGAACTAAACCCCACGCACCCCCTGTTCGCTGAGGACGGGCAAATACGCTACAAAGCGCAAGACTGTGCCGAGATCATCGCGAGCAGCCTCGAAAAACAGTTCACACCTCACGACAATCAAGACGAGGACCACACTCGAGAGATAGAGGCGGCAACCCATCTCTACCTCTCGAGGCCCCTCGCCCAGTCTGAGGGTGAACTGCTCGTAACACCGAGCGAGGTTGCTGCGACGATCAGGAAAACCAACCCACGAAAAGCACCTGGTGAAGACGGAATACCGAACACTGCACTGCTGCGACTTCCATTGAAATCACTTATAGCGTTGACACAACTGTTCAACGGTATCCTGAGGACCGGCCACTTCCCTAACATCTGGAAGCGGGGTCGGGTTATCGTACTTCCGAAGCCCGGCAAGGACCTCAGAAAACCGGAGAACTACCGACCCATCACACTCCTCTCGATGACGATGGCCCGAGCAATTTGGATTTCGTCAGGAGCACTCCACCACGAGAGTCGAAAAGTAGTCGCGATCATCGCATCGTTCCTGACCCAGAGAACCTTCCGTGTGGCTATAGAGGATACCAAATCCAAACCATCAGAGCCGGGAGGGCCGCAAGGGAGCTGTCTGTCACCGGCCTTGTACGCCCACTACACGGATGACATCCCTGTAGTCGGAGACGTCAAGCTGGCACTGTTTGCAGACGATGCCGCGTACTTGTCAAGTTCACCAGTTTGTTATTCAAATACATTAAATGTTCTTACTTATCAACGTAATTCGCTGAAACAGAAACTAGATTATGGAATTGTGAAGGCGTCTCCAACAACTTTCCCTGTTCAGGCGGACATTGGACTTTGTCTGTTGAAATTTGTTTTCCTTTGTTTTCGAAAGATATTATTTACTTATTAGTCATTATTCGAATAAAACATCTTAAACAATTTAAATATATACATATATATATATAGGATAGCTATATACACAACTGATATACTACCTAATTATAATATTATTATACAATTTTAATTTATAGGTAAAATAGAATAAATAAATAATAAATAATCAAAACGCCTCCATAGCTTCCTCTGTTCTCCTTATGATTATTGTAAAAGGCTGACCTTGAAGCCGCGCACAGTAATTTATAAAAAAAAAATGTTGTTTTTTTTTCCCATTGTATGGAAATACGTAATTATATGAATTTTATTTACAATAACTCCTAAACAAAGTACTTATTGAACGTGCGCGTGAGCACAACAGATCCTCTCATATCGGCGCACAGCGAGTTATTAAAAACGGTTCAAGCCGTTTTGTACTAAACGTTAAAATTCCGGCAATTAAGTTGAATATCGTGTGCTCTCTTTGATCATGTTCAATCACGAAATTAAATGGGGTAAGTCTCAAATGTTATTTTGGTTATAACTAAAGTAATAATTGATTTAGAGAAAAAATATCTTGTGACTACATAATAAATTATATTTTCTTACTCTGAATACTTATTTTAGACATAAAAGCCCAGTGATGTTGCTTCTATTTCAATAATCTTCAGAAAAAGGACATGATTTTAGATCGAATCGAGCGAAACTGTTTCAATTACGTAACTATCTTGTAAATGGATAGAAAAAGAACCAATAAATCATATATTGATTTCATTGTATGCCTGACTGTTGCAGAATATTAATGTAAACTAACAACATTTAGGGAGCCTGCTCTTAAGAGCCTCTTTTTAAATTCAGAATAATGTAATTAACCAGCTGTCATACTGCTCTCATTTTATTGTATACTTGCTAAATTTTATATGTATAATATCATGTAATTAATATTAGATTATTAATTTTCATATATATATATGTATATAGATATATATATACATGTGCGTATGCATTATTGTATATACTACATATGTATTCGCATTAATGGGTAAATATGTATATATATTTAGTTATATATAATTATGATGATATATGCTGTACACCTCAGCTATCCACTCTCTCTTGACACTAAATCCATCCAAGGTTGTCTGGTAGAGATCGCTTTTAGCGATAAAAAAAATAAGCCCATTGTACAATACGTTAATGTTTAATTAAGATCTATTGTAATTCCTATAGTGTACAACAAAGAATATTCTAATCTAATCTTATCTAAAATATAATAATAGTTGGTACAGTTTGTACACATTGGTATAAGTCTTATGATCTAAAGTGAAATAAATAAAATAAAATATAAAAGTTGTATATTTGGCGCCCTTATCGCGATTAGCGATCTCTTCCAGGCGACCACTAGATGGAAAGGGAGATTAATAATAAAAAAATATATATTAAAAAAACAAAGACCCGACTGCGTCAATATCTGCTCAGGGAAACTTTTGTAAGCCATTCCTTCCACCTGTGCACATAGGAAATAATTCGTTGGCAAACGACACTAAAGAAAAAGCCGATCTTCTGGGCAAACTCTTTGCGTCCAACTTAACCCGACGGGGACGGGGAAGAGTGCGTTTACCCCGTCACCGGCTTGACACCTTGGCGTTGCGTAGAGAAGTAGCTTCACTCTGCATCCTCTATCGCTTGTATCATGGGGAGTGCTCAGAGGAATTGTTCGGACTTATACCGGCTGCAGGTTTCCCCCATCGTCCTACGCGACAAAATATCCATCCCCATCACTTGGAAGATTGGCACTCCACCACTGTGCGCTTCTCGAGAAGCTTTTTGCCTCGCTCAACCAGCCTATGGAACAAATTGTCACCTGCCGTATTTCCGGACCGATACGACCTTCAAACCTTCAAGAAAAGAGCGTACTCCTACCTAAAAGGCCGGCAACGCACTTGCGATTCTTGAGTTGCTTGAGTCACTTACCATTAGGTGAACCGTCTGCTCGTTTTGCACCCGATCGCATAAAAAAACTGCAATCAGTGTTTGTGAACACTATCAACTAAGATTATTCAAAACCAAAATAAAATATTCAAATTAAAATCTTGTTTCTATCTTTTCTGTTCTTTAATGAATTTAATAAAGATGGCAGATATCGGGCTTTTTGTTTTTTAATATATTTTTTTTATTTCCATCTTTTTAGTTTTCAAGTACACATACACAAAAATGTATATTTCTAATAATTAGTAAGGATTAGTATGGTGGTAAAACTTTTTCTCCCGTTTGTCTCTGTGATATGTTATATGTTACTCATCTTCACAGACAGGACTTGGGTTTCCCCTCTCTCTCTTCCCCTTCCTCTCCCTTTCTCCCCCTCCCCCTCCCTTCTCCCCTCTCCTTACCTTAAAACACAATTATAACGTAACAGTTGTCGGTATTTTTTTTTAGGCAGGATATAGGTTGAATCCTGTTTTACCCGTTCCCGCGTGAATACCGAGATAATAAAAAGTATCATGTGTTAATCCAGATTATGAACTACATGTGTGCCTTGCAAAACCCGTTAAGCCGTTTTAAAGTAAAGAAGTAAAAACTAACACTTTCGCATTTATATTATTAGTGTGAAGTGTGGTGTGATTTATTAGCATTTCATATTCCAAACTCCCATAAAACATATAAGTTATATATATATTCGTAATCACCGTTAAAAATCTTTATTTTGTTACCACTCGATGTATTTTGAAAACATTAATTGTTTTTTAGATTACGTTTTTTACACGTATAGCATTACAAACGTATAGCTTGCACTGTAAATGACTTGTCCATAAAAGAATGCTTCGGAATTTTTAAAGTCAAGTTCTCCAACGATCTTAAGGACCTTGAATACGTATTATGTAAGAATTTGAAGCGTTCTTTTAAATAATGAGGAGATATTTACAGGTACAAACTGGTAGTTACGAAATATGCCAATTGCCATCGAAGATACGTTCGATGTACTCAGTAGGTTTTTAAATTGCATAGCATTCTCCACCATTAACTAATTAGGGTATCACTCGTGGATAGAGTCACACCTAAATTTTCCGTTCTGACAGTATGTTAACATGTAACATAAAATGAACATTTACGTAATTAAGTTTCTTGAACAAAACGTGGAAACTACATTCTTATTATTAGGGAATGTAATTCGCGTACATATATGAGGTAAAAATAGCAATAATGTCTATAGTTCTTTTACCACGTCTAATACCCAAACTCATTTTTTTTTATTTTCAACGATTTTTACAAAACTGAGGGCGTTATAATGAAGCTCCAGAACGACTTTTATTTGGTTTAAAAATCGGAATGATGTCCTGTATTTTCCAAGGCAACGGAATAGATCCAGAAATCATAATCGAATTTATTAATTCTAAAAAATACAATAACGACTCTTCACTAAATTTAGCTCAATTTAGTTAGTATCAAAAATTCCATCACAACCTGCTGTCGAATTACGAACATAAGATAGAATAATACGAATATAAGACAACACTCACACTCACAGGGTACGTTATGATAATATATACATATATAGAATTTATTATACATATATTTTGACATGGGTTGACCCATGCTTGGGCACGAATGGGCCGACTCGACCGGTGCGATACCACGGCCTCACAGAAAACCGGTTCTGAAGCAACAATTGCGTTGCATTTCCCCGAAATGAGTAAGGTTTCCGGAGGCCCAACTCCCCTCTCCTCTTTCCTCTCCCCGCATCCCCCTCTCCTCTTACCCATCTCCTTTTTCCTTCCTATCTTTTTCGCCCTCCGCGCAACCCCCCATCCCTCATCATCCTCAAAGGCGGGCAGCGCACTTGCGACGCAGTTACAGGTTTCCATGGGCGGAGGTTGTCACTTACAATTAGGTGGCCGGTCTGTTCGTCTGTCCCCTATAGTATAACAAAAAAATATCCGGAACTGAAGGTGAAGCTAATTTATCCAAGAAATTATTAGTTAAGGAAGAAGGTACAAAAATAAATGTAGTATCAATAAAACCAGATCTAAATCTCCGAATATTTAAATTTCGTTTTTTAAAAAGTTTTAGAAAGATATTCAATATTCTAAAATCAAATTAAAAAGAAAAAGTTTGTATTATCACATAATACAAAAAAACTTTTTAGAAAGTTGATTTTAGATGTCAACATATTATTATGTTATCAAAGTATGTTTATATGTAGCTTACCATCCAAAGTGACTCCCAAATCTCTTATACTCGTGTTACTATTTCAAGGTGCAACGCCACCTTACATATTATTTGTCACTACAATTTTAATTTTCTTTGTGAAGGTGATGCTTTTTCATTTATATGTTTTAATATCTAGTCTATTTTTAGTACAATATGTGAAAAAACTTTCTAAATCAGACTTGAACTTGAAAAGGTAATTTGCGATCTCAATTACATGGTACATTCTAAGCGTATTTTAAAAGGACAAAAGCGTTTTTCTCATGGACCATCTCTGTACGCAAGACTAGTTGAACCATCCCAGAATGTGTTCCTAAGGATACAACTAAGCACAACTGATTTAATATAACTATTTCTTTTGTTACAAATACAGCTCTAGCAAGGTTTATGTAAGGTAAGCTACGCAAAGCGAGTGCAATTGTGATTAGTTGGTGTGTATCTAGGAACTAATATTAATTGAAAATTGTTTAGTTGAGTCAATGGAAATGATTTAAAAAAAATCCCTTATGACACAACTAGCTGTGCATACATAGTTGGTTAATTACCAGCTCTTGATTACAAAAAGAAAAACATAGATAACACATATGCTTATGCCATTTATAAATAAGATTAACATTAAAGGACCTGAAGTGGACCTCTGTAGAATGCAATATAATATAATATTATCCACTCCATCGAAAGCTTCCGAAATTCTGTATCACAAATTACCTTGCTTGATAGTACCTAGCCCTTCAAACAAATAGGTGGTATAAATTAATAAATTAGTAGTAGTGGACCTTCGTTGCATGGGTTCATGTTCTTGTGGAACGATCGGGTTGTACACAAGGCATATATATCGATAAGCTTTTGTAAACCTTAGACAGACCGGATATAATAGGTATAGGACGGTAATAAGCTGGAATAATACATGCATATTTCTAAACAGAAAACTCCTTTGAAGAAATATAATAGTAAACAGCGTTGAAACGGTTGATTTGAGAATGGGAGGTATATCTTCTCCGGAGCCAATGGATTGATTATTAATGTAAATGTATGTAGTTTCTTAGTTTCAATTTAAATCGTTGAAATGTTATATAAAATTTATTCCAGTTAAACTCAAATGTGAACATTAATTTCGATCTTATTTTTAGGGACTAAGTAGGGACACATTTAGGTGTGTACGAGTTAAGCTGTACAATGCTTTTTTTATAGGTCCTACTTATTTAAGGTTGAACGGCATTATTAGGTATTAAGATATTCAATATAACATTGTAATATTTAGTAGGAATAATCCAGCAAGCAAGATGGTTGTCTACTCATTTAACATGACCTTTTAACATTCCAAAACACACCGATCCCAATGGTGTGGTGGGGTGTGTCAGCCTCACCTATGTTGGGTATTTATAACCGACTTTTTACAAATCATATATTTAGTCGATCAACTATGTTGTGCATACCTAGCTTTAAAAATGTGCAGTGTTATGCAAAAATTCCTTAAAGTATCTGGTATTGCAAAATAAAATTGAAAATGAAATATGTAATTTATATTATATTCCGATTTTTTGCCCGCAATTTAGGTGTAGTATACGCAGAGTCATATTTTATTAAGTGCTGTTTATTTCGACTTCATATTTAACAATATCTGTAAAGCTACTTCTTGTTTCTTTTTTGTTTTACAGTCGATTAGCGCACCATGTGGTAGTTCTATGACCCCAACAATTTTTGACTTCTTCTTACTTGAAGATTGTCCACATGAAGATGATGCCTAAAATTGTTATTCAATTGTTAATAACATAAGATGACCTAAAAGTATACCTGACTTGATGACCTAAAAAGTCATTGTTTAAAAGATGTATTTAATTAGTACCTATACCGTATACGATCAGTTGACCAGATTTTGCGGACACCAACAATACATATAGGTATATAACTATGATAACATCTAAATTGGGATCAAATAATTTCGTAATATTAAAAAATCTACAAAATCTACAATTTCTACTTAATATATAACTAAATGCACTAAACTATTCCACCGCCATTGATCTTGTCGATTTCGTCCTGAGTAATAGATACTCTCCTATATTTCTTCGGTATTTTAATATCTGGTAAGGGGCACGTGCTCAGTTCTGCTATGGGTATCTGCAACAAACGCTTGCATTTAATGAAATATAGATGTTCCAGTTTTTAACGTGGTCATTAATTATCGTGGTAGAGCCATCCTTAGGCACCAATGGGTCGGCTCGATCGGTGAGCTACCACGGTCTCACAGAAGACCGGTTGTAGACTGTGGGTTGCATTACCGCGAAATTAATGAGGTTTTCGGACGGCCAACTCCTCTTTCCCATTCCCTCATCCCATCTCTCCTCTTCCCACCATTCCTATTTCTCCTTCCCGCATCCCCCCATACCTCATCACTCTAAAAGATGGGATGGACAGTGGTTTTCACTTGCCATCAGATGACCCGTCTGTTCGACTGTCCTCCTATATAATAAAAAAACAACTATGGTGGGTTTGCTTAGGGTCATTGTGAAACAATTGTAACTTATATAATTTTTAATATCACTTTCGTCGGTAATTTAATTAACTGTGTATTGTTTCTGATGCTTCCTATCAGACGATGTTGCAGAATTAGTAATAGGTTGTCTTATCATTGTAATATCAATCTCTCAGGATACTATAGCCCAGGCCACGAGAGGACTGAATACTAGAGCCTATTGAGAGGTGTTGGGGTGCGCGGCAGGTCTTTTATTAGTTATTCTAATAATTACACAAGTAACGGATTCTTATTTGACATACATATAGGTATATGATAACAAGTGATGTATGTGAGAGCTTTAGGATGAACGCAGATCAATAGATGTACCTACTAAGATAGAAAATTGAATTTTTGTTTTGCTTAGAAATGGCTCGTATTTGTTTTGTGCTTGTATTACCTAAGGATTCTACATAAGATATAATTGCTTCCTAGCAGCTATGAAGCAATTATGTAAAAATAATTAATTTATATTGTAAGTACCTATATTTCAAGTTAAAAGATAGAGAATTTCAATAGAAATAATTAGGAAATGCTATGTTTCTACATGTGGTGACAGGTATAATAATTATATACATACATAACAGATACTGGGCGATGCAGATGCCGAAGGAGCTTTACCAGGAGCACCACTAGTTCGTCCTAACTCACCCTTAATAAATTTTATAACAGGGTTGCGAAAGAATGTCATACTCAACTTCACCATGCTATGCTTCCTTTTTTAGAAATCAGTTAGTTAATGTGCATATCCTAAAGGTTTTTTGGTCTTAGTCTTTATTTGTGTTATGTTACAAAATATATTAGACATCCGTTGACAGATGATAAGCAGGTATGCATAAAAAAAACATATTTTTAAATATTTTTGAGGTAAGTTGTCATACTGAAAGAGTATCAAATACTACATTAGGTTATAAACTTAGTATAAGTTAGACCCTTACTTATAATAAATCATAAACTGCTATACAAAGGAAGGTACTCCTTGGTAAAGCATTTTATGATTTACTACGTACATTTAGTTTTACCTGTTTACAAATACTAAACGTTCCCCATACCTGCATTGATCATCACTTTCACTGCTCTGATCCTTAAGGTCGCATCATGATGTATTATTAGTTCTTTCGCAAAAGAATCCTCTGTAATTTGTAATTTTAAGAAAAATCTCTAATCTGTGAGGTCTGTATTCTGCAACTGGGTTATTTCTAAACTATGTCTTTTTCTTTAGCCTTTTATGGTTGTCATTTAAGCTATCGGGAATTTAATTGGCTTTGTATTTCTTACATAATAGGTTTGCCCGCTAAATAGTACATTTGTCGCCAAAATGTAGTCGCCAAACAATATAAAATAAATTTACCAATAAATCACCTGAAGTCTTCGAAAAAAAAACTCAGGAAAAATCTAAATGTAATAATTGAATAATCAGCGCTGGTTTTTCCTTTCCTTTTCCTTTTTTTTTTGGCCGATCAGCACGTTTTTTGCTTCTGGTTGGTCAGCTTTAAGCGAATGGCGGTTAGCCATAATATATTGTACATATAATCTTTCCAAGCATCCAGTCAAAACTGCTCGATAGATCCACTTTCCATTTGCTAAACATTTGGACTTTGTTATCAACAAAATGAGTCATTGCATTCTAAAAGTTTTGTGTAGGTCAGCCTTACCAGCCGGTACTTCGTGTTTTAAAGTATCGTCACTGTACGTGAGTATTACTTCTAAACAACTTTGCCCATTGGTAGGCTTCTGATTCCATCCATTACAAACTCAGGAGCAACACCAAAAATCGAGACAGACAAACGTTCACGAAGCGTGTATTTATTTTTTAATACTCGGTTATGTGATTCTAAAGTATTATTAATCGCTGGTGAACCCATGTGAGCCCCAAATACTAGTTACGGTTTTGTATGAGCCATTGCTCCTTAAAATATTTAATAAAATCAGTCTCATTCTAACATTGAAGGTTTCTGAATCATTCACTGCTTGGAGAGTATCCACATCTCTAAACAATTCCCTGTGAAGAATTTTCCTCGTATCTTTCTCTACATGAGCTTGATTTTTTTAGCGTGTGCCGAACATCCGAATAGTGACATCTTCACCAAATACCTCTGTAAATGCATTTTGTATTGCACTTTCTGGCTTGAAGTTTTGCGAGTACAAGTTAAAGATAATTATTTTGATGGCTTGGAACAACAACATAAAGTCTTCCTTTTCTTCATCAGTTGCAACCCCAAGGCCGAAAGGATGAAATCGTTTATTTTTGTATGTACTTCCAACGACAAGAAAGGGGAATCCTTGCCACACTAATTTGTCAGTAGGATCAGCATGGATAACTTTTACATCACGTTCTTTTGGCAGCAAATATTTTTTTATAGTGTAGTTATATATACTATCTAAAATAAGAGATGATATATATATTCGTATTATTATTAATAGACCATTCCGAACACGAAGCTATTATTCTCTCGCTCGCTATCATCTCTTATTTTAGATAGTATATTGACATTTATTTGACACCTCATACCTAGGGACACTTTTTATTTATCTGAGAATAAAAATATTAATGTAGGCCTCCACCAACGTTTTTTTAAATTTGGTGTTACTTCTCTCTCTCTCTTCTCTTTTCTCCCTATAGAAGGCATATAGTAATAATTAATATTATTGAATACACCTGTAGTTCTGATGACAAAGCATCTACGTGTTAAACATGAGCTAATTCTGTTCTAAAAGTATAAGAATTCACAACAGCAGGGTATGATGCCATAAAGGGCATAAACACTGAGACTAACCTACCGGATATAGAAATAAACTATAATTAATAATAGTAGGTCTTAGACCGATTAGAGCACGATCTTAGACATTACCACTCCCCATGACGACAATGCCACAAAGGCTGAAAAGATAAACTAATAAAATATTTGGTTCCTGGTCCCTGTCTCTGGAAAAACTATTAAATTCCATGCACGTTATTTTCTTAAAATCAATTATTTGGCATCTTTTTACCTCAAACATTTAGCGCAGTGAATTACCATAGGAATAGTAACTACATAACTCAGAGGTACTAAATAACCTATCTTTATAATGAGATAAATCACAAATCTTTGTAATAAGCTTATTAAAATATTGATATATTTAAAAATTTACTATAGGAAGTCTTTATAAAACATTTATTTATTTATGTCTTTATTGTACACCATAAAAGTAATGGAAAATACAGACATTATTGCATATATTACGTTATAACAATTGGCGGTCTTTTCACTCACGGTGATTTCTTACAGACAACCTTTATACATATATTATTACATCAAATGTAGACTAGACTAGATAAAAAGTCTAGTAGTCTAGTCTTATTAAAAATATTATCTAAAAAATATTTATAATTTTATAAACCAGCAGTGAGGATTAAATAAAAAAAAAAAAAACAAATTGGAGGTAGGATAACCTCAGTTCTATATTTTTCTTATTACAATTAAAACACTAAACAGTTCACATCAAACGATTTTATAATTCGAAATGTGATTACAGGTAATTCACTAAATACATAACAAATCAACAGTAAAACGGGTAGTACAACAGTAGTACGGGGTACATTTAATACGCTAATACGCAGCTGGTCGTCTTCCATCTTGGGCTGCATACGGCCGTTGAAGCGTCCAAGACATGACTTAGTCCAGTGATGGCATCTGCAATCCAGCCGTACCGCTCGTAGACGGTGGTGGGTCGACAACATCACCCGCGTAACACGGAGACAGCGTAGCAGGTGGGATGTCATCAGTGTGGTCATCATCGCAATGTCGACGTTGACGACTGAGTGGACTCCAAGGGGTCTGCTTCATCTAAAATCAATCGGAATCATTGACAGGGCTCTAACATACACTTTTCTCAATCTTCAGACACCTGCCTAGTGAATCTAATGCTACAGCTAATAAACTGTCAACGTGATGCATCATGATATCAGATACCAACAATACACACGACTTGACAAACTAACGCCATTACGACCTAGCGCAGCGCCAACGCTCTAATGACTTAACAACGAGTTGTTAACATCAGGACCACTTATACACATGTGCTAACGCATTCGTTAGCAAACAGCGACTTGACAATGTACCAACGTCTATGTTCGCCTAGTGAAATAACTCACTACGAACACATAAAACAGCGACTCGACACCAAGTCAACGCTCAAGTTCGCCTAGCGAGATAACTCACTACGAACTTTCAAAAGAGCGACTTGAAAATACTTTAACGCCTATGTCCACTAGTGGGACAACCCACTACGACCAAAATAGCGACTTGACAGTATTTCAACGAACGTATACTCATAGTCAAAAACTGCAGCACATGCTTCTGGAGACCACTCGCAACGCCATGGCAACATGTGCTGAGCCGCGGCTTGCGTCGTCGTCCCGTAGTCCCCGCTGACAAGTTTCAACTCGTACCGTCTGCTGGGGAGAATGTTCACGACCTTATAAGGTCCTCGCATTCAGGAATTTAGTTAACCTGTCGACTGAGCAGTTTTGATTACAAAAACAAGGTCACTACTCTGGAACTCCTGTAGTGGCCGTCTTAAGCGATTTACCTGTTCGTCCTGCTCGGAACGATTTCGGTCCAGAAGTTGTCGGGCTCTGCTCCTGGAAAGCTCCCTCAGTTTCTGTGGTTGGACTCTGTCTTAACTATGTTAAGCACGGTACGCATGTACCTTTCCACCTGGCCGTTAGCATGGTGCATGCCTGGGGTTATGTGGTGAAGATCACAACCCAAGTTGTTAATCCACCCAATAAACACATTTGACTCGAACATGTGGCCCTTGTCGGTGACCATGAGTTTTGGCGTTTTGGTGTTTGGTAAAACAGCGAGATCATTTGTGTGATTGCCTTTTTGAGTTCTTCAGCATCCTGGGTGAAGCTAGTAAATTTATACATAATTATATAATTTCCATTTCGCCTGTCTTTAAAGTGGTTTCAGCGGTTCCCATAATTAAAAAAATTAAACTCTCTGATAAAACCTAACAGTTTATCGCGCTCAAAACCCTCAACTTCCGTATTTATCTGAATATCTTCTGCTTGTGATATAACGAGGTTGTGGCGTGCAACATGCCACGTACTGTGAAGCCCTAAACATGCATCAAGAGAGCACGCATCCACTCACACTGCATACCAAGCGGCGAATGAACGCGATCCGCGCGACACCGCGCTATCTCGTAGTATTCATCTCATCCCTGTATAGGGGATGGGGAAACTATTGGGAGCACTGGGCTCCTTTTAGTGGTCTTCACTTCGGTTCATCGCTATGTCCCGGGCTTTGGGGTTAATTCCCCGGTCTCGACTCTGTACCGCTGGTCGACCCTCTAAAGAGGGGACCAGTGATCCGCCTGCGAGAGACCGGTGGGTCGCCTTCCCTGTCCGATGCAGTCGCCCCGCTCAAGGAAGCCGATATTAGCTCCCGAGCGGGGCGTTTTGGCCGCCTCTGGATCATCAGAGTCGTGTCTGGGTGAGGTAGGGGGGCAATATTTATTAAGTGCGGCATTTCTGAGCGGTCGGCCCGCTCAAACATGCCTTATAAATGTGTGGTTGGTTCCCACTTGAGGTCACGGTAAATGGTGGTGTTCCTTAGATACCTGGGCGCGTCGACCGCCATTCGCAGGCATCTGTTTTCCGCAGCTTGGAGTCGCTTGCGTTGTGACTCTGCTGACAGGTTATACCTTCCTTCTTAGACGTTAGACATACCTCCTTCGAGTGGTAGAGCCATGCTTAGGCACGAATGGGCCGGCTCGACCGGTGTGATACCACGGCCTCACAGAAAACCGGTTGTGAAGTAACGCTTGCGTTGCATTTCCCCGAATTGAGTGAGGTTTCCGGAGGCCCAATTCCCCCGCCCCCTTTTCTCTCTCCTCATCTCCTTTGTCCTTTTTCCATCTCCTCATCCCTCCTCTCTTCTTTCCGCTCCCTGCATCCCCTATCCCTCATCACCCTCAAAGGCGGGCAGCGCACTTGCGACTCTTGAGTTGCAAGTGTCCATGGACGACGGTGTCACTTACCATCAGGTGACCCGTCTGTTCGTCTGTCCCCCTATAGTATAAAAAAAAAAAAAAAAAAAAAAAATACCAGGCCGGCCCCGAAAATGTGAGGCGTGACCTGATATAGGTTTTATAGATACCGAGTTTTGCTTGGATCGGTATTCTAGAGGACAGCAGAGGGCGCAGCTTTGTTCTCACGAGCTGAGCCTTCGTAATGACGGTGTCGACGTGTTGGGACATCGACAGGTTTCTGTCGATGGTCACTCCCAGGTATTTAACTTTCGGTGACCAGGGGTTGTCTTCTCCCAACAGGCGAAGGTTGGGTGGGTAGTGCGCCATGCCGGTCAGCAAGGCTTGGGTTATGGTGACGTTGCACTTAAGTCTCCATTCCTTGAGCCAGCATGGAAGTGCGTCAAGAGTGGGTCTCAATTTGCGTGCAGCATGGTTGGCGTTGCAGGAACTCGAGGTGAATGCGGCGTCATCGGCAAATAGCGCCAACTTGACGTCACCGACTACCGGGATGTCGTCCGTGTAGTGGGCGTACAAGATTGGCAATAGGCAGCTACATTGCGGGACGCCGGCCCTTATAGGCTTTTCTTCTGACGTGGTATCCCCGATTGTCACGTGGAATTTTCTGTGCGAAGGAAATGATGCGATGACTGCCATAATTCTGCGTCATAGAGAAGTCTTCGACAGTTTGTGGATGAGACCATCATGCCACAACCTGTCGTAGGTCTTCTCCATATCTAGCATTACTGCCTGCTGGCTGGCCTTAAATTGGTTGGTGAGGTGGTTATACCGGGTCTTGTTCTGAGGGTGACGAGTTCTCTGCCAGAGCTTCTAAGCATCGCGCTTCTCCTTTTTTTTTTTTAATTTTTTTCGTGTGGGAACCCCCTCGGGCCTTCATTCCACCGGGGTAGAACGGTGTGTCGGAATCGAACCGACTAAAACCACACGGTGTGCCATACTGCGCTTGAAATAGGAGGAATCCGGGAACAGCTTTATTAAGACATCCGGACGTCACCTCCTCACGGCTGGCCTAAAGAGGGCGGAGGGGAAAACCCGTCCCGACCACCCGCGGCCACACTCAGGGTGGCATGAGGCGCTGGTAGGCGTGCCTCCGCCGCCCGGTTCGCCGGCGGCGAATTGGGTCCGAGTGGAGGTCATCCTCCCGGGTCCGCTCCGCCGCCTCCTTCCGCGAAATAACATCTTCGCAGAAGGTTGCAACCGCGGTAAAATTCCTGTCGCTACTGGCCATGGAGCGTATAACAGCCAGTAGCGTCAGATTCTCTCCGATGACTGCAGCGAGGGCCCGACGCTGCG
Organism: Tyria jacobaeae; assembly: GCA_947561695.1. Taxonomy (NCBI): domain Eukaryota; kingdom Metazoa; phylum Arthropoda; class Insecta; order Lepidoptera; family Erebidae; genus Tyria; species Tyria jacobaeae. Next base: position 13,225,691 of record OX387219.1, on the reverse strand, counting down.
ACGCCCAAGCGGGGCAGTCCGCAAGCGTATGCAGAGCCGAGTCCTCACTGCAGTCGCAGAAGTAGCAGGCGGAACTCAATTCCCTCCTGGCGACCGAGTGCAGGTACTTTCCGAAGCAGCCGTGTCCGGAAAGGACCTGCGTCAGTCGGAAGGAAAGGGTCCCGTGCTGCCGCTCTGCCCATTCGACGATGACCGGCTGGAGCGCCTCCACGGCGGCAAAGCCAGCACGTGGAGCCTCCAGCCGGGACGACCAGCGAGCCATCGTGGCTCGACGAGCAGCCTCACGCCACTCGCGTACCTCTTCGGGCGGGGGCTGTCTGCCGCAACCCGCCCGGAACTCAGCCGTCCGCCGATAAACTTCGGCGAGCACTTCCGCCTCCAAGTCCCACAGGGGAGTTCCGGCCAACGCGCACGCCGCCTCCGTCGACACGGTACGGTAACCACGTATAGCTCTAACCGCCATAACCCTCTGAGGGCGCCAAAGGCGAACCCTATTCTAGGCGGTCAGAGCCTCCGCCCACACCGGTGCACCGTACAGTGCCATTGACCGGACAACCCCCGTGTACAGCCGTCTCGTAGCGACGCTGGGTCCACCCAAGTTGGGCATAAGGCGCCCAAGAGCGGACGCAGCTCCGATCAGCTTTGGAGCAAGCTGCCGAAAGTGCTCGTCGAAGAGCCACCTCCCGTCAAGGATCAGGCCCAGATATTTAATGTGGGCCCGAACCGGTACAAGGACCGAGTTGACCATGATGGAGGCGCCGGGAGGCGGACCACGACGGGGCCCATGAAATAAAAGGGCCTCCGTCTTGTCCAGAGCTACCCGCAAGCCCAGCGCCTCGATGAGCCTGACCACCAGTGAGGCTCCTCTGGTGGCCAAGCGCACCGCCTCTTGAAAATTCACCCCCCGGGCCACCAAAGTGTCATCAGCGTAACAAATTACGCCCAGCCCGGGGGGGAAGTCACCTCGAAGGGCCCAGTCATATCCCATGTTCCACAGGAGTGGTCCAAGGACAGACCCCTGCGGAACACCGCACGACATGGGCCGACGTCTCAGATTTCCCCCTCGGTCCTCGTACATGACGGTACGCTCCTCTAAATAGTCTGCCACTAGCCGCCTCAGGTACTGTGGCACCCCGTGATACCGGAGCGCTTCCCTGTTGCAGCTGAATGGCAGGCTATTGAATGCGTTGGCGATGTCCAACGACACCGCCAACAACACGCCGCCACAGCTCACCACCTCTTCAGTCACGGCCCGCAGACGCAACACAGCACCGACTGTCGAACGACCCGCTCGGAAACCGAATTGGGCGTCCGACAAATCAGGGCCGACCTCGTCCAGGTGCCGGACGATGCGGGCAGAGAGTAACTTCTCAAACAGTTTACCCGCCTCGTCCAGCAGCACTATGGGTCTGTAGGCCGCTACCGAATGGGCAGGCCGTCCCGGCTTCCTTAAAAGCACCAGCTTCCCGCTTTTCCAGCAGTCAGGAAAGCGTCCGGACACCAAGCTAGCGTCGAACACCTCCCTGAGGCGATCTACCATGTGGTCAAGGGCCAGGGCCAAGACTCGGGCAGGGATCCCGTCTGGCCCTGGGGCAGTGTTCTTGGAGCGGATCCGTAGAACAGCCGCTCCTATCTCCGCTTCCGTGATGGGTGGAGCATCCTCATCCCCATCGTCTCTGGCCAAGGCGGCCATCGACGGGGGTGAGTACTCCACCCTTTGCGGGAAAAGGGCCTCAACCACCTCCAGCAGGAAGCTGGGCTGGAGAGTCTCAGTAAGGGGGGGGCCCAATGCGCGGAGCTTTTGCTGCACCGCACGATAAGGGCGACCCCAGGGGTCACGATCGAGACCCTCCAGCATCTCCTTTCTCTTCACTTCTTTGGCGCGGCTAATGGCCAGCTTCAGAGTTCTCCGAGCCTCTCGGTACTCTTCATGAAGCCGATCCTCCTCCCGCTCTTCGCGGTGACGCCAACGACTGCGGGTGTAGGACCTCCGGGCACGAATGCAGGCCGCGCGGAGGTCCGCCAAATCCTGGGACCACCAGTAGACCTCCTTCCTTGGAGGCCGACGACCTAGAACACGGGGCATGGCCGCATCGCAAATCTGCGTAATCTCGTCGCGAAAGTGGCCCGCCCTTACGTCTACCTCCTCCTCGGTCAGATAGACAGCCAAGAGTAAACTATAGCTGCCTCCTCCAGTAGGTCCCGGTCTAGCTTAGAGACAGCCCACCGCGGAAAGCGGGAAGGACGCCGCACCATGTGACCACTTCTGGGGTCCTGAGTCCGGGAGAGCTCAAATCGGATATATAAGTGGTCCGAGAGCGTCTCAACCTCTTCCAGGACACACCAGTTCCTCACTCGTGCTGCAAGAGCAGGGGTAGCGAACGAAAGGTCCACTATCGACCCCCCCTGCTGTCGCACGCACGTATTGGTGGTGCCTCTGTTTACGAGACAGAGGCCCACCGATGTCGCCCACTCCTCTACGGCGTCGCCCCATGCGTCCGTCCTGGGGGAACCCCACGCAGCGGACTTGGCGTTAAAGGCCCCCAGCACTAGAACGTGCCCAGACGCTAGTCGCCGTATCGAGGTCTCCAGGTTATTGAGGAATACCTCGAAATCACTCAGACTCCTGTTGGGGGAGAAGTAGACACCATAAATGGTGATCCCCCCCATTCAGCGGCAACATATCGAGTACCCTTGTCTCTTAGCGACAAGGGCGGGGAATGAGCCGCCGTGGAGCCGACGACTGCCACGGAGCCGTCCCGGTCACCCAGCCAGTTTGTACGGGGAGGAACGTAATAGGGCTCCGCAGCTACGGCCACACCAATAGACCACTCTGCCATGGTTTGCAGGAAGAGGTCCTGCGCACCGGCCCAGTGGTTCAGATTCGTCTAGACAAGGAAGCTGGAGACGTGGTCCATTATTGGATCGTCTCTACAGCCTCCTCCATGGGCGACGGCGATGACGCACAAACTACATCTGAGGCAGCCTGGGTCGATAGGCTAACCCCTGATGTCAGCTGAGAAGCGCGGGGAGGCTTGCAGCCCCTCTGCCCCATCTGGTGATTGGCGGGCAGATTTCCCGCCGCACACGCTGGGCAGTGAGGGGCAGCGGAACATTCCGCCGCCTTATGCCCCGGTCGACCGCAGCGGAAACAAAGTCCGCTGCTGTCAAAGCAACTCACGCACTTGGTGCGGGTGTGCCCTGTCCCCAAACATTTGAAGCACCTTATCGGTCTCGCAGCCAGAATTGTGAATTTGGCGTTTACGAAACCGACAAGGATCCTTCTGGCATCGCCAAGTATTTTAGCGACTGATACGGGGCAGGAGGTCTTGGCAGGGGCGGATGGTGCCTATCCTAATATTATCCGTGGTGCAACCCGCCCTCTGCTGAATTGCTACCCGGACATCGTCGACCGACACGGAGTCGTCTAAGCCCGATATACGAATCTCCGAGCATTTAGTGGGCCTGGCGATCTTGACACCATCTGTCTCTGCAAACACTCCCCGCAACTTCTCTGCAAAGGTGTCTGCCGCCTTCGTGCCCTCAGCTCCGGGAAATTCAAGGACGCGGGCCCCCGTCTGGGCGAGACGTAGGCGGGCACCAGCACTTCCAAACTCGGTAGTGAGGTAGTCGTGGGCCTTCTTAAAGACGGTAGCATACGTAAAGCCCTTATTTACCGCTTCCGGCAGCACTGTGACCACTACGGCCGCCGTTTTCGGTGGCTGGAGCCAGCTGGCACAGACGTAGGGAAAGTACTTTAACAACTTTCTAACGTGTGGAAACTCCCTCGGGCCGTCATCCCACCGGGGTTTTCGGTGGAACGGAGTGTCGGAATCTGCTGCTGCTGCGTTCACCACCTTCCTTCTGGTAACTCTCAATTAGGTAACGTCCAGGCACACCAGGACGTCGCCTCCTCGCGTTTGGCCACTATACCGACAAATCCTCTCCAATTACTGCAGTGAGGGTCGGACGCTGCGCCGCCCACGCCGGGCAATCCGCGAGCGTATCGGGTCAGCTACCCCAACAGCTGATCCCGAAAAGGTTAACGTATTTCACGGGTTCCGAATGAGAAAAATACTGACGATCTTTTGCGCACGTAAGTCACACCGTCACGGTTAAGTATGTCCGTTCCTATTATAATAGACGTTACCATCAGTGAAGACAGTACTACGACCAGGTCCGCTTCGATCGACAAACCGTGACAACCAAACTCAATGACAACTGTAATATACGAGGTAAAAGGAAACTCTTAGTTCATAATTCCTTTAATCACGCAATGCCGGAATTTGGGCTGACGAAGAAGGTAATTCATACAGCAGAAGAGATCAACGATGTCTATTAGCACGTCCATTGATACACCGCAAACGTCAGCCATGGTGCTGTCACTACTCTGGGAATACATAGTTAGAGCAATCCGTGTACAAATTAACGCTATGCTTATTTCGAGACTGTCTTAGCCTTAGCAAAACAGCGATCTTCCCTATGTCCTGGTTTCTTGCAGTAAGCGCATAAGTTACTAGGAGCGTTAGAATCTGCGAATGGTCTATTCATTCTATTGGCAACCGGAGGCTTTGGCTTCACAGTACAATTGCGACGTAAGTGACCTCTTTGACCACAAGTGAAACATTTAATGTCTTTATCGCGATTTCCTAACTGCGGGGTACGTAATGTAACCTTTGATGCGGAACCACGTGGTTCGCGTACGTTATAGTTCGGTTTTGTGTAAATAGACAAGAACGACACGCGGTTATCTGGGTTTAGGTCGGCATTGGACGCTGCCGCGCGAACTTGAAGGTAAGCAATTCCTCTTATAACGATGAGCGTACGTAGTTCTTTTTTTTTTTTTTTTTTGCGATAGGGGGCAAACGAGCAGACGGGTCACCTGATGGTAAGTGACTACCGCCGCCCATGGACACCCGCAACTCAAGAGTCACAAGTGCGTTGCCGGCCTTTTAGGTAGAGGTACGCTCTCTTCTTGAAGGTTTGAAGGTCGTATCGGTTCGGAATTACGGCAGGCGACAATTTGTTCCATAAGCTGGTTGTGCGAGGCAAAAAGCTTCTGGAGAAGCGCACAGTGGTGGAATGCCAATCGTCCAGGTGATGGGGATGGATATTTTGTCGCGTAGGACGATGGCGGAAACCAGCAGCCGGTATAAGTCCGAACAATTCCTCTGAACACTCCCCATGATACAAGCGATAGAGGATGCAGAGTGAAGTTACATCTCTACGCAACGCTAAGGTGTCAAGTCGATCAGAAATATCTTGGCAGTCGATGATGCGAGTGGCTCTCCGTTGAATGCGGTCAAGAGAGAGAAGTTGGTACTGGGGTGCACCTGCATAGAGATGAGAACAGTATTCCATATGCGGCCGAACCTGCGCCTTATAAAGTTGCAGGCGGTGGGCCGGAGTTAAATACTGTCTCGATCTGTTTAGCACACCAAGCTTCTTCGAGGCTAATATGGCCTTACTCTCTAAGTGACCGCGAAACTGGACTTCGCTTGATATATCGACGCCAAGGATTCCGATACTGGCTGATGCAGTTAGGGAAGTGCTCTCAAATTGAGGTGATACGACCAATGGCAACTTTTTAGCGGTGAACGCGCAAACCTGTGTCTTCTTGGGGTTAAACTGGACTAGGTTAAGTCGACCCCAATCTGAAACTTTTGATAAAGAAGTTTCGATTTCAGACACAAGTTTGAATCGGCTTTCGATGACGTTTACCCGAGAAATGTTAGCGCGGCCGGTGTAAAGGGCATCACTCGTGCTATCGTCCGCATAGCAATGGATGCTGCTAATCTGCAGCATGTCGTTGATATGCAGAAGAAACAGCGTGGGTGATAGCACACAGCCTTGTGGGACACCAGAATTAACAGACTTGGAGTCGGAGCATGCACCGTCAACAACGACCTTGATGCTTCTGTATGTAAGAAAACTGGTGAGCCAATTGCACAGTTTCTCGGGAAGCCCATAGGAAAGAAGCTTCGCAAGGAGCGCTTTGTGCCAGACCCGATCGAAGGCCTTCGCCACGTCCAAACTAACGGCCAACGCTTCCCCCTTGGTCTCGATCGCCTGTGCCCACCGGTGAGTCAAGTATATGAGAAGATCACCAGCTGAACGACCCTGACGGAAGCCGTATTGTCGATCATTGAGGAGCTGGTGGTCTTCTAAGTAACGGAGGAGCTGGCAGTTAACAATGGATTCCATTATCTTGGAGAACAAGGAGGTGATGGCTATGGGTCTGTAGTTGGACAGATCCGAGCGATCTCCTTTTTTAGGGATTGGGTGCACTAGAGCTGTCTTCCATGAGTTCGGGACTACGCCAAGAGAGTAGGAAAGCCGATAAAGGCACGTTAAAACCGGTGCTAACTTTGGAGCACACGTCTTCAGCACGATAGGAGAGATTCTATCGGGCCCACTCGACTTATGAACGTCGAGGGAAAGAAGCGCTTTACGCACTGCCCTTTGTGTAAACCGGACTTCCGGCATGCGGGTCTCGCACTGCGGTATGGTCGGCGGTGCGTTTCCCCCGTTGTCCAGGGTCGAGTTGGACGCAAAGAGTTTGCCCAGACGATCGGCTTTTTCTTTAGCGTCGTGGGCCAACGAATTATCTCCTATGCGCAGAGGTGGAAAGGATGGCTTACAAAAGTTCCCCTGGACAGCTTTGGCAAGAGACCAGAATGCACGAGTTCCGGAGGGGAGACTCACTAGTCTCTCGCCAATTCTGCCCATGTGAGCCGATTTCGCCCCAGCAATTACTCTTTTGAGGGACCTGGAGGCAAAGTTAAATTGCTTCTTTAATGTGCTGGTCTTTACATCCCGTGCTGTCGCTGCATTAGCCCATGCTTGGTAACATTCCTGCTTTCGGCGGGACGCCACTTTGCAGGTTCAACCAAACCAAGGCTGGGACTTGCCACCTGTGGGAATCAGGGAGAATGGAATGAAAAGTTCCATACCCTGAAGCACAACATCCGCGACAGAGTCAGCAACGACATTGGGATCATCCGGCGAGAAGCAAACCTGCCTCCATGGGTAGGATGCAAAGAATGTTCTCATTCCATCCCAGTCTGCTGACCTATAGTGCCATACGCGACGACTGCCTGTAACTCGCGGCCGCAGCGAGTGAACGAGTGGCACCATACTCCTAATCAGGCAATGGTCCGAAGAGCCAAGAGGGGCCTCAACGGATACTTTGTAGCCGTCAGGATGTGAGGTCAGCAGAAGATCCAACAGTGAAGGCACGTGGCTTTCTGCATCAGGGATTCGCGTAGGCGTTGCTACCAGCTGCGTCAAGCCATATGCCAAGGCGAAATCGTGAACAGATCTTCCCGCATGATCGGTTTTGCGCGAACCAAGCCATTCCAACCAAGCAATTCATCGCTTAAGCCTTGTACAATATGTAAACGAAGTGAAGTGGGCATATTCAGCGTAAGTAGCGTATCTATCCGAGGTATTATTATTCATGGCATCGAAAAGTATGTTAGCGTAGTCAATACTAGCCGGACAAAGGGACTTAAACTCTCTTTTAAAATTAGAGCAAGTCCTGTCGTTACTGACCCATCCACCTATCCACACCTTAGCAATTTGCCACGCGGGACAAACATTCGTGGTCAGACCAACCGTTAGCCTCCCTCGCACGCTCCACCTCCTCGCACTACACTCCGATATTATTAATAGTAGTGTCAAAGTTAGACACGAAATAATTATGTGTGCGTACCGGTTGAACTGCCTTTACAGCGTCAATAATCGCTTGAGCGAGGGTAGAAGTCTCTGAACCGCGCTGGGCTGATTCTGAAACACGACCCTGCTCTAAGTGGCTAGATTTATCGAGTACTCTACTACGAAAGGGAGAGGTTCTAACGTACCACGTATCGGGGTTTGTAAACGCGGCAGGGGAGAGTTAACTTTTTACATCATGACCACGATCGCTATAAACACTATGACGTGATATTCTATGCGGATAGCTATGGCTTCGCGACCTACTCCGAGATCGACGAGAGTGTCGTCTCTTCGGTGGCAAGTGACAAGGTACCGTAGATCGCGTCTACGGTACCTTGTCACTTGCCACCGAAGAGTAAATTAATATAGAGGGATGCCACCGTTAGGTTAGGTAAGGTTACATTCCAGGTAGGTAGGTAAGGTAACGGTGGCATCCCTCTATATTACTTTACTCTTCGGTGGCAACTGATTTCCATAGTATGTCCCCGTCTTTATAAATTGACAAACCAATTTAGTTCTCTCTGGATAATTCATAGATAATACAATAGTACGGACTCTCAAGAAGTGTAGTGTTCAATATCATGTATAGTAAATCTTTGTAGTGTTCTGAGATACGGATAAGTCCATAAGTATATAAACTAAGTAAACGTTCATAGACCATTCATAAACGAAATTAGTAAAATTTGCCTAAAACTGTCTGTACTTCCTGATTTAGATAAATAGATAGTTCCATTCAAATACTATGCTATTGTATTAGTACTTGCAATAAAAAAACTTGTCACCAAATCAAGTATTTAAAAATATGGGGAAGGAAGATGTTTCTACAAAGAAACGTCGTAAAATTAACACAACCACATCGAGTGAAACATCTAAACAAGCACCGGTAGATGTTTATAAGGTTAGAGTCAAATTGTATTAATTGTTTCCTTACTAAATAGTCTCATTGTTCTCTCTATCTAATTCTCATTAATTGTTTTGGTATTTCGTAATTTCAGCGCGTCGTCGAGTTCGAAGAGTCCGAAGCACAATTACGTCCAGCTGAGAAGGACGCCAGTCTTTTCAAAAAAATTTGCCAAGATGTAAGACATCTGTTTGCTGAAATAGCAGAACTAAAAGCTAAAGATACAGATGAGGTAAACTATTATAAACTTGTTTTATCTTAGGTTTTACCTATTATATACATGAGTCTATAACTTAAATTCTGACTTAAGGATTTTTGATCAGGAGATAACAATAAATTGTATTATAGGTATTTTATAACTGTATTTTAAAAAGCTATCTATCTCTATGATATCTGATGGGGTTTAAAAACAAACAAAATGTGAAATCCACATTTTCTGACTACGTGAATGTTATTTATTGTGGAAAATGTTTAGTAATTATGAGTCTTTTCTACACATTTTTAGGCCAGAGAAAAAATTCATGCTAAGAGAATTGAAGCATCTTTGAATCTAGTGGCTCTGAAGAAACTTAACCGTTTGGAAAAAGTGCGTACAAGGGCTGGACGTGATGCTTTACATAAAGAGAAACAAAGAGTTGACTCAACACATCTTCTTCTACAAAATTTGCTATATGAAGCGGATCACCTTAATAAAGAAGTGACTAAGTGTTTGCAATTTAAGTCTAAAGATGAAGAAATAGAACTAGTACCACTTGAAGATTTTTATAAGGATGCCCCAGTGGAAATATCGAGACCTGTATGTTACATGTTATTTGCTAGTTTATTAATTGCTTTCATATATTACAGTAAGGGTAAAAACCCAGATACATATATTCACAAAATAAGAACTTACTATTTAAGTATATAATATATTACGTTATATAATATATTAAGTTAAGTATATAATATATTATAATATATATAAGATATTAGGATTATTATGTATTTTATTTCATGTTTCAACTAGAGTCACATAAAAGATTTTTTTTTATGACATTTATGACAAACATGACACATTCAGAACTTCTATACATTGTGTTCATCTTAATAGTTATCAGTAGTGAAAATTTTGCAAATAGATATTCCAAATATTACATTTTATTATTCACCTAGCAGAGAACAGATCAACATTGGTTGCAATAAGTCAAGGAAAACAAAAAAAATAATGATCAAAAATCTTTTAAAAGAAAGTTATTGATAGTAATAATACATTGTATTATTGTTAAAACTGTTATTTCAGGATATGACCAAGAAAGATGAACATCAGCTCCAGTTGGCTCGACTAGAATGGGAACTTCGACAGAGGCGTGAATTGTCTTCTGCTTGTCATGAGTTGATCGCTTCAAAAGAGTGTGTAGCCGCCGCTATAGCTGCAGCCCGTTCTCGCCTAGATGCTTTGGTGCCCTATTTACGTGATGTTCTTAAATCAACAAAACCTTTACAAGAATGTCTAGCCCTAAGACTCGATGACAAAAGAGATGAAGCAAGAGCTGCATCCCTACTTCCAGCACCTCTGTTTCTTCTTTTTGCAAATGTTAGTGCATACTCTGATGCATTAGGTGCTCAAACTGTCACTATAGGCAAGTCTCTGTTCAAATTTATTGATTTAAATTAATTTCTTAATTACATGACAATGTTTATGTATTTATTACAACTATTAACTGTTACAGGCATATCTGGTGATGAAGATGAAGCCAGAAGACTTGAACAGTTGAGCAATGTCGACACTGATCTAGTAGCATCGAATGATTCAGACTCAGAACAAGAGAACAATGATGATGACCAGAGAGAAAAAAAGAAGCGTCACCATAGGACTGCAAAAGTATCTAAAGAGGAGAAGGCAGAAGCTAAGAAAAAAGAGGCTTTAAAGAAACATCCATTAAATGTCCAAGTATCTGTAAAGGTACAAGATGGCACAGCTTTGAATTTGATTTTTTCATATCTTCTACATTTAAAAATAGTTGTAGTCAAATTCACTGTTTTCCTGCCAAAGCCAGTAGTTGGCGTATCAGCAGCTGATGTTTTAAATGGACACTGCATTCTAAATGAACTATATCCTGGTGATTCTGGTAGTGATTCTCCACATCCAGCCACTTCATACTTGCTGAAGGCTGCAGGCATATCTGAAAGTTTTAACCACTTCATTTCTGAAGTTGGAAAACCATATATATGGGCACAGAGAATGTGTGGCTTAGATTTTATGGCTACTATTAATGAAGATCAAAATTTTACAAAAAATCTTCAACCTTGCCCTAGTTTGAGTGTTAGTACTGTGGAAAATTTTATTTTAACATTAAAGAAAAGACTAAAGTCGAGAGTGGAATTGATGAAGGAATTGCAAGACTTAGAATCGGGTAAGATTTTACCAGCCAAAGGTGAAGTACCATGTCCAGTAAGACTGTCAGGCTCTTTAACGCAATGGCAATCAATTGCTTGGACAGAATATAGCCAGTCACCCTCAACCGCGTTTTTAATCTCTGAAGGTTTAGTAAATACAGGTGATATGTTATACAGAGCAATTATAACAAGACAATCAGCAAAACTTGTGGCTTTAGTTGCAGTAAGGAGTGACTATCCCAAAAAGGCTCCAACGTTTTCACTCACTCTGCACTGGAATGGAACCCATCACGCGGGTATAAATGATGATATCAGAGACATTGAAAGAGTTATTAATACTGATTGGAATTCAGAGCAAAACAAATCCCATACTCTTTCAGCTAAAATAACGAAGTTGTTAACATGTCTGGATGTGCTACTTGAGACTAGCGGGTCATCGGAGTTTCCGCCTGACAAAGTTATGTTGTGTCCTGTGCGCGGCCGTAATAGAGTCAAGCCATACAAGTTTTTGAATCAGGGTACTGGAGTGTTTGTACAGTACTAAATAATAAAGATTTCATTGTCAATCATTTGTTTTTATCTTGATTCGATTAAATTCAATTCTTCCTTGTGGCCTTAGTGGAGATGTCACCACAATTCAACCAACAAACAAAGGAAGTTGTCTGGTGAGCAAAAAGGCCAAAAACCATTAAGCAGATTAGGATAAAATTACAATGTACAAATCAAAAATTTGCAAAATAAAGATCAATTCTATTCTATTCTAAAACAAAACAATCAGAAAATAAATAACATTATATAACACTAACAATAAAACATAATCAAAAATATTTACATATGTATTTAATTACTTCTTATATATTTACATAATATATTTATAATAGGTTCATATCCGAGGATAATTTAAAGGATATAGGATGAACAACCAAAGTGGTCCGTTTCTTTCTAAAAAAATCCTGTTTTAATCCCCTCCAATCCGGTTTTCGTCCTAGACATAGTACCACTACTGCACTGGTTCATATTACGGATGATATTCGATCAGGTATGGAGGACGGCAAGTTAACGGTGCTGGCGCTGCTTGATTTTAGTAACGCCTTTAACACTGTTGAATTTGACGTCTTGCTAGGTGTACTGAGCTCTCTTGACATATCTCCAATGGCAGTTGACTGGTTTCGTAACTACCTGTGCGGTCGCACGCAGGCGTACCCCAGGGTGGCGTTCTATCTCCTTTGCTCTTCGCAGTTTTCATAAACTCTATTTCCACTAAACTAATTTCCTCCTACCACCTTTATCCAGATGATTTGCAGATTACCTACCCCCTTGGGTTATACCCAAGCACCTGTGCAACGACTAACAGACGCTATGTGTACAATAAACCTAACCCCATCAAAGCGCAAGCCAATTCTTGATTACGCAGATGCCAGTTATCTCTACCTCCCCGAAGACAAAATTAGTTAGTTAATTTTTGGATTGCGCAAATATAACCACGTTTCCTACTTCGAAGTAAGCCCTACTGGTTGCTAATTCGCCTTCGCCGGAATATTCACATCCTTTCAGTGTTGTATAGTATACTTTTAATCCTAACACTCCTCCTTTATCTCAAAAAACGCTACGCAAAACTTTGAATTCTTGCATAGCACGCATTCGAGGGTCCTTAGGTCTTCGGAGAACTTGACATTGAAAATGCCGCTGCATGACACAAATTTCATTTCCTTTTCTGTACAGGCCACACGTCTATGGAATGCATTACTGTTGCCCATCAGGCTCGCCAAGACTAACCAATTTTAAAAAAATAATAAAGGATCACTACTTGCTAGCTTGATGCCAAGCATTTCTTAGATGTGTGTTAGGTATAAAATTATTAATATTAGAGTTATTAGAGTATATATGTTAGTGAGTTAGTTAATTAAACACTGCATCTCCTCCAGCCACACATAAACTCTTGTGGCGTATACATGCCACGTGCTGTTAAGCCCTAAATATGGCTCAAGAGAGCAAGCATACCAAGCGGCGAATGAACGCGATCCTTTTTTTTTTGTGATGTATGGCTGTTGGCCGCAGATGGCCTCGACAACCTTGCACTACACTGTTGCACTCCGGTGTTTCTCCACAATATTCACGTCCATGATAGCTCTACTTGTGAATGCAGACTTGAAGAGGGTTGACTAGATCATATTTTCTTTACCTGCCAAAATAATCAAAAATTTTTCTCTCTGTATACTAAACTATCCAAATTAAATATTCCTCTTCCTATCAATTTTTGTTCTCTTTTAAGTCACTGTTCCCTAAAACTATGTGATGTATTATCAAATTTTATTAATGATAATATGTTATAATATATATATATTAAACTTTCTAATCTATATATCTATGGGTTCTGATATGAAAGTTTAATGTTTTAACAAATTATCAATGCTGCTTTACCATGCTCGTCACCGTCTCCTACGACAAAGTTTTAGACGTATTTATTTAAGTATTTTATTTGTATTTTAAGTTTATCAAAGTAGTTACTTGACGCTGGTAGTACTAGCTAACTTTTGTTGGCTTAGTTGCCACAACGAAAAAAAGAAGATGAAGAAAAGATAGATATCTCTTTCTCACCCATGCATTCCGCATTATCTTTCCCATTCTCAATCGTAATGTATTTATACACTTATAAACAAGTACGTCATATCATACAGCAACAATAAGCGGACGCCGTTCAGTATGAACGTTACTTCTTTAAATATCATTGGCTGTCACTGTCTATCTGGCGCAGGAGAATGGCAACAGTACTATACGTTTCTGTATCTTCCTATTTTTGTCCTAATACCGAAAGTTCGAAGGACGTCTCCTCATGGCAAACGATGCAGTAATGTCACCGGGTGTCCGGCGTAGGGAGCCGGACGCCCGGTGACATCACTCGACACCACTGTCCGATGCAGGCTAGTCCGGCTCACATCGGCAGAATTGGCGAGAGACTAGTTAGTCTCCCCTCCGGAACTCGTGCATTCTGGTCTCTTGCCAAAGCTGTCCAGGGGAACTTTTGTAAGCCATCCCTTCCACCTCTGCGCATAGGAGATAATTCGTTGGCCCACGACGCTAAAGAAAAAGCCGATCTTCTGGGCAAACTCTTTGCGTCCAACTCGACCCTGGACGACGGGGGAAACGCACCGCCGACCATACCGCAGTGCGAGACCCGCATGCCGGAAGTCCGGTTTACACAAAGGGCAGTGCGTAAAGCGCTTCTTTCCCTCGACGTTCATAAGTCGAGTGGGCCCGATAGAATCTCTCCTATCGTGCTGAAGACGTGTGCTCCAGAGTTAGCACCGGTTTTAACGCGCCTTTATCGGCTTTCCTACTCTCTTCGCGTAGTCCCGAACTCATGGAAGACAGCTCTAGTGCACCCAATCCCTAAAAAAGGAGATCGCTCGGATCCGTCCAACTACAGACCCATAGCCATCACCTCCTTGTTCTCCAAGATAATGGAATCCATTGTTAACTGCCAGCTCCTCCGGTACTTAGAAGACCACCAGCTCCTCAATGATCGACAATACGGCTTCCGTCAGGGTCGTTCAGCTGGTGATCTTCTCGTATACTTGACTCACCGGTGGGCACAGGCGATCGAGACCAAGGGGGAAGCGTTGGCCGTTAGTTTGGACGTGGCGAAGGCCTTCGATCGGGTCTGGCACAAAGCGCTCCTTGCGAAGCTTCCTTCCTATGGGCTTCCCGAGAAACTGTGCAATTGGCTCACCAGTTTTCTTACAGACAGAAGCATCAAGGTCGTTGTTGACGGTGCATGCTCCGACTCGAAGTCTGTTAATTCTGGTGTCCCACAAGGCTGTGTGCTATCACCCACGCTGTTTCTTCTGCATATCAACGACATGCTGCAGATTAGCAGCATCCATTGGTATGCAGACGATAGCACGAATGATGCCCTTTACACCGGCCGCGCTAACATTTCTCGGGTAAACGTCATCGAAAGCCGATCCAAACTTGTGTCTGAAATCGAAACTTCTTTATCCAAAGTTTCAGATTGGGGTCGACTTAACTTAGTCCAATTTAACCCCACGAAGACACAGGTTTGCGCGTTCACCGCTAAAAAGATGCCATTGGTCGTATCACCTCAATTTGAGAGCACTTCCCTAACTGCATCAGCCAGTATCGGAATCCTTGGCGTCGATATATCAAGCGAAGTCCAGTTTCGCGGTCACTTAGAGAGTAAGGCCATATTAGCCTCGAAGAAGCTTGGTGTGCTAAACAGATCGAGACAGTATTTAACTCCGGCCCACCGCCTGCAACTTTATAAGGCGCAGGTTCGGCCGCATATGGAATACTGTTCTCATCTCTATGCAGGTGCACCCCAGTACCAACTTCTGCCTCTTGACCGCATTCAACGGAGAGCGACTCGCATCATCGACTGCCAAGATATTTCTGATCGACTTGACACCTTGGCGTTGCGTAGAGATGTAGCTTCACTCTGCATCCTCTATCGCTTGTATCATGGGGAGTGTTCAGAGGAATTGTTCGGACTTATACCGGCTGCTGGTTTCCGCCATCGTCCTACGCGACAAAATATCCATTCCCATCACCTGGACGATTGGCACTCCACCACTGTGCGCTTCTCGAGAAGCTTTTTGCCTCGCACAACCAGCTTATGGAACAAATTGTCGCCTGCCGTATTTCCGAACCGATACGACCTTCAAACCTTCAAGAAGAGAGCGTACCTCTACCTAAAAGGCCGGCAACGCACTTGTGACTCTTGAGTTGCGGGTGTCCATGGGCGGCGGTAGTCACTTACCATCAGGTGACCCGTCTGCTCGTTTGCCCCCTATCGCATAAAAAAAAAAAAAAATGCAGGTGTTTCCCGAAGCACCCGTGCATCCCATAAAAAGTTTTTAACATCGTGTTACTAGCGATTGTGGATGCTAGGTATAGATTTGTGGTTGATGATGTTGGAGCGTATGGTCTTAATAGTGATGGTATACTACAGAACTCAAAATTACAACGGACAAAATAATACGAGGTAACGATTACGCCTACCTCCTAATTAATGTTTACTAAGGACTGTTCAACAGCCTGCCCTGCGTTTCGTTGGAGACGAAGCTTTACCTTTATCAACAAACATTCTGCGACCATTTCCTGCAGATCAATTGACAGAGCAATCCAAAAAGTATAGAGTAGAGCAAGGTTTATAGTAGAAAATACATTTGGGATGCTTTAAGAAAATTCATAAAGAAATTCAAGTTCAACCGAAATATATTGACAATATGTACGTGCTTACATAATTTTGTCATGGGTAGAATAAACGATGATAATCAATACACATCCTTTATTATAAAGTACTACATCGGATATCCGTCATAATAATATTAATAGTGCATTGGACGATACGGCCGTTCGATCAAAATTTAGAATATTGTTACAGCTCTGAACAGGGTGGTGCATTGGCAAAGAACCCTTGTCGATAGGTGTTAAATGTGTCCAAAATACAGGTGCCATTACACAAGCAGCCGACCTTCCATGCGCCGGCTGTACCAAGTCACTCTAATAAAGGAATTTACTTACCTGTTTGGTTCATTTCCGTGGCAGTTCTTTCCTACGCATTATTCTTCATCTGTTGATATATGTAATAACTCAACGACACGTCGCGTACAAATAATCGTACGCTTTAACAAAATAAACAATTCTCGAATACATTAACCAAGTGCGCGCCCCTGCTTGTGCCACCACCTTACTCTTTCAGTTAGCCTCTACCTCATCGCACTCTGATGTCGGGTTTTGATATTATTTGATTTTGATTCCTCTAAACGTGCTCTTCAATGCCGCGGTCGGTCGCTTAGAGAGCACGCTTAAAATATCCTCTGCCATTCCCGGCAGGGCCTGCCTGGTATAACCTGACTGCAGAGTCACAGCGTAAGCGACTCCAAGCTGCGGAAAACAGATGCCTGCGAATGGCGGTCGACGCGCCCGGGTATCTAAAGAACTCCACGATCTACCGCGATCTCAAATGGGAACCAATCCATGGCTTCATAAGTAGACTCGCCACGGGCATGTTCGAGCGGGCCGACTGCTCAGCAATGCCGCATCTGCAAAACATTGCTCCATTACCCCACCCAGACACGACTGTGCTGATCCGGAGGCGGCTAAAGCGCACCGCTCGGGAGCTAATATCGGCTTCCTTGAGCGGGGCGACTGCATCGGAGAGAGAAGGCGAACCACCGGTCTCTCGCAGGCGAATCACTGGTCCCCTCTTTAGAGGGTCGACCAGCGGTACAGCCTCGAGACCGGGGATTTAACCCCAAAGACCGGTTCATAGTGATGAACCGCGGAGATGATCACTATAAGGAACCCAGTGCTCCCAATAGTTTCCCCATCCCCTATACAGGGATGAGATGAAAACCACGAGATAGCGTCAGGCAGTTTGCGGTAGGCCGGAGCAGAATTACTCTGCAGTCACAGCCGCCGGCCGTGTCGTGAGGGATTTTCCCTCGTCAGTACATTTTTTGTTTAGTATTATTGTACCGCTCTATCGTTAGAGGTGTTATTATTGGTAGTTCAAAAATAATAATAATTAGTGATGTTAAAAATAAGTATTTATTAAAAACAAAACAAAATAATTTTATAATACAACAGTCTTTATTCTTATTTCAGTAAAGCAGTAGACATTTTCAGGATAAAATATATGTTTAGGATCACAATATAAAGGGCAAAATAAGTATGATTAGAAGAAATTAGACTAAAATTCGTTCATTCAATCATCTTATCGGGAGAATACTTTAAAATCATATTTCACAGCTTAGCCTAAAAATGCCATAATATTGTTATTGGTCGTCAATGAGATCTCTACAGCATTATAATTATACCGAGACACGAGTAGTCCTTTATTTTCACTTTACATGATAACTACAAGTTGGTTAATCACTTATTTTGAAACAATACTACATTCTCTACTCTATGCTTTTATGACTATTTAATTAATATTTCACTAAAATGTTGATGGCTGGAAAATATAACTTGTGATATTATTATTATTTATTTCATATTTTTAATATTTATAGAATAGTTTGCTACAAGTGAAAATGTGCTTAATACTAAAATTTCAAACCTTACTAAATGATACAACCATTTTATTATAGAAGGAATTAAAGACACACATCTAACAAACTATATAATAATGTTCATTGAGAAGCGATTACTTAAGTTCGTTCAGCATCAAGATATAACTAGACGATTCTATGTCTACAACTCCTGTATGTATTGTACTGAATATAAAAAAATATAATTCACTATTGCCACATTTGGTAATCATCTTCACATCCATGTATACAATGATTTTAATTGATATAATTCACTTTTTATACATTTTTAGATTATACATTATTTTTATTCTCACAGTCATTTTTGAGAACAAAATAAAATCACTTTTCACGTTGCATCACGTCACGATGCACTTACTCGTGTGGCAGGTCGCGTGTTACATTATGAGATCCCGGCCTCGAGTTTTACGTCCATTATTTTGCGCGGCCCTTTGAGGCAGTTGAGCCGCCTTTGTACTGCATCTCTATCTGTAAGTTTACGTCTAATTGAAAACAGCTTACACGGTTTCAGAACATCTGACAACGCCGTTCTTCAACTGTCAAACATGTTGACCAAATGATACAGATATTATGTAATATTTAAAATTTAAATGTACAAAACTTAATATATGTATTTATCAGTTCTATATAAGAATAAAATCTCACTGTTGTGACAGCGAGGTTTGATTTGTTTGAGATTTTGTCCAAAAAAGGAGTGTGATATTTTTAGGCTGTATGTATTTATTAAATTGTAGGAAAACAGTAATCTGTGGGAAAAAAATATCTTTTTCTTTTGTTGCTTGTATGTTTGTAAAGTTGCGACACGAAAATTTATGATTTTTCAAAGTTAGTAACTTATTTTTTTTTGCTTCAATCTCGTTTTTGCACAGTGTTATTCAAAAAATATGAATTGTGATTAAGTTATAAAGATAAGTGCACTAACATTTAGAGAGTGTGGTCCTGTGTTGCGGATGCAGCGGGTGTCGCTGCACGAGCGAGTGCAGCAACACTTGCGCCGACATGTAGCGCCGCTCGCACTCCTTCATATCCCCGAATAACTCCTCTATGGCCGCCATCTGACACTGTAAAAACATTTATTCTTATAAGTGCCTTTTTAAAAAGTTAGTAGATAAACGCTTTCATTGTGCCCTTCCAAATCCTTTAAAAATAATTAAATACATACGTATTGGCAACTAAAGTAACTTAAAGAATTATCCTTTAGCTCCTAACAATAATTAAATCCTACAAATAAATTTTAAATAAAACTAAATCCGAGGACATTTGTGTGGGTTAAACGTTTACCTAACATATGTATTTAGCAAAATTTTCTGTATGTTAAGACACGATGTGTAACTGTTTTATGTCTCTATATAAATAAATAAATAAACATAGAACCTTCTCCTTCTTGAAGTCAGTTAAAAAATAAGGTTCATGTTTAAGAAACAAGTGCTATTAAAACATACTATTTTTTTACACGATTTTTTTCATCAGAATAGATAAGAATAGAGAATAGAATAGATTACATACCAGTTCGATAGCATGCTCGTAGAGGATTTTATCACAAACGGCGGGGGTGATGCCGGCTTCATGGAGTCTTCTTGACTCGTTCACGATCCATTTGTATTTGCCGTTCATTAGCGATACGACTACAACAACAAATAAATAAACACAATCAATTATTAATAACAGCTTCACGGATGTTATACTTAAAAAAAAAGTACAATATTATTTCAAAACAAAATCCACTACAAATTTATTTTTGTGATCGTTGCTTGTGAAGGTTAATTAATGAGCCACAGATTTTTTTAAAGAGGCCTAGGTGACCAGACTGCTCAAACTTAGTCGGTCCGATTCCGACATACCACCACCCCCAAAACCCCGGTGGAATGAGGGTCCGTGGGAGTTTCCACAGGTAAAAAAAAGGGGATGACTTACCATTACGAAGGTCCATACTGTTATTCACCTGAGAGCCGTGACCAAAGATTTAGTGAGCTGTAGAGGCGTGCTGTTGTGCGGTGTTGTTAGACATCGCCAACGCATTCAATAGTCAGCCACTGAGTCACATCAGGGAAGCGCTCCGTTATCAAGGGATGCCCCAGTACCTAAGGCGGCTAGTTTCAGACTATTTATGAGGCAGCGGAATGGGTCCGTGCCAATGCTTCCATTGTATTGACCGAGTGAGTCAGGGTATGAGGCCCAAACATCCTCCTCTCTTCTTTCCCCTCCCATCATTACCCACAAACACACACTTACAACTCACGAGTTGAGGGTGTCCAGGTGCTCATGGGCAGCAATTGTCCACTTAGCATCAGACGAATCCGGTTGTGAAGTATCGCTTGCGTTGCATTTCCCCGAAATGAGTGAGGTTTCCGGAAGCCTAATTATTCCTCTCGACGCATTCCCCCATCCCTCATCTACCTCAAAGGAGGGCAGCGCACTTACGACTCAACTGCAACAGCAGGTGTCTATGGACGGCGGTTGTCACATACCATCAGGTGACGCGTCTGTTCGTCTGTCCCCTGTTATAGTATATACATCTATATAATGAGCCATCTGCTCGTTTGATCCTTATGCCATAACAATTAGTAGTGACTGACCGTTGCGCACTTGCGGCGTGGGCTGTAGCGTGCGGTCGCGGTAGTGCGCGGCGGCGAGGCGCAGGCCAGCCGCCAGCGCCTGCATCGCCTGCACCAGCAGTCCCAGCCGCACCGCCGAGTTGCAGCGCTCTGTCCACCACATTACACTAACATTACTAACATAACAAATCCGACGTCGACGGCATTACGAACCATTCTTGTATTAATTTGAACAATGAACATAAAGAACACCCAGAATCCATATGCCAGAATTACTGGCCTGAGGTGGGTTCGATTCCCATCCAGGGCAAATATTTGTGCGATGAGCATGATCATTTGTTCTGTGTCTGGGTGTAATTTATCTATAATATGTATAATTGGAAATATAAGTATGTTTATCAGCTGTCTGGTTCCCATAGTACAAGCTCTGCTTAGTTTGGGATCAAATGGCCGTGTGTAAGATGTCTGAAGTTATTATTATTATTAATCGGAACAACTATTTGTGGATCGCACAATATTTTATCCCGTGTAAGAATCGAAGCCGCGGACCTACTTGAGCTAGCGGTCAGTATCACCAACCCCTATATAGACAGGCCATTTGACCTATACTTATGTATGTATGTATGTTTGTCCCCACATACTGTCTGATAGATAACAGTGCTATCCCTTAGTCGCATTTTACGACACCACCGGGAAGAGACTACTACTACTACTACTCCACCATGAGCCACCCGGCAAACGGCTCTAAAAATCATTACATCCATCTTTATTACGCAAAAATTACTATATACAAAAATGACATCACTTAAGATCATCATATTAAGATTATTATTAAAAAAAATGTATTTTTTTTTACCAAACTTATAAAAGTAGCTTAATAATCGGACTTTAAAAAAGTAGACAACCGACTTCAATGCTATCTATCATAAAATTTAAGACTAATATGGTTTTCTCATGGATGCCATTGTCAGAACTAGACCAAACTCTCATCTAACTACCCTTGAAGTACATCCTTTCCAATAAAAAAAGAATCATCGAAATCGGTTGGCGTCATATAGAGTTATTCGTCCATTTGTAGCGCACATGCTTAATGCAAATTTAAGACTTATATGGTTTTATCATGGATGCCATTGTCAGAACTGGACCAAATAAAATTGGACCACACAGGAAGCACCAGCTTTCAAGTAAAAAAAAAACATCAGAATCGGTTCACCCAGTCGAAAGTTCTAAGTTAATAAACATAAAAAAAAAACAGTGGAATTGAGAACTTCCTCCTTTTTGAAGTCCGTTGAAAAGGATTAAATATGAATATCCTATAACAAAGATATATAATATATATAACAAAGATATATACAAGTTATATGTTTATCTGTTAATATTTTACAGCAGTCGGAATTGAAAATGTAATAATTTCTTGTTAATATAGAAATAGTGTTTAATATTTACCATCGGATGCATCCATGAGAGCTGCAATGGGTGCTCCGCACGAGACCGCGAGATCAGACAGTAGCTCCGCCAGCATCAGCACGAAGTTTAACTGAGAAAAAACTTTGCTGTGCTCCTCCTATAATAACACGCAAAACGTCGATTGAGTATTATGTTCTTTTGTCCATTATATATAATTGTCTATGATATATGTATCATTCTCTTTATAAAGTGACTTGCCACGTAGCGATACATGGTACAATTTTACCAACTGCCGGATTGCTTGAACTGCTTTAATTTGGGAAGATTAAATAATATTCAATCAAGGTCATCAGTTTCATATAGTATGAAAAGAGAGAGTACACTACAGAACACCGATTGGACTTGATTAACATAACGGGAAAGTGAGGAATAGTAAGAATTAAAAGTAGTTTAGATAAGTTAACTAAGATTATGATAATCATGTTTTTACTAATTACTTGGGCATGGTGCTTTACTGTTTTATATTAACTAATTTCATTCCTTCTGATCTGTAAAGACATGTAATGTTTTTTTAAGAATGGAAATTATTATAAACTAGCCGGTCCCGGCAGTTTCACCTGCGTTTATGCTTACTTTAAATGAGCTATTTAATGCAAACATATGTTTTTAAATCGGATGAGAAGTTCCTGAAATAACCGCATTTAAATAAATAAACAATCTCTGCTTCTATATATTATTATTATGAATAAACTTTTAACAGACAATATTATCACTTATTTTCAATTTTCAAAAATTCTATGAGCTATGTTCAATTTAAAGTTTTAGGTGTGGTGGTGTTTCAGATTTCATTTTCAAAATAATTTATTAAAATTAAACAAACCATAGGTATTTTTTAAATATCTAGAGAACAAGTCAGTCAGACTAAGTCAGTTGAAAAGCTAGTTGCCCGTTCCAATAAATAGATCCTATAGAGACGAACAGGGAAGAAACTAAATGGACGTTTTCATTTGATATTTAATATCACCGGCCATTTGTGAATAGACTGTGAGTATACATACATAGTTGAGGGGGAGAAGGCGAATGTATGTGAGTACTAACGGCTAGGATAGTCTCCTCCTGCAGGTTGGGTATGTAGACGGGCGGGTCGGGCGCGTGCAGCTTGAGGCCGCGCAGCAGAGCGTCGGGCAGCGCGGCCGTGGCCGTGCGCTTGGGCGACGCGCTTCCACCGCACGACACCTCGCCGCTCGCCTTCAGCGCCAGCGACACTGGTGGGGACGAACCTGCCCATATCAGATCCGTCACTGGTGTCAAATAAACATCACTGGTCAATTTTGTCATATTCTTCATTTAACTCCTTATCCTTATCCTATATAAAATTATAATAATAATATCCTCCGCCATGTTAAAAATAGCTCACAAAACTCAAAATGAGCAAAGTTTGTACAATGCATAAAAGAACACTAATAAATATACATAAATTAATACTTTTTATAGTAAAAAATAACAACTCCAGGCATCTTATATACGGCTGTCTGATCCAAGACTAAGCAGAGCTTGCACTATGGTAACCAGATTGGCTATAAATATACTTATATAGTGCAAATTACATACATATTACAGATTAACTACACCCAGACACAGAACAAATACTTGTGTTCATCTCGCAATTATCATGAATAATAATCGACCCACAACCTCTGGCTTAGCAGCTAGGATCACTTACCACAAGATCAACAGGCAAATAAATAAATTCACATATATTTTACATGGAAATAGACCAATGCAAATTCATTCATAAATATTTGCACTGACCGGGAATCGAACCCGCATCCTCCATGGCACTCAATATATATTTATAATACAATGCGATTCAAATAAGAAGATAATCGTCAACTTGATTAATACGAGTCAAATAAAATAGTTATAAGTAATTGAAAAATACCTCAAAAATCTTCTTTTTTGAAAACCCATAGAACATGGATAATTCCCACTATTTATTTTATAAAAATGTGACTTGCGTGACATAAATGACTACATTAAAACTTTATTCGCATGCGATCTTTAGCCATTTCAATATTATATCAATAATTTTAGGAAGTGTACTGGGCAATTTTAGAAAAATTAATATCTAACAAGAATATTGATTGCTGTAGAAATTGTGAATACATAATGTTTTTATGTATAATATATACATATTCGTACTCACAAAATATATTTGTATTCTAGATCCTATAGTATGTGTAATGTGACTCAAGATATTTATTGACAAATCAATTATAGATATGTATGTATACAATACAAAACTGTACTGACCTGATCTGCGAAGTGGACTGGCGTTAGTGGGCGAGACCTGCCACAGTGAGGGAGGGGGGGAGCTGCCAGAGTTACTGCTGCGGCGTCGGGTAGACGGGGGCGTCATTGTAAACGGAACCTGAAACCATTGATACTAGTTTCATATAGAATCGATCACGCGCTTAGAGATTAATATATAGAACCTTTCACAATACTTTAGCCTTTTTTAAAAGTACATTCACATGTCAAATTCACATCCACACATACTGCTCATTATCATTGCTGCTTTCGCACCTCAACTACTCAACCGAACATCATGAAATTATGCATACTCGTTGTAAGGAGCACAAAAAAGTCAAATCATGCCGAATAAGTATTGATCTATTGTAGAAGAGACTCGAGCTGTATGTCAGGATCGTGATAATTGGCTTTTATCTTTTGTCTGCAGTAAGCGGGAATAAGACGTGAGCTCTATATTATATAAGTATACATAAGTACTGTTCCTGATTTAAACATAAACTGTATAATACAATACAATATTAGACAACGATTTTATACAGATTTTTCGAGCTTTAGCATAAAAAAAATCAATAGTTGGCACCACTGCCTGTACACAAAAACGCGCCAGAACCAGAATTCTCGCAAGTATTAATAAATTCAACGATGTACCGATATAATGTAATAAGTAATGTAAGTACTTACAGTAGGTGGCGATAAGGAACCGATGTTGGTCGCATTACGACTGTAGTTCGATCGAAGCACGTCGATGGGTTGTGATCGTGGTACGTTATTGTTAGATGCTACAGCGAGTGGGTTCTGTAATACACATACATATATATTTGTATTAGTCACAATACTGCGACGAAAGCGACTTGAAGCCATGAAAACTTGAAAAATGCTTCCAAACACCGTTAGCTTTAATTAAACTGTCAGTAATATTAGAAAGCAACCATTTAAGTTCAAAATTCCACCGCATTCCCTTGTCATGTCTGTTGTATCAGTTTCCGTCGCCAACAATAAGGAAGTAATATTTAAATTGTACAGAAAGCGTTTATTTTGTTTTCGACAATCACGCAATTATTTCTTTAAAAAATAAGCAATACTATATACATATGTATATGTTACCATGTTTCATTTTCCACGTAATTTTTAAATCAAGCGTCTCAAAAGATTTACATTATAAATAGGTATACATAATTATGTATAAGTCCGAGTAATATTCCTCTTTGTCATATAACGAGTGGGTGAGAATGTGCGTATGTGCGTATGTGAAAACCAAAAAACTTAGCGCGGTGTACCAAGTGATAATGAAGCAGACTATACCGCTCCTGAGAGAAATTAAATTATTTACTTTTTTCACTTTATTGTACATAAGTACAGGAAAATGTAATGCTGATGTATTACGTTATACAAGTGTGACAATTGGCTGTCTCGCGGTGATCTCTTCCAGACAACCTTTATACGGATATTGACAAATCTAGATACGAGTAGTTAATGGTGTACTACTAGGTATAGGGTTAACAAAAAAAGTTTTGATTGATTTCATCTATTAGAATCCATATCCAATTATCAATAATCCATAAGAGGTATTTTGCGAATTACCCTTATATGCATGTTAGTGGGTGGGGCGACCTCCTGGCGGGTGGCGACATGGGTGTGTGCGGGCGGTGGTGTCTGTTGCTGCGGCGAGGCCAGCGCAAGCGAGCGCGGCCGGGGCGCCGCCTCGGACCCTGACGAAGTCCCCGAGTACTCCGCAGATCCGCTTTCTGTAGCTTCTACCAGCACAAAGTCGTCCTCGCCCGCCCATGTCGTGTCTGACGACTCGGCTGAAACATCATAGCGAATAAGTAATGGAAGAAAATATTAAAGCATAATATTTAAAAAACATTTCATCGTTACTTATTTCAATAACCGATAACCTCAATAGCTGAATTTATTAATTAATGCTGAATTTAGTAATTTAACCACGTTCCAGAAAATACTAATCTAGAATATTAAATGAACGTCCTTTGAAATAACATACATACATTAACACTTACATGAAAAAAACTGCTACAACTGAGTATATTTTTATTCATTAGATAATTATCATTAAATCCCACGGTGTTTCTGTTGCCAAAAGGGTCGAGAGTATTTTTTGTTTTGTCAAGTACTCATGTGCGAACATAATTAGTTACAAAAGATAGTTAATTTCTGCGTTTTTTTATTTGTTGGATATAGCTTCAAGTTGAGATTAATTAATAAATAGTACGCATTTTAATCTTGAACCCTAAATGACGTTGTAACCCGGATCGTCTGACTTAGTATTAATTAAAATGTAGTTTAACCCAATGAACTCATGACCTCGACACTGTTTACACGTTCTATTGGCATTGTGAGTAATACGCATACGCATTGTAACTAATCTATTGGCAGTGATAACGGCTATTATCATATTATAACATGTGGACTGGACAATGATAATGAAAACAAAGTAAATCTAGGTCTTCTAAAATAGTTTGACTTAACTATAAAAATCGATGCTATATTTTTAAATATATATTTCAGTACACATTTACTAAAGATTTTAAAGAAAATTTATTAAAGCTAAAAATGAAATGTCTCTTAGTCCACCGCACGTAAGAAGGTACACGAGATAAGCACAATGCATTACAGGCTCTACTAATTCCGCACAAGTTATCAAGATAATATTACACTTTCAGATAATGAGGTGTGTTGATACAATAGGTTTTGGTCTCAAAAATGGAAAAACCCAAATACGATAGGCGGGAAGCTAAAACAACGTTAACTGTCAGTATATGTATGTTAATATAAAAAATACTATTTTTATTAAATAGTAGACAGAAAAAAGGAGGATGTATGATGACGGAACTACAACACATTCACTATTTCATAGCAAAAGATAAAAAGTACATAAAAAAAATTAGTGATATGGGCCCATAAATAGCTACAAATTATGACAAAGTTGATACCGGCTCTATGTTTATAAGGGCAGGTTAGAGAGGGTTATCGATGTGTTTACTTCGTATACTGTGTTAATGTGGAACATTCGTTATATGTATTGCATGTGTATACCTCTGTTTATGTATCTATAGTTAGTAGTTTATTCACTGTTGTGTGCATACCGTGGGAACCTTTAAGTAAGATAGCACTGAACACTAGCTATAAGTACTAGCCATATGAAAATGTAACGGTGTATATCTTGTTGGTTGTAAATAAATAAATAATTAGCTTATGTCAGTTGCTATTATGTCAACAGTTTTTATTTAATTAGATTTGTGTTACTTTACGGTTGGAAAGCACCTCCTCAGGCCCTCACCGCTTCAAAATATACACATATACACATACAGTCGTGGTCAACTAATTAAGGACATTCAAGATAGTGGACAGCAATAACCGGCTATGTACATATAAATATAAAACCCTGTTGATTTCTCAGTAACTATTATTTGCATAATTTGATCTGATTATTATACTATAAATGGCTGTAAATAAAAGATTAAATAAATATAAAAAAGTGTTTAATATCAAAGGTTAACCATGTATTCAATTTAAGGTACAATTCTGTAGCTGGACATTTAATTAAGAACAGTAAAGTAAAATGAAAAATAGAGTTAAACAGAACAAATAATCTGCAGTATTTTAATTTCTTTAGCAACTTCATTTTATTACGGGTAAAATCAGTACCCAGTAGCAAAACCTTTGTTAGTAATTACCGCTTGACACCGATGTGGCATAGACATTATCAGTTTCTGACATATTTCAACAGGAATGTTTGCCCATGCCTCACAAAAAGCTTCATTAAGTTCATCTAAAGTTGTGGTACGATAAATGGCAACTTTTTTCTTAATTTCGTGCCAAAGGTGCTCGATTGGGTTGAGGTCGGGGCTATTTGCTGGCCAATCTAGCACTGATGCCGACTGTCTGTTAAGAAACGACTTGACTGAACGGGCTGTATGTTTTGGGTCGTTATCATGCTGAAAAGTCCATATAATAGGAAGATGTTCCTCAGCATAGGGAAGCATAGTTTCTTCTAATATTGCCTTGTATTGATGTTGGTCTAAGTTACCCTGAACTTTCCTCACAGGTCCCACTCCACGTCCAGAAAATGATCCCCATATTTTAATGTTTCCTCCGCCATGTTTCACCTGCTTTTTTGTGAATCTTGGATTCATTTCCGCTTTTACAGGACGCCGTACGTATTGCCTTCCATCTGAAGAAATCAAATTAACCTTGGTCTCGTCAGAGAATAATACATGTTGCCATTGGTCGTAGGTCCAATGTCCATATTTACGTGCAAACGCCAAATGTGCATTTCTATGCTCTTTCTTTAACAACGGTACTTTGCGAGCCACTCTTCCGAACAACCCTGCTTCTACCAGACGTCGTCGAACTGTCCTCGCTGATACACTGTTTCGTCTGCCCCAAACACTTCATGTTTAATTAAAATAGAGCCTAGAAACGGATCTTTCTTAGCTAACCTGGTTATCATTCTATCTTCTTGCGGAGTTGTTTTTCTCGATCTTTTTTTTTCTGGGCACATTTAAAGTTGTGTTATTGCGCCTGAAATGTTGCACTGCATTGCATACCATAGTTTTTGAACAATTTAAATATCCTGCTATCCTTCGGTATGACCAACCACGCTCGACAAACTTCATGATAATTTTTCGTATTGTTGCATCGCAACTTTTATTTTTGCCCATTGTTCTTCAAAATAACTCTCAAAACTTGAAATTACAAATCTAGATTGCCGCCAAAACTACCACAAAGAATAGGAGAAGAAAGAAAATAATAATTGAGATTCAGATTTTGAAACTAGAACGCAATATCTCAGTGTCCCTAATTAAATGGCCAGCCAGCATTCTTTGAACAAATAGCACTGTGATCATCTATCAGCTATACTGTAAAGAGGTTTAATGTTTAAGAAGTTGTTATTGTTTGTATAATTAGGCACATAAATGACTAATTATACTTACATGTAAAAGATGTGGAATATTGTTTAGACTCGTTGGAAAATAAAAAATAAATTCACAATTTGGATTAACTAGAGAGTGTCCCTAATTAGTTGACCACGACTGTATGTACTAGTATACACAAATATTAAGCGCGTGATAAACATCGACATTTTGTCTACTATAATACAGTGCCACTACCGTAATAGGGGCAAGCCTATTACCGTCAACAAGGAACTTTGGGAATTCAATGAAATGAGGAGAGGGGAAAGAGGAGAGTGGTGTTGGACTTTCGGTACCCTCACTCACTCGGCAATACAATGCAATAATTGTTTGTCTACTGGTTTTCAGTGAGGTGGTATTACTCCGGTCTAGCCGGCCCATTCGTTCCTAAACATATAGGTTACCATAGTACAAGCTAAGCTTCGTTATGGATCAGACGGCCGTGTGTTAGATGTCTGAACTTATTATTATTATTATTTACTTGATCTCAAAACATTTACCAGAACTTCGAATTAGCATATTATCATAAATATAATAAATATACTAAAATTTAAAATTATTTTATATATTATGCATTATAATTATTTGTTTTATTTGAACAAGTGTCACACCTTGTTACGTGTTTTTGCAGTTGGCATGTGACCTGTCACCTGATATGTTACCTAACATATGAAGAATATGACGTCGTTATATTATCCACACATTTACTAACGAATTAATATTGATAAACTGTAATCAGCACGCAGATTGGCGCATATAGTCGTCGTAGTTGCTTCGATAACGACTGCACCTATTAAACTTGTTTTGTCTGCTATATAGGTAAGGGAAAACGTTTGATAAATAATAAGGTTTTCAGATGCGATAGGGCGGTGGTAGTCGCTTACCATCAGGTCACCCGCCTTCTCGTTTGCCTACATTTCATACAAATACGAGATGGAGAATCTATATTACTATGCTCCTTTTAAAAATAAATATTATTATTTTAATCAAATTAATTTTGTTGGACCTCAAATATGAAAAGCAAATACAATTGTATACGGTGATCCTGTAAACTTTTATCTGTAGGCCACCGTACTAACATACCTAATAGTAGAGATTAATTCACTAAGACTAATAGTGCTGACAATAATCTATACTTCACAAAGAGATAAAATGTTTTTGTTTTTGTTTATAATGAATGAATTAAAAAACTTCTGAACCGATTACAATATTTCGGAAATTATGAGAATTCAGTAAGTCACATTTAATTTACTGGAACTCCGTTTAAACCATTTTAGTAGTACTTATTTCTTATTGATTGCGGTCAAACCATTTTAGGTCAAACCATGTATACATTTTAGGTGTAGGATAGGTAGATATAGGTGTGTTTAGTACATTTATAGATTCATTAATTGAATTTTAATTCGTAATCACTTGTCTTTTTGGGCCATTTTTAGACTATGGTTAAGCACATGGCATAATAATCATAAGAGTATATAAAACCTCATTTTGAGTTAAACCTTCATTGATCGCATGGTCAAAAATAGATTTGAACATTTCCCGCCGCTTGTAAAGCTGGAGAGTTTTGAATAGAATTTTATTTTTAATATTAGAAACAATTCATTCAATAGATGCTGCCAATCACTCGCCTTTTGTGACTTTATAATACTTACATTGTCTTACTTGTTTGTGTGTCGCAGATACCAGTCGCTCACAAATGTCTTTATTGAATTTGTTTACTTTAAATAACCATAGATTTAAGTTACCTTTGTGGAAGAGAAATAAATTATTATTATTATTATTGTTTTTATTATGACATAGTAAAAAGCGGTCCTGTTTATACATTCGCAGTGTTAACATGCACTATCTACTATATATGTATACTTGTTTACTTACCGGAGGATGTAGGCTGTGACTTCTTCTGAAGAGTTGGCAAGGGTTGTGATGTGGGGTTAGGAGCGCGTGCTGTGGTAGTGTTGCGCAGTGGTACATTACCACCACTACCGGCTGCGCTTGAGCCCCCTGAGCCGATCGTTGGCACAGCAGTTGGATTAATACTTGGCCCTGATAGAATATAAATATTAAAAATCTGTAACCATCAATCATTGGAACTCGCAGATATGCTAAATATGTTACGATGAGAACCACGCCTTAACTGGGTTGATAACTAGGAAGTTCTTCAAAAATTTGTTTCCATTGTATATCCAAAAAGCTTAAGACAGTAGAGAATTATTTGAAACAATTTTACTAAATATATTGTATATTTACAATTCTGCAAGTTCAAATGATGTTGTCTAGAGCTGACACACCCAGCACGCAACTTACTTCTCTTATCATGCTCCGCATTTGTACGACTAATAAATAGATACAAGGCAAGCGCCACGAATGAGTAGCAAGCAGAATAAAAGTTGCAAGCGATTTCATAGTCCTTGAAATTTTTAAACCTGAATATTTTATAACGTCAGTGCTTCGATTACCGCGAGAAAATACCGCGCCAGTATCGCACCTTGCTGACACTGGCTCGTGCATTACACATCTTGTTATCATGCTTTTTAAATGATATTATAGATATTATGATTGGTTTTCCAGAAACATGACGAAACAATCGAAATTGGCACTTTCATACATACAGTAATAACCCACCCCATGCACAATCAAAGCATACTGTAAATAAGTGAGGAAGTACCCTGATTATCCCAAGACTCCTCTAGGTAACAGTTAGTATCAGCTCGGCCCTCGAGATCGCTTTCCATAATGTCGGGCAGATCCGAGTCCAAACCTGAACAACATTACACACCGACTATATATACGGGGTACACGCTTATTTTTACATATTTGTATAAATAAATAGTTCAAAACTTCATGGACTAGAAGCTACACAATGATAACGTGTTGACGATGAGATGATGGTAGGCTGAGTCATACTTATTATTGCTGCATATTATGCTCTAATATTAAAACTAATTAAAACTCGGAAATATTAAATTACAAAGCTTCTTGTCTTTATAGTATGACCGGACAACTGATTTTTTTACACTCAAAAAGTTGTGTACCCTAAAATCACTATGTAAGGGTTTGTGTAGTAGTTGCAAATTCAACTTTCATAAAGTAACATTTTCTAAGAAACACGTAACCCATTTAGTAAGCAATAGGTGGGTAATTTCGAAAGGGTTAGAGCAATGTCACAGACAATGGAAAGGGGTCGCCGACGATTAGTCACTCGGGATTAGTATTTCATATATTCAGTTTAAAGTCAATTCAATGTTACATTGTATTTTGTTTCACTCAGTGTGACTTACAATACAACCAAGAAGTCGTTAAGGAGTCAACATTTATGTTGTGTCTATGGTAGTGTGATGTGATATAAGCGGTTAGTAAAAACACGTGACGGTATTGTGGCATAACTCACTGTTGATGGAGGTGTTCCGCAGTCGCTGTAGGAACGGATGGTTAAAGAAAGCTTCGAATGGCATGCGCTCGCGAGGATTTCGTCGCAGTAGGCCGATAAGTAAGCTACACAGTTCGGGACTTGTACCGGCTGGCATTCTGTAACATAGGATAAATAAATAGTAACTTAGATTATTAAAATTAAAAAGAATATCATTAGAAATTTAAAAAATGCATATTTTTTTACTCGTGTAAAGTATTGTATGAAAAAAAGAATACAATATAAATACATTGAATTAACGATTGACTTGGCTATATCTGTCTTGGATTTTAATTGAAGTAAACATTAAATAACCATAAGATGTACGATTTAAGAAGTTCTTGAATATTATACAATTACAAAAACATACGCGGGTAAAAATACAGCATATTGTCGAGTTTGGAACATACTAAATCTTAAATAATATTATTAATTATAACGTACCAGATAGAGAAAAAAAATGGTTTTATGGGGATTTAAGAAAACGGTTCCGTAAGGATTTAAACTTTATGGCGAATCCAATAAAAACAATTTGTTTATCATACGTATGTTTATCGTATTCGGTGGGAGCTGATTTGCTCCACCTTACGTAGTGTTTTGCCAGGTTATGATACTCACTTGGGCTGCAAGTCCACACTATTCTCGTAGAAGGCTTTAAGTTCATGTGGTGTTGTGGCTTGGAAGGGTGCTTTCCCTGTCAAGCATTGATACACTATCGTCCCCAAACTCCAGAGATCTGCTTTAGCGTCATATTTCAGTGACATTATAACTTCGGGCGCCTGAAACAATTGCGGTAAGATATTGTTGTTTAAACATATATGGTATACTAGTTAAAACTCAGTCTAAGCTTAAGGATATAATAAGGATATACAACCTTTGATAGACCATTTCCCCCATTTTCATCCACTCCACCCTCATCACCCACCCACCCAAAGACGGGTAGTATACCTATGACTCTGTAATTGCAGGTGTCTATGGGCGGCGGTCCCGTCTGTTCGTTGTATTTTTAAATTGTTAAGACCTATCGGTTAAAAAACAACGAAGAGATGCATTTAGATCCGTACCCACATATGTATAAATTGATGTGTGGGTGTATATTACATTAAAAGTGTACGTGTTTATATCGCTTGTGTGAGTTTGTATACTTTACTGCATACTTGGAAGTATTCAAGATAATTGAATTGAATTATTTTTACTTAAAATATTTTAACTCAATTGGAGAAGGGAGGCAAGAAAAATGTTAGTGTTGTCAAAAGGTTTAAGTTTCATGATAATGAAGTGTTTTATTATAATATTTATATTACAGATGTTCAAGTTACATAATAAATAAAACATAAGATAACTATAAAACGTTCTTTTATGTAGCAAAGAAGGTTTTGAGTAAGAGTTACAAAGAAAAATAATCCCCCATTATTTTTATTAAATCTCAAACATTACATTTCCTTGATATAAATATAACATTTGTTGTTTATAGTTATGATTTTTTGTAAAATAGATACTGTACTTAATGATGCTTCGTATATTAAGTGGTGAAATTAATGTTCAATGAAATTTTTAAATGTGCCTACATTTCCCAATTTTGTTGTTTTGTTTATGGAAACTATTATAACAGCAAGCATATTTATGCAATAATATATATATATATATAAATTGTGTTAATATAAAAGTTACTGTTACCATATACATCGGAGAGCCGCAAAGCGTGACGGCCATGTTTCCTTCCTCGAGGAACCTTGCGAACCCGAAGTCGGCTGCATAGATAAAATAAAAGTTATTATACTGGTGGACTACTCCTTTTATTATCAAGTATTTAAGCAACACTTATTACTAGCGCTTTCAAAGAAATTGTAGGAAGTAAAATAATATGTTATCTATACCTATAATAAGAATTAAATGTTTACTAAGAAAATCATGAGCTAGTAGTTAAGACACTACGTAAACAAACAAAATTGATTCATATGACGATAACGTTTCATATACATTTATTATTAGTACTTTTAAAAATATTTTACTTATTGTATACGGACCTATCTTAAGCGTTATCTCGGAGGCATGCGGCGTACGGGGAGGAGCAACACTGTGTGTAAGTAGAATGTTCTGAGGCTTCAGGTCGCGATGGACGATACCCTTAGCATGGATGGCTCGCATGGCCTCCGCCAGCTGCTTCAGGAAGAGTCGAATGGTGCTCTCGCTGAGCAGACGATTCGCTTGCAAATAATCTGCCAGATCGCCTCCGTTGCAGTACTGAGAAATATGAAAAACATACATATATACAAATTAGCCTCAACAACTCTTTGGCCAACACAATATTTGGACAGAATCCAGCAACTATTCTTTGCGTCAATAACGTCAAGGGATAAGCCAAGAATTTTGTACATTGTGTTGTTTACAGACAAACAAAAAAACAGTACCAATTAACATTAAGAGAATGTTCTATAGATTGGAATACCAGGTACTAACAAAAATTGATAAATACCTTTAAATACATCTTAAAATATGTTGTGACAGTGTATAGTAGGTCGTTGTAATCGACACATTAACGATATAACTTATAGTGTAATTAGCATCCAAACAAACGCAAGTTAGTTGAAATATTTGTAGTTCTCCACGTAAGTAAATCAACAGCTGTGTTGTACAACATGGCTTCATATTGTGTATTATGACAAGAGTATAAAAGTAGCATCCGTGAAGTGTAAAGGTAAGATTAAGTTCTGTGCGCGTTTTGCTTGATTTGTGATAAAAATGGTGTGAATAAGCCTATATATCCCTAAAAACGATTAGTCATCTGATACTGAATTGTTATTTCTTTTTTGATAATAACGTACAAATTACACACATATACCATTTTGGCATATTTCTGTATTAGCAACTAACAGCTAATGTGGACTGCCAACCTGCCGTCCCATATCGAGGGCTATCATTTAGAGACAAATTTTTGCTATAGTGATACTCGTGTGATTAGTGATATTTTTCTGTCGTCAGTTATATCGAAAATTGACCACCTAATATTTTCTCGTTTATGCAGAGCGACGTTATCGTGTCTGATTCGCGATAAGCTGCCATGCCGTTAGTAATCTTATCATTGAGTGATAATAGTTATAAGTGTCAGTGAGTTATGCGCTGTACGCTACGTTGGTACTAGTGCCACGACAGGTAACAACTCCAAAACTCTATTGGCACACCTGTTTTTAGTGGGTGCAATTAACAGTGAACATGACGCAGAAGCTCCTTCTTATATTATCGTTGGCACTATTTACGTAAGTATAACTTTAAAATATTGCTATTAAATTTTTACCTAGTTATCGCCACACAGTCATGACATATCTAAAAAAAAAAAAATATTTTTTGTGGATTGTAATTTACATAAAATGGCAACCTACTTGGTGACGAAAATTTTAAATATTAAATTGGATTTTTTTACAAGCTGCATTTATTACATAAGTAAATTTAGACCAACAAACGACTGTGACTGCAAAATAACAGATAAACAATATAATTAATTGTAAAGGTGAACATTTTACATAGGTAGAAGTTGTCAAGTCTTACTCATTAAAGTTAATAGGTATCTACTTTAGTAGTTGCTTCATACGTTGAGATTTGATATAGCGAATGTGCATGAGACATTTGCTACCTGCGCCCTTGTAGTACATAAACTTATCACGATTTTTATCATTGACTTATTTAGAACGAATTTGCGTCACCTTCTTATGATAATTCGATAAAATCACATGTTCGTTTATTAATCTAAATTTACGTGCAATTAATTTACAGGACTGCAGTAGCTCAAAGTGATGATGAATTCCATATTCCCGAAGAAAATGATAACCAATTTCCACCAGTCATACACACCGAGTTCGATGTGAGCCCAAAAGAAGGCAGTGGAGCAGAGGAACCTCTTGAAATAACAACTTCATATTCTGAACCGCCACCAGAACTTGAGGACGTGCAACTATTGTCGTCTCTCTTAAATAATGAAAGTACACCGACTTCTGATAAACTTACTTGTCCCACACAATGCATTTGTAATATAGAAGGAGATTCAAACAAGTATGTTGTCGATTGTTCCGATGCCGAATTAACCGAATTACCCCAACCTTTGGATGCTAAGACTACACAACTTAATATACAAAATAATAAGTTAACTGTTATTCCTAAAGAGATATCACAATTAAAAAATCTAAGGATATTGAATGTTAACAACAATCAAATTATGGATGTGGCACCAGGGGTAAGTTATTTTTTAAAACTTATTGTTTGTTTTTAAAACTTCAAAATCGTACATATTATATTCTCAAAATTTCAACCGTTAGGGTTGACAGTGTATAGATGAATATGTAATAAATAAATATATTATACATAACATAGTTTGCTAATTGTGTATATACATATATATATATATATATATGAAATAATAATAGTTTTAATTATGTATATATACATATATATATATGTATATATATATACATAATTAAAACTACGTATAGTTATCTTTTTTCAATTGGGGAGAGATATCCTACCACAGAAGTTTGTTTTAGGAGGAAGTAGATAACTTTTTTTGCAGTTAGTTACTTCATTATCATAATACAAACAAATATAGGATCTTTCAAATAGAGACAGTGGTTCAAACGATTGCCAGTAAGCAAACAAAATTCCTACTCTTTCTTTAAACATATCATCTAAATATTCATAGGGTTAATTAGATTTTTATAAAGTACGAGGCTCTCAAATCTTCCGATCTTGACAATTATGTATTATGTCTTTCACTTTTCAGTCAATCAGTGAATTACCTGAACTAACATCTTTGACGCTAGGGAACAATCGACTAATGGAATATCCGACTGATTTGAAGAACAGTTTTGGTTTAACGAAGCTGCAAGAATTTGATTTAGGAGGAAACGACATGAGATCGGTAATATAATTTTCATATTTATCTTGATTGTATTAACCGATAAAATTATGAATTACAATTTATACATATAATTTAGAGTAGATGTTTTTATGCTGTTTATCTGTTTGGCACTTTATTGGCAGATTATACTGTTTTAGTTTAAATAAAATAAGTGTAATCTATGAAATATTTATAAATATATTACATTATAACAGACTGATACATATGGTAATAAAAGCGTAGAAAAATATTGTGTTGGTAAACTTACTTCCATAACAAATATTTAACAAACTACATATATAAAACAGCGTAACATTTATTTTGATACCTAAATATTTGTAAATTGTAAGTTTTTTTTCTTTTTTAGGTTTTAAAAGCGGAACCTTTTTCAATATTCAAAGCACTTCGTAAATTAGTTTTGCCTTCAGCTACGTCCGAATTTGTAGCTGATGTGTGTGCGGCATTAAAAGAATCTTTAGAAGCTGTATGCATAGAATCGTGCAACAACAAACAATACGACTGCCTAGATGCTCCAGAGCATATTGATGATCTCGATATTGTTATACCAGCGTTAATTCCTTCAGAAGCGGATATTGAAGAGAACGAAGATCCAAATCTGATCAACAGTACCGTATCTAACGTGCATAAAGAAACCACAAATGAAGAAACTGATCAAAAATTACCAGTAACGAACGTGGAGATAACAACGGCAGCCAAATCTGCTGTAGATTCAATTGCTGATGAAGCTTCTTTTCGATCAGCAGTTTTAAGAGCATTAGATGAAGAACCAACACTTACAGAAACTGAAGCAAATCAAGGAAATTTAGAACAAAATCAAGTGGAGGCTGAACCAAAACCTACAGATTTCGTACCACTACTTGCAGAGCCAAATCTAAAAGCGACTGAATCTTTACCAGCAGAAGTAGAAACAAAACCAATAGAGGTACAACCTAAACCAATAGCAGGAGAACCATATCCTCCAGATATGGAAGCCAAACCAAATGGAGCAGCACCTAAGCCTGCAGCGGAACAACCAACACCAACCGTGATAGAACAAAAACCAACAGAGGTTAAACCGAGACTTTCAAAAGAAGAGCTGACAAATTCACAATCAGCACCTAATAGCAATATAATGGTTAAAACCGAAAGTGAAACCGTTGGAGCAACTACCTCCAGCGCAAAAACTGGAGGCGTTGATAAAAGCATAATTGCTATTGTTGTAGCTGGAATGGTTCTCATAGTTGCAGGAATAACAATTAAGAAAAATTGGAGTTCTAT
Organism: Tyria jacobaeae; assembly: GCA_947561695.1. NCBI lineage: Eukaryota > Metazoa > Arthropoda > Insecta > Lepidoptera > Erebidae > Tyria > Tyria jacobaeae. Next base: position 13,186,841 of record OX387219.1, on the reverse strand, counting down.
TCGAAATAGATTTAGCTCCTCTCCGAGAAATGCTAATGAACGCACAACCATTAATACCAATGGAACAGCGCCCGAAGAAATTCCTCTGCAAGAAAAATCCCCTGTGTAAACGAAAAAAAATGATTGTATATCTATGTGAGATATGATTGGTTTCGATCTGAAAGTTATAATTTATTGAATAAATATACGAGTACATACTACCTAACATCAGGCCGAAAATGAGTGAAAGAAACTACATTGTAAAGTTTTGTTGACATAGATTAAGTTTTTTAGATGTCGTGTGTGATGTTTTGTAAATAACGTTAATTTACCAAACGAAAGAAAAAAGTAAATGTTTTGTACTTTGACATAATTAAGTTTAATTTCGCAATAAACACGGTGTTCACTTACAGCTTCTTTAATGGATATACCAAATACTAAAAACTATTTGTATTTTCTTACAAAATTTAAAAGCAAGTAGTCATAATGATGTTAGTTAAATAATACTATCGATAATTTAAACATTATCAAAAACTAATGATAACAAGCTGGGATAGCTTATTTTCAATAAAAATGTTGTATGATTAAAATTGCCTTTAATTAATGATATTACTCGTTACTTTGAACTCTTTACTTTAAATTTTCCATTAACAATAAATATACATACATCATTCTTTTAGTAACAATCTTGATTGTATTAGCTTCAGGTGTCGGCTAGTGACCGTAAACCTTTTTACCAGTATTAAAAAAACTTAATTGGTAGTTCGATAGCAGCAGTTGGGACACTGTTCCCTTAATTTAACTATTTTGAATGAATAAAGTACATATCTATTCGAACTGTAAAGCTATTTGTAGAGGACAATATAATATGTTTACCTAATTAAACATTATATGTAAACATATTATGTGTATATATTCTACGTGCCAACCTAGATTCTCTCAACTCACACGCTTGGGCCGTTTGTGTAGTGTATGGTTTAATAATAATAATTAAGAAAAATCTTGGAATTCTACTTAAAGGTTATCAAATGCATACGTAGAATGAAGTTGTATACCTTGAGCGTATATTCCTTTTAAATTCAACTGTATCAGTTAAATGAATTAAATAAACGGGAAATGTTTTGCTTATGGCTAAATTATTGACATTAGTCCCAATATTGGTATAATAAATACAGCGACTGTTTAGTATGCACATACATATATTATGTATGTCCAGCGTGTGTCTATTAAATACTTCGCCGTCATTTATTTGCAACTATACATAGCTACCTCGAATATTATTTTTTTATTTCATTAATAATTACATTAAAAATGATGTTTTTGAAATCATTAAGTAATATATATATATACATATATATACATAAATGATTATATTCTGATGTTAAAAAAAACATATTTCTTTCCAATTTAGAGCCAAAAAGACAATGTGCAATATACATATGTGTCTCGTATCGGTTACTGGAAATACTTGTAGGAACATACCAACCAATAATATGTGCAAATCTATTAATGTTGACATACATAGACAATAAATATCTAGAAACGCTAGAAGTTTTTGATAGTTTATCTTTAAAATTTTACTAAGCACCAACATTTACCTCAAAAGCTATGCGTGACGTTTTCTACGTAACGATAAAAATATTGCGTAGTTTAGATACAGCTCAAAATATCAGTTTGCATTTATAGACAACAAGACTTTTGTATTTTGTAAACAGAATGATACAATATCAGAAAACGTGTCTAGTTTTCACAAAACAAAGCAACTCTACTTGATTATTTCGCTTCGCAATGAGGTGAAATTACAACAGAATTCGAATGTCGGGTTATATCGGGTCATCTTTTTCAGACATAACAATAGAATTATTGTAAATGAAAGTTGTTTTAAAAAGAAATAATACACGTTATAAGAACCCCACTGCCATATAACCGCATCAAACTGCAACCCAGGCGGATGTGCGGCTGAGTGCCTGCCTACCTGACCGACCGACCAGAGCCAAAGTCCCGTTAGTCCATTACAGAACAACAATAGTTAGTGCGTGCGTTATTATTTCCAACTTCGTAAATAAGGGTTGTTCACATCAAGCAATGTAAAATTCGTGTACTCAACACAAATAAATTATGATATTTTAGTTGTTCCCAATGACAATACAGGACTTCTCAAACTCGAATCAGTTATAAGATATCGTTAACACTTGTTCTAGCTAGCTACGATGTACGTTTTTAATGCCACGGTGACAGTAACAATACACGCCTAACAATGTCTTATAATTGAATGGAGTTTAAATACATATTTTCTGCAACATGATCCATAATACTCAAACGCCACTTAATCATAAGACGAGTGTTTACCAGTTTCCGTCTCCTGAAAATGTGAAATATACGCATATACACAAATATGATTCAAGTGCACTGCCCTCGTTTTGTGTTCACGAGTTCTGGAAAATCATTGACCCCGTTTAATTCGTTACAAAAAGAGTGTGCCTTTATTTTTATATTTCTGTGCTGATATTGAAAGAAATTATTGTAATCAAGTTTAATGTGTATTATCATTTTATTAGCTATAAGTCTTAAATTTGTATAGCAACATTGGATATGTATATCGGTGTTATGGGAGAAACAGTTATAATGATAGTTTAATACAAAAAAAACGAGTATGTCACGAGGCATGGTTTGTTAGCACAGTTTCTTTACAAGATTCATTCGTTCAGAAATTGTAACGAAACGGGAACGACGATACTTTGTTTAATAAACCTTTGTAAAAGTAAAGTGTTGAAATGTTGGACCGTTTTTTTTTTTATAATATGTACTTCATACATATAAAGTAGTATTTCATAATTAACACTTGAAATATTAGGTTTGGAGATGGAACATTAATTTAATGTGATTAAATAAAAACACCCCACTTGATAAATTTATGAACTAAATTGCAGTAAGCTATTTAACAACCACAGTTTAAGAAGATAAAAAAAGTAAGTAAATCAGTCCAAAGGGAAAATGGAAACAGGATCAGTTAATATGTACTTGGTCGCTCGTGGCTGAATTACTGTTTTATGTCGATTGAAAGTGTTCTGATGTAACATTTTAACCGTCGAGAGCATTAAGCGTATTATATAGAAAGTTGTGGTTTCCGGCACGACACTTTCCAGCTGTAAATGAGCGGTACAGTGGAGAGAAACGAGTCTGATGCAATCATCCGTGTTAGCTCCTGCATACGCTATAAAATTATAGCCATTCCCAGCCTTAGCATTCAAATGTATGAACTTGATTATTTCCGCAAGGAAAATAGTATAATTAAGAAATGCACTTTTTAACAGGCGCGAACTTCATGAATACTCATGACCTCTTTAATCTATGAACTTATCATAGATTAAAGAGGTCATGAGTATTCATTTGATAAATACGACTCAAAAGGGAAGAGAAATAAATACTTTTCACTAAGCTTTTGAACATAGTTTCTATCTTGAATTACTGGAAGCAAGGACACATTGCAAACCACTCTTATTAACCTTACAACGAAAAAGTAATTGAAAACGAACAAAACTAAAGCTAAATTCTAGTAATACACAGAGCAATACGAAGAGCAGCGCCTCGCCACGTGCGCAGTCGAGGGCCCGAGAACATAATATTAAAATGACCACGAGGTCACTACCTGACTGTAACTATCGAAACATCGCGGCACGCTTGGTGTTATCAGTACCCGTGTATCATTATTCGTATAAAAATGGAGGCCCTGTAACCTGTTCGAGACAATAGTACCAAGTTTAGATTTGGTAATTATCCAATCTTAAACTAATTCGAAAAAAACTTTGTTTTTTAGTGATGAGATAGTGAGCGAAACAAGGCTATCTTTGTTCAATATGCTTTACAGTTCATTGAACGTCTTGCAATTATTGTGAAATCACATCAAGACTATAAAGATCTATTTATAATTCCAGGTACAGGTTATTCACATATGTGTAACAGTAATAGCATATGTATGCAAGTACAATAAACAAAACCGAGTGTTTGGAAGGTGCTTGATAAACTTTACTTAAAACGTTGTCATTATAAAATTCAGACATGTTAAAGTACTGATTAATTACTATCAGTTACGGAATAATATCTTTAAACAAAGTATAGCAGACGGATGTAAATCATCATGTCACATTAAACTTTTATTAGATTAACCACTAAAGTTAGAATTTGTTTTTATAATTGTAAGTTCTCTAACTAAAAAACTAATGTTATTAAAGAGAAAACCCATTTTAATCTATAATCAAATTAGAAATGTTATCACGTAAAAAAATTAGTTGTGTTTAATTCCTTTCTTTTTAAAACAGCAGATTAAATTAAGGTCACCTTTTTTTACAATAATTGGTCTTAATAATTACTAATTATTTAATCAGTAGCATCGACAAACGCTGTCATTTAGCTACATCCGATATAGAACCACACATGCAATATAATGTAACTCGATATCGTTATGCGTAGCAAATTACTTCTTGAAACATTTACATGAAAAGAAATCATCGCTTAGGATATCAGTTAGTACGTACGCTTAGGATGTATATATCTGAATCCCCCCTCTCTTCACAAAACTAACAGATATAAACTAGAATTCGTTCTCGAGGTCAAAATATTGAAATAAAGGAGAATTTAAACCACTATTTAGTACTCAAACAAAATGCTCACACTTTGTAATAAATAGTAATGCATTGTCTTTCTTTCTTGTACTACTAAAATTCTACCGCCTAGTATAAATGGTAGGCATCATATAAACAATAAAAATAAAAATCTGAATATCGAACACGTTTTCTTTAAACGTGAATGTAACACGCGTTTAGCATAAAACCAAATTGATTACACGCCACTCTTACGATTTCTTAATTAGAAGGTAAGAGTAGGTTTAGGCCGGGTCGGTAAAAAGGCTATGTAGGCTTATCTTTACGTAGTAATTACATGTAGGTGTGGTATGATAGTTTCAGATATACATAGTAATATCTGAAACTATCTACCAAACCGTGTAATTTCCCGTTTTCAGTAGGTAGGAACGTCGAGAATTCGTGTGCAAAAACATAATATGCAAATCAGACAAGTAGTTCTTGAGTTATAATGGCACAAATGGATAAGTATATCTACAAAAATAATTAAACATAGTGTTTCAACTTTAGGTTATTCTAAATAAGGACTAAATTAATATATATATATATATTACGACACAGTCCTGTAATTCTGTAATAGCGTTACGTTAAACAACGCAATGCCAAGTTAACGCGCAGTACAAACTAACTTCTATTCTTCCGGTTTTTTTTGTTGGGTGACTAATCCGAGCCACACGTGACCAAGATAACTAGCATAAATTATTTCACACCTACAATCTTATAACAGTTTATAGTTGCAAGTTGTGACTGCAAGGATGGCGCAGTGGTTTGAGCTACTTTGCCACTGTGCTGCCGTTCGGAGTGTTGGGGGTTTGATCTCCACGCTTACGCATACTTTGTGTAATCCTTAAATTGTTGTTCTGAGTCTGGGTGTTCTGCGTTCGCTATTTAAATGTAAAGTTCCCTGTGATACAATAATTAATCCTATTGCGGGAGTTGTTGATTCAGGTAAGAGCAGAGGCTATTCAGACAAGAGAGAAGACAAAGAAGCAAAATCTAATAGGTTTTACGTTTAAAACTTTTTATATTCAGACAATTGTTTACTTCATATTGGTCAAATATACCGTTTAAATCTTAAAAAATAACGGGTTACATATGAATGTAGAGTTATAAATAGAGAAACAAAACTATAGCGATGCCAATTATTGTACCTAGTCATGGTCCATGGCAGTCATGGCGACTAACCATGTATCGCAACTAAACTGAAATCGTGCCAATGAACTTGAGTTGGGTTTCGCGATGAGGGCATTGATGTTTAAAAGCAACAAAAAAACATGTGTACGTAATAACAATTTAAGCCAACCTGGTGTAGTATATACTTATCTCCTACTCTAAATGAAACGACGTAATTTTGTGACTGTGACCTGCGAGCACACTTAACTCGTGTGTCCTTGATGTATATTTATATTAGGTACAACATTCAGTAGGAAAGAATCTAAAATAATTATACGTCAAGTCGATTGCGATAACAAAGACGGGAATTAGAATAATTCATTTGAATTATGTATATTACCATTGTACTTAAGTACTATATAGTGTATTATAGGTACATACGTAGTCTGTAGTGTAAATGCTTTCTATTTTTATTCATAAATAAAAAGTCTATTATATAATAGCATATCTAAAAATGCAATCTGAGTACACAGGTTCAATCGATCGGCACTAATATGTGTACGGGGGTCATACTGAAAGATTTTAGAAAATAAAAAACTGAATGATATAGATGCCTGTTAATATTTTTATTGCGTTTCGAAGTAGTCTCCTTTCCTTTCTAAGCATGCGACGGCAACTATTGACTAAAGCACCCAGCAAACTTCTTTAGGTATCTCTTCTTCGCCATCTTCAAACGCAACCACGGCAATTTCAGGGTTCATAAAACGAATTTCTTTAAATTTAGCTGTTACTTTTGGAAATAAATAAAAGTAACAAGGTGCCAGGTCAGGACTGTAAGGAGGATGACTCCCAACTCCACAACTTCGATGGACAAATATTGGATAGTCCGTCTGGCGAAGTGAGCTGGAGCGTTGTCGTGGTGGAGGAGGATCCTGCTTCTTGGGCGCTGCTGTCTAACATTTTCTAAGACAACTGGCTGTCTAACATTTTCTAAGACAACTGGCTGTCTAACATTTTCTAAGACAACTGGCTGTCTAACATTTTCTAAGACAACTGGTAAACAATGACTACTACCAATCTGCAGTAACAGTCCTTATTGTTGCGAAATGACACGTCGTCCAAAGAATGAGGTAATCATCTTCTTCCCTTCTTTACTTTTATAGGCAAATCTTAGAATTTAAATACTCATTGCGGAGACAGACAATCTGCGCAATGGGTATTTCGGTATTGGTTTCGGGTTCGTAACAATATATACAGTTTTTATCACCTGTAACGATGTCATATACAGCATTTGAGTCACCTCCGTCATACTTTTCAATCATTGAGAGGCACCAATTCAAACGATGGCGTTTTTGATTTTCCGTCAAATTATGAGATATCCATCTAGTACAAAGCCTTCAGAAGCTTAAATTTTCATGTAAGACCTTTCATACTTGACTCATAATATGCCTAAAGCTGTCCGAATCTTTTGATATGTCACCCTTCAATCCGCTTCTATTAGCCACACAGCACTCACGTTAACTTCAGTAGTCGCCGTAGATGGAGGTCCTTTTCAAGAATTATCATCGGCGAGTTTGCTTTGATAAGTTTACCAGCTGTAAACAGTAGCACGAGATTGGGCTTCACTCATGTGTCACCTGATCATAAGTGACAACTGCCGTCCATGGGACACCTGCCACTCAGGAGTAGTGAGCGCGCTGCCCGACTTTGAGGGTGATGCGTGATGGAAAGAGAAGAGGGGGACGCGGGGAGAGGAAAGAGGGGAGGAGGAGATGGGCGTCCGGAAACCTCACTAATTTCGGGGAAACGCAACGCAAGCGTTGCTGCAAAACCTGTTTTCTGTGAGGCCGTGGTATCGCATCGGTCGAGACGGCCCATTTGTGCTTAAGCATGGCTCTTCATGTTTAACCACCAACGATCTCTAAAAGTTGTCTTTTTTATACAAGTTAGCTTGCCAGCTTATTCGTTAATTAATTCATGTATACACTATAAAAGATAATATAGTACAAACTTGTCATTCAACACGATTTATAGATATAAGAAGGTCTTTAGCAATCAGACAAATGAATGACAGCGTTCTGCAATTACGGAAAAATACAATAAATGTATGTTCGTTACCATTATCTGAATGATCTAATACATCTATTAAGTAACATTTGAATAGTATTACATAAACATCAACATCTGAAGATGTAATCCAGTTTATTTATCTGAATTTCAATTTACGATTTTTTTTTTTTTTGGAAGACAATGAAAAATTATAAGCTTCACGCTTTGTTAATATTAAAAGGTGTCACTGAGAAGGTGAAACTTTTTGTAGTATCAGTTACCTGAATAACCTGCATTTCCTTCATACATACAAGGAAAATTAGATGACCTACAATGGATACAGAGATATAACTTTTTTTTATTTAGTTTAGCAAACCAACTTCTATTACAGTTTTGGCAAACATAGAGTTTGGCTAATATAGCGATGATCTACGACCAAGATGATGCAATACACCCACCTTCTGTTTTAAATTTAAAGTGCTCATGTATTTGCAATAAAAAAGTATAACCTTTCAGTGCTTTGTTTATTAAAGTAATATAGTAAATATTTTAGGTGTTTATGATTTATTATATTTTACTCTACTATTAATCTATATCAATATTTATAACATAATTATCAACATTTTAGCCTACGTGTCTATATACATGGATGAAGTCGTTTATTAATATGTCCCAAACATTCTGAATACTTTTTTTTATATTTTTTGTATCGGTTCCTTACATTACGTAGGTGTACTTTACTAACAAAGCTGTTGGATGACGAACGTCAATTATGCGCATAATCTATTTATCAGGAACAGTAGACAAACATGTAGGGTTACATAGTTATATCCGTGAAGCACCACGAGGCAAAAGACGCACGTGTCGTGTATGAATCCTAACAGTCGCAATGTCCCCGTTACCGAACACTTATAAAACTATTGCATCAAGCCACAGACATTTGTTAATCAACGTCTTAAAATGTACATACGACACTATCAGCTCATTTAATTATAAATTACACTGAGATAGATTCTGCTTCTCAAGAGTTACGGCCATCTTGCTTTGAGTGTGAATGACCTTTAAAATCAGATATAAACACTTAGCACAAAGGAAAGAGATCTATATCATTATTATAACGTTAGTACAAAGTAACAAATTCATATGCAATAATATTACAGTATCCTGTTTCAATAGATGAATTACTATAATGCACCATATAGGGTATAGGAGGTGTAAGTTTATGTATGTATGTACATATATGCAAATTTTAGCAGTTCAGACGCTTCAATGGAGGTCAGGAGGACAACATAGTGCCATCGGATACGAAGTTACGATGATCGCCTCAAAGGTCTGCAGTGCTGTACACTGAAGATAAGAACTAAAACATTTTCTACATCGTTATCTTTTAAAGTAATCTTTTGTTACCTTGACCTATTACGGCAAAAACTGCGTATTAACGTGTTCCGTAAGATAGAAGTAGGGGACTTGATATTTAGGTCAACGAAATCGAACAAATTTTTTAGTAATCTGGTGTCGACACTGAGACAGCACACGCAGTCTGCGTGGCTGAGTTGAGTACTATTTATCTAATGCGTAGTAACCTTGATGTGTATCCACACACAACGCACTGGTCATGCGGAAGCCCATGTGGTTCTCGGCAAGCTAATAAAAAAGTTGAACGATAAAAACTTGGAACTATAATGTCACGTCTAATATATGTATGTATTAATATTGACTATTAATTATATTATACAAATAAAAGCTTTGTAACATTTTTTTGTCAACGTCATGATGTAATAAATGAATATCATTAATACTGCAGTTTAAGAACAATTTTCAGTTAATGCACAAATAAAAAACAATGTCTGTTTTATATCCATACATAGATAGATAATAATCAATGCTTGTTTCCTCATTGGGTTATAAAACTAATACAAACCCGGACTCATCATTATCATACAAAGTAGAGCGTTTTGTCAGGTTTATTTTTTTTGTTACTCAGTAATTAACAGTCACAATATCAGTAAGCTATTATTAATACCAACTTGTCTGTAACAAAGTAGCCGGGGTCTCTATACGTATAAGATAAAAAATCATAGTACTTCTTACATTGTTTATACAACTATACCGGAAAACTTGTTTTATAATTTAGTGCTCTTGTTAACCACATGATAAGTTTTACAAAAGTTCTATATGATATGATTAATGTTAGTGTAAATTAGGGCAGGCCATTGCAGTAACTTGACCTCCAGCAAGGCTATTGGTGATTCGCTGCAGTATACACTTCTACAGGTAAGTAAACGGTACGTATTTTATACAATATTTGGAGTTGTCGATCTTGTTGGACGTAAGGTATTACAGCCTGTTAAAACGGAAACATCTAGTTGATAACAACATTACTAACGGTAAAACTGTCATTTTAATTTAAAAATCTAGGTTATTAATATCATACACATTGGGTATATTATAAGTGTACTGACTGAATATTATTTAGCTACGCAGAAATGCAGGTAGTAGTTTATACTGTATTGACTTAATTATGTTTCCATCAACCTAAAAGGTGGCGATAGCAGTTAGATGTTTGGAGTTGGTTGTGGATTGTGATATTATACATATTATTATTCTCTGTATTTATTTAAACAAACATATTGATTACATTTTTAAATATATAAGAAAAAACAATATACATATTTTTAAAGTAAAAGATAATTATTATATTTTAAGTGTCTCCGGAATTATTATTATTATTAGACATTTGGTTTATTTATTTTTATTTAGACAACTGTGACTGACACTTGTGACATTATTTGGTTTTAACTTTAGATATAAACAGAATAAACACAATATAAGTGCTGGGACTAAACAATAAATAGGCAAGGTGTTTAAATGAAATAATAATGCTTACGAAAGTATTATGTTAAACGTATTTTGCGAACTGTACTATTTTTTAACGGGAGTTATTTTAGCCTCTGTTTAAGAAATACTGTCAGCAGATCTTGTTTACTAAACGACCAATGTCAATATTTGACAAATCTCATCAGAATGTATGTTTTGGCAAAGCCATAAAGTCAGTTTTTGTTACATTGTGCTGGATTGGAAAGCGGTTGTGGTTTGAAAAAGCATGGTGATTATATTTTTATAGATTGTTGTTTTTTCTCTCGAAATACTTGACATTTGCGGAATCTCTGCATTTTATCTACACGCGAGAGAGAGTCCATAAAAAACTAATAACAATATAATGCGATGAGGACCAAACTCACTATGTGCTCCACGCAACGAATAATCATCATGAGTCTTAATTCGGAAAGATGTTTTAAAGAAGAGGCATTAAACTCTAAATGGATGAGTCACGTTGGCTAACAAGCACAGAAATTTATATTATACCGACAAAGGTTTTGAACGTACAGACATAATAATAAACGTTGTATTATTAGCTCCTGGTAATTCCTGGTATAAAATACTTTACTCTACTGAATTCGAAATCCTATGAAGGATAGTGAATATTATCATAATTACTTACAGAAAAATATAGTTTTTTTGCATCGTCCTGAGAAACTTTTAACCTCAGAGAAAACATCATTATTAAGCTGAATTTATACTTTCGTTTTATAGTACCTCTGTTTGACAGAGTACGTCGGTTAAAACTGGAAGTATTTGTTTACTGTACCTAAATAATTTGAGCTTTCAAACAACTTTAGGTGTAACTACTACATTGTATTACTTACCTCCATGACGACATAGACGAAGGCAGGACTGTCCATGCAGTCGTGCATGGCGACAAGGTTCGTATGATGTAGAGCCGTTAGTTCACGAAGAATTTTTATTTCTTTTACCAAGATCTCTGAAGCTTTCTGAATTCCTTTTTTTGTCACTACTTTGACCGCCACTGATTGAGATGGGTTCTGAAAGCAAGACAAGCACTTGATTTACATGTAAACTGGTAATTGTCAGTTAATTCTAAATATTATTCTTAAAATTTCTGGTAAAAATTTTCTCCTGTTCTTTTATTTGTGGCAAATATTATAGACTGTGTGTGTGTGTGTGTGTGTGTGTATAAAAAGTGACTGTGAAACATAATTTCTTTTCTTGTTATACCCAAGACTTTTAATAAATATTTTGATTGATCATAAACATAGAAGGGCTTGGTACGAATCGTAATTTATTTAAAAATGGTGTGGCCGTTTAGGCTACTCGTTCAAAAGGTAAAAATTTGTCTAAAGAGGATGAATATGTTGCCCACCCGTAGCTTTTAATTTACTAGACATTGAATGGAATCAACATCGTTCAATAAACGTTATCAACAGTCGCAAATAAATAAAGCACATTAAGTGCATGCTCTAAATATGAAATTTGAGGCCAAGTACATAATATGTATGTGTGCACTTTTTATATGCATTACTTATTATAATCTAAAAAGTGAGAATACATAATATAAGCATTTGTACATGCAGGATTATTAAGAATCATCACCATCATCATTGTTTGTCAATCGCCGTCGTTATTGTTATGTTATTCTTTTTATTTGTGGCTCCTTCTTTTAGTTTATAATTAGAAGCGATAGTAACAATTACGACGACAAGTTAGAAATAAGTATCCTACTGGTAATGTATCCATTTAATAACTTTTAAATTTACAAATTTATGGCCATATTCAAATGGCATCATTCTCACTTAATATTATTAATCTGTGACCTGATTGGATATCGTTATATTCAAAAATGTTGTCGCAATAGTGCAGTAAATTGAAATTTGTAATGGAAAAGCTTTGAAGTATCGTTACAAACTCTTAGTAACACGTAATTAATGTGCTATATAAGCAAACATAATAAGCAAACTGGATAGAAGTCTTAAAGACGTGTTGTCAATTCTAATTAACAAGTCTGCTACTTGTAAAATGATAATGCAAATGCAGTGAGCGTTTCAAAAGGACGTCTCGTTGCAGGTGGGCGCATCCATCGCATGTGTGCATCAAGGCCCCAATGGCTCTGTCTCTATGACAATTGGACCGATTTAAGCAAAAATGTTCCAAACCACACAAACCTCATTTCGAGATAATTGACTTTAAAGTTTATTGCTGTATTACTTTGGCTTTGTAATGCTTAACGTTGTGTTTTTACTTTTATGTAATTCTAAGTGTACTAAACTAATTTACATGCATGTATTTAGTGAATAAATTGTAACAGTTAAGTAGATATTCAAGAAACTTGCGTGGATCATTTTGACAAAATAAATTTTGTATGGGTTTTGTGTAGGCTGCGGAAAGAAAAATCTCAAAAATTTTTCAAAAATGAAAAAAAATGAAACTCATAAATGTTTATTATTCTTGTTTTCTTTAAAAAAGTACAAAAGTTACCCTAATCCTCATCCAAATCAAAGTCAGGTTCATCACAATAACCATCTATATCATCTATTATTGCATCGTCTCTCTTCAATTTTTAAAGTAATCAATGCAATCATTTGGTATAAGATGAAATAACGATTTTAAATCGTTTAACTTCTTTTTGTTAATCCGTTTTCCTGAGGGCCATAATTCTTTCAAATCTTCTTCTACGATACCCAAATCAACACCTTTTTTCTTTTTAACATTCAGTTCTTTGTAGTCCTCATCGAAGAAAGTTCTCATGAACAAAGAATGTGGGAGACTTTTTTGTGATTAATATTTCTTTTGTTTTGAGCCAGTTTACTCTGCTCTTATCACTAAATGTTTTTCTATTGACTATTTTCTTTTCTAGAATTTGAGATCCAACAAAATCACAACTTTCCATTTTATGCACCTGTAAGGGGTTTTTGTTTTTACATTGTTTCATAATGGCAACATTATCTTCCACGGAGTATATCCTTTCATATTGCTTGAGTAGAGTCTCAATTTCGCAAAATCGTTGTCATTGGGCAAGAAAGTGTGTCCTGATTCTAGGTAACGGAAGCTGATTGTCTCTAGAGTGGGAGAGTGGGTGTCTATTTAATAAAGCCTTCAAAATCAAAACGATTTTTATATTCCTGTTTTGACCTCCGCAACAGTCACTCCACAAGATCAATTTTTTTACTGTAGGGGGTAGCACGCACTTAATATATTTTCTCAAACATGAACCCACTTCTTGGGCCCCTCTACCTGCCTCGCGTTCAGCCCAAACATAACAATTCCCAACATCGTTGGTAGCCGAGTGTATACCGCAGTTGTACACCCATAACTGCCTTTTATAGAAAACGACATTGATCGGTATTCTAGGTAATGGTAATGTTTTCTCCAAATCGTAAGTCAGGCATTCAGTTTTTTCACAAGTTTTAGCCTGTTCAAAATCTTCCTTTATTTTCTTCCTTAAACCTTCGAGATACTAATGATAATTTGATTTTAACCGTGAATAGTTTTTTAAGTTTTTTTTTGTATTTCTTTATTTAAATAATATATGAATGTGACCTGAATCAGTATAGTTCTGTAGTCGAATTTTATTTGGAATTGAGTTAAAATGATTCTAGGTTATTGGAATATTTAAGCAGATTGATTTTTGTAATATTTTCCATATTGTATAAAAGTATTATTGTTCCAAGTAGTTTGAATCATTATAGCAAAAAAGAAATGAACACACGTTAGGACAACCAAGAAAATGCAAAAATGATTCTAATAGCTTGAAATACTTATTAATTTTACATAATGGTCTTCGACATTTCAGCTGTGGGTTGGACCATACGGATTTTCGACAATTATTAACATAGAGTTATGAGTCTTTGATAAGTTAAAATATGCCTTATATGGAGTACATAGGTCACAAAAATTCGAAATTGTCGAGGTTGTGGGTTGGAACATTTTTGCTTAAATCGGTCCAATTATGGTAGGTACATTGCCACGTACACTTGCTAGCATAATGTGGGGTTTCGGTTATATTATACACCCGAAGCTGAGAAGACAGAATAAGATTTTAAAATCAATTAGTTACCTACAAGGAAAGAAGAATGATTGACTTCCTCCTCTGATTCTATAATCACGTGTGACCTCTTTTACATTATCATTGGATAGATAGATAGATTAACGCTTTATTGTACAATCATATCATTATGAGTTTTCTGTTAATATTCATGAATATACCAACAGAATACAATCTCAATTCCTGCATGAGTATAATTATTAGAATAAAAAATTTTGTGAGTTATATTCATATTTATTTGACTATGCGATTTTACTCACCTGTGTATTTCTGTATGAATATTGTTAAAGATAATAAGTACTAATTAAAAAAATACATCAATACTAAGTTACCGTTTAGTGGGACCAAATTTCAATTGTATATGGGTGTTTAATACACCTGGGTACCGGTATGATATACATTTGTAAAACGCTTATAACCATACCATTGCTTTAGGTAAAGTCAAGGATATAAATGACTGTACAACTGTAGCAGTTAACGACTGTACTTCCACATGTAAAATGATCATGTACTGCGGATTAATTAAAGTGAACTAACAACATGCCTTACGATTTTGCAGCAAAAATAGAACAAAATAACTGAACAGTATTTGTTTATTTAATATTTGCTTACTACTTTACTTATAAAGGTATGATATTAGGTGTTTCCACCTAGAACCAATTGCTAAATCGATAATTGAGACAAATTAAATGTGTGTCTGTACAGGTCTGGTTGTCACCATGAGATTGTTGAAAAATGACACTGGATAAAAGAGGTTTCTTTTATCCAGTGTCATTTAGTAGTAGTAAATCTCATGAAGCGTTTTTTATATAACTATTTTTTATATTTATATAAACAAACACCTGCATATACCTACTTACTTCGTTACATTTTAGTTAAAATTATAATTACAAATAAAAGCACTTTGCGCTGATGGCCAAGGTAAACTCTGTTCATGTCCTCATTATTACTTTTAACGATGAAATAATATCTTTAGGTCTTAATTTCAGAATCGATACTGATATAAAAAATGGACGAAGTTTTTTTTTTAATTTATAGACAAAAAAAATTACAAATATATTAGTAAATATATCTGTAGTGCAAGATATATGTACTAATATATACATATGTATAAGATGAGATTTCATGGCATTTGCTTGGCTAAATATTTATACCTGAATTGTGATGTTTTTTTAGACTTTACTAATAAAAATCGTATTTTATGCCTCTTGTATCCAAAAGTAGGTAGAAAAATTCAACCCAAAGTTAAGAGTAATCGACCTTAGAGTTACGATCAGATTTAATAATATATATATATATATTTATGTAGACATAATATTTTATTTATGAAGAGGAGACAAATATAAACAATTTTACCAAGTGCGATATACTTTTTTAGTACTGACAATGCTACTACTATTATTATTACTATTAAATCTTGGCACTGTGTATGGACAAATCAACCTTAATACATACATACATAAACCTTATACCTAACCTTAACCTTTTTCTACTTCTTTTCTATCTTATCTATGTCATCTTCTCTTTTCACAAATAAGTAAAAAGATTTTTTAAGTTTTTGACTCCGAATCGTTTTTGACGATAGGTACAAAACTCATCTTCATAAAACGAAAGAGTAGCTTCGTGTTAATATCGGAAACTTAAAAGCAACATCTCACGTTAGCGTGTTATTTGAACACTTCTGTTTATTTCGCAATACATGAGAGTTTATAAGCAAGGATTTATTTTAGGTCGTCTGCGATTCAGTATGATTTGCTTTTATCAAGAGGGTGGTGCGTCGGCGCTGATCTAACATTAGCCCGCCCTACATTCCGCAGGCTCGTGTAGCGATTACAGTTTGACCCGATTTCGACACGAGCCCTGTGAGATTATAGGTATTATTGGACTGGTACGCCTGTTTCACCAGAGGATGCTACATCTATGCTAAATAAATAAACGATCACATCGTTACATGAGATAATAACATTATTTTATTATAAACTGTTGACAATTGAATTAATAAACATTGATACCTTCGCGAAGTAACTTACATTGTTG
The DNA here is from genome assembly GCA_947561695.1 of Tyria jacobaeae. Classification (NCBI taxonomy): domain Eukaryota; kingdom Metazoa; phylum Arthropoda; class Insecta; order Lepidoptera; family Erebidae; genus Tyria; species Tyria jacobaeae. The sequence goes on along the minus strand of OX387219.1, from coordinate 13,170,122 downwards.
AAAGTTATTTGTAAAGCCTTGAATTAATTATTTTAGAGTGGTAGAGCCATGCTTGCTTAAGCACGAATGGGCCGGCTCGACCGGTGCGATACCACGGCCTCACAGAAAACCGGTTGTGAAGTAACGCTTGCGTTGCATTTCCCCGAAATGAGTGAGGTCTCCGGAGGCCCAAAATCCCCCCACCCCCCTAATGATGGCGCTGTTAACGAAAAGGATACCCCAGGGGGGTACCAGCGCTAGCGTTGGAGAATCCCCCCCTGGACGTCCACCCTCAGTACGGATTATGTCTGAGCGTGGACGCCCAGGCTGCCCCTCGTACTCTGGGGGGGGCTCAACTGCGCTCTCAAAATCTGCTCGGGGCAAGAGAAGGCATACCATGGCACCCCCTGTCACGTTTACCGTGGATTTTTGCAACATTAGGGGCTTACATTCGAACCTCGACACTGTCCACCACCACCTTGAGACAGCAAAGCCGGCCTTGCTCTTTTTAACCGAGACGCAGATATCATCTCCAGCGGACACATCCTACCTCTGCTACCCTGGGTACGGACTGGAACACTCCTTTGTTCCTAAGGCTGGTGTATGCGTGTACGTTAGAGATGATATCACTTCTCGCCGCCTCGGCAATCTTGAAGGTAGGGACCTCTCCATCTTATGGCTACGTGTAGACTGCGACGACCATCCCCGCATCTACCTATGCCTCTACAGGTCCCATAGCGGTGATGCCGAAACGGACCGACTCATCGACCACGTCCAAATGGCTACAGACTCAGTGCTCCAGCAGGTCCCATCCGCAGAGATCGTGATTCTTGGCGACTTTAACGCCCATCACGCCGAATGGCTTGGTTCGCGCAAAACCGATCATGCGGGAAGATCTGTTCACGATTTCGCCTTGGCATATGGCTTGACGCAGCTGGTAGCAACGCCTACGCGAATCCCAGATGCAGAAAGCCACGTGCCTTCACTGTTGGATCTTCTGCTGACCTCACATCCTGACGGCTACAAAGTATCCGTTGAGGCCCCTCTTGGCTCTTCGGACCATTGCCTGATTAGGAGTATGGTGCCACTTGTTCACTCGCTGCGGCCGCGTGTTACAGGCAGTCGCCGCGTATGGCACTATAGGTCAGCAGACTGGGATGGAATGAGAACATTCTTTGCATCCTACCCATGGAGGCAGGTTTGCTTCTCGCCGGATGATCCCAATGTCGTTGCTGACTCTGTCGCGGATGTTGTGCTTCAGGGTATGGAACTTTTCATTCCATTCTCCCTGATTCCCACAGGTGGCAAGTCCCAGCCTTGGTTTGGTCGAACCTGCAAAGCGGCGTCCCGCCGAAAGCAGGAATGTTACCAAGCATGGGCTAATGCAGCGACAGCACGGGATGTAAAGACCAGCACATTAAAGAAGCAATTTAACTTTGCCTCCAGGTCCCTCAAAAGAGTAATTGCTGGGGCGAAGTCGGCTCACATCGGCAGAATTGGCGAGAGACTAGTTAGTCTCCCCTCCGGAACTCGTGCATTCTGGTCTCTTGCCAAAGCTGTCCAGGGGAACTTTTGTAAGCCATCCCTTCCACCTCTGCGCATAGGAGATAATTCGTTGGCCCACGACACTAAAGAAAAAGCCGATCTTCTGGGCAAACTCTTTGCGTCCAACTCGACCCTGGACGACGGGGGAAACGCACCGCCGACCGTACCGCAGTGCGAGACCCGCATGCCGGAAGTCCGGTTTACACAAAGGGCAGTGCGTAAGGCGCTTCTTTCCCTCGACGTTCATAAGTCGAGTGGGCCCGATAGAATCTCTCCTATCGTGCTGAAGACGTGTGCTCCAAAGTTAGCACCGGTTTTAACGTGCCTTTATCGGCTTTCCTACTCTCTTGGCGTAGTCCCGAACTCATGGAAGACAGCTCTAGTGCACCCAATCCCTAAAAAAGGAGATCGCTCGGATCTGTCCAACTACAGACCCATAGCCATCACCTCCTTGTTCTCCAAGATAATGGAATCCATTGTTAACTGCCAGCTCCTCCGTTACTTAGAAGACCACCAGCTCCTCAATGATCGACAATACGGCTTCCGTCAGGGTCGTTCAGCTGGTGATCTTCTCATATACTTGACTCACCGGTGGGCACAGGCGATCGAGACCAAGGGGGAAGCGTTGGCCGTTAGTTTGGACGTGGCGAAGGCCTTCGATCGGGTCTGGCACAAAGCGCTCCTTGCGAAGCTTCTTTCCTATGGGCTTCCCGAGAAACTGTGCAATTGGCTCACCAGTTTTCTTACATACAGAAGCATCAAGGTCGTTGTTGACGGTGCATGCTCCGACTCCAAGTCTGTTAATTCTGGTGTCCCACAAGGCTGTGTGCTATCACCCACGCTGTTTCTTCTGCATATCAACGACATGCTGCAGATTAGCAGCATCCATTGCTATGCGGACGATAGCACGAGTGATGCCCTTTACACCGGCCGCGCTAACATTTCTCGGGTAAACGTCATCGAAAGCCGATTCAAACTTGTGTCTGAAATCGAAACTTCTTTATCAAAAGTTTCAGATTGGGGTCGACTTAACCTAGTCCAGTTTAACCCCAAGAAGACACAGGTTTGCGCGTTCACCGCTAAAAAGTTGCCATTGGTCGTATCACCTCAATTTGAGAGCACTTCCCTAACTGCATCAGCCAGTATCGGAATCCTTGGCGTCGATATATCAAGCGAAGTCCAGTTTCGCGGTCACTTAGAGAGTAAGGCCATATTAGCCTCGAAGAAGCTTGGTGTGCTAAATAGATCGAGACAGTATTTTACTCCGGCCCACCGCCTGCAACTTTATAAGGCGCAGGTTCGGCCGCACATGGAATACTGTTCTCATCTCTATGCAGGTGCACCCCAGTACCAACTTCTCCCTCTTGACCGCATTCAACGGAGAGCGACTCGCATCATCGACTGCCAAGATATCTCTGATCGACTTGACACCTTGGCGTTGCGTAGAGATGTAGCTTCACTCTGCATCCTCTATCGCTTGTATCATGGGGAGTGTTCAGAGGAATTGTTCGGACTTATACCGGCTGCTGGTTTCCGCCATCGTTCTACGCGTCAAAATATCCATCCCCATCACCTGGACGATTGGCACTCCACCACTGTGCGCTTCTCCAGAAGCTTTTTGCCTCGCACAACCAGCTTATGGAACAAATTGTCGCCTGCCGTATTTCCGAACCGATACGACCTTCAAACCTTCAAGAAAAGAGCGTACTCCTACCTAAAAGGCCGGCAACGCACTTGTGACCCTTGAGTTGCGGGTGTCCATGGGCGGCGGTAGTCATTTACCATCAGGTGACCCGTCTGCTCGTTTGCCCCCTATCGCATAAAAAAAAAAAAAAAAAAAAAAATTAATTAATGGGCATTATTTTGGCATTATTAAATCTCAGGGTAAATATTTATTTCGTAATAGTGTGGTTGTAATAAATGAGGTGGATACGATCCATAATTAAGTAGATTGATATAATTATGTAGTTTCGTGAGTAGTATGGTGACGGTCAGTTGCCGCATGAAAATGCTTCTTATTTGACATCATTGCATTTATATTGCCAAATACAATTTGATAATTAGTATAATGATGATGTGATACATACGTATATGGCACATTACGAATACGAACGAGTACCTATGGATTAAACATTGTCCTGAACTTAATAAGTACAGCAATAGTTACAGTTACATCACATCGAATTGTGACCAAAATTAACTAACAAAATTATTTAACGTTGACTATTCTTTTTTTTTTAATTAATTTTCTTAGCTGTTTTCACATTAGTTTAGTTAAAACCCGTTAGAAGTTACCGCGTTAGAAGTAGGGTTATGCTTTTCGCGTAACACATACTTTTATTTTATTTACCTTAATTTTTTTCATCTTATTAATTCCTTAATTGTTACGTTTCTATATTGTTCTCTTTAAATGTCAATATAATGTTATTGTATCAAAAACAACAGCCGCAACAGAGTTATTAACTAAAGAACATACTATATATTTATAGAAATGCTATGTTATTATTATTATTACTATTCTTCACATATAGAGCTAATGGTTTCGATATGTTAAGCATCATTGCAATCGTCTTATTAGGAGTAACATAATTCAATCTAATGCAATAGGGTTTTATATTTCTCTAACGATTTTGCTTGTTCTACTTAAGTATTCCAAATACTCGAGCGAGCGATAATACTGTTTTTCAATAAGAAATTACATAAAGAGTTGAATTAAGTAAATGGAATGGGCAGCACGCATTTCCTGCCTACATACGTGTTTAATATTCAGGAGAAATTAATTAACTACCAACATTGTAAAAACATAATTAAAAAAAACTAAACGACATTGGAACTTTTTGGTAAGAAGCAAGAATTCGACACTAGGTTTGTCTGTCAAGCCTGTCCAAGAGGCTTTCACACCTATTAAGTAGGGCTGTAACAAATAGTTTCCCTACCGAAATTTCCTCTTATTTAAGTACTAATTTTTATAGGGACAACGATGAAACTTTTCAACTGCCAACTGTACATACACGCAACTTTGCATATACATTGAATTATGAGTCTGTTCAATAAAAGCTTAAATACTTTTTTATAATTTATGTTTATTATGTTCAAATGCCAGGTGCACGTGCCTAGAGTAGCGCCCTTGGGATGTAATGTGCACAGTGCATGACACATTGTGCGGCGATCTATTGTCCGGTAAAGTATGAAACAAAGCAGAGAAACCTAATGCTCGAATCGCCAGGACATAAAACTAAAACCTGATTATCATGACGTAAACTAGTCTACAATTGACACACTTGTTCTAATACAATTTATCGCAACGATTGTGCCTCAAAATATCTTCCAGTCAAGGATTTAGTGAGTGAATACGTAGTATTGGCAGCCATTGTACATTTTAATAAAGAACAAGGTCGCCTTTAGCAAGATACCGTGATATTGAAATAGTCATATTTGAATATTATATTTTAATGGAACGTATTGTCTGGTATAAAATAATAATTTTAACAATATATTTTAACTCTTGGCAATAATTAAGAATCACTGATGGCTCTCAGAAGAACACACATACATAATATTTATCTTTATATATATAATTCTTCTGTGAGTGTGTATGTCACTGAACTTCTCTCAAACGACTGGACGGATTTTGATGAAATTTTTTGTGTGTGTTCAAGGGGATCTGGGAATGGTTTAGATTCACAAATCAGCCCGGCAGATGGCGCTGCAGTCGGTATCTAGGTTATTTATCTATATTGATCCTAATCGCTTGAAATATCATGCAGGACAACGTCTGTCGGGTCCGCTAGTATATGTATATAAATTACGCGTCACGTTGTTTGTCCGGGATGGACTCCTAAACTACTTAACCGATTTTAATCAAATTTGCACACCGAGTGCAGTTTGATCCCACTTGAAAGATAGAATAGCTTACATCTTAATTTATAGTCGCAATATTATTTTTTTGCAAATTGTTTTTTTATTATTTACAGCAACGCGTGGCAGGGTCTGCTAGTAAGAAATAAAAAAATCCAATCTCGAGGAATTATACCCCACTTTATACCTAATTGAGCTCCGAATGGTGTTGAGAGGGACTTGCGGTTTCTTGTCCACCATATGCTTAGACCGACCAGCACTGTTGTTAAGTAAATAGTGTTCTAAAGAATAATATACTTAATGGATTTTAAATATTTAAAGATTTGGGGTAACAAAGAAACTCCCATTTGAAGGACTCCATGATTTAGAGCGAAAATTGGTATGATACGATAAGTACGAGTCACTTTTCTTAGTTTCAAACAAAATATATACATATAAGTAATTTTATACTGCATTACGCTATAATAACAATTCTAGGTTTGCAAACAAGCGTCTAGGATTTACGCTTCTTTTATGGCTTTTTTTTAAGTTACGAAGTTCGTAATTATATTTTTTCAACAAAATTTTTTCGAAGTAATTAGTTCAGTCAATTTGATAAGCAAGCAGATTTTCAGTATGAGAAATAGCAAAACTTTTAAATAAGTGAAAGTAAGTTTATAAGACTTATTACGGGTCTGATAGTTATGTCGACAGCTGAGGTATAAATACTATGTTGTGGTCAATAAGGATACAAGACCATTTGTAATAGGCAGTTATAAGTTTTAAGTGGTACATGTGCAAAATAACCTAGTTAATGCCAGCTGCAAAAGCAAACCGGAATAGCTAAACAGCTGCCTAGCTTTTCGGCATACGACATCACATTTGAGACAAACATACACATGGATGTGGCAGTCAGGCAAAAAACATGTTGACCAAATTAGTACGGTTGAGTGAGACGAAACTAGATAACAATTTCAATCGCTGGAGTACCACATGTTTAATATGTAGTTACATTCTTTAGGTGTATCGATTACACACTTTAAAACGATTCTTATATTACTTTTTTGTTTAATTTTATGATACACTAAGGTTTAAAATGGTTACTAAGTAAAAGTACTAAACTATATAGTCGTTAATTACTATTATAAGAGTATAGTTTTTTGTTTGTTGGAAAGAGAATGTCAGGATTTTCCAATTCAACATTTTTTGCATAAAGTACATAGTTAGATATTATAAAGGAAAGTTTATAGATCATATTACATCATCCAACAACATACAGGTATAAAGCAGTAATTCAATAAAATATTACCTAAAGTACATACATGTGCATACTGCTATACGACAAATCGACAGTTTCATCAGTTTCAATCAGACAAAGATTAAAAATAAACAAAACCTCCCTATGATGATGCTTTGTTTCGTCGTAGTATTACCGTACTGACAGGTAAGTTTAATGGGCACAAACCGCAATAAGACAATGAGGCAAGTTAAGTTTACCACAATCTCTTTGACCGAGTACGAATACTATTATATCGGTATAACAGTTACATTTCTGTTAAACCTTGATAACACTAGGTATGATTATATGAACCATACTTTTATGGTTGAAATTTGATTTTAAACATAAAAGTATGGTTCTACTAACAGATAAGGAAAATGGGTATGAACATTTAAAAGCCATTACATCTTTGTTTATTATTTTAATGATAAAATGGAATTTCAGGCAACAATATCGTGTTGAAATCTTCATAATACAATGATTCAGGCGTAGTTTGTTTAATGTGGGTTTAATGTTCATTTATATATTTTTTATTCCTATGTAATAATGTGTCGTTCACGGCGGCGCAGCATAGGGCCTTCCCTTATTATGCTTGTTTTTTGACTGTCGTAATAAATTAATAATTGAATATTAAGATATCTACAGTGATTCATGATGTCCTATATATATGTATTGTATTTTACTGTAAGAATGGTGTACAAATAAAGAGTATGCTCAGTTGTTTAGTAGTAGTGTACTATTGGATAGCTTAAAGAACCATTCATCATAAATGTTTAACCACCCAACATTACACAAGTATGAATATACTGTGGAAGATAGCATTTGGAAAGCATATAAGAGGTTTAAAGCTTTCTCAACAAGCAACAATCACATTATAATATAAACTCACGGCCAACCAGGCTACCAATATTCAATAGAAGTTCTACTTTTTTTTTGAAATAAAAATTTTCAGCCATACAGCCAGGTTAAATTAAACAACAGAATACTAACGTTATATGTTACATTGTACTGTATGTATGTCCTAACTAAAGATCATATAAAAATAGTTAGTAAATCTTGATTACTGAATATGTATTCTGATTATGATTATCAACCTTATCTCCAATATAAATCTTAAATCCCGAATGCCTAACAGCATCTTGTCTTAGATAATTTTAATGACATGTAAATTTTATACAAGGCTCCAGTCATGATCATAAGTCATATAATTCAAGTTATTATTTTCTTATGGTGGTTCACTAAAATCAAGTATCATGTAAAAAACAATTAAGAAATACTAGATCTAGGCTATAAATTACTACTTGAAGGATAATATTTCAGACATCTCACTCACAGCCTTTTGATCACACACAAAGCAGAGGTTTGTACTATGGTAATTGACAGCCATTAAAAATACTTATATATTTTCTAAATGTATACATATTTTAGATAAATTACATACAATTACAATTAGTGTCCTGGGTGGGAATCAAACCCACAACCTCTGGCTTAGCAGTGAGGATCACTAGGGGACACACATCAAAAGAACAAAAACAATCACATATTTAGTATCAGAAATGATATTCCCTAGTAATTTATTTACCTTACTTAATTTTCCATAAAATAAGAATTTCCATAAAATTATTTAATGACAATAAAAGAGACTAGTTAAAACTGGTTTTCATATGAAGATCAAATATCGACTGAACAAATAGTAAATTTTAATAGAGGAACTGAAGAAGGTACACCAATAGAAAACTACATAAATATTAAGTCATAAAAATTTAAAGAGTCATATTCAGGTGCAGACTTCAATCTTGTTAATATCTAATTTCCCTGAAACTAAACAATTCAGAATTGCATATTGCTTTGTTAGTGGTAAGAGTTTGGGCTCATATGATTTATTTTGAAAAGTCTAACAGATTGGGCTTGGTGACAATGGTCCGATGATAAAGTCAGGAGGTGAATGTGGAACTTTTCGGAGACCCCTAGAATTTGGGCTCATATGATTCTGTTTGACGAGTTGAGTTGACTTGGTGGCTAAGCATTATTTTTAGCTTTTAATTTAACAAATTATAATAGATTTAGTATAAGAATTTACGATAGTAAATGATGCCTTTTATAGTTAGATACTGACTATAAAAGGCATCAAAGCTCTATAGTAATCAAAGTAAAGATGGGTAAAGTACAAATGACGCTGCTGTTGTTAAAAGCAAACACAGGTGGGCTATATTCTTTTTTGATCACTTAGTTATATTACAAATGTGTTCGAAATGTGTTTTTAAGAGCAAGGGCCTTGCTGACCCTATTAAATCCTTTAACAACCTTTTTGAAAGACTCCTGTAATATACTCAGTTGGGAAAATAACAGCAAAAGAATATTCCACATTTACGATGGAAAGTATTTTCTCTTTTTTTTTGTGTTCACATAAGTAAGAGTTTAAGGTGAGTGAACCCCCGGGGTGCATAATGTCTATACTTGGAAGATGAGTTGAACAAGATTGGTGTTAAATACTGCAGAACACATAATGATTATTGATTTAAAGTCCATTAAAATGTTCTGAATTTCAGTAATTTCAGCTTAAGGTATTAAGCAGATTTAGTTTAAAAATATCAAAATACATGCTAAATTGTATAATTATTTTATTTATTTACCTATTAAAGGTAAAATTATTTAATGAGTACTATAGTGTGATAAGGTGATACAATAAATTAATAATGAATTGCATTATTTAATTTCAATTTTAAATTCTTAATATAATGTTATAAGAGTGAAGAGTTTGTTGGTTTGTTTGTTAACTTTCACACTTCATATACTGTACCAAACATCATAAAATTTTTAAATACACATTACCAGGGGTCCAGAAAAGGACAAATGATCGTTTTCATCCTGAAAGAAAGTATTGATCTTTATGGCTAAACAAACAACTTTAACACAAGGATAGCTGTTGGAAAAAACTAGTAGTGTTATAATTTGCAAATAATAAACTTGAGGTTTTTTTTTTTAACTATGGTGTGTGGTAACTCATGATGAGTGTCATCTGGCAAGGCTTGCTGTGTGTAATAGATGTTAATTATTGTTGAACATTTTAGGTAGTTTAATAATACAATGATGTATGCATTTGTAGGTACTGAAAACATTTTTTTTGTCAAATATTATATAGCAGTAATTATATTATATACATTTAACTTCTTTGTATTTTTTTAAATTGTAATGTAAATCAATACTAAATTGTGTAATTTTAATTAATTTGTATTTATCAATGTAATAATTTTACCAACCTTGTATGTGAACTAAAGTGAAAGCACTGAATTAAATGATTATTATTAATTATTTAACAATATTGTTTTATTACTTATAATCTTATTTCTTTATAAAATAATTTCATTAGTCTTAATAAATTCCATAGATGTTCTTAATATACTTTAAGAACATCTATGAAATTAAACTCTGCATGGTAATTTGATTGGAGCCCAATGTCAAGCAAGCATGGTATTTTTTCCTCAAATGTATGCATAGTATTTTTTAAATATCAAGTCACTTAGCTTATAATATATCTAAATTAATTTTATTTTGAATTTGCAGTTTACTAGAAATGGCAATTGTAAACCAAAGATTCAAATTTGATTTGAAATTTAATAACAAAGTAAAGCATTTATGGGCAATGCAAATTTACTGTATTTAATGAAGAACTAATCTGATTTTAAAAAGTGAATAGACTTTATTAAAATTTATATCACAAAAGGAACTTCAGATATTACAATATAATTTGTGAGAGAATAAAATTTTCTTATATTTGATGTTTGAAGTAAAAAACTGCATAAAGTTTGAATTAAATTCCCTGAATCTTTAATAAATGAAATAGACTTATGAAAAGAGCATATGATTGAGATAAATAATTAATTACAGATAAGAAAAATATTAATTGAAGTTTGAAGTAATAGCATTGTTTACAAGTTTTATAGGTTATTTATCAGCTGATTATGAAATATAGAAACAGAAATGTGGTGTATTTAAATATATTAAATAAATATTCTTATATAGTTTATTGGTTTCAAGGAATATAAAGCACCTTCAAAAGAAGAACGAACTTGAATAAAATTTAAAACATATTAGGTAAATAAAATCCCATCACCCACGACTAAAAACTAATCAATACCTAATTTCGTACATCTGACCTCATCGTAATTTTGCAACTAAGCAACATAATATTACTTAAGGAGAACATCTCATGAGCTATGGAAAGTTAGAACAATGGGAAACCTATGATCGTACACACCTTTCTCTTCCTTCCTTTGTATACCATGGCGAAGGCTCCATGGCCTATTATATCTTGCTTGGTGAATTCATATTCTCCCACTTGTACGACTTCCATTTTCACTAGTTTTCCTTTGACTACAGACATTTTCTTAGAGTTAATATTTATTTACAGTCTCGTACAATAAAAGATCAATAACTCATTTGTGAATAATGGATTTTGGAACTTGACTGAGTGCTACATTATGATCACAATAAGCTACTAATCACTTCCAAGCTTCCATTAAATTGAAATATTTTCACTTTGTATAGCACTTAGCGTATCATTATTTTTGTTATACCAAAACACAACACTCAACGAATGCAAAATGAGTAAAGTGATTTTATTTTGTGTTGTTTTGCGAAGTAGTAGTCAATGTTGCTACTAAAGCTAACAAAAAAAACTACTAAAATACTAACTACTGCTGCTACTAAAATGCAAACTACTAAAGGCCCTGTTTCCCGACTCTAAGCAAGGTTTTAATAACAAAGGTAATATATTAAGAAATCATAATAAAATTTGGTAAATATAGTATGTGGGTTTATGATCACGACAAAAAATATCAAATACATAAAACGCGTAAGTACTTGTATTAAAAAAAAAATAAAATTCAAGTAACAAATTTAAAACACCCTTACAATAACAATTACTATTGTATTGCTATCATACATCTATTTTAGGTTTTATTATCCCCACGGTGAGGTCACCGGAGCCTCAGGCGACCTAGGTCTGCAGGGGTTCTCGGACGCTTCCTTCTTTATAACACACGAAAAAAAAAAGAAAAAAGGTATTATTATCCCATTTTATTTAAACATTTTTTTTTACAAACTTATTATATATATACATACATAGATTGTAAACGTGAAAACTTCGCTCTACTCGGTGGGACCTTTGTTCACCAGCGGATGGAAATTATGAAACATACGCTCTGAATCCCTGAAGAACTAGGCTTAGATACGAGGTCTGGTAAATACTTACTTTCTCTGAATTTAAAGTATTTACGGTTAGTACGGTACCTAATTTAATACGGGTTGAATATAGTCATATGGTTCAAGGCCGACGGCAATAGGTTTGCCCCTATTACGTTAGTGAGACCAAATTGTAACTGGCAATGTGGGTTTTATACACCAATGCCTAGCCCTAAGGGAATATATTAATATTGTATTCCTATAATACTAATTATTATTACATTCCTATAATAATTATTATTACACTACATTATTATTATTTTAAATATACTTAACGTATTATCCAAAAAATACAGAAAATGGATAGTTCTCTATACTCTAAAACTACTATTTTCAATTACATACATAAATCGGGACTTCGCGAATCGCGATAACACTTATGCCTAAATAAATGCCTTTTCGTTTCCCCGATATTTCGATCGAATTGCTCAGATCGTCACCTCTAATATTTGCAGATTACGAATTTCTATTTTATACACTGTCTAGTACTGCTACTATTCATAAGTAATTTTATCTTCAGTAACATTTAAGAGTATGATGATATCTATTCAGGCACACAGAGTTATGGATGTCATAAACATTCATTGAAATCCTTGCCTGAACTGCTACTTGTAACATAACTAGTCTACTAGTTTGACCACATTACTCCATTACCCTAACAATCCTGAGTCACATAGATCAGGGAAAATTAAATAATGCTATATAGATAATAAATAAAATTGTTCTGTTTATGGACAATGTTATAATAATAATCAACACATTTTTAAGGAATTTATTAGTTTTATGAAGTTCATAAAATAAATACGAAACTTTTGATATTGCTTTATTCCATGTATCATACATTTAAAAGTCAGGAAAAAGTAAAGTATAATCAATATATGTATATAAGTTTCATATGGACAGTAAAGGCAATAAGACCCATAATGTTTTTATTTATTGGCCAGTGACAACAAATTAATACAGAAATAGAGCATTACCAATGTAATATCATTTCCACTATACTTGTGACTATCTTTTTTGATCACCCAAATCTTCAATACTGTCTTCATCAATCTGAAAAAAAGTTTTTGTTATTTCCAATATATGTTTAGGAATTTAAAGTTGGACAAGAGTTCCATAAATTATTTACCTCAGGCCACTTTTCAGGAATAAAATCAAATAAATCATCTTTGACATCCCCTTGAATCACAATCTCATCATCACCAGTGACTGAAGAACCACATGCAAACTTTGTGCCAAATAACTTAGCTGCAACCTTCAAATCAATATCTGCAAATAAAAAAGATATGAAATACATTTCAGTGTATTTAATCCTACTAGAGTATTGCTTGTTAAATACAATAAAATATTAATTAAATATCCATCAATGTGTACCTTAAACATATTTAGTATAGTATATTATTTAGTATAAAATATGAACAATATAAACATATGTATTAAAATTCTTAGTATATGAGCATCCACTGCTGGATGAAGACTGCACACATTAGTAATTAGTTCAAAGGAGAAGCGTTATTATTTATATTTCTTTTTTGCTGCATTGGGTTTAAGACTTTAATGACAATTTATACAAATAAATAATCAAATAGGTTAATAATCTATTTTGGTAGAGCTATTACATTGGTTTTTCTACTGTGTAATTGTTTGGTCTTCACTATTTACACTTAGTCTTAAAGTTGTGTCTTAGAAAGATACAATAGTACAATACTAAAAAATAATTAGATAACATGTAACAAATGTGAATTAATTGCTTCCATGTAATTTAATCACATCATTAGGTAAATGACTTCTGTAAATATGATTCTAGTGACTTCTGAATATACCTTATCAGAATGTACTTTTCATTGTAAGAAGTTGTATCCAATTAACTAATAAGATGCTTTTAGACTCATATATATAATGAACATATACAAACCAAAAGTGCTAAGTCCAGATACAACAGTAACAGATTTCTTCTTGCCACGAGGGGCACGAGAGACTTGCACTAGTTTGGGCACATCCTCCTTCTTCTTTGACTTCAGCATACCCTTCCCTCCACGCTTTTGCGGCTTTTTCTTTTCTTCACCACCTGCATTCTCTTCTTCATCTGAAAATTCATTTTTAGACATTTATTACACAGAGAAACTGTCATAGTTATCTTATCAGCAATACAAACTGATTCATTGTTTTATAAACAAAAATATATTAATTTATATCGTAGTAGTACCATAACTTTAATATTACATCTTATATTTTAAGTTAAAGTACGTTAGAAGTTTCAATAACCTATTTTCAGTTGCTGTATTCCCGTATCGACTTACCGATTTTTACTTTCTCAAACTCTGTCGGAAGGTTCTTTTCAAGCCATTGCTTACATTTATCATACTCAGGATAGTATTCACAGTATTCTATTGGCATAGAACAATTTCCACAATACTGAACTTTAATTGGATAGGTTACACCTTCACGGGGACCCATAGATAGGTCTCTTTCACCCATTTTGTACTGCTATTAGTTTATAAAAAATAGCATAGCATAGTCTAAAAGACTTAAGCTTAGAAGTGGAATAGCTCAGCTAAACTTCACTTGATTTATTTTACAATCAGTACAACTTCCCCAATATTGCAATTACGGTCTTTTGACAAATTTGACACTTTGACATTCATCAAATTGACATATTCATGATAAGACGACATTTTTAAATTTGAATATACCCCTTTTGATCTTAATCTTACCCTGTCTTAAACGGTGTAGGTTTATTAGGAATTATATAAACAGGTTGTTATATTAAGATTACTAGCGGTGGTGTTATTTCGAAGATAATTAATAAATTTTTGAATATTTAATTTAAGTTTTAATAACCAGTATAATACTCACATATTATAATACTCGTCATCTGTCGTTTTCGTGTATATGTTAGCTAGGCTATATCTTCGCCATTTGTGAATCGATTTTAAATATTTTATATAATTTATTTCCTTTATTATTTTAAGTACGACCTATCGAACTGGTATCGATTCGATATCGAATACTAATGAGTTTTATGACAGCATCGAACCGGCTAACGATTGGTGCACGTAGGGCCTGTAGGCGTATATGAAGACATTCAATTGCGGACAATCTATTTGGGTATTATCCAAAATCATTGCAGCAAAAGTGCAACATTGCAATTAGCTGTCGAGTCAAATCAGTTTCTATTTTCAACCGACTTCAAAAAAGAGGAGGTTCTCAATTCGACTGTTTTTTTTATGTTTGTTACCTCAGAACTTTCGACTGCTTGAACTTTTTTTTATTTGAAAGCTGGTGCTTCCTGTGTGGTCCCATTTTAATTTGGTCCAGTTCTGACATGGCATCCATGAGAAAACCATATAAGTCTTAAATTTGCATTAAGCATGTGCGCTGCAAATGCACGAATAACTCTATATGACGCCAACCGATTTCAATGATTCTTTTTTTATTGGAAATTTTACTTCAACTGTAGTTAGATGAGAGTTTGGTCTAGTTGTGACAATGGCATCCATGAGAAAACCATATTAGTCTTTAATTTTATGATAGACGCATTGCAGTCGGTTGTCTACTTTTTTAAAGTCCAATTATTAAAACCCGTAGATTCTCTATTAACATGCACGATCAATGACCTGTAAACTAATTGTTTCCATCGTTAATTCTTATTATCTTACTGCTACCATAAGTTGATGTGTGCGTCACGGTGGAGTAGAATAGGGCCACCAAAAAGAGTGGTGATATCGTAAAAGGCGAATTAGGTATTGGACTGTTATCTATCAGTGATTATGTTTACAGTTGTAGCAGTGTACATATTGTTTGCCCGGTTGACTGCAATATGCTTGCCCCCTATTACGTTGATAGTACCAAGTTCTAATTGGCAAAATATGGTTGTTTCATACACCTGCCCCGTAGGTGTACAGGCGTAAGCGTATGTATGTACAATATACTATTATAAAAGATTATAGGCTAATATAGCACACCTGGGGATCTCTTTATCCGATAAATTTACAGTGTAAAATGTCAAGGAAACTGATAAACAGTTAGTATTTATTATTTTCTACCTCGAAAATCAGATCAATCGGTAGTCTGAATCAGGGAAACAGTGAAAAAAAAATGTGAAAGTAATGTCGGTCCACGCCAGTAGGCAGTAGGCGCCTAGTAGGCAGACTTACAACATTTCCTTCGCAATATTTTAATATATATATGTAATCTTGTGTGGTAGAAAAATAAAGAGATAAGCTTCGAAACTATCAGATGCATTTTTATAAATTCTCACAACATTTTCGTACATTTTCGGACCACAAACAATGACACACAACCCGAATAATGAGGTTAAAATTTCGATATGTTTGAATAAAATACTATACGATGCTGAACCCTTTAACGCTTTGCTAGTAAGTTTAATGTGTTTAGAAATTAATTTATTAAAAGCATGGCCAATTCATGATATTACCGTTGAAAGTAATGTTCCTTATCCTTAAATTATTTAACGTCTGCTCATGTTTGTCTAAAATTGTTAGTGAGCATAAAGTAAGAAAGTCCATTTACCCACTTCGAACTTCTCCATCCTCGCAAGGATAAGGATGATAGGGATGTAAGACTTCAATTACAATGAAGGTCGACCGTCAAAGAGGCCTTCGGCGTCACTTTACTATACATATAAGCTGACAGATGTTCCTTATAAATGACGTTTCCATTCTTTCAATGACATTTTCACGTAATGGGGTACGTCAACATACAGTAATGTTTTTAGAAAATGCGTCATTTTGGAAAAGCAGGAAGATTGCAGTTAGTGTCTTAGGTGGTGCGGCCATTCTCTCTTTAAAATTGTTTTCATTGAAATAAATCCGCTGACCGTTGGGCAGATGAACCGCAAGATGAGTGACTTTGGGTGTCTCTCATGCAGAAGCAGATCCAAAATCCGACACGATGCTTCGTTACTACTAACATACCGACCGGCTCGAAATGTTTGCACCTCATTTCTAAGGGTAATATGAACATTCCCTTGCTGTCGGGTGTTAAAAATAGCCTGATCGCTACCTTTGTTAATATATTTACAAATATATTTTATCGCCTGTAACGTATTGAACAAGTCTACATTTATATGACAATAAAAAATTTTGATTGGAATAGGAGAATATGGGACAATGCAGCTATTGTCAACAATACCTTCTGTGTACCACTTCGAATTTTTTGAGTTATCGTACAGCCGCCATCTGGTGCTCTATGCCTGTACAGAGGTTGATCGTTGGTTTGAATATATTTTAAAAGCGCCTTGGATACTTTTTAGTACATTTGCCTTCCTTCATGCATGGTGATGACGGATTTAGTGCACCACAGGGACAGTGAAAAATATTTTTGGTTACAGTATCGTAGAGCTTTCAATCAGTTTCTGGGTTTGGTATCTAAATTTTTGACGTTCAATAATGATTTATTATTTAATTGACATGAACAATTACATTGGTAATCATTTTTATTTGACAAGAGATATGTATCTTGTATACAGATACTATCTTTCAAATTATTGTAGGAGACAGATAGCTGTGTCGCTATCATATTATTTTTGTATAACAGCCAAGAATTTGGCTAAACAAATTGCTCCAATTGAGCAATGCCATGACATTCCTAATGATAACTCTGCCAATGACTTGGCATCTAATTGTGACATTATTAATAATTTAAATTAGAAATTGAGACAACAGAGACAATGTCTAGCAATTATGTAAAGAATGGCGAAAATAATGTTTTAAAACCAATAAATAGTATCAACCGGGGGCACCAAAACATTCAAGGTTTTATGAATAAGGATTTAGAGATACACAATTATTCCTTAAATTTAATAATATTGACATTCTTTGTATAACTGAATATTGGCTTAAAAGCCATCAGTTTATGTTTAACTATAGTAATCACCAGGTTGGTAGTTCATTCAGCAGAGTAAATGCTAAACATGGTGGCTCATTAATTTTAATAAATAATCAACTTAAGTTTAAGGACCGCAAGGATATTGTGAACGGACAATTGAAATGGCCTGTATTGAGTTGGAGCAGCTTGTTATATTAAGTGTGTACAGACCACCTTCAGGGTTCTATTTTTTTTTTATGTGTAAGCCTACTATAATGACTCCACTTTGCCTGATGGTAAGCAATAAATGGAGTCCAAGAGTGGTGGTCACCATCCTCATTGCATGTCTAGTCAATGTAGTATGGTGACCCACACTATGGCGGCCTGGTGAGATGCTTTTTCACGCCCCGCTTAAAAGACCCAGGATCAAAGTGGGAAGGAAAAGCGTGTGCTGGTAGTGAATTCCAATCTGTCACCGATCGGCACAGGAAAGAAGAGCCAAACCGTTTCGTTCGGGACCTTCGACTCGCAAACGTTGACTCCTCAGGCCAGCACGTGTAGTCCTGTAGAGGAGGGGAGAAGGTGGGACCAATTGGAAGATTTGATTGAAATCTCTTCGCAACTGCAGGGGCTCAAGAGACTGGGTGACTTCAGGACAGTCTATAATGCGGACTGCGCGTCGCTGCAACCGATCGAGAGCGTCAAGCAGATACTGCGCATAGCGGTCCCAAGGATGAGAGCAGTACTCCACGCAGGAGCGAACCATACCACAACCCTCAACCATCCATACCCAGTATACTAAGCCTATCCTGTTAAGTTCAAGTTGAGTGTTCTGAACAGTAGGGAGGGGAAGGAATGGAGACTTTTTGTTTGAAAACGCGCACGCCTGTGTTTTCTTGATTGTTTTATTGTTTGATATTTTATTGTGTATGATTGTTTTGAAAAAGTAATGGATGAAGTATTACACAAAATTTGTAACTCATGCAAGTCCATCATTGTTTGTGGTGACTTTAATGTTAATTTGTTAGAAACTTCTATCTTAATCACTAAAATTATAAGTTTGTTTCAGTCATACAATATTGCAAATTTATTTATGGAGCCTACTAGAATAACCCACTAGTGCATCATGCCTTGATAATATTTGTACAGATTTTTTACCTACCCACAAAAAAAAAAAATATTTTAATAGACTGATCATTGCGGACAATTGATCACTGTACCAAATATAAAGAAAAATAAATTTAAAAAAGATATCACTGTTAACCCAAAGTCTGAATATCGCTTGGAAACATTTAAAACTAAATTTGCAAATAAAATCCAACTTTTGTCAACTAATGATGACCCTAAACAACATTATAATGATTTTTTCAAAATGTATTGCTCGCAATTTGATACTACATTCATTCCTAAGTCAATTTCGGTAAATAGGAACACTTCCTTCAGTGACTGGGCCACCATTGGTATTTATAAAAGTAGAAAACGGCTTTATGAGCTGTATGAAGAACGGCCTTATATTAACAGTGTGGAATATAATTTATACGTAAAGAATTATTCTAAATTATTTTAAAAGTTTGTTATTTGGCGAAATCTCGCTACTTAAGTTCAAAAATTAAAAATAGTAGTAATATAATTAAAATGACTTGGAATATTATTAATAGCGAAACGGGAAGGTCTTGCAACTGAACTAGTGATTACAGCCTTGCTGTTGATGACAGTATCATTAAATCAGATTCGAAAGTAGCCGCGGCATTTGAAAATTTCTTTGCAGAGATTCCCGTATCGACTACAAAATGTCTGAATTCATCACCAACTGTTGCAGAAACAATACTTTAAGAAAACGTTCCAGTTTGGAAATCCCAGTTTTATTTCCAATATGTAACTTGTAATGAATAATTAAAACTTTATGAACTTTAAATATTAAAAATGCAGATCTATGGGGTAATTCTGTTGACGTTGCTAAGTCTATTATAAACATTGTAGCACCAACTTTAGCAGTAAGCTTTAATAATTGTATAGATTGTGGTGAGTTTCCCGATCTAATGAAATATAGTAAAATAATACCATTGTTTAAATCAGGTAGTACATCAGACCATTCTAATTATAGACCTATATCAGTGCTACCTACTTATAGTAAAATTTTTGAGAAACTTATTATAGATCAAATGCAAAGATATTTCATTAAACATAAACATACGTGGTAGAGCCATGCTTAGCATGCATGCCGGTGCACCGGGGGTTACACAGGGGGTGTTCGGACTTATACCGGCTACTGGTTTCTGCCATCGTCCTACGCGACAAAACATCCATCCCCATCACCTGGTCGATTGGCACTCCACCACTGTGCGCTTCTCCAGAAGCTTTTTGCCTGGCACAACCAGCTTATGGAACAAATTGTCGCCTGCCGTATTTCCGAACCGATACGACCTTCAAACCTTCAAGAAAAGAGCATACTCCTACCTAAAAGGCCGGCAACGCACTTGTGACTCTTGAGTTGCGGGTGTCCATGGGCGGCGGGTTTTTATTTCTAATTTATATTAATGACCTGCCGTACCCCATAAAGGATAAACATGATATAGTGTTGTTTGCAGATGACACTTCACTTGTATTTAAACTCAAACGTCAGAAGGTGGTTATTGATGATGTAAATAGTGCCCTTTCAACAGTAGTTAACTGTTTTAATATCAATAATCTTCTCCTTAACGAGAAAAAAACGAAATGTATAAAGTTTACATTGCCTAATGTAACAAAGGTGAACACTAGTAAGTCAATAAAGGGCGAAGTGTTAAAACCCGAAGATTCTACAGTGTTTTCGGTTTAACTTTGGATGCAAAGCTTCAGTGGAGCCCCCATATAGATAAACTGTCCAAAAAGCTTAGTTCTGGAGCGTACGCCGTTAGGAAAATTCGTGGTTTAACTGATTTAGAGACATATTTTCATAGTGTAATGTCGTACGGTATTCTGTTGTTAGGAAATCGCCGATATTCAATCTATTTTTGTTTTACATAAAAGAGCTATACGTGCAATTTATAAATTAAGTTCCAGACACTCCAACAGAGATAAATTTAAAGAGATTAATATTATGATTGTGCCCTCTCAGTATATTTATTAAAATCTCATGTACGCACATAAAAATATTAATCTGTTTAAAAAATACAATGATATCCATAGTATAAATACTAGGAACAAAATCAAATTTGTTGTTCCTAAAACCAGGCTCAAGAAAATAGGTGATTCGTTTAGATGCCAAAATATACATTTCTATAATAAGCTTCCTAGCCAAATACAAGAACTAAGCAATAATAAATTTAAATCATTTATCAAAAAAAAAAACTAATTCAAAAAGTTTTTTTACACAATTAAAGATTACATTGAGGATAAAAAGGCTTGGGAATGAGCTGCTTCATTAATGTACATGAGCCTTTGTTTTTCGTTTATACTTTTTGCTTTTTTTTATACACTTAATAATACACTTAATTATTGATTATTTATTGTAAATGTGAGGACTATGTAGGTTATTTCTTTTTTTTTCTCCTTTTTTCCAGTAATTTTGTTTTTTAACGATGTAAGACTGTTTGAGTACTTTTGCGGCCTACTCAAATGTCCTTGCTTTGGTACTGTTCGTCGGTTCGTTGAGCTCCTTAAAGTTCTAAGTTGAGCTACACGATAACTGACAAATGCTTGCACTGTTTGGACGGGTCCACTCAAATGAGCGTGGTGCTTCAAAAGCTCATCTCAGACGTTAGCGTGCACGGTTCTCATATGTTTTTAACCAGTACATCTGTATGGACTTTAAAACAGACTTTGACCTCTGAGTTTGTTTCGGTGTTTCTTCTCAGGGTAGTCAGCTAGGAAACACCGGCCTCATCTAGCTTAAACTGACAAAAAAATATATATTGATTGATTTGATTGTAAAAGTGTTGTTATAACCAATTTACAAAATAAAGATCATTTATCATTTATATTTTTATTGTATTTATGGTTCACTATTTTGGCGATAATGGCTTCCACATGAACGATTTTGCGGCGCACGCCACAATAGCTCGCAATTGGCAGATTTTTTTTCTACTTATCATCAATTTATTTCAACTGAACCACCATAGGCGTTTTTGAATTGTCAAGAGAAGAAGTCGATCAAACTAGGTCAATCGTAAAGCTAGTTGCCTGTACTTAGGTCCAATACGTACTTAGATCCTATGGAGAAGTGCTCTTCTCCAGTAAGAAACTGAAAGGACACTTTAAAAAAAAAATGAACTCAATACCGAGGGTTAGTTCCAGTTAAAATCAAAATTATTAACGCATGTAACCCCATACTTTGGCGACTAGATTAAAACACAGTTTTAGGTAAAAGTATCAATTTACTGTTTAAATTCAATAATATCAATACAAAATTCACATTAGAATTAAACGCTTTGGTATTAACCTAGGTAAGTAGTGTTTGGTGTTTTTCTTTTCGCATACATTTTCTTTTGTTTCAGACTACTTGGTGTTCTTTTTGTAATGTGCTTGTTATAAGGATGTACAAAAATACTTGTCATACTAGTTGACTATTGCAAATGTTATAGTAAGTTAAGTATTTAGCATTCCATCAAATGTTCAAATAGACTCAATTTTTATAGTATAGGTTTGTTCGTTTTCACATTTATATACATATATTATTATGAAGTTATTAAATAGCTTACAGACGGTATTGAACATAAATTATGGGCGGGCCGCCTGGACAGCTGTTTGTGCCAAATACATAAGTACATTAGCTGTAATGGTGCCGTTACCGTAGCAGAGAGAGGACATTACTAGCCTCTGTCAAGGCTGTCTCTTTATAATAACTTGTAAATAATTATGTCCCAATATATTTTACAATTAAGTATCCAAGGGCTTAAAGTTTGCCCGCTTTGCTGTGCATATAACGTAACTGACAAGCAACGGTCGTTTGATACGTACATACCTAAGTATAGCGGTTATGCCGGTTGTCATATCTGCGTATTGAAATGTCTGGTATCATTACTCAACACTCAGCTACACTTGTGGACGTAGTATTAATACCTTTTATTCCATTACGATTAAATATTTTATCAAGTTTGTTCTACAACATATAATTTAACAGACGTTACGTAATTTTTCTACAATTCGTGGATATATGTAGGTTACCGTTATTTTAATACATAATTGCATGAAAAAAACTCTGTAGTAGTCTCTTCTTGACTCTTTAATTCACTGTTTGGTTTTTTATTAGTTTTCTTACATAAAATGAAAAATAAAAACAAGTACTTTAACGCTTCCGGGCACATAATATTATATATTTTTTATGTTATAAATAATATTTAACCTTTTTTTAATAAAAAAAATCTTATTTTTTCGTAACGACATATTTTTTTCTGTATCAATTCTATGTTTTGCAGGTGATCTTGCCTAGTTATTGTTCGTCTATAAAAAAATTAAATGCTTATTGTCATTAAGAAATGATGCAAAGACAAAAAAAAATAGGACTTAGTTAATTTTATCGTTGCTAATCATATATATGTATAATGTTAGAAAGTGTTTTAAATAGTTGCGTCAATTTCTTACTATAAGATGCTCTATCAATATCTTACAGGTGGTTACATTATTCATAGATAAAAAGGTAAGCTTACTAATCTCATTAAATGGTGTAACAATTATCTATATATGTACAAAAAAAAATGTGTTATTTTTAAAATATTTTTTTTTACAATTTCAATATATTATTAAAAACATGGGAAAGGACTTCAGATTTCACAAGCAACGAAATTATGAAGATAGGTACATAAAGATTTACATAATATGTAGAACACAGAATATCGGTTATAATTTTCTACTGCAATACAATGTAGATGTTCTAGGTACTTGTAGCGCTGATAGCATGCATAGATAGGTGAATTAAGTAGGTGGTTTATTCTTCCACCAAAAACGGCAGCGTCGCGGAAGTGTTTCTATGGCGTGTGTTCCAATTTTGTATACATCATTATTAGACATGATGGCACACCGATGATGAAACGACGTTAACAGTTGCTTCCTAATCGCGCCGCGGGTTTGGTGCAAGAAACTTCTAATCTTCGCAACATTATTTACGCAGATGTATCAAGCGCAAACTTGCCATCCACAAACAGTGCTATCCACAAACAGTGCTATACATAATCCTAGTATCATTTCTAATTATCTAGTAAACGAATTATGGCATTGGATAAAACTATTTCACCAATGTGTTAACTATTGTATAAAAAATCTAAATTCATCCCATTTTTCTAAAGAGGTTTTCATAATTTATTAAAACTAAGCGAGTAGGTAATTTTAATTCTACGCTATTACCTATATTGCAGTCTATTTTCTATACGTCTATAATACTGTCATGTTTTTTATCGGAAGCTTTGAGTTTTTCTTGCATTTGTGTTAACATATCTTGCATGCGTCGGATCTGAAATTAAAATAAGTCGTTTATAATTATCATACACTTTATAGTCCATTTACAACTTGCTTTACAGCGAGTGACCTACTTATGACTTTTAAACTCGAGGTTTTAAAGAACTTGTACTCAGTGGGCTCAACGTCGATGGCACAAGACAAACTTAATTGTACGGTTTCGCGGTATCAAACACAAAGGAGCTGAGGACCTCTTGATATGTCACACATGCGGTACATGTTATCGTACATACAGCAAGTACGCAAAATTACTCGGTGTGTTACCCGCTTTACATGTAAATGTTCGTTTCATGTCCTCTTTACAAAAAAGAAAAAGTCTTTACAACTATTATACATAGATTTATGAGTAGCATTCTGCTATTGTTTAAATTAGACTTGTATAAAAAAAACTCTAAATTCGAAGGAGTTTAATGATGGTTCTAAGGATAGAGGAACTATTCTGAAATATATTTACCACATTACATTATTACCACGTTCTGCGGTGATTTCTTATAGCTATACCGTCTGCCGTCAACTTTATATCGCTAAACTTGTAGTTAGTTATCTATTTATGTTTTTTTTTTTTCAAGACAGCTCCCGTACTAGGAATAATACCTATGTTGCGGGGGACTTTACAAACATTCACACAACCGACACAAAGAATATATAGAAATAGCGGTGTTTTAAATTTAGAAAATATGTTTTCTTCCTAGTAGCCATTTTATTTTGCAAGGTATCAATGTTTTATGATGTAGATATAATGATTTCAAAAAGCCAAAGTATAAACTAGGCTAGAATTGTAATAATTGTTTACCTCTTCGTCCTTTTGCAATAACAGGCGATCGGTGTCTGTGATAACTACTTCATTGTTGTTACCCATGGAGTCTCTCTTTAGTTTCCTAAAAAAGAATATATATGAATCAACCATTAGTCCATTTCAAGACCAAAATAGTAGGTAGCAAACGCTATAAAGTAGTATTTATTAGTAATAAAATTAAATAGCTTTTGCACTTGGAATGTAGCATCAAGTATCAATATTATTATTTAAAGTAGAGCCTTTATTTTAAGTTAGACCTCTAACAATACACATGTTAAAACGTAGAGACGGACAAAAATTCTAAAAATTGGTGTCTGACTATTGCTGAGTTTTGCTGTTCTAATAAAAATTTTTTTTCAATATTGAAGAAAAACTAATATGGGGGATATTAGTTTTTCTTTTAATATCTATAATGTACAGACATCGGCCTGTTAGTATTTTATTACATCTATAGATTAACAATAAAATGCACAGCTCAACCGTACCGTATCTATTTCACTTAATAAGAATAAGTATAATAAATAGGATTTAGCGATTCGAGGTCGCGAGATCAGAATCCGACTTCATGAGCTATTGAGGTGAACCCCTTTTATTTAGCACGAGCAATTTAGATTCGTTAGTGGGGTCAGCGAGAAATAATGTTAGGACAATGTTTTCTTTCATTGCATACAAAAACTTCATCTACACAACATTAATTTACTATTGTACTGTATAAACTTAGCTATCTAGTATTTAAAACACATTTATAATGTACTTAACTTCAATTTCAAATAATATGATCTGCTATTATAGGTAATTGGCAGCGCGATTGAAAATTAGGACAGGGAGTAAAGTTTTACCCTCTTTCGCGCATGGCGTGTTGAGATATCTGTGAGATGCACTGAGCTCGGAAGTTCTCGTAGTGAACATCTTGAGTCACGTCTTTCAGATCTTGCATGTGCGTAGAAATCAGCATCGTTCGAAGCTTTGTGAAGTCCGAGTGACGAGGGTTCTCAACTGCGTAAAAAGATATTCAGGATTATCTACAATTATATCACTTTATTTATCTAATAGGGTTCACAGTCATGCTGTGCTTTACAGTCACAGTTACGAAAAATTTCTGATATTAATACATATAAGGTGTGTCTACAATGCCGTCAATATGACAGCCCTAAAACGGGACGAATGGTTATATTCGTATTTATTTACACTGCTATACAGGTCACAAGTGTATTAGCAAACCTCGCTACCTAATTACAGAAATGTCAATCCACTTATAGCATACGAATATACTGACACATTTCTTATTATAGATAAAGACGTGTGCCTGTACCCTATTATATTAGTCATATAGATACAGGATCTGCTGATGGCGACAGTCCTAAGTGTGTGTATGTCAAGTATTCGACTAAACCATACCGCAATTACGTCATTACGAAAATCCGCCTTACCTATCAAACAATCTATTATTCGACCTCCCGTCGGATGTGGAAGTAATTTGCTATGTGGCTGTGTGTTGTGCCACTGTATACGTAGAATTGGTAAACAACGGCTGGTGATGTCGTCAGATTAGTTTGGGGCCGCAAGGTATTTTACTACGTTTTATGGAACATATAAAAGAGTGCATGCAACGTCGGTATATGTATTTATAAACCATTTCAAACTTAATTGGCATTTTTTTCATAGCTCACATTACTCTTAGACGCGTTTATGGCGCAATACTCTTACATTAGTTGCAAGACGCTATGCGCGGTGCATTTCTATTAAACTCTTGACCTAAAACTTACCATCGACTATTCCCCATGGGTACTGACGGCCACGCACCCTTTTTCCTCCTACTTCAAGCACAACATCTGACGCTACTACAGCAAACGGAGCCGCAGCTTTTAACTCACGATCCTGTTGTTTGAAATCCTCGTCTTCGTCGCTATCACATTCGGGAAACTGATAAACCTGATGAATATGAAATACTTACTAATACAGATGATATTCTTAATATTATAGATTATATTCTTATCAGTCTTGCTAAACCACGCCAATAAAACATTGTTCTTAAGAAAATCTAATCTAACTTTTACATTGTACATACATGCCTACACTTCCGATTATATCCCCGAGGGAATGGGCAAAGGCGTTTCAAACGCCCACTTTTGCATACTATAATTTAGTCCCGCTTAAATAAAGCGCCGCCTATTACCGACATACGGGCACTTTATGACTGTCATATACTTTGACATTGAACACCAAATTCCAATTTTTGTTTAGCGTGTACATACTGGTTCATATCAGTAAAAATGTTTTTTTTTTTTTATAATTGCAACAAATAATTAAAAAAATATTTCACTATCTATTATGTGAGTGTCTCTCGTCTACCTTAGATTACACAACTATCTATCTAGTTTATTTTTAACTAAATACTTTTATATGTAAGTAAACTTTATTTTTTAATTGGCAGAGAAGACTTGTCTTGGACTTTGACAATCGCCTATTATGAAAAATTCTAGAAATATGGAATTACTTAGCCTACCTTTGGCCCTCGGCTCCATTACCTTAAAAGCTAAAACCCTAATGTGCATTGATATATGTATTGTAATGTATGTTACATACTTGTATTTGATTTTCTTCCAAGTCGTTAAGTATGCGTGTCTTCAGTCGCTTCACCTCCGCTGCAGTGAGGGTATCTGCTTTTGCAATCACCACAACGATATTTACTTTTCTATGAAGGCGTTTCATCATTTCCAAGTCAACCTGACGAAGGCTGTAACAAATATTTAAATTCTTATAATAGACAATTTATATTTCACTAAAATTTATCTTCTACATACACAATTGTTGTAATTTCGTTACAGGGCTCGGATCTCCCGATACGCCGATACCAGTCAGTTCAAATTATGGGCACGCTACCCTGACTTGCTTGAGCTGACTTCTTAATATCCCTTCCATTTCTATTCTCTCTTTATCTTTCAATATAAACCCAAATATCTTATGTAACTCCGAAAGTGCCCTTTACGTTATTTGGATTAAATAAGAGTCAGCAAAATGTTGGCGTTCATTCGCCTGTTACCCCTTCGGAGACACAGGCGTGTGCATATGTATGTATGTGTATTTGGCACACCATCATTTAATGCTAACTACATTATAGTGGATTATTGTGGTATGGTTCAATAGCATTTGCGACACCTAGTTATTTTATGGGGTAGGTAATTTAAACGAGAAATTAACAGCATTTATAGCACAAAAAATGCATACGGTCTTTTTCAACTTAAATCAACTGCTAGTTGTAAAACATATTTTAGGGAGGAAAAAATATTAACTCTACCTTGTATATATAATAGAAATGGCTGTCAGCCATTTCTTGTAGTTTGTAGTTGTCTTTTTTAAACTACAAACTACAAGAAGTGGCTGTATCTTTTGTAAGTGAACCCTAGTCGTTTTGATCAGCTAAATCATAATTTAGCTGATCCAACGGCTAGGGTTCACTATCATTCAGGCACTTTTGGGAATAAGATGGGAAAATTTGGGGTATATTGACAGGAAAGGGAGGATCGGAAGGGAAGGAAAGGCATGTTGCTCAAGCAAGTTAAAGAAAATTGATTGTGTAAGTAAGTTGATTAATCTGAAATATACGATCTCCAAGGGAATAAAAACTTAAACTTAATTAATTAAATTAATTTATTTTGATAACGTTACAAATAAATATTAACAATAATGAATTCAATAAATTATTATACTCGTATTAACAATATTTATTAACCGCAAAGGCTGCATCAATGTCAAAAAAAAAAGATAGCTTAGTTTAAGTGAGGTAGCACCTATCCCACCACCTTTGCCGATTAACTACGACTTGAACACTCTTATCATCATTATCATTACGTTGCAAAAGTAATGATACTAAGAAGTTCTTTTTGATGTAAGCAAAAGCTGCTACTTCGAAGAATCTTTATTTATAGAGAGCACTTGAATAAAATGTAACAGACGCATGAAGTAAGTATTTAGAAGCTGTAAGTAACACAATTTTTTATTAAGATTGATTAAGTAAGTAATATTTAAAATTTGTTTTTATTTTTGTAGCTTTTTTGTATATTATATATATATATATATAAATTCATATTTATATATGTATACGCACTCCTTTATAAACAAATGTTGTCGCATCTCTACCATCTACTAGATACGCTGAAAGACTGCATTGCTTCTGACTACTTTACAACGGTAAACCTAACCCTAATAATTCTAAGAATAGAAACTAGGATTATGATCCTACTACCTATTACCCTCAGTTTCACCTGCGATTATAAGCTCCGCTTCTGTGTCTCGGTGTGGTGGTTTATAGCCTTCATCGTTACTCAATACTCTAACCAACTCTACTAAGTACTAAAACTAATTTTGGAATCTGATTAGTAGTTCCAGAAATTAGCCCGTATAAACAAACAAAATCCTTTTAAGCGTTATTATAGTAGTTTTGTTTGATAAAATACCAAAATCTACGAAAGTTTATTTTAACTAATATAGCAGTTAAGTAATATTCTACATAAATTGATTATATCTTTGATTTTATCGAGAATGATTGAAGTTGTTCTGTTGCTTGTTCCCACTACATGTACATGAATACGAAATAAATTATGAACATGTACATGAACAGCTGATAATAACATAATCAATATGAATCTGGTTTTGATATTTGAGTGAGATAAATTAAAGATTACGCTGTTTACAATATAAAATAGATTACAACAGCAAAACAAAATTCCTTAAAGTATAGAGCTAGGTACACATGTCCACCACTTGCGATGGACGGGGATATCCATAGCCCTAGCAGAAGAAGGCATGAGGTGGTGGCGCGACGTGTTCCGCCCATGCTACTCTCTAAATCAGAGGTTACCTTGTTAAAAGGCGGCCAAGTCTGCTGGGGTCACAGGGTTTTCATTTCTAGTATATA
The DNA here is from genome assembly GCA_947561695.1 of Tyria jacobaeae. NCBI lineage: Eukaryota > Metazoa > Arthropoda > Insecta > Lepidoptera > Erebidae > Tyria > Tyria jacobaeae. The sequence continues at coordinate 13,140,263 of OX387219.1, read as the reverse complement.
CCTAAGGTCCCGGCTACAAGACGCGATGACGGAACACTGTGTGGTTTTAGTCGGTTCGAGTCCGACATACCACCTTACCGGCCCAGGCAAGGTGATGACCCATGGGGGTTTCGACTCATAAAAAAAAGTACGAATGTCCATGTTAAAAAACCAATATTAATAATATATTGATTTATTGAATAGACATTTAATAACTTATGATTCTTGTCTTTATTATTAATGGGGTAATGCCTGTTAGTGTCATCATAAATGCGTTCTCTCGTCGAAGTGTTATTGATGTATTTATTGCTATCCATTACGTAAACTGAAGTTAGTATGAAATGCTAAATAAATCTATGAACGGTGCAATTATTGTTAATAACGTGCCCTGCCTTTACTGAGTTATGGATCAACTGAAGCAAATACAGTATTATTGGCAATTCAATTTTTTCCCCTTTGACAAGCAACTTGTTTTTAACTTTACAAAATTACAGCAACACATTCATGTGTTGATCTTTAATCTTTAATGATTTAAAAAAAGAAGTATGATTTCAAATAATTATTGAGAAATTTAATGCAATATAGATATTTAAAAAGAATTAAATAAACTTGAAAAAAAAATTAATTGATTTGAAATTTCACTTCCTACTGATACAAAATAACGCCTACTACGATTACAATAGCATACACGTTCATTTTTAAGCCTGGCTTTAAGTTAAGTTAAATTTAACTAATACGAGTACTTTCGCTCTGTCCCGTCCGTGTAAAACTCAATACGGTTAATACGTACTCTCAAAATTTTTGTATATTTATTTCTACATTACCTATCGAGATCCTCAACACCTACTTCTACAGTTGAAAAACAAATCTTGTAATAAAGGGGTGCATACGAACAAACGGAACGGAACGGAGGAGTGGGGGCATGAGGGCAGGGGAAAGAGGAGAGGAGGATTTGGGGCTCCGGAACCCTCACTAATTTCCGCAAAATGCAACGAAAACGTGGTTTCACAACCGGTTTTCTGTGAGGCCGTGGTATCGCACCGGTCCAGCCGGCTAATTCTTGCCTAAGTATGGGTCTCCCACCTATAAAACTTTGTAATTATTTTCATATCATGATTCTGATTTTTACCAAAATAAAGTGTTATATTTCTTTAAACGGTTAAAAATCTAAAGATACCTAATACAATTCTAATGTACCTATGTGTTTTTTCTTTAGTTTTATCTGTGCTCCAGTTACATTTACGACACGTGTGCTTCCGCAATGGTGCTCTATCACTACAGCCCTGACCTACATAATTGACCTACTAAAAATAATACACTCCTCTGGACACGTACATGTATACGGGAGATAGCTACACTGTTTAAATATATTGTTTTGTTTTACAGAAAAAGCATTAAAGCTGAACTTGCAGGTAACTAATAGACCTACGGCAAATTGCTCTATTTCGAATTATCCGCCTCATTACACATGATGATGTTCGTCTTTGATAATTTTCTGACAATAGCATAATAGAATGATTCCGTACTTACATAACAGAAGAACACAAGAGAAAGTTAAGTGTGAATTGAGATTGACGTGTAATGTAGTAAGACGTGTTGTACCTATGGGCCCATGGCGGAACGAAGTAAAGACAACAGTGCACTCGATTGTCTTGCATGTGACGGCGATTTAAACCACTTTCGTCTGTAAAATACTGTCTAAATTGCTCATCGATGTACGATGAACACACCCTCCACGAATCTTCGCAGTTGATAGCATCTCCAAAACCAGGCGTGTCAACTATTGTTAAACGTAACTTTACACCACGTTCCTCTATTTCCATTGTTTTCTTTTCCACTGTTGTAGTTTTTTCTATTCTGTCTGTAAAGAAATCGTAAACGATTACGCAAGCTCTCCACCTCAAATATAAATAGCTTGTTTATAATAAAGTACCGTTTCTTCTTTCTTACCTTGGACATCTGGTATTTTTCTGTTTTTGTAAAGATCTCCTAAAAATAAACTGTTGATAAGTGTGGATTTCCCAAGACCTGATTCACCGACAACCATCAGTGTGAAATCGAACCCTCTTTTTACAGATTTGCGATGTACTTGCTCGGGGAGCGTCGCGAAACCAATGTAGTCGCGCTCGCCGCGTTCACGTTCTGTTGACAAACAATACAACATTTTTTATCCAAAATTAGAATTTGCGACACAATACCTACTATGATCCTTGCCGCAAACCCTCGTTTATAAACGAAATGGGTAACCAAAATGCAAATATATATATATTTCTAATGATTAGATGTGACCACTTGTCACTCAGTACCTAAAAATCATCAAATCTTATTCTGAATGTTAAATGTTTAGTGTTATCCTTTGCAACTTAATAACACTAAAACATGTAACACCATAACTTCTATACTTCTCAAGTTTTGTGATTTCCTTGACTTTCTTTTTTTATATTATAGAGGGACAGACGGGTCACCTGATGGTAAGTGACAACCTCCGTCCATGGACACCTGCAACGAGAGAGTCGTAAGTGCGCTGCCCGGATTTGATGGTGATGAATGAGAGATGAGGGTATGCGGGGAGGATAAAGAGAAAGGGATGAGGAGATGGAAAAAGTAGAGGGGGAGTTAAGCCTCCCAAAACCTTACTAATTTCGGGGAAATGCAAAGCAAGTGTTGCTTCACAACCGCTTTTTTCTGTGAGGCCGTGGTATCGCACCGGTCTTGCAGGCTCATTAGTACCTAAGCATGACTCACCAACTAGCGATGGGCAACAAGCGGATGGTAAGAAAAACCCGAAAAACCTCGACCACTCGCGGCCACATTCCAGGCCGGAAAGAACCTGCGTCAGTCGGAAACAAAGGGTCCCGTGCTGTCGCCCTACCCAATCGACGATGACCGGCTGGAGACTTTATATTGTACCTAATTTAAGTCTTAGAAGTTATATTATATAATTTATATAGGTATAGTTGGTAGTATTTACTGAGTCTTGAGACTATAATGCTTACAGCGTCAATAAATATTTTTTATTTATTGGTTATTATTTATTATGTACTATCTAATCTTTATACACTCATTTCCATGAACGGCTTAAATAAAATAGTCTCAATAGTCCTTGCAAATACTGAATCACTTAAATATTTAAAAAAATAGTAATTCACTGTTATACTACATTAATTTTAGAAAGTTGCTTTTTTTTGTTTAGAGAACGGTTTTGAAGTCGGACTGTTCATATAGAGTATAATCGTTCTTATGTGGTATGAAATTTATATTGAGAATATCGCGATAAAGATATTATCTTAACAGATTAATTTTTCAATGAATTTTTAATTGAGCCTAAAATGCCTATAACCAGGGAACCTTTGAAGTTCCTAATTAAATATAGCTGTGTAGGAACTTATTTTGGTATGGAACCGTAAACACTAGCCGACTTTTAATCAGTGCCTGTACTGTAATGTAGTACGAGCTTGTCACGACATTGACGGCAGTTATGCGATTAAAATTAATTATTTTATTGAAATAGGTACTTTATTATTCTCTATGAGCACAGCGAATCTGTTTGGCTTATATATATATATATGTAGCAGGGCTGTGCATTGCGCGCATCGGACTGGAACACGACTGGTTCCCTCGGTGCCCGCTGTCCAGGGACAACGACGCGTGCGCACCTGATATTGAGGACGACTAGCGGAAACGACAAACGTGCTTCTCGCTTAGCTACGATGAATACATACGATTTTACTTTTGTTATCTATTAAGCGACGAAAATAACGTCACTATCTGACATTTGACCTAATTATTAAGAAGCTCAAAGTGTACGACTATGTAACAAACAAGCAGCGAAAAAGAGTTTGTTCACTATATGTTACTTATTAGGACGTCAATGTAGGTTTTGTCATTTCATAATTGTACAGGTAGTGTTTGGAATCTATGTTTCCCACGATCTTACATTGAGACAATAGATAGCATTGATCGTTTCAATCACATTTCTTGTCAGAGCATGTTGCGTACTAGTATTAGGAACGCAAAAATTAAACACTATTGTTATTGTTCGTATTGTAGTAACGCAATTACTGTTGTGGTTTATAAGAAACATTTATAAACAACTTGCGCAGAGAAAATTATGAACTAATTCTTAATCAAATAAGCCGAGCTATGAATTTATGACGTTGTTTTAAAAAACACCATTAGTGTCAAATAAATTCTTTTATTTAACACTAATGGTGGTAAATTGGTTAGTTTATTCAAAATAGGTCTTTAGTATAGAAAATGAGAAAATGTAAAATAAATTCTGTTTAAATTCTGTGACGGTTTCTACTATATCGATTCAAAGTATAACTAGCAAGCATAGAGTTAAAAAAATAGGGTGATTCGGTTCATAGTGAACAGTTAATCAAGCAAAGTAAGGGGTAAATTGGTTACGGTCAATGCCGCGTCTAGGAACTTACGATTTTTTATAACATTTGTAAAGGATGTTTTGTTCATTCCAACAGTAGGTGGTTTTTCGTCTGGAGTGTTTGTATTCTTCGTACCCTTATCCCCAACGTTGATATCGAAGAACGTAAAGGAACTTTTATTTTCCATTATAGTGGATATTTAAATTTTCGGTAACACAGATATTGTTTTTTAAATGAGGAAAAAGGCACGGGAATTAACGTTATGCACTTTTGAGTTCCAAAGACATTCGTAAAGCATAGACATATAATATGGAGTTAGAAGGTGAGTCCAGGAAAGCGCACGGGTGCGTCTCGAGCGCACGGTTCCGTTGCGCACGTTCGCACTGCGCACGCGACTCTACTAACTGGCTTCAGCTACATTCAGTTAACAGATTGGACGTTGGCGTGAAATTGCGTCACTCATTAACAAGTAAATGAGCATTTTAATAATAACATTCATTTGCACAATTGTTAGTAGTTTTATAGGTAAGTTGTAAGTAATGCCTATTATGAAATTGCATTCAGTCAAGAAATGAAAGTAAAGTGCGTTATCATTTAACATGAGGGAAAAACATATTTAGCGAATTTGATAACGATAAGGAATAAGTTAGTTTCACTGTTGTCGCTGGTTTAAGTTTGGGCGCCGCTGTTGGTCGTGGGTTCGATTCCCACACGTGACAAGTATTTGTGTTATCCTCAAATAGTTGTTCCGAGTCTGGGTGCTCTTTGTATCTGTTGACTGAATGTTTGTAAAGTCCCTCGCTACACAGGAATTATTCCAAATGTGGGAGTTGGCTTAAAAAAAACTAAAAAACACACAACAAGACATATGGCACATACAACCATATCGACAGGTAATGGCACCGGATTTTGTATTGAGGATATTAACCTACATTTTCGGACAAATGTTTAAAAGAAGGATGGTACTTAGGTACTCTCTAGACTACTCTACTTCTACTAACAACTTCATATTTTTATATACTTCCTTACGTTTAAATTAGCAACAAACTTAGTTTGTATTGTGTGATGTTCGGGATTTTGACCACGTCACTGCATGCTTCAGTAGAAGCGATGCTGAAACTATTTCCTACCTAACAATAAACATATCCGTCACCTCGTGGATTACGCAGTATGTTTTCTGTCATCAAAAGCCTAGCCTACGGTTTAGCGAAAATATTGCTCGTCATTGTTGTTGAGATGAAAGCGCTGCTGTGTATACGTAGAAGATCGTGTTATTCAAATTCTGTAAGAAATGATAAGAACAGTGAGCGCTCTTTGAAACTGGTAACCGACTTATAAACACAGCACCCGTTTAGATACCCTAAACATTAGGGTCCTATTACGTTTATGGGAGGGGGGGGGGATTTATACTCAAAATTTCTAATTTATCAATCTCATTGACACACACACATTTCTAATTTGTCATCATCAAAATCTTGAAAGAATTATCAATAAGAATACTTAGATGTTGTCATCAGCGCATCTCAGAACAGTTCATTGTTGTGTCACCTTACATTGTTATTTCGCAAAGAACGATTTACGGTAATATGTATAAATAAATCGCAAATAATAGCTTTCATTGCGCAATTTAAAGATTTCAAGCAGGTCTGATACAAAGACAGGTTTTAGTTTTCATCGTCGAGAGAGATCGTCGAAGAGTATGGACATGGCTAAAAGCGATTTATATCAGTAAAATACATAAGTACTACACTTAATCGGCTTTTGATAGGCAATTAAACCTATCTAACCTAACCTAACCGTACCTTATCATAAATAATACAAGAATAATAGCATTAAAAAAACTTATTAAATTGTATAACTATAAAAAATATATGCAGGATTTCCTTATATATAAAATCTACCAGTAAATTCGTAGGTACTTCGTAAGGACGATTATGTTAGGGACTGTCAATCATTAGAGACTGGCATGCCGTTGGTAAAAAGTAAGTAAAAAATTAATAAATAATATACTTACCCATCGTCATGTTGGTGGACAAGTAAGGCGTCTGTTATTAATTGAAAAGTCAATCCATACTAATTTCAAGGAAACATATACTTCATATTGTGACGTTGAGTACAATATTACATATATTTTTCAAACTACTTTTTCATTATCCTTAGCCATATGTTTTGTCTATGAGTTACATCTATATAATTTATTCCTAAGTCCAACGACTGATTTTTATGGCAATAATTTCACTGTTCATTGTCCAGAATTACACTTCCCGCTCACCAAAATTGAGTTTTTGATTCTATTATGTCCATAAATTGAGTAAAGACACTATTGATCAATAGATTTTTAAATTGATACCAACATTAATCTACTCTACTACTACTAACACCCAAAATCATAGCTAATAAAAGTCGCGCGACACTTAACATAATATCACGATACTAATCCTAAAAATTGTATAATCAAAAAACAGTAGAAAAATCCAAGAAAAATAAAATCACATTGTTTGTGCGCCGTCCTGTGCGTTTACTGTTACGTAATGAGAGGGTCCCGGGCCGAGCTCGTGCCCTCGGAGAACACCCCTCTCTTCGCCCCTTTGTTTGGCCTTGCGCCTAGCTATGCGCAGATTTAATGCGCGGGAGAAATGCATGCCCTCCCTCTCTGGGTTGAGAATGTTTCTTCGCGTCGCGCGCTCTGAGGGCGATTTGCTGCTAGCGATCAATACCGGCCACAGTGTACCACGCTTGCGCTACCTTTGTCTGGCAGTGAAGAGATTGATACTCCGAGCTCTTCACTGCCCTAGATGCACAAGTATTATCCATCTAATACGTGCCCTACTCACATTCAAGGTCAATATTTCTATCAAACAATATACCTACTCACATTGTGTTTTAGAATTATCAAACGATTTGAAGAGTTGCACTATTGTTCTATGATAATAGTAAAATGTTGTAGAAATTAGTTCTCGTATTGGGCACTTACATCAAGAATATTTAATTTATCTCTACAATAGCAAAAAGGGGAAATTCGGGTTGTTAAATAAATACCTATGTATGTAGAATAAATATAATATACATATGGCGGGTTAGAGAAAGGTGTGGTCATGGGTTTGTGATTTTCTATACAAAAGTCCTGTTTTGATTTTGTAACTGATTTGAATGACTTTTTATCGTGAAGATTTGGATAACAAATAAGGGTCTACTCAAAATCCGTGTATCACGGTGCACTAAGAATAGGGCCACCCCATCTCTTCCCATATGTGTCCTAAGAGGCGACTAAGGAACAGACTATTATCTATCGGTGTACATATGTATATGCAGTTCATACAGGGCCCGATTGATGGCAATAGACTTGCCCTTGTTAAATGTAACAAGGGGTAACTAACAAGTGGGATGGTATTCTAATATGCTGTGGCAACCTCCACATACAGAAAAACACAACGAGACTGATGACGTCGTACGATCCTGAATCACGAAAATAAAGTTCTCGTAGCGATATGTATATAAACTACTTCCCAACATCTACATCTACAGTTATAAATACGCTACAAAGCGCAAGACCGTGCCGAGATCATCGCGAATAGCCTCGAAAAACAGTTCACACCTCACGACAATCAAGACGAGGACCACACTCGGGAGATAGATGCGGCAACCCATCTCTACCTCTCGAGCCCCCTCGCCCAGTCTGAGGGTGAACTGCTCGTAACACCGAGCGAGGTTGCTGCGATGATCAGGAAAACCAACCCACGGAAAGCACCTGGTGAAGACGGAATACCGAACACTGCACTGCAGCGACTTCCACTGAAATCACTCATAGCGTTGACACAACTGTTCAACGGTATCCTGAGGACCGGCCACTTCCCTAACATCTGGAAGCGGGGTCGGGTTATCGTACTTCCGAAGCCCGGCAAGGACCTCAGAAAACCGGAGAACTACCGGCCCATCACACTCCTCTCGACGACGTCCAAGGTGTTCGAGCGCTTACTGCTAGTAAGGGCTCAACCCCACATCCGGCTGAGGCCCGAGCAATTTGGATTTCGTCAGGAGCACTCCACCACGCTTCAGCTGACTCGTGTCCTAGACGAGATGGCTACGTGGTTGAACAAGGGCGGGAGCACGGTGACCGTGATGCTCGACATGGAGAAGGCGTTCGACAGAGTGTGGCATGAAGGTCTCATCCACAAGCTGTCGACATCGTCTCTACCACGAAAAGTAGTCGTGATCATCGCATCGTTCCTGACCCAGAGAACCTTCCGTGTGGCTATAGAGGATACCACATCGGAAATCAAAACCATCAGTGCCGGAGTCCCGCAAGGGAGCTGTCTGTCACCGGCCTTGTACGCCCACTACAAGGCCGGGCTGGCTGAAGCGATGGAGGCTCAAGTGCAACGTGTCGAAGACCCAGGCGATGATAACCGGTATGGCACACTACCCGCCAAACCTACGTCTGATGGAAGAGGACATCCCATGGTCCCCAAAGGTCAAGTACCTGGGAATCACCATCGACAGATCACTGTCGATGAACCACCACGTCGAGACCATCACAGCGAAGGCCAGAGCTGCGCGGACGAAGCTGCGTCCCCTGCTATCCTCCAGACTACCAGTAAATGCCAAACTAGGCATTTACAAAACATATATCAGGTCGCGCCTCACCTACGGTGGGCCGGCCTGGTACAACTTGATAGCAGGGACATCGCGCCAACGTTTGCAGGCTGTAGAGAACAGCTGCCTTCGCATGGTGGTCGACGCCCCCAGGTACCTCAGGAATGCAACAATCCACCGAGACCTGAAGTGGGAACCAATAAAGGAGTTTGTGAGCAGACTCGCCACGGGGATGTTTGAGCGGGCTGACCGCTCGAAACTTCCCCACCTGGTAGGTATTGCTCCGCTCCCACATCCAGACGATACAACACTCATCCGGAGGCGACTCAAACGCCCCGCTCGGGAGCTCATATCAGTTCCTTCGAGCGGGGCATTGGCTTCGCCATCGGATGCAGATAGCCAACCACCGACCTCTCGCAGGCGGCTCGCTGGACCCCTCTTCGGAGGAGCGATCGGCGAGCAAACCTCGAGGCCGGTGAGCTAACTCCAATGAGCAACTCCAATCACAGTGGTGAGCTGCGAGGAAAATCACTATAAGGAGCCCAGTGCTTCAAATACTCTCCCCACCCCCCTCAACAGGGGTGAGATGATACCAGATGACTACAGTTATGCCGCGGTCCGCCAGGCATTTGTGTTGGAGGGACATGACACACCCGTTCCTCCACAATGCAAATAGTTGATGTTTAATACACTTTTGCCTACCTCTTACGGCATACGGGCGTGAGCGTATGTATGTATAAACAAAATAACACGTGAGCGAAGCCGGATAGGGTACAGCTAGTCTTACTACCTTACTGCTGTTGATATTATAAATGCAAAATGCCGGGTGGTGCTCGGTACAGTAGAATAGGGTAACAACATCTCTGTGTGTGTGTGTGTGTCGTATAGGCAACTGAGGGATCGGATTGTTACCTTATCAGACAAACAGTTAGACAGTGTCCGAATGACGGCAATAGCCTTGCCCCCCTATTAAGTGAGACTAAATTATGGTTAGCTAAAAGTTGGCGTTTGTGACTTCTCTGCCCCTTCCGGGATATATGCATAAGTGTCTGTACTTATGTATAAATGCAAAAGTTTTGATGGATGTTTGTTACTCTATCACGCCCCAACTGCTGAACAAGTTTTTATAGAACAGATTTTTAGTCTGGTATGGCAAATAGGCTACTTAATACCCCGGAGAAAAGTACGTTTGAAAACTTCCATGCGAGCAATGTCGTGGGCAAGGATCATTGTCCGTCTGAAGTCTATAAAATATTTTACATTGAATTTTTATATTTCAATTATACGAGTACAATACATTAATATCGTACCGAATAGTTTTTGAGTTGAAGTGTCTCCTTAAACCGTCGTAGCAACCTACATTTACATATGTTAGAAAATGAAATACGTTCATCTAATATTTCTTCAACTCTTCTTTAACATCGAAACAATAAAAACTCATAGGTAGTTATAATTTGAAATTCTTATATAATGGCCATTCTCAAACGTGTCGTCACTTGGCTAACTGGCTTAGGCAGATATTTTTCTTCTCAAGTCAAAATATGAGTAGCAGAGAGAACTTCGTAAGAAGATCGGTGACATATTTAATTTATAAAGTTTTGTGTCAACCGATATCATTACTGTAATGTCCGAAATCAAAACAATATTTCTATCGAAACTTTATATTATTATGTTATAAAAGGTTTAGGAACAGATAAACACTACTTACTTTGCTTATTGTACATGATATTTTATATCAGACTTATATTGCAGGTTTTTTTTAGGCCGCTATGAATGTTACCAAGCATGGGCTATTGCAGCGACAGCACGGGATGTAAAGACCAGCACATTAAAGAAGCAATTTAACTTTGCCTCCAGGTCCCTCAAAAGAGTAATTGCTGGGGCGAATTCGGCTCACATCGGCAGAATTGCCGAGTGACTAGTGAATCTCCCTTCCGGAACTCGTGCATTCTGGTCTCTTGCCAAAGCTGTCCATCCCTTACACCTCTGCACATAGGAGATAATTCGTTGGCCCACGAAGCTAAAGAAAAAGCCGATCTTCTGGGCAAACTCTTTGCGTCCAACTCGACCCTGGACGACGGGGGAAACGCACCGCCGACCATACCGCAGTGCGAGACCCGCATGCCGGAAGTCCGGTTTACACAAAGGGCAGTGCGTAAAGCGCTTCTTTCCCTCGACGTTCTTAAGTCGAGGGGCCCGATAGAATCTCTCCTATCGTGCTGAAGACGTGTGCTCCAGAGTTGGCACCGGTTTTAACGCGCCTTTATCGGCTTTCCTATTCTCTTGGCGTAGTCCCGAACTCATGGAAGACAGCTCTAGTGCACCCAATCCCTAAAAAAGGAGATCACTCGGATCCGTCCAACTACAGACCCATAGCCATCACCTCCTTGTTCTCCAAGATAATGGAATCTATTATTAACCGCCAGCTCCTCCGGTACTTAGAAGACCACCAGCTCCTCAATGATCGACAATACGGCTTCCGTCGGGGTCGTTCAGCTAGTGATCTTCTTGTTTACTTGACTCACCGGTGGGCACAGGCGAACGAGACCAAGGGGGAAGCGTTGGCCGTTAGTTTGGACGTGGCGAAGGCCTTCGATCGGGTCTGGCACAAAGCGCTCCTTGCGAAGCTTCCTTCCTATGGGCTTCCCGAGAAACTGGGCAATTGTCTCACCAGTTTTACAGACAGAAGCATCAAGGTCGTTGTTGACGGTGCATGCTCCGACTCCAAGTCTGTTAATTCTGGTGTCCCACAAGGCTGTGTGCTATCACCCACGCTGTTTCTTCTGCATATCAACGACATGCTGCAGATTAGCAGCATCCATTGCTATGCGTACGATAGCACGAGTGATGCCCTTTACACCGGCCGCGCTAACATTTCTCGGGTAAACTTCATCGAAAGCCGATCCAAACTTGTGTCTGAAATCGAAACTTCTTTATCAAAAGTTTCAGATTGGGGTCGACTTAACCTAGGCCAGTTTAACCCCAAGAAGACACATGTACTTGCCATTGGTCGTATCACCTCAATTTGAGAGCACTTCCCTAACTGTATCAGCTAGTATCGGAATCCTTGGCGTCGATATATCAAGCGAAGTCCAGTTTCGCGGTCACTTAGAGAGTAAGGCCATATTAGCCTTGAAGAAGCTTGGTGTGCTAAACAGATCGAGACAGTTTTTTACTCCGGCCCACTGCCTGCAACTTTATAAGGCGCAGGTTCGGCCGCACATGGAATACTGTTCTCATCTCTATGCAGGTGCACCCAAGTACCAACTTCTCCCTCTTGACCGCATTCAACGGAGAGCGACTCGCATCATCGACTGCCAAGATATATCTGATCGACTTGACACCTTGGCGTTGCGTAGAGATGTAGCTTCACTCTGCATCCTCTATCGCTTGTATCATGGGGAGTGTTCAGAGGAATTGTTCGGACTTATACCGGCTGCTGGTTTCCGCCATCGTCCTAAGCGACAAAATATCCATCCCTATCACCTGGACGATTGGCACTCCACCACTGTGCGCTTCTCCAGAAGCTTTTTGCCTCGCACAACCAGCTTATGGAACAAATTGTCGCCTGCCGTATTTCCGAACCGATACGACCTTCAAACCTTCAAGAAAAGAGCGTACTCCTACCTAAAAGGCCGGCAACCCACTTGTGACTCTTGAGTTGCGGGTGTCCATGGGCGTCGGTAGTCATTTACCATCAGGTGACCCGTCGGCTCGTTTGCCCCCTATCGCATAAAAAAAAAACTTACCTACTGCTGTTTGTGAAAGTTCTGCACATTTGTACAGAGTCTGTCTGTTAGTTCTCCATACAAACTTCATTTTTTCTATGAATTTTAGTCTAACACTACCTAATGAGTATTTTCAGTATTCTATCTAATCGTCAGTAAGTCTACGGTGGCAGTCTTGGTAAAGTTGATGAGCATCCTAACATGGTGTTTAGCTCGATGATTATCAACTTATAACTGAAAATAATTTTATATAAAGACCATTCAGGACTCTTTCACTGCACTTGTACAGTTTATGTAGAATTGGGCCCTTGAGTCCGTTTTAGCATTTATTCTCAAGAATAGACATAAGAAACCAGGCCGGCAGCGTTTCTTATGTCTAGGCTATCTAGCTTTATAAAATGAATAATGTAGACGAGACAGATGGATCAATTTCTTGTTCATTATAGCTTACAATCTTATACCCAATCAGTTTTATTGCTATGAATAGACATAAGAAACCAGGCCGGCAGCGTTTCTTATGTCTAGGCTATCTAGCTTTATAAAATGAATAATGTGGACGAGACAGATGGATCTATTTCTTCTTCATTATAGCTTACAATCTTATACCCAATCAGTTTTATTGCTATGAATAGACATAAGAAACCAGGCCGGCAGCGTTTCTTATGTCTAGGCTATCTAGCTTTATAAAATGAATAATGTTGACGAGACAGATGGATCTATTTCTTCTTCATTATAGCTTACAATCTTATACCCAATCAGTTTTATTGCTATGAATAGACATAAGAAACCAGGCCGGCAGCGTTTCTTATGTCTAGGCTATCTAGCTTTATAAAATGAATAATGTTGACGAGACAGATGGATCTATTTCTTCTTCATTATAGCTTACAATCTTATACCCAATCAGTTTTATTGCTATGAATAGACATAAGAAACCAGGCCGGCAGCGTTTCTTATGTCTAGGCTATCTAGCTTTATAAAATGAATAATGTTGACGAGACAGATGGATCTATTTCTTCTTCATTATAGCTTACAATCTTATACCCAATCAGTTTTATTGCTATGAATAGACATAAGAAACCAGGCCGGCAGCGTTTCTTATGTCAGGCTATCTAGCTTTATAAAATGAATAATGTTGACGAGACAGATGGATCTATTCCTTCTTTATTATAGCTTAAAATCTTATACCCAATCAGTTTTATTGCTATGCGATATTTGCAAGGCATAGTAAATATAGTTCAACAAGAAAACAAAAATCACTGTACAGAATAATACGGTGGCTGGCTTTTCACTGAAATCAGTACTACTGAAATTATGAGCGATATCATAAATACATATTTTTAAAAGTAAATGGAAATGGTATAATGAAACTTCTCATGTCTACTGCACAAAGGAAACCCTTCTGTTATAACTATATTATTCTGTAAACTCTGACAGATGGTTTGAATATCAAATTCAAATCAAAATCTTTTATTTCAACTGAACCATACATACGAATATTATTATATTCGTAGGTATTTTTGAATTGTCCATAGAGGAAGTCGGTCAGACTAAGTTAGTCATGAACTGAAGTTGCCTGTTCCAATACGTAGATCCTATGTAGAAGATCCAAGGACACTCTTTTTCAAATATTTTATACAATTTTCTTTTTACGGTTTAAAAGTGTGTAATTAAATGTGAGGACAATGCAATACCTCATTGTAAAATAAGGTTTATGGTAATTACTAATCTATGTTAAGTAACAGCAGTCCGGAGATGACCATCCCCTATCAACGGCACCCGTTCACGAGCATGGCGCATGCGCATCATCCGTCTCAACCATATCAAAGGGTCGATTACATACTCAGAACTGCTAGGAGACACAAAACATAAGCCTAAATAATGGACTACACAGCTCTCACAAACTTATATTATTCATAAAATACCTACAATGTAAATTACTTATATCCATATGGTATAAATAGTATATATGTCAGTAATAATAAGTGAAAACATCAAAAAATGATTACATGTCAAATAATAAAGCCAAGAGTATAAAATAACGAATACTCAAGTAAAATTTCTTGAGTTCAGTGTGGCTGTGGAGCAGGACCAGCAAGTTGCCAGTTTTTTCTTACGCACAGCGTACGTTTTCTTCTTACAGTTTTCATAAATATACTGACAAGGCACCGTCAGGATGCTAATTTCCTTAAATAGTTCCTAAGGGATTCGCGACTACGTAGATTATAAATGGCAATAGCTCTCTTTTAAAATGAATAAAATGGAATCACAAATTGTCGGGTTACCAAACCTCTAAAAGCGATTATTTACCTTATTAAAAGAAAAACAGGAAAACACACAACGGTTTTTAACACTACAAAAAAAGGAGGAGGTTCTACATACTGTGACTGTATTTTTTTTTACAAAGGGTAAACACTTGTTGTTGTCCCATTGTAACCAAATCAGGATTTGAGCATGGGATATCAGATAAATTACTTTAATTATGAAAGTATTGCGCAAAGGAAAGGCGCATTCAAGGAAGTTATCTACATTTTTAAAAGTCAATGTTCTTAACAGAGGCGCGTTATGGATCGCACTAAACTTTGAAGACAATTATTTTTAACAACTGAAATAGCGATAGATTTTATAGTAAAAATACGATGAAAATTAATTTGTATACTAACAAACTACGGACACTTCACCGCGATCAATTTTTAATAGCTTCTTATTTTTTAACTTACTTAGTCTTATATTAAATTTAAAAAAAAGTCTTATTTCATATAACATTATGAAATATGACTTTCATATTATCCAGTAGAAAAAAGGTAATTGCGTGCAATTAGGAATCCATCCATTTATAGAGTTAGCAGCCGAGAAATGGTTCAGAAAATGTATGACAAAGCAAATAGAGTCCGGTAGAAAATACAATGCTTATAATACAACTAGGTACGTGGGTAATAAAGCGCACGGCTGGTGCCTATAATAAACATTTGAATTTAAATTAATACCTAAAATCTAAATGATTTATGTTGAATTAAGCAGGTTAAGGTACCTGAGTAATTGAATTGAGCAATATTTTCCAAATCATAAACATTTTCTATGAACTATTTACTATACAGTAAATAGTTGACAAATTAATATGCAATACAATTTTTTTATTGACCGAATGCTTAGTGTGATTAATTAGTTATAACCATCAAATATGAGAATAAGGAAAAAATATTACTTGGTCACTCACCATTGCTTAAAATAACAAGCATTTATTTAATTTATTATCTTGTCACACCTTACAGTGAATGCAGTAGAATAAAACTGCGTCACTGCCATCTTTATTAAATTCATTGAAGAACTAAAAAGATAGAAACAAGATTTTAATTTATATATTTTATTTTGGTTTTAAATAATCTTAGATGACGGTGTTCACAAACGCTGTCGGAGGCGTCTACTCACTCCGACATTTTGTTGCTCTGCCTATATCACCAAATTATGAGAAGTGAGCGTGTTATGCCTCTGACAGCGTTTGTTAACACTGTCAATTAAGATTATTCAATACCAAAATAAAATATTCAAATTAAAATCTTGTTTCTATCGTTTTAGTTCTTCAATGTTGGCAAATCCTTAGCAGAAAATATTATGTATAAACAAAGGAAAAACCCTGACTTAATACAAAAACTTTGTTAGTCCTCTCGTAATTGTGTTTTTCGACACTAATGAGAGCGAAGTTCATTCCTTGATATTGGGCTTAAAAGACGATAATGCTCCGAGATTGGACCAAATACCAAATAAAGTCCTAAAAATATATAAAAATATATATCTTCTAGTCCCAATTTTAACTCATATTTTTTCATATTTATTATTCCCCGAAACTCTTTCCCGAATAGGTTTTAAAATTCGGTTGTTATTCCTATTCACAAGAATGGGTACAGAGACCGCGTTGCCAACTACAGGCCAATATGTATTGTTCCATTTATATTAAAAATTATCAAACTAATAATTAATACACATCTTATTAAATTTCTGGAAGGAAGCAAGATCCTTTCTTTATGCCAATTTGGTTTTCGAAGAGGGAAAGTTACTAGTGACGCTGTTCAAGAGCTCAAAAATTTTATTGTTTCGAATATGAATGAAGGAACGAATGTTCTCACCTTAAACGTAGAGAAAACTAAATGTCTGACGTTTACTATTCTTCTCTCTTCTTAACCTTCCACAAATCAATTTGTTACTGCTCATTCGTGCAATAATCTCCATATAACACCATGCAATTGCAGTAGAATAGAAAGATCGCCTAGCATTAAATATGATTTCTTTCTTCAGATTGTAACTAGTTACCTTTAGTAACGCTGTCAACTGCAATTTACTGGGGGCAAATAGTTTCAAATCATCCACACATACAGTGAGATATTACTTGATCGTCATTCCGCAACTTTGTTATGCTGATGATCATAAAATGGGGCAATGAATCGTAATCTAGGATTGCTTAGAATGAAGATGCCAAACGAGCCTGTGAGCTTGAAAGAAGAAAGAATATTAATTTCGTACTCTTTAAGCGGGGCGTGCATCTCACCAGGCAGCCATTGTGTGGGTCACCATGCTGCATTGACTAAACATGCAATGAGGACTTTATTGCTTTCCATCAGGCAAAGTGGAGTCACTATGGTAGGCTAATAAAAAAATAAAAACAAAGTGTACAGTCCATCCGGTTTCTTTTTTTTATACTATAGGGGGAAAGACGAACAGACAAATCACCTGATGGTAAGTGACAACCTCCATCCATGGTTACCTGCAACTCAAGAGTCGTAAGTGCGCTGCCCGCCTATGACGGTGATGAGGAATGGGGGATGCTGGTAGGGGAAAGAAGAGAGGGGGTATGAGGAGAGAGGAAGGTATAGGGGGAGTTGGGCCTCCGGAAACCTCCATGAACACCTGCAACCCAAGAGTCGTGAGTGCACCGCCCGCCTTTGAGGGTGATGAGCGATGGGGGATGCGGAGAGAGGAAAGAGGAAAGGGGGTTGTAGAGATGTGAAAGAGAATCTGTGATATAGATAAATTGTTGGTGATCTCCATTATCTTCGAATTGAACTTTCGCTGATATCTTGGACCTCTCATGTCTAACAATTTAAATATACTAGTTTAAGTCTGTTAAACGTTATAAATGTAATATCAAGAAAGTAATTATTCTTAAGGATTAGATTTCTATATTCGTACATCTTTCATCTCTCCCCTCTTCGTATTAGTAATATCATTTTATCAAGCAAAAGGTCATGGTCGGGTGAAATTCGAGTATCCAGACCCACATTAATTTCCCAAAAGAGTTAGCGGATGGTATTCTAAGTAATCTTTATATAGCAATCATGACGTCAGAGTTTTAATATACTTACTTTACAACTATATATAGGTCTGAAGATCATAGGCTTCACTGGGAGCGAATCTAGGTCATATTCATTAATAAGAGTAAATAAAGGTACATCAGCCTTGTCGCGGAAAATTATTTTGAATAAAGAATATAGGTTGAGATGAAAAACGAATTGCTGCAAACTGAATGTCTAACAGATAGAACACGAATCGGAGATGCCAGACTGAAAAGTTTCGAATTTTAACACACAAAAATTTTATAGATAATGTTGTGACTATGTAGCAGTCCGCACACCAGAGGACCGTAAAGAAACAAGATAGTCATGGTGCTTATAATATCCCTAGGAGTGACCAGTGTTTGTATGAAATGATCTAAAATTTATTACATTAATTCGCTCTTCAAATATTCGTCTTATCACGATATTGATGTTCTTATAGCTAAAGCATTATACAGGTTTCAGTTTTAAATTTATTGTAAAAAACGTAACAGTGCCTAACCAATTGTTGTCGTATACGTATGGGTGGATAAAGTAATTTGTAGTTTTATTTTTTTGGCAAGATTTATGCCCAAAACCGCAAAATCAGTGGACAGTGGCCTCACACTAGGCAGAAATACATTAAAGGAAATATTAACAAGCAAAAAATATTAAAAACTATAAAAGGCCTGACTTTATTACGTAAATATTTACCAACTTAGTAACTTATTCCTTTTTTTTTCTTCAAAATTCTGGAATAATTCTTAAACCTTAGAATGGTGACTTGCTCGAGGGTGTTCTTAGCTATTATTCAATCAAAATCTATTCAGACGTTCGAAGATTGTCAATCAATTTTTCAAGCTCTAAGCAAGTTTTGTTTTAGTGGCATTTGTAATTTGTAATTTGTATAATAGCCGCCTTGCGAGTTTAAATATAATTCATTCATTATTTGTTACTCCAAAACAATGTTACGTGAACGTGTTAGTTATTTTCTCCTTCTAATACTTTTTTTGCCACGTATAAAAGCTAAAGCTAAGTAGTACTGAATATAACAGCAGTAAATACTAATTTATAATAAAATTATGTTTGTAAAACCTTCAGCAGCCATAACTAAAGTTAATTATATACATATAAGTTAATTAAGTTAACAAGGGTTGGTTTGCCTATTTATATTTAACATTGTGAATTTTGTTATTTACATCTCAGTATTCACTGAGGTAATTTAAAATGTTTTTAACAGCTAAGGTTTTATGTAGCCTAGGTACTTAGTTTACAGGGCAATGTAACAAAAAGACTGTGTTTAAATTTAATTTTGTTTCATACATTAACAATATTAAATTTAAACACAATATGTTGTTACTTTATGATAAAATGTCTTAAAATACCAAATAATTAACCATTATTTACATATGTATCACCTACGTACTGACATTCGTAACGCCGATCTTTATATATATAATTCTTCTGTGAGTGTGTATGTCACTGAACTACTCTCAAACGATTGGACGGATTTTGATGAAATTTTTTGTGTGTTCAAGGGGATCTGGGAATGGTTTAGATTCACAAATCAGCCCGGCAGATGGCGCTGCAGTCGGTATCTAGGTTATTTATCTATATTGATCCTAATCGCTTGAAATATCATGCAGGACAACGTCTGTCGGGTCCGCTAGTATACATATGTAATTCCCATAATCATTCGTGCGACCTTTGTACCAAAGAGAATGGGGGTAAGCTTTTTATATAAAATACAAGATATATTGACGGGTGACCTGACTTTAAACTTAGTACCTTATGTAAAGCTTAGGCAATCAGGTAAACCCAATTAAATATGCATATTTAGATTTATAAAACAAGGAAAGTAAGGCTTACCTTCATTCGCGCCCTGGTCAATAGATACATTACATATTCCTAACGCTTACCAGTAATCAGATGTTGATCAGCAGGTAATCTAAATGTTTTATCACTTCAATTTAAAAAAAAATCTAAGGCCCTACACATATAATTGAAAATAGTGATAACTTGTTCAGATTTAATAATAATATAATTTAGTTCTCGTAGTGATGCAGGACGACAGTGAATGCAGTCTGATTCCAACCAGTCTTCAAAGTCATTTAGCCTTCTTAAACAACCGGAGTTATTTAGGAAGGCTAAATACAGCAGTTCACATGTTCTGCTGGTGAAATGATGATAAATCTATTTAAAAATAGTTATTAAAAACAAATATATTAAATGCTGGTGATAAGTTTATTTAAAAGTATTATAAAGAAGAAACTCTATTCATACCTAAACTCACGTAATAGGGTCAAGCCTATCGCCCTCATCCGGGCACTGTATAATTGAGAATGTGTCTATTATGTAGTGGCTGAATCCTAAAATCGGTCACTACACGATGTGACTGACCAATTCATAAAATATTGGTATTTCATAAAATGTGAAATATTGTAAGATGGTCAGATTAAGGTACGTTCGTAGATTCCCTGTTGCCATTGAAACTTCCTCATACAAAGTTCCAGTAACGTCACGATTGACGACGACTGTATCCCCGAATGGGGTCGCAGAGGTGTAAAAGTTCCGTATCTCAAAAGTAAAAAAGGAATGTACTTATTTACCAAATGTGTTTCATAACTTAACTCCAACTTCTTGATGAAAATTTAGCGTTTTAGAATCAATTAAGAAATTAATAAAGTATAAAACATACATTATCGTCATATTATATGTAATAATAGGTTTACATATAATATGGTTTAGATAATATGATTTAAATTCTGTTTGGTTTACATAATCAACGTATATTGCTTAAACGGGATGAACGGTTAAGCAATATACGTTGAACCAACTAACAGCTACAAAACATATGAATGTATTACATATGTAGTTAGTAATATTAATATTATTAAGTTTCATTAAGAATTTTCCTACACTAAATATTAAGTATCGGATAGCCGAGAAACTCTATCCGCGGGAAAAGTGCCAGATGAGACGAGAGGTGGGAATACTTCGACTACGTCACGTCACGACCCAGAACACTTTTATAAACTCGATCCTATGACGTGACCACTAGAGTAGAAAGTCCAACTTCTTCTTGTGTTCCGAACATCGGCAGCATTCATGGACATGATATAGACCTTACTGCGAAGGGTTAGGAATTGTTTTACAAACATTGTTGTGAGAGAAAGCACTTTCCGGTTGTGTGTCGTGTTGAATGACGCAGATGACGGCATGACACAGCCAGCACTAAACCACCAAGTTGCCAGTTGAGCAGAGTCCGCTCGTCTGCAAACACTTCAAGTGACATTGAATAAAAAACACAGTTTTCCGCGATCTTTTAACTTCTCGAGTGTAAATTATAGGTTATAAATGTTATGCTGTAGTTGTTTACTATTTAAAGAAAATTAGAATAACTAAACCAGGGTAAGTACATAAGTTTATATTGTACAATTTTAAACATAAAATAACATTTATTTAAGTACGCCTAACCATCATAAACATATATATGTTCATGAGGATAATGAGGAAAATTAAACTCGAAAATACTATAGAACAAACTTGTAAAAATTTACTCCTTTGTTTTTATTAAATTAAAAGGGCATGCAGCTACTAGTTATAAAAGGATCTTGGTAGTTTTTCTCTGGAATGTTGTTAGATCTATTCTTAACAGAAAGTTACGCCTTTGGTAATAAAAGATGTTACTAGATTATAATTGTAATTTCAAATGAAATTATTATTTCCTAAATATTAATTAAAAGTGACAACTGAAGGAAAGCGTGAAGGAGGCGTGTCAATTTTTATATTATTATTCTTATCAACACAGCTAAGACGGCATACCTATTCATATGGAATTAGAACCAAACTTTCACGTAACAAAAAAAGCGTGCTGCATTGTTTGTTGATTAACAATGCAAGGTGCATCAATGAAGTTTCACATTTTGATAATGTCTTCCACAGCAACTTGAATAACAAAATATATTTTTGTTTAAGGATCAATCAAACTACCTGTTTCAAGTTTTTATAGATGAGTTTTGTCACAAAACTTTGTTTAGTTCGTGTATGTATCAACCAATCAATCAATCTTTTTTGCTAACTATATGTACATAAATAGTTTTATAATGGTAACAATTTATCTCAACTTAGAAGCCTTTTAAAAGCATTACAAATGTAAGAGAGAACTGGTAAAATAAATTAAATTATTACAAATATTACATTATAATAAGATTAATGATACAATCTTGTAGGTAGTATATAGTATGAGTCCACGGAATACATTTAGGATATTACTTAACTAGATACACATATGCAAATTGTAGAAAAAATATACAGATGTAACCGAAGAATTACATTTTTAGCAAAAGATCTAATAATCTTCACTCACTTAAACTTACGTGTATTTTTTTATTAATTATATAAGTTAAGTGCCGTTAAGTGTCATCATATAGTTCTTTAGCTTTATTTCTTTAAAAAATCAGTCCGGTTCACTAAGTAGGCCAAACAACGGTAAGAAGAAGAGTTCTCGAATAGATTTTATTCGACATATTAAAACAAGCTAAACTAGTCGCAAAATACTTTGCAAGAAGTCGTTCGATTAAAATAAATAGAAATTAAATAAGTTGGGCACCTAAATTAATTCGTAACAAAGTCGTCTAGATAAACAGTAATTACTTACTTCCATTATTCATTGAGAGGATATCCATTTTGGCCGCCTTTAATGGGTCAAAGTGTACATGGTATCATCATCTGAAATCTTCCTTTCCTTATTAAATAAGCGGAGTAGGTGCCTATTTTTTACTGGCACTTGCGTCATTTGAAAAGGAAAGTTAGTACATTTATGTTACTACAATAATAGGGTTAACGTTCCACCGACAATGAAAGCTGCAAAAAAAAACGTTTGTATGACACATTAGCTAACTTATTTTTCTTAATCAATAAAGTAATGCTAGAAGTGGGGCTTATTTTCTTTATGGTAATACACAATCTCTATCTTTTAAATTTTCACTATACTTAATTAAAAAAGTAACCTAAAAAACTAACTATCTAGAGTAGAGGTGGGAGTAAATTCAAGATTGAATTGTCATGAATTAAAGTCATCAGCAAAAAAAATATTTTTAAATCATCAATCATTTCTTTGATTACTGTACATAGTTAGCGATAAATTATTTCTAATAGTGGCTCTTAAATTTTTTTTTTTTTTTTTTTCATACTATAGGGGGACAGATGAACAGACGGGTCACCTGATGGTAAGTGACACCGCCGTCCATGGACCCTTGCAACTCAAGTGCGCTGCCCGCCTTTGAGGGTGATGAGGGATGGGGAATGCAGGGAGTGGAAAGAAGAGAGGAGGGATGAGGAGATGGTAAAAAGGAGAAAGGAGAAGAGGGGAGAGAAAAGGGGGGAGGGGGAATTGGGCCTCCGGAAACCTCACTCAATTCGGGGAAATGCAACGCAAGCGTTACTTCACAACCGGTTTTCTATGAGGCCGTGGTATCGCACCGCTCGAGCCGGCCCATTCGTGCCTAAGCATGGCTCTACCACTGTTAATAATACTTTCAATATTTTTCGTTTTGACTTTATTATGAGACGGTCCTTCTTAACTAACCTTAATACAACTATTGTTGCTGTAATGCCATAAATACGAGTAGGCCAAAAACAGTAAGTAGCTATAAAGAATGTTGCAAATATTATCGAGCGTTGGGCTTTTACAAATTTGGACGAGAGGTAAAATAATCCATTAATTAACAATTTTGAAGACAAAGTTAGTTTCCAATGAGGTTTTTCCACAATAATGTTTGATCCGTGTGCCTTCCTTCTGCCAAGTGGTGGTTTCACGCCGACGTATTAAGGGCAAGGTGAAGACGATATGTCAAAGTTTAATAGAATAAAACCACTTCTTAAGGGAAATTCTAGTTAATAGACTAAACTTACCTAACAGAACTCATTATAACTTCACTTTGCCGTCGTAACCGGGATCGGCTCGAGTAAAAGTTTAGAAGAAGCGTGAAGAAGAGAAGAAATGATATTTCACGAGCCCAATATCGCGTATCGTTCAATTGCGTTGTTTGCTTACCCCTACGTAACCTATTATACCCTATTATATTGCGAAACAGTACAACAAAGAATACTCACAATACACAAATGCGTTCAAGCTTGAATCACTGACAGGGTAATCAGAGGTAACATATATTAAACATCCACATTTTGCCATTTAGAATTACGTGCCATTAAAGCAATCGGAGGCAAGCCTATTGGTATTATATAACCGGGCCTATTTATATAACCGGGCAGTTTAAGAATAGAAAATGGATATTTTTTTTGGGGTATAAAAATGGAATGAACAATGGAAGGAATGGATATAGCTGATACCGATGGATTGGAAAGTATAATATAGCTCGAGGACGTCCGGTCACATACCTTAGCTCGGACTGGCTGTAGCCATGTCCGAGCCCTCTACCAACCAAATATACATATAAATAAACTCATATTGCATTATTGTCATTTTTTAGAATCCTTGCAGCACCATAATACGGCATTCTCATTTTAGGTAGAGCATCAAATATTTAGTTTACCTTGCAAATGTTTTGATCATGTCACAAGTCTAAACCTAACGCAGCGACGAGCCTTGATTGAGATGAGTGTAAGTAACTCTTTATCAGTTTAATGAACGCATTTGAGGATAAAGATTCACAGATGCCGTTGTGGCAGTGAAAGTTGTTTACAATACAACTAACCTTATATGTTTAACAAACCTCACAAATTCAAACAGCTAAAACAACATTACAATGTCATATACTTGCATTCAAAAAGCAATACCCCCTAAAATGTGAAGAACACGGAACACTCAGCTTGGTCTCCCAATCGTCTTAAATACTACTAAAAATAATACAAAATTGAATATGACCACATAGGGCCTGACTAGTATGGTTTCAGACAAAATAAGGAGACAAGAGAAGCTATCTTGGCCCTACGGCTAATTATAGATAGACGCAATGATTCACATTCACATCCACTGTTACCCTGAATAAGTAAAAGTTATGCCTAACAACATTCATAGCATTTATTGATTTAGAGAAAGCATTCGACGAGGTCTTGAAAGTCTCGAAAGGTTGAGGGGTGGTTTACAGAAACAAGAGAATAATAATATACCAACTTTATAAAAACCAAGGAACAATGATAAAAATTGGGAATGATAAACAAATTGCTACTATAAAACAGGAAGTAAGAAAGGCTGTCCTCTGTCACCTTTAATTTTTTAACGTTTGTATTGAGTGTGCCATAAGAAAAATTCCAGAAACAAATAAGAGAGAGGTCAATTTCAACGGGGAAACTATATCATTTATCAAATTTACAGATGATCTAGCACTAATAACCGACAACAATAACAATGAAACAACTTTTAATAGCAATGAGAATTTTTTATTTCCTTTTTAGCAAATTCATATATATTTTTTTAGCTTTGTGATTCTTGATGCACTGGATTAGTCTCACGCCCACGCCAATCCACGTCTCACGGTCGTAAAATGCGATTAAGGGATCGGACTGTTATCTATCAGACAGTATGTAAACAGTCATACAGTGCCCGGTTGACGGCTTGTACCCCATTACGTAAGTGGGACTGATTTAAAGTCGGCAAGTAGCAGGCGTTCGAGACCCCTCTACCTTCCCCTTCGGGGATATAGGCGTGAGTGTATGTTCATATGTTGTTTGTATACAGAAATAAAAACTTAGCAAGCCATTAAAAAAAGGCTACTATTGAGGCCATGACCTCAAATAGCAATTGAATGTCATCGCATAAAAATAATAGCAACATTCTATAAAACCTGTATACTAATATTTTGTTTCCTTTTTTTGTTATCTGTAGTTGCAAAACTATAAATAATTTAGTAAGGCAGGCTATATAGATAGAGGCTTTATAACATTTCGATAAAACCTATAGCACCGATTAGATACTATAGGAGCCGAGTTATGACAATAGACAAAGCTGTAGAAACTTTGGGGTCTAACGTAGTGTTTGTACACTTTGCTGTGTCGACCAACATCTTGTTCAATATTTATGTATGTATTTAGATACATACTCTATGCGCTCGGATATACAAATGAAGACTTGAGAAAACCAAACAATATTTTGTTAGGATCGGTATGATTTGACATGTAACTGCTATTAGATCGATAGCGGTCCTTTCAACGTGTTTATGTAGTAGGTTTCGTTAGTTTTAGTGCTTTTGTAAACAAGAAATGGAATCCACAAAATGAAGAACTAAAGTTGGTAGTTGTAAATATAGAAAATAAAAAATAATTAGTAAATAATAGGTCTAAAAATTTGCTACGTACCCATTATCGTAATATTCAGAAACCGACCAGTACTATAGCGCTTTAAAATAACTCAGCTAAACGTTAACGTCAGTTAATGCTTGTACTCACGGTTTCACGTAACTTGCACTTGGT
Organism: Tyria jacobaeae; assembly: GCA_947561695.1. Lineage (NCBI taxonomy): Eukaryota > Metazoa > Arthropoda > Insecta > Lepidoptera > Erebidae > Tyria > Tyria jacobaeae. The sequence goes on along the minus strand of OX387219.1, from coordinate 13,113,842 downwards.
TTTATACAGAAAATAGTACCACAACATTAACAAAACGTTGATCTTTGGAATTAGACTGTGGTCTGTGACGAATCCGTACAAAACTATTTATGAAAAATGTATACGTAAATACGATATTACTCATTGCAACATATTATTATATAACACTCTTAGTAATTATTTTTTTCTATGAATTGTGATGAGCAATATAATGATAATTCATAATATCTATTTACTTATTTATTTATACAGTAGTATATAAAAAAGTTCCACGTTGTCAACATTATTTACATTGTGTTTTGCATTAGGCCCTTAACCCAGCTGTGTAACGTGAGCCTCTGCAGATGTTGGTCTCTTGGCAATCAACCCTTGAGCTGATATGACTATCGCCACAATGATTGCAGAACTCACATCCCACATGTCGACCACCTCATGGGCTAGATCCAAATATTTTATTCGTTTATCTTTTTCAGCCATATAAAAAGAAACATATTATATATATATATATATATATATATATATATATATATATATATATATATATAATATTAATCGTTATTGGTAATTAAACACGCGAACCCCACGAGACACGCTTGACCTCGTGAATCGCACGAGTTACGATAAAAAGAGACTTTAAAATTCTCAAATCGCTATAGGCATGCCTACAATATTTAGAAGTGTTTCGTCAATGTCTTAAAGATGCCATTATCATATCCTTAGCTTTTGACAACGGGATCAACTAATTATGTATGTGTATTGACATAAATATGTTTACAAGGAGAAACCTTTTGTTTTTCCATTGCTTAAAATATTTATTACTGTAATGTGTGTTCGTTTACATAACGACATAAACATAAGAAGAACAACATAAGACCAAAACTATCCTAATGCCTTATCATTTCTATAATCGACTATGGTGAGGTGTGCTATTTCGACCTGAATGCAGACCTTCTCAACAAACCGTCTTCTTAATAACTGCATTCGATTTATTTTCAATCTTCGCAACTATGACCACGTGTCTGCTTTACGCTCCGAGTAAAATGGCTCCCTATTCGCCAAACGCCGAAATCTACGAGCATTAACTTCCCTCTTCTCTTTTCTTAACTCTCCGTTTCCACCATCTTATTTAGCTCCCTACATTCGGTTCCTATCATCAAATCACGATAGAAATCTTCGTTCGTTATGTCCCCCTCATAGCTTTGACTTTGTTAACTCTTCCTTCTATGTCCAATCAGTCCTACTCTGGAATGCACTACCACTCGAAATTAGGATGTCCACTAACCGTTTTACTTTTAAGACTCATTATATAGGAGGTCACGTACCCTCCGTACGTGACCTCCTATATAATGAGTTGGCAGAAATGTCACACCGTTAGTACATGTTTACCAGACTTAATATTGTTTATTATATACGTTGTATGTATGTATATGTATATAAGTTTGTATTTATTTATATATATGTATATAGGTATATATTAGTATATGATGTATAAAAGTAATATATGTATATAATTAAGTCATATTTTATAATAATTAAACTGGTACTTCTCTCACCTATTTGCACCTACTACCATTTATTTTTGCCACACCCCAAGGTTGACTGGAAGAGAATGCCTAAGGGCATTAAGTCCGCCTTTGTACAATATGTGCAATAAGTCGAAATAAATAAATAAATAAAGTCCTTTAAACGTTGAGGCCAGTTATCAATAGAAACATGCACTCTCTCCATGGGAAAATTCTTTACTGCCAATCTTAAGGATTGTCTAAGGAACTCAAAATTATCATGGCGTTTAGAGCATACCATACTCTCTACAATTGACCATAAATCAATGGAGCAGATGAATATCGGGACTAGATGGCGGGCCAGTCTTCAGCTCTGATGATGTCAGAAACGTTCAGTTCCAACCACGCTTGGGTGGACCGAGCTTTAAGACCCGGCGCTGAGTCTTGTTGAAAGGACCATTCTTGGTTATGATGTTCAATGTGTTCGTAAAAAGAAAGAATCGTATCTTGATACACTTGTGCCGATGTTTTGACACCTTTTTCACAAAAATATATTCTCTGACTGTTTGGGAAGTATCTATTGAGCTTTGAGCATAAACTCGGTCCTTCTGCTCGTTAAAATATCAATAGAATGAAATGATCAATAGAAAAAAAAATCTCATCAGTAAATAAAAATTGTCAGTGGCTTCCTCTTGCGTACCGTTTAAAGAATTGTTTTAATTTTACTACCCTATTCATGATGATGATGATGATTATTATTTTTTTAATTATCAGTTAAATAATGACTAATCTCTTAGGCTAGGTCAAGTTCAAGTCTTAAGTGATCTGTTAAAATACTTGACTTGGTTCTAGGTGCTACAATATTCATTTCTCGACATAAAAACTTTTACTTTCGGACAGGATTTCTTCGAATTCTTTCCTTCACTGCTTTGATCGCCTTTTTCGTACACCGATGGGCGCAAAAATAAAAAAAACCAATGAATATTATTCATATCAGAATGACAGATTCCAAATTCAAATGTAATATTATGTTTTTTATTTAAATTGTAATAGTATTTATTTCCGGATAAGTATCTATACCCTTTAAAATCATCATGTTTACATTACAATTACTCGCTCAACTGGAGTAATACCAGGGCCTCACAGAAAACTGGTAGACAAACAATGGTTGCATTGGATTGCCGAGTGAGTGAGGGTACCGGAGGTTCAACTCCCCCCTCCTCTTTCCTCCCCTCATCAACCTCAAAGGCAGGCAGTACACTTACGACTATTGAGTTGCAGGTGTCTATGGGCGGCGGTTGTCACTTACCATACCGTAATCCATCTGTTCGTCTATCCCTTTTCATCATAAAAAAGAAAAAAAAATCTAATCAGCCCCACCATCTGCGAGTAATCTTGTAACACAAAAAATCGTCACGTATTGAGAAGTGCCTTCTTGAGTAAAAGATTGTCATTTTAAGTAGGTTAGAAAAAAAAAATGAGAGGAAAACTTCGATGGCGTGGTACGACGTGGTATACGTCTTTATTCAGACATATCACTCTCAGTTGAGACGAATCTAACGACAAAATTCCCTCAAATAAAAGTGCGGTGAAATATCATTACGGCAACTGAGACGGGCAATTTAGACAATTCGAATCTAGATTAAACCTTTAATATGATGGAGATCTCTATATTTTCAAACGTGGATTGACATATCATTAAACGTTGACATTTTAACAATAGAGTCAGTTTTAACCGACCTTTCATGAAATGATTGACCACATCAACGACAACGTTGGCCACTTCTTTGAAACATTCAAGTCTTTTATAGTACCAATAGTTCCGCCCCAGGCTCTGTTCATGTGAAAGTTTTTCAGTTAAGTACCTACCTATATCTAGAGGACCTTAGTAATAATAAATCACTATGATTTGAGATCAACGTCAACTAAAATTACCTCAAGATAAAAACTAACTGACAGTATTAGTGGGCAAAATTAGTAATGTCAGTCAATTATAAAAATAAATTAGTTATTAATCTCATTGTCGATTATCTTAATAGCAGTAGTAAGTAATTCTATTATGACAATCATTCATAATCGCCCGCCACTAGTAAAAACCTATTCTAGCTTTAACGTCTTTTATAAAACCTACACAAAAAAGTATATATTGATAAAATTGTGCACAATTTAACTTAATTCAATGCAATATACGGGTATCGAAAGCCAACCACTGATTATATATGATATGTATAAACATTACCAAAAAAGTACTCACATCTAATTAAGTTAAATCAATCTTCATATACTAAAACACTGTTTAACTAATCTTTCGTTCAATTTAATTTCCTATTTACCTGGTATGTAATGATTATCCTAGCAATCCTAGTATTAGCTTGAACTACTTATATTGAGTAATTATATTTTTATATACAAATAAATAAATCACTGCGATGTGAATATACACAGGGAAAAATCTTATATAATAAATTACCTTACTTTGACATGTTCAAAATGTTAAAAGGTATTTGACCAACAGTAACAGTGATTCATTCTTTTAAATTTTCCAAACTTTTATCCGAATACGCAAGAAGAAGGGTTACGTCTTTCGAGTGTATGAATGTATGTGTATATGAAGTTTCTTTGTCAAATCCTAGAGCCTAGATGGTTTAAGGGATTTCGACATGTGTGGTGTCATTTAAATCGTCTCAATATGTAACATTTTAGGTAAACTTATCTAAACTATATTATCTACGGTATTAGTGCTATGAATTCAATAAATTACGTTGACTTTGAAAAACAAATTTCCGGAAAACAACCTAGCTGGCGGAAAATAGTAAAAAATCCAGACAATAGCGACTAATGCAATATTCAAGGAGTTGAATTTTTTTACAGAATAAAAAAGTTTTTCGTATGTAACTTACACTTATTTCATTGTTTAAATAATTTTCGTTCCATTCGTTGGTTGATCAAATATATTATTACCTGAAAGATTTACCTACATATTTTATCTAACTGTAGTACTTTCTTATTACTGTATTACTAATTATTATACTATACACGGCATGTGCATACGAGTCATGTACTCAAACGCATGAAGTAACCTTAGGGCTGAGTGACTCATGTTCTTCTACACGCTGAATACCAACAATAGTACTAGTGTATACCCTTTTGTAATAAGTTTTATGTTATCTACAGTGCTTACGAGTATAGCCAGCATAAATAAAATGTCTCTTTATACCTATTGCAATTATAAAATTGCAGAAACAGAAATGGTTTCGTAATGTCTAATTCTACTCTTACTGGGTGGTATAAGTGATGATTTGACGGGCGACGAATAATGCAATGAAAGGACTTGAATTTTTTAACAAAAGCAAAAAAGCCTTAAGTACCTATACACCTCATGGAGGAAACGTAATGGGCTACAGCTTGCAATACTCGGCCGTGGGCTTATTTGCCACTTGAGTACCTATTACAAATACAGGTGAATTTGAATTCGTATAGCTTCTAACAGCTTCGGTTTCTATGAAAGGATTGTATCCCTGGCATGGTTTTTACAGTTTACGTGAACGATGCGTGTTGACAACTTCCCCTTGTTCTGATGAATGTTGACCACGACACAACACACCAGTCATTAAAATTACATTTGCTGCTCATTTAGAGCCATAAAGAGAAGGATTTACACGAATTAAAATTCATCATGTTTACTGTGTTCACGGTTATGTGTAGGTACATCTACATTCTAGCGTCTTCCAGAAGCACTAGCTTTGTGTGCATTTTGTTAATTCAGAGCTTGAAGATAAAATTGAAAAATAAAAGTCGTGAGTAGCAAGGTCGGTCCACTGACCCAGTGACCTTCAGAACGAGGACCGGTTGCGCGGCCAGAACTGGTGCGCTCGCGCCCAAACATTACTGTCATAAACACACTACATTAAAAAGAAAGCGATGTGTAAGCGTGCGCGTGAAATCATCACCACACTTTTATCTAACCATGAGAGGGTCACTTATATTAAGTAAATGTTTCTACCTGGAGTAAAAAAGACAGATTATGAGGGTTAAGTAGTGGATGAACGGCGGACGTTTTCTACCTAATGCAAGCGTATTGAATGAATTTCATTAAAATGCCCTTTTAATTATTTTACAAACTGTCTATTTAAACTATTCTTAAATACTTGACGAGCCTGTTGGACCTGCTAAGCCAGAGATCGTGGCCTCCCAGAACAAATATTTGTGTGATGAGACTGATGAGTATGATCATTTGTCTTTATCTATGTATGTGGTGTAATTTATCTATTATATGTATATATTTAGAAGTATCTAAGTATGTTTATCAGCAGTCTGGTTACCATAGTACAAGCCATTTTTAGTTTGGGATCAGACGGCTGTGTGAGATGTGTCAAGTTATTATTATTATTATGTATTTTTTCCAGTTAATACACATATAAATAACATTTTTAGATATATAATATAACTACAAAATACATTTAAAAATATAAAAAATTGTAGACCACCGACATCGGGTTGGTCCCTACCAAGACACCGGTGGTTAGGTTAGGTTAGGTTAGGTTAGGTTAGGTTAGGTTAGGTTGGTCCCTACCAAGACACCGGTGGTTAGGGCTCCAAAGATAGGAACTTCCTCAAAAGGGTCTTAGCTATTAATCCGTGAGCAGATATGACTATCGGAATAATGATCGCCGAATCGATATTCCACATATCGACAATCTCGTGAAACAAATCCAAATATTTTATTTTTTATCTTTTTCAACTTTCACGAGATTATCGTCATACCATACCATACCAAAGGAATACGTGAGAACTGGTATAACCCAACTATTGCAGGCGCGTATCTTGTTACCGCCTGAAAAAAGCCTTTTAAGTACTCTTTTCAGGTGGCCAAAAAATTGGTCCTGCAATGCCTGTTTCACACTAGACTCAAATATTCCCAATGACTGTGATATACCCATATACTCGTAGGTTTCAGCAGTAGAAAGAGATTTAAGTTTAGTTGAATCTGAAAGTTCAACTCCTTCAGATACTACTACTACTATTCTTTACGAGCATGACTGCACACTTGTCTACACCAAATTCCATCTTGATAGAGTTACTAAAGTTTTCAGTCACCTTTAGTAACGCTGGCTGGCTGTAACCTTTGGCAATTTACTGGGGGCAATTGTTTTAAATCATGAGGATGACGCCTATGGAGTACTTTCTTCTTCCAGTTTTCAAGTTTTTGTTTCTGTGGGACATTTTACATGTCGTTATATCTTATGTGTCGTACATATGTTGTGTGCCTGTTTGCCTACTTAAGTGGAGTGCTGTGAGTAATTCAGTCCAATTATTCAGTGTCTGTTTTTGTCCATAAAAAATTATAAACTTCGGTCGTCCAATGCTGTGATTGTTTCTGTGTCATTTCTTGTATAGTCACCAGGTTGTATTTTGTTGTTAGTTAGTTCTTTATTGTCATTAGTATATATATATGTATATATATATATATATAGTATTGATTAAATTATTCATATATGCTTTAGTCTGTGCTTAAAGTTTAATATAATCCATGTAGGTATATAAGATGCGAAATTCTAGTCTTTTCTGTGGGGAAGGGAGGAGAGGTGGAGTTGGGCCTCCGGCAACCTCAATTACAGGGAAACGCGCCACGCAACCGCTGTATCGCATCGGTCGATCCGGCCTATACGCAAGCCGATGCTTACATCGGCTAAGACTCTGCTACGATAAAAGGCTCTATTGTGGGTAAACATGTTACAGGTCTATATTGGAAAGGCTGCGATGAACACGTTGATTTTGGTAGCATGTGTGTGATTTTTATTGCAATAAATTGGGGTATTTTTTTTTCAGATGTGGTTTGTTTGGTTTCTATAAGATATGTTAGGTTTCTAGAAGATCTTAACTTTGGTAGAAAATATAGCGTTATAATTTTTACGTTGATGTGCTTTTTTATATCGTCTGATTCTATTAACTTTAAGTGCTAGTTTTTGTTTTAAGGTGTCTAGAAATTCTTCGGGCTTTCTATTATTATTTTCATCTGTAGAGTGGATTAATTTAGATATAAATATAACTTTAACTCTCTTGACTATTAATCTATTATTGTTGATGTATTGCGTAAGTCTACCACACCGCATACTGTCTGACAGTATGGCCGTTCTAATTGCCTTACGGGGCAGTACCATGAACTCAGGCTTAAAATACGAATGCCACCAAATGCTGGAGCATTTAGCTTCAGCAAATGGGGTTATCCGACAGTGGATCAAAGGGCATAGCGAATCACTCGGGAACGGTGCTGAGGAAACGGCCGCCCACGTAATCCTGGAGTGCGAGGGAGTGGCTACACAACGGGCTAATATCCTTACAGGTGCGAGGACGCTCCTAGAAGTCTGTGAATGCCCCAGGAGGCTTCTGAGCTTCTTTAAGGAGCTAGGCTGGCTCAGTTAGTTAGCCGGTCTGTACGCATAATAGACCAATTAAGAGTCTAAATGCGGAAACAGAGTCACATACCAATACCAATACCAAAAAAGTCTACCACAGTCTGCTCTTAACTTATCAATGTCGTTGTCCAGTCTCTGTTGCCATGGTGGTTTGGTATCGTGTATTGGTTTTGTTTTTCCTGTTCAGTCTGTGATTTTAAAGTTAACTTTTTCTTATAAAACTAATTTACAAATATAAATCTGTGCGATAAATAAGTGTATGTAAGTCTATAAGTTTTGTGTCATCGGATATATATATGGTTTTGGATAGGTATTATTAAATTTGTTGTTATTATTAAGTTTGTTATTTGGCGAAATCTCGCTACTTAAGTTCAAAAATTAAAAATAGTAGTAATATAATTAAAATGACTTGGAATATTATTAATAGCGAAACGGGAAGGTCTTGCACCGAACTTGTGATTATAGCCTTGCTGTTGATGACAGTATCATTAAATCAGATTCCAAAATAGCCGCGGCATTTGAAAATTTCTTAGCAGAGATTCCCGTATCGACTACAAAATGTCTAAATTCATCACCAACTGTTGCAGAAACAATACTTAAAGAAAACATTCCAGTTTGTGAATTCCAGTTTTATTTCCAATATGTAACTTGTAATGATATAATAAAAACTTTTAAAACTTTAAATATTAAAAAGATTGTAGATCTATGGGGTAATTCTGTTGACGTTGCTAAGTCTATTATAAACATTGTAGCACCAACTTTAACAGTAATCTTTAATAATTGTATAGATTGTGGTGAGTTTCCTGATCTAATGAAATATAGTAAAATAATACCATTGTTTAAATCGGGTAGTACATCAGACCCTTCTAATTATAGACCTATATCAGTGCTACCTACTTTTAGTAAAATTTTTGAGAAACTTATTTTAGATCAAATGCAAAGATATTTTACTAAACATTTATTACATAGCAAACAGTTTGGTTTCACAAAGGGTCGTTCAACAACTGATGCTGGTGTTGAACTTTTAGGGCACATTTATAATGCATGGGAAGATAAATGCGATGCGTTAGGCATTTTTTGCGATTTGTCTAAGGTTTTTGATTGCGTTCTCCATGATACATTGATCAGGAAGCTGCGCTACTATGGAATCCGGGGCACCTCTCTGGATCTTCTTACTTCATATTTAAGTAATAGGATTCAGAGAGTTGATGTGAACGGTAAAAGATCTCCCGGATCTGTAGTCAGAATGGGGGTTCCCCAAGGCTATATTCTAGGTCCCTTTTTATTTATAATTTATATTAATGACCTGCCGTACCTCATAAAGGATAAACATGATATAGTGTTGTTTGCAGATGACACTTCACTTGTATTTAAACTCAAACGTCAGCAGGTGGTTATTGATGATGTAAATAGTGCCCTTTCAACAGTAGTTAACTGGTTTAATATCAATAATCTTCTCCTTAACGAGAATAAAACGAAATGTATAAAGTTTACATTGCCTAATGTAACACAGGTGAACACTAGTGTGTCAATAAAGGGCGAAGTGTTAAAACCCGAAGATTCCACAGTGTTCTTAGGCTTAACTTTGGATGCAAAGCTTCAGTGGAGCCCCCATATAGATAAACTTTCCAAAAAGCTTAGTTCTGCAGCGTACGCCGTTAGGAAAATTCGTGGTTTAACTGATTTAGAGACAGCCCGTTTAGTATACTTTAGCTATTTTCATAGTGTAATGTCGCACGGTATTCTGTTGTGGGGAAATGCCGCCGATATTCAATCTATTTTTGTTTTACAAAAAAGAGCTATACGTGCAATTTATAAATTAAGTCCCAGACACTCCCTCAGAGATAAATTTAAAGAGATTAATATTATTACTGTGCCCTCTCAGTATATTTATGAAAATCTCATGTACGCACATAAAAATATTAATCTGTTTAAAAAATACAGTGATATCCATAGTGTAAATACTAGGAACAAAAACAAATTTCTTGTTCCTAAAACCAGGCTCAAGAAAATAGGTGGTTCGTTTAGATGCCAAAGTATACATTTCTATAATAAGCTTCCAAGCCAAATACAAGAACTAAGCAAAAATAAATTTAAATCATTTATCTAAAAAAACTAAGTCAGAAAGCTTTTTACACAATTAAAGATTACATTGAGGATAAAAAGGCTTGGGAATGAGCTGCTTCATTAATGTACATGAGCCTTTGTTTTTCGTTTATACTTTTTGCTTTTTTTTTTATACACATTGACATTTTATATTTTACTTTTTGATATGAATACTTACTTTGTTAAGTATTATATTGTTTTTTTTTTATTGTTTTAATCTTTGTACTTTTTGACATGAATACTTTGTTAAGTATAGTATTTGTATTTTTTGTTTTTTTTAATTTAAAAAATTAATTATTGTAAATGTGAGGACTATGTAGGTTATTTCTTTTTATTTCTTTTCTCCTTTTTTCCAGTAAGTTTGTTTTTTAACGATGTCTGACTGTTTGAGTACTTTTGCGGCCTACCCAAATGTCCTTGCTTTGGTACTGTTCGTCGGTCCGTTGAGCTCCTTAAAGTTCTAAGTTGAGCTACACGATAACTGACAAATGCTTGCACTGTTTGGACGGGTCCACTCAAATGAGCGTGGTGCTTTCTTCAAAAGCTCATCTCAGACGTTAGCGTGCATGGTTCTCATATGTTTTTGACCAGTACATCTGTATGGACTTTAAAACAGACTTTGACCTCTGAGTTTGTTTCGGTGTTTCTTCTCAGGGTAGTCAGGTAGGAAACACCGGCCTCATCTAGCATAAACTAACAGAAAAAAATATATTGACGTGTAAAAGTGTTGTTATAACCTATTTACAAAATAAAGATCATTTATCATTTATCAAATAAATTAACTAAACGGCTTAGATTAGTATTGTCTCTCAGTTTAGTTAGTTTTGGTCTAAGTATGGAATCCGTCTCAGAGTAAAGTGTTAAGGTTCACATAAATTTTCACAGATGTCTTTGGTATCCGTATTAATTATCACGTTTTGATCTGTGACTGTTAAGCTCTGGATATCATTTTCAAGGACTATTGTAATAGTTTCTGTTTGTGTGGGGGTGTGTGACGTTTGTGTAAATGCTTGTATGTAATGCGTATATTCGTTGTTATGTGAGTAAGGCAGGAGTCGGTTTCTGTCTGTTTTGTTCTAACTGATTTATATTTTATAGTAAGAGAGTAACGTTACGTGTAACGTGTTTGTGTTTATTTTTTTAATCGTTCTATTATTTCTTGTGATAGAGGTTTATTCCTAACTATAGTTCGTCTTTGATTAGGGACTGTCTGTTCTGCATCTGTGATTTCTGGATATTGTCGTGTAAATAATTCGTGTTGTAAAACTCGAAGTTTGGGTTTGTGATCTTAATTTATTAATGGAGGCTGATGATTTTCTAGAGTGTAACGAAACTGTTATCGGTGATGATGATCTATGGTGGTGTATAAAATATAGTAGGTACATGAGCTATATGTTTCTAAAAGAGTGTCTGTCCTGTGTGCCAGTGTGTTACAGTTATGAGTGTCTTCGGCTATAATATCTTTTTCGGTGCAAGCTCGCCTCTTCAACTCCACACCACTGACGGTTTGCATGCGACACCTAGCGTCAGCTCCAAGCGCACCCCGCGATCGCCCCCGGGCAGTGGTCCTATACGTTTTCTTTTTGTGATTCCCCTTCGTGATAGGTCAATAGGAATGTATGGTTGTTTAGGGGCTCATTATTATTATTCTCTTAATTTGTTTAAATACACATATAAATTGCAATTGCATTTAAATACATTGGCATATATACAAAATTGAGGGCCTCTGGTATCGGGTACCGGGACCAAGCTACGGGTGTTCAGGGCTTCAGAGACAGAAACCTCCTTATTATTATTATATCCCTTTGTGTAATCTTAAAAACTCCACCTAACCAGAACATCTTCCGCATAAACTGAAAATATGATTTTCCCTCTCTGATCTGGTCTACACTATTCCTTCTCACACATTTTTTATATAACTACCACGCTTACTGCCAATATTGTAACACCACAACTGTCAAACAAATCATTCTTATCAGTTGCGGTCTACAGAGAAATAATAACCAGAAGTCGACCACGTCAGCCGACTCGGAATCAAAACGTAAAAGGCCATATAGATTTAACTTTAAGTAATTAAAACCATAATGTTACTCGTCACCTAAAGTGATTGCAATAATCTTAAATCTAATTACTTTTATCCTTAGAATAAAAGAATTTACTTACATTCAATTTTAATTTATTACTTACAGATGGCTGGTTCCGCAAAACCGAGGATAGCTCGCGCTTTCCTTCTAATTACCTTTTATGTCACCGTGAAAGCCCAGTCGTTCTCTAGCCCTGGCTTGAACATAGGTAAGATCTCTTTTAAACGTATATTTGTTTAAGATTTTTGTTTTTGTGCGGTGTAAAAAAAGTCAGTAGTTTTTAATATCTATAAACCTGCATACCAATAAATTGCTTATTAAGTCATTCATTCCCTCTCAAGACCCTCAAGGATAAATAGACATTAAACTTCACATTTTTATCTCACAACAGAAGAGTTATCTACAAATCTAGGGGAAGTTGAATCCAGAGAGACTGGCCCAGAGTTAGAGTTCCGTTACCATGACCACGATCAGATGACCAAATACCTGCGGGCAGTCTCCGCAAAATACCCATCGCTCACGGCGCTGTATTCCATCGGGAAATCAGTACAAGGTAAGAAAACATACCTACCATACTTAATTATTATTTATGACAGAAACATATTTTACCTCTTTATAGATTTCCACTTTCTTTCAAAGTTCTCAAGGGTTTCTGAGTAAAGGAGTAAATGCACAGTATAATAAACTTTAACTAAGATAGCACGTATTCGGTTGGTATAATTGGCACTGTACAATACATTGTCAACCTTAAGATGGACTCGACACTTACTAAAATATTAATACATTCATACGCTCATGTCGATCTGTTCGATAAGGGGTAGGCAGAGGTTTATTAAACACCCACATTTTGTCAATTAGACTTTGTTCCCACTTACGTAATAGGGGGTAAAGTATATTGCCGTCTACCTGGCACTGTATGACTCTATACATACTGATGACATTTATTTTTTTAACATCTTTCCCGACATCATTATCCTCGTGTATAATAAACTTCTGTTTCTATAAACGCAGGAAGGGATCTTTGGGTGATGGTGGTGTCTGCATCCCCTTATGAGCACATGATCGGCAAGCCTGATGTCAAGTACGTGGCGAACATTCACGGAAACGAAGCCGTTGGTCGCGAACTGTTGTTACACCTTATACAAGTAAGTTACAACTTGCAAGTAGTGATTAGCGGCCATTTCCTAATCGATATAACTGTTATTTATGCTCTTGTTGGTACACTGTACCAAACCGGGTATAGAACTACCGGCGTGGAAAGTAAAGTTGACTTCTAAGAACCTATAATTTTATTACGAGAAAAGAAATAAGATTAACTATAAATACGTATGATTATGGATCACGATTCTAACTTTTAAAACTTGTCTTGTCTTGTCTTGTCTTATTGATAATGTTTTGACACAATAGACCGAATGACATTATCGTATCTATGTCATCACCATCGCTGGAATTCCATCTAACTTATTTTTAGCTGTTTTATAAACTCCTCTAAACAATTACGTTTAAACTACCATTTTTATGTAGATGATTTACAGATTTCCACACAAGCACCGCTTAATACCGTATCGCAAGCAATTAACACAATTAACGTGACTGGAGTCTTAATTATGAACTTTCAGTTATTGAACTAAAAACTTAAGTATGTGTCATTGGCAGCCCTGGTTTGGTTTCAAAAATAAACTAGTTACCCCATATTCAGTTCGATGGTACCACCCTAGAATTCAGCAATAGCGTAAAAAACCTTGGAATTTATATGGATACTACCTTATCAGTCAGCAGAGTCCCTCCGAAGGTTACGTAACTTTCTCCCTACATCCACTAAGATTGTACTTGCACAAGCACTTCTCCTTCATATTGTTGACTATGCGGATGTCAGCTATCTGAAACTCATTAAAACAAAACTTGAGCGACTTATTTTTTTTTTTTGTATAAGATTCATATTTGTGTTACGAAAATATGGTCACGTTTCCGAAATCCGTCAAAAGCTCAAGTGGCTTCCAACTCGATCTCGCTGCCGCTTGATATCCCCATTTTTTCTTTACTACATATTGTTTAACTCTAAGGCCCTATTTATCTCAAAGAACGGTTCAAGTTCCTCAATGACACACACGAATAATGTCTAAGGTTCCAGTGTCAAATCCAAAGATTTAACACTGGAATTGCCACTGCATTCCACAAAACTTTATAGTTCCTTTGTTTTCGAAGCTGTGCGTTTGTGAAATGCGTTAAATGCGTCAAGCGGGCGCAATCATTGGCCAGTTTTAAGAAAATGTTTATTGAATTTTATTTATCACATTAACTAAATTATTTCCGTATTAAAGTATGTTGTTGTATGTATGTATATGTTCGTTAGTAGTAGTTTTCAAATAGAAATGCACCTTCAACTACTTCTGCCTCTCCGCATCATTTCGTCCATCCATTGCCTGGTAGAAATTCCTTTTAGCAGTAAAGCCGTCCTTTGTACATTATCTTTCTGACACATGTACCTATGTACGATACTGTAAAGCTTTATACAAATTAGGCATTATCTTTATATCTATCATCAGCCTATAGCCATCCACTCCTGGTAGTAAGCCTCCCCCAAGGAGCGCCAGCTATATCAGTCTTACGCATCCATCAGCTGCAAGTCTCACTTTTCTGCTCCAGTGATCATCAGTCCGCCCGGAGACAAGTCCGACCCACTTCCACTTTAGCGTACTGATTTTCTCTGCGGTGTCGGTTACTCGAGTTCTTTGCCAAATGACTAAGTTCATACATGTAACAGTCAATAATGTTAGGTCCTGTTAAATTAGTAGGTGCACGAGTTTGAATTAAAAAATATCTATACCTGAAAATTGACTCTTTCATCATCATCATCATCATCATCAGCCTATCGCAGTCCACTGCTGAACATAGGCCTCTCCCATTGCACGCCACTTCGATCTATTTTCAGCTTCTCGGATCCAGCTCCTGCCAGCCATCTTGCGCAAATCGTCACTCCACCTGGCCTGTGGGCGTCCTACGCTACGTTTGCCGAGACGCGGTCTCCACTCAAGAACTCGTTTTCCCCAACGGTTCTGCGGCTAATATGGCCAGCCCATTGCCACTTCAGCCTGCTGATCCGGTGGGCTATGTCGATTACTCTGGTTTTCTGCCGGATCACCTCATTCCTGATGCGATCCCTTAAGGAAACCCCGAGCATAGCCCTTTCCATAGCATGCTGAGCAACTTTAAGCTTGTGGACCAGCCGTACCGTAAGTGTCCACGTTTCGGCTCCGTATGTCATGACGGGTAGGACACACTCATTGAAGACTTTCGTCTTAAGGCACTGTGGGATCGACGATGAGAAGACTCGGCGTAGCTTCCCAAAGGCTGCCCAACCCAGCTGAATTCTTCTGTTCACCTCGTCCTCAAAGTTGTTTCTACCTAACTGCAAAGTCTGCCCGAGGTATAGATATTTTTGAACAACTTCCAGAACGGCCCCGTGTACCGCAATCGGTTCCGGTAGTACATGCTTATTGAACATGCTCTTGGTTTTATCCAAGTTCATCCGTAGGCCGATGCGTACAGAAGTCAGCGTCAGCTAGGTCATTCAGCATCTGCTGTAGGTCCTGCAGTGTCTCTGCCATGATAACGATATCGTCTGCAAATTGCAAATGAGAAATGTATTCGCCGTTGATGTTGATGCCACGCCCTTTCCAGTGCAGCGTCTTGAACATGTCCTCCATTGCATTTGTGAACAATTTCGGGGAGATAACATCCCCTTGTCTCACTCCTCGATGCAATGGTATTGGCCTTGTTTGCTGGCTCTGTACTTGGACGGACATGGTGGCGGCTTCGTAGAGACATCTCATCACTTGGATATATCGCCAATCTACTTGGCAACGCTGCAGGGACTCCATAACAGCCCAGATCTCGATCGAGTCAAAGGCCTTCTCATAGTCCACGAATGCTAGACACAGGGGTTGATTATATTCTTCGGTCTTCTGTATAATCTGCCGCACTGTGTGGATGTGGTCTATGGTGCCATATCCTCTCCGAAATCCAGCCTGCTCCGGTGGTTGGAATTCGTCGAGTGTTCGCGCAAGACGGTTCGTGATGATTCTTGAAAACAGCTTGTAGACGTGGCTTAGAAGGGAAATTGGTCGATAGTTTTCAACATTGTCTTGTCACCCTTTTTGAAGAACAAGACGACCGCACTCCTACTCCACGCCTCCGGAGTTCTCCCTTCAAACAGGACAGCGTTGAAGAGCTTTTGGAGCTCCCTTATTACAGGTTTACCTCCAGCCTTTAGCAGCTCTGTTGTAACGCCATCCTCTCCAGGGGCTTTTCCATTTTTCAGCTGTCTAAGAGCCATCTCAATTTCGTCGGTACTGACTTCTGGCAGGTCTTTGGTGAAGTGGCGTGTTAATGCGGCTCTGGGGTCCTTATGTACGGGATCCGGTCGAGATGCATGAGAAGCGTATAACCGGCCATAGAAGCTTACTACTTCCGAAAGAACTGCCGGCTTCGAAGCAACGACTTCTCCGGTTGCTGTAGTCAACTTCGTCAGGTGGCTTCTTCCAAGAGATTGTACGAACACTTTTGACCCCCGATTCTGCTCGATCGCCCTTTCAATCGAGAGAGCGTTAAAGCATCGGAGGTCGTGTCGTACGAGCTTACTAATCTCTCGGTTGAGAGTCCGCTTTGCCAACGAAGTGATTGGTGGGTTTAAACGTCGTTCCTTCATTAACCCTAGGGTCACTTCCGAAAGCTTCGACTTCCTGCCCTTACGCTGCAATTCACAAAATCTCGTACCTTCTTCCCTGAGAACCCGAACCACGTTTTCGAGGTTCTGGTTTACGTCTTTTGTGGTTTCCACGGAAGCGAATCGGTTTTCCAGCTTTGCCTGGAACGTTTCAGATCCTACCATGGCTTGAAGCAGAGTTAGTCGGAGCCTGGACTTCATCAAACGAACACGTTCAGCCTTAAAGTCGATATTTAGAGAGCCTCGGACAAGTCGGTGGTCACTACCGGTATTAAACCTATTGATCACTGAGACATCTCTGATTGACTCTTTACTTCGAGGAAAAATAAAAACCTTCACAGGTAGTAGGCATAGGTACATAAGATAAATTCATAATTCATCATCCATATTGAAACGGGACTGGATTAAAACTTGTACAGTATGTATGCAGCTGAAATCTGTTCTTAGGTATCTGTACTGAATTAATTCTTTGAACATACATACATAAGCTCACGCCTTTCTCATTATTATAAGTTAACGTTCCTGGTCACGGTGAGGATAAATAAAGCTTTTATTATTTGTTTCAGCATCTAGTGACATCATACGACACAGATTCTTACATCAAATGGTTGTTAGATAACACTAGGATCCATTTGATGCCGTCCATGAATCCGGACGGCTTCGCTATCTCGAAAGAAGGCCAATGTGACAATACATATGGCAGGTAAGATATTACAATGATCGGTTAATGTTGATATCTTTATCTAAGTATATTAGATATAGTTTTTTTTATACAATAGGGGGACAGACGAACAGACGGGTCACTTGATGGTAAGTGACAACGACCGTCCATGGACACCTGCAACTCGAGTTGTAAGTGCGCTGCCTGCCTTTGAGGTTGATGAGGAATGAGGGGTGGGGAAGAAGAGAGGGGGATGAGGATATGGGAAAAGGGAAGGGGGAAAAGGTGTGGAGACAGGAGAGGGGGAGTTGGGCCTCCGGAAACCTCACTAATTTCGTGGAAATGCAACGCTTCACAACCGGTTTTCTAAGAGGTCGTGGTATCGCACCGGTCGAGCTGGCCCACACATATACACATACATATATACATATTCATTATTCCTGTGTTGCGGAGGACTAACTTACAAACAAGTAATGAACACAAAGAACACCCAGACTCGAGACAACTATTTGTTGATCACACATTTATTTTTAGTAATTAAACACACAATCGCTAATTCTACACGTTTGTGTTTGTTTGAAATCTGTAAAATGTATATCGTAGCAATAAGCATACCTGAATTTAAGTAGTAACACAGAGGAAGTACATGACTCTTAATCTCGCCATTATTTGACAGTAATCGGTTTCTGTTTAGTGGTAGATTACTGATAAATAATGGTCAGATTAAAAGTTATCTAAGCCTTACTTACGCACATCACGATTTTTAGGTAGTTCATGTACCTAAATATAGTAGGTGTAAGAATTGTTAATACTAATAATTACTGTTATAAATCATGATGAGATCCAAAATGATGATGATGTAATGTGACAGCTACACAATAGGCATGCTATGCAACCTAAATATTCATAACAGTGAAAAGTTCGCTGTAATCGAGATAATGACAATCACCTTTTGTTATTATAATTGTTACCACATATTGTATACCTACATATATGAAAATTTGTATCCATAAAGTAATCTATAATTAATTTGAGGCTCAAACGTGGCAAAAATTTTAATAACATGAATGTTTATTAAAAAAAACAATTGTCGGGTGTATAAGAATTTTTAAATAAATGTTTGTACCTAGCCCAACTAATGAACTGACTTAAAACTTTTCATAATAAAGACAAAGTGCTATTACTTTGTCTCTACTGTAAAAAGTTTTAAGGTGGTCAGATCGGTGCCCGCGGTTTTGCGGGAAGTTGCTAGGAGGGATCCGAATTTTAATTAAACTTTTCCCAAGTTACTCACATTTTATTCCGCCTCCGATTCCGACATTCTCAACCCCCACGGGTCATCACGCTACTGGGACCAGTAGGGTGGTATGTCAGACTCAGACCGACTAAAACCACACGGTGTTCAGTCGCAGAGTCTTATTGCTGGGGTCTCAGGTCTACCCTTGAAAGGAAATTCCTGTGCACCCCGCAGACCTAGCCGCTTATTGATCAGCAGACGAAGCCGCTGTGGTGTATATATAGGTATGTAGGTTTACTATTCAAAGAGGCGCGCGCGGAACACGGAGCCGCTGTCTTGGGCCTGCTTCTGGAAGAGAAAAATTCTGTACCTGAGGTTTCAAATTGACAAAGGACCTTTGAAAACACTTAATTTTAAAATCACATGAATTTTCATTGAGTGTAATTTATCAATCAAGTTTTTTTTTACATGATGAAGTTTGCAGTTGTTATGTTTAATATTTGTTTAATTGCCTACAGACACAACGCACGCCGGTACGACTTGAACAGAAACTTTCCAGACTACTTTAAGGCCAACACAAAGCAGCCACAACCGGAGACAGAGGCTGTGAAAGAATGGATTAGCAAGATTCAATTCGTACTTTCCGGATCGTTACACGGCGGCGCTCTCGTTGCCTCATATCCATTTGACAACACGCCCAGTGCCAGTAACTATCAATGCCGTTTACTATTACTGCTCCATAAGCGTATCCATTGTCTATTTTGTTACATGTTTCCAGTACGAGGTTATCATGATTGGTGTGTTTTATTGTGGATGGTTAAATATAAATACTTATACAAAAGAGATCTTTTTTCAAAAACATTTTTAACTTCAGAAAATCTTAGCCAAAAGTAAGTAAGTAACACTAGCAAAACACATAATACAAACGACATGGTTGGGAGTGTAGGGATTATCCCCATGAAGCTTTAATTAAAAGACAATTGAATGAAACGCAGCACGAATCATTCCTTCTTGATTAATAATTTAAAATGTGTTGTCTGTAAGTTTCTATTTCATAATTTACTAATGCTACCAATACCAATGCTAATGCTATCTACGTATTAATTACACATGTAGTGTTAACCCATTTACTTTGTTAACAATGATAAACGCATCTTATTTTCACGCAAACCAGGAATATGTAGATCATCAGTCTGGTGTTCAGGTAAAGTATGTTTTTTTTTTTTTATTGCACTTTTAGGCAATGTTCAACTTAATCATATTTATATGTTTTTAAAAAATGTTGAGGAGAGTTTGTGTAAATGGTCATTGGTTTATGATTGTATACGCTCGTGGTCACACATAGTGCTATATAATAAAGATCCTTTTTTTCCAACATGTCCGTTGAATGCAGTATTCCAAAGCTACGCGCACACTCCCTCAATCGCACCTGACGATGACGTGTTTCGTCACCTGTCCCTCGTGTACTCTAAGAACCATGCCAAGATGTCCCGCGGAGTCTCTTGCAAGTCTGGGTCGCCCAGGTTCGAACAAGGCATCACTAATGGAGCTGAATGGTACCCCCTCACAGGTAATTTCAACTTTAATAATAATTAATAGAGTACCAACAATGCTCGACACTTGTGATTTAATTGATTGGGCTGTATACGGCTTTATGCTGTATTAATCGACTTCAACGATACAACTTAAGAAAAGCATTTCTTGTAAATGACCAGCTACTTAAAAGATATCCAAAGAAAGATATCTTTAAGGGGAAGCTTTTAATTTACTTTCCTAAATCGGTCCTTCATGACTAGATAGTTAGTGATTCTGACTGCTGAGCGAAAGGCCTTGTGGGTTTGATTCCATAACCGGTTTTTTTTTTAAACACAAAGTTGTTGTTCCGAGTCTGTTCTTTGTGTACGTTGTTTGTATGTTTGTGATACGAGAATCATTTTAAGTATAGGATTTGTCTTTATATGAAAAAGAACATTAGTATACCTACTAAAATTCGTTTGTCTACCTGATGTTTAAACTGAAACATCTGACTGACTAATATGAATACATATTACATAATTACCGGAAAGGCCTTGTGGGTTTGATTCCATAACCGGTTTTTTTTAAAAAACACAAAGTTGTTGTTCCGAGTCTGTTCTTTGTGTACGTTGTTTGTATGTTTGTGATACGAGAATCATTTTAAGTATAGGATTTGTCTTTATATGAAAAAGAACATTAGTATACCTACTAAAATTCGTTTGTCTACCTGATGTTTAAACTTAAACATCTGACTGACTAATATGAATACATATTACATAATTACCTATCAATGCCTCAAGCTATGCATGCGTTAAGCTTTAATTGAAGTCGTTACATGCTAAAAACAATTCCAAGTCTAAATATATCATGTTTAAGAGAATTGAAGCCCTGTGTTTCTATAGACCCTAGAAACTTTTCGAACCTTTTCAACCCTATTAGCCCCACCACCCAAAATAAATAAATAAATATATGTCCCAAAAATTGTTATATTACTTATAGCCCAGAAGATTTACATAGTGCAAAAAGTTTATGTGAAAAAATGTTTATTACAGGCGGTATGCAAGATTACAACTATCTGTGGCATGGATGTATGGAAATCACTCTAGAGATCTCTTGCTGCAAATACCCCCCGGCACATGAACTACCGAAATACTGGCAAGACAACAAACAGGTGAGTATATAAACTATTTTAATACTTAGGTGTTTTTTTTCCTTCCTGGAAAGGCTATAATATTATTTAATATGAATACTATGAATGGGGAAATATGTCCCTTTCTGTACCCCTAACAAAGTGTGCAAGAGCATCGGTTGAGTACCTACTTAAGGCGTAAAAGTTAACAAACAAGACTCACTTTCACATATGTATATAATATTAGTTAGGTTAGAAGAAGATAGTTTGACAAATTGGTTGAGGCTTTCGCGGCCGATTGATGACTCGTTGGCTTTATTCGGGTCTAAAGGCCGTCGTATGTTGGAATTGCTTCCTAACGTTTCGCTAGCACGAGTGACCTTCCATCTCCGATACTGGATGCAGTCTGCATCCAGTATCGGAGATGGAAGGACCTCTGAAGAAGCTGGCCACTCGTGCTAGCGAAACGTTAGGAAGCAATTCCAACATACGACGGCCTTTAGACCCGAATAAAGATAACGAGTCAGAAGATAGTTTAAAGATAGTTAAGATAGTTTAAAACTATTACTAAGTTATAGGTACTAATGATGAATTAGAATGGGAATACCTGCAGGGGTCGAACCAAAGAGCATATGTACACCGATGACTGACTGTATGATAGGTTTAATAGCAGTAGGTGAAGCTGGTGATGTATGTAAGGAGCAGGTGGCGGTCTGTTGTCACTGCCAACCCCAATGGGAGAAAGTCGCTGGCTAGTGTATGTACATATGTATGAACTCATATGTAGAAACTCATTATTAAATGCCCTATTTTAAGGCACACGGAAATTCAATGATATATAGGATTTTGTTGATCTTCAAAAATGTATCAAAAGTACAAATCGAAAGAGTTTGTATTTGTTATATTTTATTTATAATTATAATAGTTTGAATAAACACGCTTCGCCATTCAATACTATGTATTCGAACAAATCAAATGAGCCCAAACTCGAGGAGTTTACTAGTAACCACTGAAGTTTCACTATCCACTACTCTCACTCACTCATCATGATCATCAGAATACCGATCCAATGGCCAATATGTTAAACCCTTAAAGGCGCATCATTTGAGCCCACATTCAAGCGCTAGTTCGAACTCGGGTTTATGCCAAAGCTAATGCGTAGTTCAACTTTCCAGCTCAAAGCTGCATTATTAAATCAGCTCCCAAATGAAACACACAAAGTTTCATTTCCACAGACATTCAGAAGTAAGTTAATAGTACATTATGGTACAAGTGTGTAATGTTGGTGATTACCGCTGAGGCGCCATTGAGATCCGGGTGAGGGTCTTAAGATAGCCGAGGATGGTAATCATCAATACACACGTGTGTCATACGACGTTTTTCAACACACTTTTGAAAAAGTTTATTTAGAGAAACAATTAGTAAACGTGCAGTTAGTAAAATTATAATTAACTGTTTTTGATGACATCGCGCTCTCATCAGATAGATTATTTACTGAAAAACTTTCATGTTCTATTGTTATTTTAGATGATTAATTATTCGTGTAGGTAGGTGAAATCCAATCATTGGATGTACTTGGTGTTTCGCCAGTGAGACGCGCCTCAGAATCAAGTCTAATTCTTTTTGTGATTTTTGCAAAAATTTCCTTCTTGTTTAGTATGGCATCTTCTACGTATGATTCTGCTACATTGCTAGATCGCCACCCACCATGACGCTTCAAAGTCATTATATCAGCTCCTGAATTAGCCAGCAATGTAGCTGAAGTTCTTCTGAAACTAAGTCCAGTGTAGCTCTCAGCCACTGCCAAACCTAAAAACTTAGCGTTTTCTTTAGGCATAGAACCAAATGTGTTTATACCTATAGGCTGACAGGTACATTTACCATTCTGGTAATTTAGAAAGAAAGGGAATTTTTTTGCTTTTGGTGAACGCAAACTTTCATACTTCTTAACAATTTCATAGAATGGACAGTGTATTTTTTTTTTTTTATGTGATAGGGGGCAAACGAGCAGACGGGTCACCTGATGGTAAGTGACTACCGCCGCCCATGGACACCCGCAACTCAAGGGTCACAAGTGCGTTGCCGGCCTTTTAGGTAGGAGTACGCTCTTTTCTTGAAGGTTTGAAAGTCGTATCGGTTCGGAAATACGGCAGGCGATAATTTGTTCCATAAGCTGGTTGTGCGAGGCAAAAAGCTTCTGGAGAAGCGCACAGTGGTGGAGTGCCAATCGTCCAGGTGACGGGGATGGATATTTTGTCGCGTAGGACGATGGCGGAAACCAGCAGCCAGTATAAGTCCGAACAATTCCTAGTATGTAGTGAAAGACCTCGGCGTTTTATTTTTCGTGATAGGTATCTTTACTAAAAGCATCTGGCCATGGTTCTCTACGTCTTTTACAGTTATATTTGTTAATTCTTGTATCCTACAAGCACCAGTTACACAGAATATTTAAACAACCTTCAAAAAAGAAACAATAATTAAGTTCAACACACAACACAGGCTGAAGTCGCGTAGATATTTAAAATTACCTTAGTAGCCAGATATTGTTATCTGGAGCATTTATAAATTTTTCAATATCGACGATAAAACCTTTGAGTTCTTGCTTCTAAATCCATCGGATAGTCTGTTTAGATGAGCTGACAAATTAGAGTATGTTTTTAAGTCCACTCCATTCTTTGTTCGGACTGTACTTTTTAACATTGAGTATATACACCACAAAGAGCTAGATTTGTACTCAGAAGATAATTCTTTAAAGTCCGCCATGAACACATTTTTTGAAAAAGACTGCGTATTCTTGTTGTTTTGCCATTGTATGAAATTTTCGTACGCTAATAGATATTTTTCCTTGGACTTTTCAGGTCAACTTTCCATAACGTTAAGGGACCACCATCTTATATCGGGCGGTGTACAACATAAATCATTTTCTTCATAATTATTACTTGTAGACATTTTATTTATAAATAACTGTCATTTCAACAGTGAAAACGAGTAGTGAAAATGTTCAATTCAATTCTTCATTGTGGCCTTTGTGGAGATGTCACCACAATTTTGCCAATGTCAAGTTTTTATTATTATTATTTATTTATGGACTCTTTCTCGCGTGTATATTCAACGCAGAGATTCTGCCAATGTCAAGTATTTCTAGAGAAAAAAACAGTCTATAAAAATATGATCGCCATGTTGGTCGAAAACCGACATGACCGTGAAAATGTTTTACCAATGGCGGGAAAAATTAATCAGTTTGCCTATGCGCGCGCATCGCGAATGCCACGTACAAAATGGGGAATTTCAAGTTTTCTTTATTACAGAAAAACAAAAGTTATATTTGAGTGAAAGTTTTATTTATTAAACACGCACAAGTTGAAATTATCTTTTTAAATACGAAGTTGCATGAAAAGAGCAAGCAATAGGTACATTAATTTATTTGAACTATTGGACACGATATTTTTTGTATCGAAACTTTTTTAAGAACAAAGCAACTCAACCAATAAATAAAAAAAAACTATAACTCACTGAATAATAGCAATAAAAAGTCACAGTTTGATTATAGGTTTCATTATGTGCCTAATTGCGGTGAACATAAAGCCACTTTATGAGCAAGTGTGTTGAAAAATATATATCTAAGATTTGTTTATATATTTATACAAATGTAATTAGTTAAAAGTGAAGCTCTAATTAAGGTATGTTAGTAAAAATACATATCAATGATAAAAAGTCATAATTTACACGATATTTATTCACAAATATGTAACAGTTAACCACATTTTTAGAAATCGAAAATTATTTAATGAAAGAAAACAAAGCAGCAAGCGTTGTTACAACAAAGAGTAACAAAGATGGTGAAGTAGTTACCGCTGCGTTCCAAGGATCGCTTGGAAAACTAATTCCGATCACACCACACGCGACTCGAGGACCTGCATTACCAGTAGTTAGCGACCCAGCGTTTCCTCCCTGACCTAAGTCGTCTTCCTGTTCATGCAAAACTAGAGTACGTCCTAAAATATTGTTTTGACCTCGTAGTGCAAGCATATGATCGGTAAAATCCACGGTCGCTATGCCACTGACATTTGGAGAGCCAGTTTGTACGAACAAAACGTTTCCTAGATCCCCGACGTGGCGCTCTGTGTGGTTTCTCCCACCATGATTAGTGTTTTCAGGATTAAAGTGTGCTGCCGCAGAGTCACAAGTGCTTATAGAGCCCAATTCATGCACGTGAAATCCGTATTTTCCAGCAGACAATCCAGTTATATTTCCATAAACGTGGAGGCCTTCATTAGTTTCTGTAAAAAGAATCTGGCCAAAAATGTCTGAAGCAGTTGAAGGTCCTCGTGGAGTCAAAGTAGCCACTGCTACTCTGTATATGGTGTTAGCATTGACTGTCACAAGAAGTGCGAGTATAAAACAAGATAGCAAAAGTCTCGACATATTTGTGGATAAGTCACAGTAGAACAATAACTAAAAATACGAATTAACTATGTACATCATATATTTAAGTCTAGATAACAGTATGCCTTTGATAAGATATGGAATTGTAATTAACGTAATAGATTAACATTATTATACTATTCCATGATTGCAATATATCTGTTTCAAGATAAAATGAGTTATTTTTAAAATATTAGGACTTGGCAACTAATAAACCCGCCATCTTTGTACACAAATTTATTTATTTTTTTAAGTATACAAAATCAAATTCAGGTTCATCAGATAGGTCATTAATTCATAAATCCTTAAATCTTCTGAACCAATGTTTGGTGGTTTAAGAGAGCACGCCTTCGCCGATTGTTGCACATACATATATTACGCACTGCTTCAGTCGCTTTTCGACCTAAGCGAAATTCGTGAAGTAAAAGCAGGCGTAGTTTTATTATTGGAGATCCAGTTGTCAACTGATCTGACATACAACTCTTGCTTTATTTATATACTACTCCAAGAAATTCGAGATAGTTCTAAAACTTTTAGAAACTGAGTGAAAAAAGTGGGTTTATTAGTTGCCAACCTAATATTTCATTATAATAACAATAGTAATGTGATTTCAATTTTTCAATTGTATATTTGACGCCCTATATCACATACGTCACAGACGAATTATAAGACCGTTTCTGGTGAATAGAGCTAAGTAGCGTAGATTTACAGAAAGTGTTTGGACATTGAAAATGTGAAAGATTTAAATATTATACCCTCCTCGGGCCTATACCTCACATGTAGAAATCCATATAGCCGCCTAGGTTCTAGGGCCTTACTAAGAAACTTCATATGCAAATCCATAGTGGATTTTGACATTCGAAAAACATAACATTTCTGCTTGCGCAGTCGTCTAAAATTAATATTAGTATTAAGAAGAAAGTATTAAAAATAGAAGGTTGGTAATGATAAGATAAAATGCCTGGTTCCTAATTTATTAATTTAGACTCATGGGCGGTCCATCATTATACGTTGAGCCAGCCTAGCTCTTACCAGAAGCACAGAAGCTTCCTGGGGTGTTCATTCATACCCGCGAGGATTTCTGTCCATTGTGTAGCCGCTCCTTCACAATATACGATAACGTGGGCGGTTGTTTCCTCAGATTTTAGACATCCTCCTCTGCATCGAGGGCTGTGGGCAAATAGATGTCAATTGAACGCCTTATGGGCTCTTAGATAATCGGCGGTGACACTTCTGTCAGTGCCAGTTTGGACAGTCTACAGCCACGTGTATTGATAGCTAGCGACTAGCGACCTTAAGTCCGTTGCCTTACCCTGGAGTGAAACTGGTTCAATAGTAGTGGTAAGAGTGTAATCGGGCCTGCCACAGGTGTTTCACTTACTGTGCCCTCTGATCCCATGGAGTAATATCCCATTGGCTGAGGCTAGGTGCTCTAGTACTCGGTGACGAAAAATAGAAGGTTGGAAAGAGTTTCCTACTGAAGGAAAGATATAAAAAAATGTTTGTTTTACTGACCGTAACCATAGTGTTCTTTAACAAAGTGTTTGAATAGGGAAATTGCGCCTTGTGGCTTAAATGACATGATCTCAGAGATTTTAAGTATATATCATCAAATGAACGTTTTAACAACAAAATTAAATTGGTGTAAATTGATAAAATCTGCCAAAAGTAGCATTATCTACCAGTCATAATTAACTAGTAGGTATGGGTACACTACTACACTACATTATACACTAGTAGTATATTGACGATTGGACTGAGTTTTAATGAAGAGAGAAACAACACTATTCGTTCATTTTGATTGTTAGATTTTTGTCTAGCATCTACTGACACCACAATCTCTCCTACTACAATATGTTAGCAAGTATTAACTCTTGCAGGTACAATAACCATTTTATTATTTTCAGGCGCTGATAAAGTACGCGGCAGAGGCTCACCGCGGCGCGCATGGCTTCGTGATGGATGAAAACGGTAATCCAGTTGAACGTGCCTCCATTGTAGTAAAAGGGCGTGATATCACATACCACACCACCAGATATGGAGAGTTCTGGCGCATATTGCTGCCTGGCACCTACACCGCCGAGGTAAGTTCTTTTTCTTTTTTACTCATTAGAAGCTCATATTGGTTGTGTTTTCGTCTCACAAGGCTTAACTATATGGTCAACACTTACTGGAAGGTACTTAATTCAGCGCTTCATCGGAGGCGAGGAGGCGAGGAGGCGACGTCCGCTTGTGCTTGAACGCCGCCTAATTGTGAGTTGTGACAAGGTGGTGCCCGCGCTTTTGCGGGCAGGAGCTAGGAGGGATCCGGATGTCTTAATAAAGCTGTTCCCGGATTGCACCTATTTTAGGTGCAGTATGGCACAGTGAGTGGTTTTAGTCGGTCCGATTCCGACACACCATCTCACCGAAAGCCCCGGGGGGATGACGGCCCGAGAGGGTTTCCACACGTTAAAAAAAGGCTGGGTCTTAATTAGGTATTACGGCTTACGACAAGAGTTGCAAGTGTCCATGGACGGAGGTTGTCACTTACCATCAGGTGACCCGTCTGTCTCCCTATGGTATAAAAACGTGACGCTGTAGCGAGGTATTGATCTATAATTTTAATTTTCTTTTCTTTTTATAGGTTTCTGCAGAAGGATATATCCCTCAAAAAACAGAGTTTATTGTTGTAGAGAATCACCCTACACTTTTAAATATAACTCTACGTTCAGCCAAAGTAAGTATTAGAAAATTAGTCTAAACAACACTTATAACTATATGTGTATATACATATATATAGACTAATTACCTTGTAAATATTTCTTGATATTTTTTTGTATATAAAAATATTAATGTAAATAAAACAATACTATATATAATATTAGGAACATACATATATACATAACTACAATTACCGCTACTTGTATATACAATTTCTCCGTCTCTCTGTACTAACTATACTTAATTTATACTAGCACGTGTGGAGTGGTTACATTTATTTTTTTGTGGATCCCTAGGGTTATAGGACGCTAACAGCCGAATCGAAGACTTCAAGCACTTCGAAGAGTATTGAGCTGCCTACAGCAAACAATATAACCACTAACGCCAACAAAAATGAAGGAGCTATTGTGTTCCCTGAAGACTGATCCAAAAATTCGACAATAACAATTAGATGAAAACTCCGCTTAGTCTATATTTTCTTAGAAACAGTAGTTACATTAATATTAAACTCATACATATGTACGTCTCCTTGGTTGGCTGTGAGGTTCGCGGCTCTATATAAACTTCTAGCGAATCTACTAGACACGCGATAAGACTGCGACAGGTCCTATGATCTTATTTTTGTTATAAATTTCTATTTTATTTCTTGAAATAGCTTCCAAACTTCCCAGAAACTTCTTATAAAACAAACAATTCACAAAAAAAACTTAATATATTTTAATTTACCACGAGTTATTTTAAGTCATTTCAGACGTCACATACTTACTATTTGTTGTGTCATTCCTCAAACCACATTTCTCTTCCCGGGTCTACCTTAATACACATTACTGGAGACAGTTTTAAATTTATGACCCTTCACCCCCTTGAAAATAAAGGTTAGATTTTAGACACTATTTTCAACATACGGGTAACATGGCAATGTAAGCGAGGTTTTGAAATAAACGAAATTACCTTCTGTTGGATATTATTTGTAACCAACAAAGCTTTTAGTGGACAAAAACATTCATTGAGGTAATTAATTCTAATTAATTAGATTACTGAACTTGTCTACTAATTAGTTTTCAAAGGACAGACGTTTCGCCGTCAAAGGTCAATACGTAACATATATGTATGTATGTTTCCAAAAATAAAACTATATCTATTACTCTAGAACTTATATTAGTACAAGCTGTTTAGTTTTCGATTTAGCTAGATGTGAATTGAGTATCACAATATCAAATTTCAGACAGGTACAAAATCAAAAGACAACAAATATTTGTTACTGTTACAATCATCTAGTGAATGGTCTGGTTTACCTATTTGTACTAGTAAAATTTAACACTAAAGAAAAGAGTGGATAACGTTTTTCAGTGACCTAAAATCCAGGGTAACTTTATTTTTATAGTGGTGTTAATGTATTATATAGTTGCCTGCTTTGTAGTATGTTCTAATATTGCAATTAAGTAACTCAGTACAAATACTTCTATTACGTCTCTCAAGTAATTCAGTAAACTATACATACACATATTATACGTAAAAGCTGAGTTTCTTGTCTTTTCAATATACTTCTTTCTAACCTTTTTAGATTCCTACTATGTGGTGAAGGTGAGTTCTTTTGAATAAATATTTAAAAATAAAACGCCGTCATGTATTTTGTAAATATTAATAAAATAATTACTTACTAATACTGATAATTGATTATGAGATTAGTAACTCGTTTTCTTATAATCGAGTGACGATACAAATTTTTATTACTAATCCTGTTTGCTAGTTTTGTTAAATATAAACAGTTAAACAAATAAAAATCATGAAGCATGAATTAGCCTATACCTATAAAACAAAAGAGTAGTAGATCTGTATATATCCTATCTGCTAAGCATATAGTTTCAAATATTGATTTCATGCATGTAAATAGCTCTTAGACTTTGACATTTGATATGAAAATAAATGTTGATCTTATCAATTATAGAGGTGTTCAAGAAAGGCACCTATGATCATTTAGAGGCTTGTGTAGCTGAAAAATAGTGGTTTTATTTTGCAATCTCAAAATAATATTTAAATAACTCCAGGAGTCTTCTATACGACCTTATTTACGAATTACCTCACGTTTCTGTAAAATGCTGTGCACGGATAAATAATAATGCATAATATATTTCAGAGAATTGACGGTGGTCCTTATTATCGGCCAGTGGCACTCGCACCTCGACCTCCCCCGTCACCCTCCTCTTCACCAGGGATCTTCGCTTCACTCAGTAGTTCCTTCAACAGCTTGGTCTCTAATTTTTTCGGATAAAATTACAATTGCCCAGCTAAAAACATCATCATTAATCATGTCCGCTACTGTTAATAAAATGTACATATTGATACCAAAAAAAAGTTAGCCAGTCTATTAATGGTTATGTTCAGAATTTATTAATGGTTTAACTATCCTTTTAATTGATATTTTTTCATTTATGAGACTGTGACGTATCTTCCAGTTCAGATTTTATTAAATACTGAAACGAAGAGCTAAGGATAAGGAACTTAACCCTAACAATTTCTTGCATTATCATATAAGTTGACCGTAGGTAGTATGTATTTCAATTTAAGTTCGAGGATTTAAAAATATATTTTACTTTCTACATTATACTTATTTTATAATTTATTTGTAAATATTGACTATTAGTAAGTTCGATTAAGGAATAGTTTTCTGTTCTGTAGTTTTAAATAAAACACATAATTTATTATTATCATTGTTTAATATTTCAAGTACAAGCGCAAGTATAAGTGCATCGAAAACAGTGTACTTAGATGTTTAAGGAACGTTAATTTTTGCAGGTGTATCTGCATATCGCGAATGCAATCAATGCTATTTCCATTACCACCTTAATATTTACTATCCACACGAACTGGCGATAAGTAAACTTGTGCCAACATGACTTTATTTTTACAATACTATATTGGTTGTTGAATACAAAACATTACATCAATTTTAAATGGAGATAATGCTATAGATAGTTACGAGACACTGCCGTCTACCTTAACTTCATCTCTTGCCACTTGGAAGGATGCTATGAGTGCAGCAAGTTCGATACGTTCGCTGCAACCCGAAGCCAGTCGTGCCTCTGAGTCCGCCATTTTAATAAGTAGAGACACCAATACCTCTGGAGGTAATTTTGCTGCAAAAATACGATGTTATCTATAAAAACTATACAATACTGATGATTAATACGTTGTGGAGAGTTATATAATGACAATTCAATTTACAATTCGTCTTCGGCATATTCTATAACCGCGAGCGTATCTAAATGCGGAATCATTCAAATTGCCTACGACATGTACAAGTAAGTATAAAGTAGTATTGTATAAAGAACATGAAAATTGTGCATACCTCTCTGTATTATAGTGTGAACTTCAGTCAAAATATCACCTAGCGCGAGACCTTTTGCTATTTTAAGATCCTGAATATCTGTACAACTTTGATGTAAAGAAATTTCAGTTTTATAACATAAGGAAAATATTGTAAGAGAAATTTTAACAAAAACTTTTTATAACGCTAAATGTATGTGTATTAAGCGTTAACATTGTTTTGTGATTGTGAGGTCAACGTTTGATAGCTTAGAAGGGCCTTTTGTTGAAACAGACATGAACTCGATAGATGGCAGTACTCATGACCACTCAACCATTTTAGGGATATACAAATGTTATTTAGACTCTTGAAACAAGACACTCATTGAAAAGGATACTTTTGAAGCATACAGCAAAGTCATTCTCATTTAGCAGCCAGTGCAGTATACTATTGATATCAGACCGCAGCGGGTGTCCTACGCATGTATAGACATTATCTTCGGTGACATCACGGTATGCTAGCCACGTGCTTTGCAGTGTATTGAGAACCTTCCTCATATCACCGCCAGATAGAGCCAGCAACGCCTTTACTCCATCCTCTGATATTTTTACACTACACAAATAGGATATGGTATCTTATATATTATCAACCTCTATTTTCATATGCATAAATATTTATTAAACTGCAATTCATTTAATGCAGATAGATTAATTATTCAATCCCAATGTATCTTGGAACTGCAAACAAACTAAAACGGTACAGCGGTATTGCGTCATACCTATTGCTAGTAGTGCAATTGGTCCGAGTTTACGAAATGAGGGACATAGGGGCTGATTTTTTTGAATCAATGTATTGAGGTAATTCTAAACCACTTTTATGAAATATTTTTTTATGATATACCTGCCAGTTTCCAAGAAATAAATATTGTATTATTTCTTGTATCTAGAAAATTAGTTTTTTAATGTTTTTTCGGAAAAATGAAGAGCCGTTAAAACCAAACCTAGGGATTGTAGAGGGCATAATACTTAACGTTTCTTCCTTAGAGACTTACTGTACCGGCACGGTTGGTAGCCGGCTATTGTGCCTTAAGAAAATAAATATCGCCCCTTTGTACTTGTATAGAAAATTAAACTTCTAAAACTTCATTATTTGGTTAGAAATGTAATATACCATTTTCTTTAAAAGAAGACATTTCAAACTAAAACAAAGATACCTATGTTTATGCGTGACAGTATATTTAGTTATAACCTTCATCAGTTTTATCCTAAGTACTAGTATTTCTTTGAATGCAGTAATCAATATTAACAAATTATTTCCATCGAGGTAGACGGTCACGCCGTCATACTAAACTGTGCGCCAGACGCAAGCCTGGCGCGAGCTCAAAACTATTATATCTTAGTACCAAAAATTGATGCAGGTATTCTCTTTAATAAATAAAAGTACCACTTACCTCTCCGCCGCTGCGATCTCTTTGAGTCGTGGTACTATCTGGGATTGTTGCAGCGGCGCAAAGCGGAACCGGGTGCATCTCGACTGAAGCGCAGGAATTATTTTTCCCAAATAGTTGCAAATTATACAGAATCGAACATTTTCTGTGTACTTTTCTATTACTGAAATAGACAAAAGAAATTTTTGAAAGATGGTACTAACATTTTTTTTTAATTATAACCTACTGATGTAAATGGAACTATGTCTATTAAAATGTTGTTTTTAACTCACGTCTATTTCGACGGTTCAGTCCTTGATAAAGTTTCGTCGTAGGGTACGAAACGAGTCCAAAATACGTGAGTAAAACTATGTATATACATATTTCAATAAGCATATACCTTTGTATTTTTGTACTTTACAATAATAATATTACAAAACAATACATATTGCACTTGTGAGATATATGAAGGAAATATGTTTTTTTATAGAATAGGGGAAAGGGAGGATGGGCTAGAGGGATGGGCAAATGGGGAGGGGAAAGGAAAGGGGGTTGGCCTCCGGTTTTGTGTGATATCGTGGTAATAGACCGGGTGAGCCGGCCCATACGTACCAAAGCATTACTCGCCCGTGTTATAATATATATATATATTATAGTTATTATGTCACAAAATGTAATAGAATTTTTTGGAAAGATATAGATGTATATCTAGAGATATGAAATGCCTGGACCTCATAGAAAAATACCTAAGTACTATATTATTTAAACACCATTATTGACTAGTAATAAAATTCTATAATTTTTATCGTAAAGAGAGAGAGAGGACAAGAGAAATGAAATTTCTGGAATTCTTTTTTTTTAGTTGCCAAACGAGACGACAGGTCAACTGATAGTAAGTGCTTAGTAGATTTTCACAAATTGCTGATAAACGGTTTTTTTTAAAGAAAGATGACTTAATTATTTGGCCACAGTCATAATATCACACGATTATTTCGATATCAGACACTTTATTATACATATCTTCTTGTCTATTATTATTATACACATTCATGGACCAGTTACTGTTAGATGAGCAATTTGGAACTTGCAATAGCCATTAAAACTGAATAATTAAAACGAACAAATATACATAAAACTATTTATTATTGTACAGAACATATAGTAGATGAAGCTTTCCTCTGCATTTTTCTCAACGCTTTTCTGTTCATGATAAGCGACTGAGAAGAAACTCCTTGCATAGATAACGGTGTATGGCAATTAATTTCTGGATCTTTTGGAAGCGGACACTTGCCGTTCATAATAACAGGCGGCAGCCGACGGACTTTTATACCCAAAACTCTAGCGACAACACTCGTAAACGCATTATTTACCTGAAAAATAAAAATATCTTCACACATCTCACACACGGCCGTCTGATTCCAAACTAAGCAGAATACTATACCAGACGGGTGATAAACATACTTAAATACTTCAAAATATCTACATATGGTCTACATATGGTCACAGATACACACAGAACAAATGATCAAGCTCATCCCACAATCATTTTTCCTAGGTGGGAATCGAACCCACAACGAATGCCGATCGAAGCCAGATCGGCTTAGCAGTCAGGATCACTAACCCATGGACCAACAGGCCAGTAAAAATTATTATCTCATAATGTTCTCAAGCTTTCAGTATTTTAATGGCTACATCAAAAATATTTCACCGCAAAAAGTATAATTCGAGATTTACCATTTCCCCTGTTCTGGCTGAACCTTTGAAGGATTCCAGCAAATGTTCAGAAGCGAACTTCTGGACGCTGGAGAGTCTTACCGCTCTCTGGTGTTCCAAATCGGACTTATTGCCAAATAACGCCATCAATGGCTTTTTGACATCCTTTTCAAATACTTCTTTCACCTTTGTCAACCATATGCTTAATTTTTCGAAACTTTGTAGATTTGTAAGATCATATACAAGCAATATAACCTGAAATAGAAATTTGTTGTTCAGGGCCTAAAAACACACGTCTACATTTGGAGTGCCTCTAACATTACTGTGACTCTCGAGTTGGAGGTGTCCATAGGCAGCGGTAATCACTTAACTGATACCCGTGACTTGCTTGAGCTATTGCTTATACTCCCCAATCCATCTGTATAAGCAATATCCCTTTAATTAACTTTCTATTTTCCCTTTTCTGTCTATATAATAAATTTTCCCAATTTATTCCCAAAACTGCCGGGTGACTAAATTACTATCAGCAATATGTGACTGTTAATTACGGCTCTGCCTACCCCTTCGCGGACATAAGCGTATGAGTGTATGTATGTATGAGACATTAAAAAATAGATTTTTTATACTTATGACCCGCTATAGATAATAATCGTACCCCACACAAAACATCATTTCCTAATATTATCAGTCATCATAAAAAGGTAAATATTGTTTTCAATTGAAAAATAATTACTTACATCTGAAGCATATAAATAATTAGCGAGCATTCGTGTCGCTAACGCGTTGCCGGCGACGTCACATAACTGCAGCGGCACGGAAGGGCGCAGATCTAAGCACTGACCGGCCATCACCTCAGCACCCTGCGTACAGCCACCTGAGACGACGTTTCCGCCCAAGTAACGATAACATAGACTGCTCTAAAATCACAAAGCACACATTTATAACTTACGGAATCATATGACTTACTTACCCTACTGATGGACATTATATT
This sequence comes from Tyria jacobaeae, assembly GCA_947561695.1. NCBI lineage: Eukaryota > Metazoa > Arthropoda > Insecta > Lepidoptera > Erebidae > Tyria > Tyria jacobaeae. The sequence goes on along the minus strand of OX387219.1, from coordinate 13,077,922 downwards.
GCTTATACTGCTGCTTTTACGTTTTAGTACGACACCAGAGATGAATTATGCTTAATAAAATCGGAGCAGCTTACTGTTACAATTGAAACTCCCCAAGAACATTAAATCCGGACTAAAGACGAGGAAGAGTAAGGACGACTGATGAGCTTAGGTATCTAAACTCATCAGAACACCAGCTGTCATACCATAGTACTTCTCTTTGTGAGTTGACAAAGTTCTTATACAAGTGACACCCCAGAGGTCGAAGCCACCACCAGGAATTTATGGTTCCCACCTTAGCTGTTAAATTGTAAAACAAAGACATCACACAGAAATCAATAATTTATATAAATGACGACTCTTGCCCCGACTCAACTGCAATTCAGCTAGTGCTACAGCGCTAATCAGTTATTGCGTGCAGTTATTATTCACCTAGAAGTTGTCATCTCTTTCTAGCGCGTAACTTTTATCCCTTCTGAAATGTCAGGATGGCATTTATTTACCTTTGGAATATGTAAAACGTGGAGTATCGAATCTTCCTTATTATTAAAGTAGCCGAATACAATGTCATATGCTTTTACCTACATTATAGTTAAATAATATCCATCATATGCTGCGACGTGGCGCGTGAATGAGTATCGAAATTACATACAACTACACATGTGGATTGGTGTGGCTGAGGTTTTCCATGACAGTGTTTCAAAGCATAATTATTTAACTACACTTATATTTCTTTACAACACAAAAAAGTCAGTGAGTGTACTTACTTTTCCAATAGATGGTTCCCCAACAATTGCAATCTTAACTGTTCTACATTGAACTTCTTCGTCTTCACTATCCAACATGTGACTCATTTATAGAACTCATTGAACACGAAACTGTGCGTTTAATTGACTTAAAAAAAAACAGCAAATACAATACCGATTATAGACTAAAATTAAAAATTCTAACATAGTACGAATTTGTATTCATTCTTGATATCCATGGCAACTTATTTTGTACTGTTCGAAAATCGTGATTTTTACCAATTACCTTACACCTTCGTAAATCAATAGACACATATGTAACATAAATGTTTATTTAAATTATGTAATATTTAGTCTAAACCTGAATCTAAATGATGAACTGAGATGGGTATATAGGGTATGCTATATAGCTAAAAGCTGACGTAGTAAAAATCAAACGCGAGCAAGAAGTATGTGATTCATTGGCGATGCGACAAACAAATCCAGCGTAGATATATTAAGTAACAAATAAAGCTACAATTCTTTAAATACAACTTCATAGTTTCCTTCACATGAGCCTTTAGTAACACTATTTAAGGCTGGCACTATTTAAAAGAAAAGATACATGAGTAATGGGACACTAACAGCTGAGTGATGATACAGAGGGTGATGATGACTCAAGAAGGTGATGCCCCCAGTTGATGAATATATGATATTTAAGTAAAATTACAGCTGTAGTTATTAGATACAAGCTAAATGCTAGAACTACCTTGTAAGGTATCACAAAGTATCATTAACACTTACTTCTCCGAAGGGCATTTTGTGCATCATTTGTCATTGCATCAGCTTCATCCAAAATAATTAGTTTAGGACCAGCTTTGAAAATAGTCCTTGTGGAAGCAAAGCTGAGTATCTGACCCCTCACAATGCCAATACCTCTATCATCTGAAGCATTTAATTCCAACACCTGAAAAATTGCACCACAAATATTTATACAAGTATAATTAGAAATAGATAAATCTATCAGTATTTAACTTTCAAGAATTTACTTCCATTTACATTAAAATAGAACTCAAGGAAGATAAAAGTGTTTTTGGTATCAGCTATTTTAAAAATGATGATTTGAAATTATTCTTCAGACTGTCATGAGTAATTTATATACTCTCACAATATAAGAACATTCTTATAGTAGCAACGAATGTGTGCTGTATGAACTGCTAGAAATTCCTCAAACAGCATCAATGTTGTTATTAAAGTTGCAGGGTCCAAACCTAATGCTTACTTTTATTTAAATTACTGTTACGTTTAGAAAGTCTACATTTCTTTAGCATATTTTGCAATTAAAAATAGAGATTTTCTCAAAAAAAAAATAGCATGCTGAGAGGGAAATTACTTCCCATTTATCATGAGTACTTTCTTATCTTACTTTTCTAGGAATTGCTTTCTATACTGCCCTACCTTATATGATCTGCAAGGAAATGGCCAAGTCAACAATTTTAAACCTTCTGGAAAACTATCCATATTAGCTTTAGATCAAAAGGCTTGGACATTACAGACAGGGAGAGTCCTCATGAAAAAATATTCTATCATCCTTGTTGAAGAACTAACAGTGTTTCTCATTAAAAGATGTTAAAAGAAATAATTGTTAGTAAAAATTTGAGCTGCTTGTGAGAGACAAATAACTTTTTGTAAGATAGCCAGCTGCAAGAGAAAATAATGTTTCAAACAGGCACTTAGCTCCTCTACATTCTATGTGTGACGAAGACAACCTCAATGTTCTTGAAACAGTTTCTGCCGCTCATTCAACAGAAGCCTCCCTGAGTGAAGGAGACCACCAGCTAAATGATTACCTTATGTTTTAAGAAAGGGAGAAAGATATGAACTCTTTCCTATGCTCCGCTTCCTAGTCTATCATTAAACTCATATTTATTTTAATATCATTCCATAACTATTTAATACTATGTACAATTTTATACTAGAATAAAACCTTAATTTTCAAATTTTGGTGTCTATATATTGTACCCATTACCACATGAATAATGTTTTGCAAACCATTGAGTTAAATTGTTGAGGAGTGTACATTTGTCTAGCGCATGCCAAGATTGTAGATGTCTTTCCTGTTCCTGGGGGTCCATAAAATAAAAGATGTGGAAGTTGATTTTCTTTCATGAATTGATTTACTGAAAAAGTAAACAAAACCATCAAAGAACCTGTAAATTTTAAGTAAAATCAAAATACGATTGTTATAGACTATTACTTGTTTTTATGATATCATCATGTGATATTAAATCCTCCAATTTTGAAGGACGATATTTTTCCACCCTGTAAATTAAAAATAATATTGTAGTAGTGTTTTCAACACAATAAAAGATAGTTTTAATATTGAACTAACCATGGTAAGTTTTTGCTAACTTCTCCCACCGTCATTGTTTTCTGAAATACAAAGCTTAAATTGAGATGTTACCATATTACCCATTCCTCCGATTCCAAATTAGAAAACTGCTCAATAGGTACATATTTACGATTATTCGCAATTTATTTACGGTTAGTTACATATTTATGATTATTTGCAAATACATATTACGGAATTATTTAGCCTAATCAATCATAAAGAACTTGCCTCGTAAATAAAAATATTATTTTGAAAGTTACCTACACAAATAATGCCTTTAGTGAGAATTGAGGAATGTTTATTAAAATATGTGTAGGGAGCCGATGAATCAAATCTAACCAAATTGAGATTCTGGGCATATACAGTCAACTTAACTTTAACCGCGAATATGTATTTTTGTGTTTTTTTATCCCGAATTTTGACATTCCACTTTCCGTATTTGGCTATAGGTCTTTATGACACAGATACACATATAACTTTTGATTGTTTTCCGTTTTGCAATTCTTTCCTGATTTATGGCCATTAGCTGATGCCTATGAATGTGGAGTGGATGTGGAGTATTAGTGGAGAAGAATGGCGAGTAAGGTATTTAAGAGCTATACGAAAATATAGAAATGAAAACAGAAACATATATTTTCTTTACGAAACCTACGTTAACAGTAGCCACACCTCTAATATGTGTTGGCAATCTGAATCTGAGCCCAGAATTTATGCTGATATTGGCAAAGGGCGTCGTTTAGTGATTGTTCATGGTGGTAGCCGAGACGGATTAATTAACGGTCTTAATAATTTTCAAATCAGATTCAAAATGCGGGCATTATGGCGATATGAATGCCACAGTTTCATAACTGGATTAGTCACAAATTGAAAATTAACTAGCTCCTAATTCAGTAGTCGTAATGGACAATGCCTTCTACCATTGTGTACAGGTTGGAAAAAAAACCTACTATGTCTAGTTTAAAACGGGTCATGCAAGATTATTTACGAGAACGTAACGTTGAATTTACACCAGACTATACTAAAGCTGAACTCCATCAGTTAAATAGAACTCAGTCCTAAAAAATGTACACCATTGACGAAATGGTAAAGGCAGGTCATATTGTTCTTCGCCTTTCGCCATATCATCCCGATCTCAACCCCATTGAGCTTATCTGGGCGATATAAAGAACGATTTTGCTTCAAATTATATAAATTCTTCACTGGACGACAAAATTCCAATCATCAAAAGATTTTTTCTGGATTCACTCCGGAAAGGTGGCAAAAGTGTGACGACCACGTACAAGAATTGATAACCAATATTGGGACCACGACATGAGGTTTGACAAAGTGGTAGACGAATTGATCATAAACCTGGGAAACGGTTCAGATTCTGAAGAGGATATGGAAATTGAAGGCATGTCTAGTAATGAAGAAGATTTGGACTAATTTTTTATTATACAATGATAGTGAAATTAATATTTTAATTTTATTTATTAAGAAATTTTATTTGTTTGTAAGTTTTGTAGCATTTCATATAAAATTTAATTAACACTTTAAAAAATGATTTTTTTATTTTTTTTTAGATTAGAAATATAAGAATATAAGGTCATAATTTACCCATTACATTAATTGATTATTTATCTGTCCACAAATATCTCGTGTGCGTCTTGTCAATCGCACCCTCCCCGTCTCACCGGTCGCATACCTCAGGCGGTGACTAGCCCTTACGCGCAGTAACTTAGTATTTTGTTTCGCTATACAGCGTCGGTGGATTTCCATTTGTCATAAAGGCGGAGTTGTGACGTGACCACCCCGTTATGCAACGTGTGCAACACTTCTTCACGCCATTATTTTTTAAAAAATGACAAGTTTGTATTTTATTAAAACACCAATAAAGTACAAGTCATATATTTATATTATTTATTATCAAACTCGAACATAACAAAATTAATTCATCAGTGCACTGTTTTCATCTTATATACAATACTAGATACATACTGTTCGACTTCTGCTCGCGAGACGCCATCTTGCGGATTACCATCGAAAACGGCGCAAGCCGACGGTTCCCACGGCCACTGAACGCGTTTTGTGAAAGAACTTATCATATCCATCCTCGCCTCTGACGGAATATGATATAAACTATGTTTTTTGCCATCCCTTCCAACGCTAAAATAATATTTGTGGCCACTGCTTTTTGAAATCTGTGCAATCCATGGTTCTAAAAAGAGTAAATAAAATAATCAAACAATTAATAGCAACATACGATTTACGTACACCGAATAAGATAGGCTCTCACTTTAAAAAACGCATATATGAAATGTTACAACACTAATAAAATGTTTTATACAGCTTCAGAGTTAAAGTAATTAGTTTTAGAAGTAATAAGAACAACCCCGAAGCTTTATTATATTAAAAACCATTAACATGTTAATGTATTATTACGGCTGTACCAAGGTTCGACTCTAAGTCCGCATCTCTTCCTGTTAATAATGAATGCTCTTAAACAGGACATAAAGGAGGAGGCACCTTGGTGCATACTCTTTCCAGTCGACATTGTGAGAAGAATGGTAACAAAGAAGAGAATTATGGCTTGAAAATTAGTAGAACCGCAACTGAATACATGTTCTGCGATTTCGGTGTTCTCGGCGAAATAGACCGAACTGTACAGCATCAGTACAGCGAATGGTACAGCAGGTAAGAGGAAAGACATGCGATCCCAGGCGTCCTGTTAAATAGAAGGGACGAGTCTACAAGACCATCATTAGACCTGTCGTCCTGTATGGATCTGAAAGTTGGTCTAAAAAGAGAACGCACAAGGTGTGACATGTAGCTGAAATGCGAATGTTGAGATTGTCGAGATGGATGTGCGGTATGAATATATTAGGGGGAGCCTGAAAGTAGCACCAGTGGATGAAAAGTTGAGGAGCAATAAATTATCGTAGCATGGATATGTGATGCGAAGAAATGACGAAAATGTCGTGAAGAAAGTTTTTTACTTAAATTGGGATAAGGATAAGATGATGATGTATTATGAATTATAAGTAACTTTGTATTTTCTAATATTAAGGGCATTGGCTAAAGAGTCAATGAAAGGCAGATACTACGTATTTCAACAGGCCTCAAATTTCAACCATATGCCTACTTCTCTTATGCCTACTTTACACAAGACGAGGACAAACTAAGCCCGGTTTTGGTAGGTTAAGCGGGACAAGTATAAAAAGCACAATGGCTAACGACTGTGATGGTTGGTGGAAGTCACAGCAAACGCTTTTGAAAAATTATTAATTTTCACATGTAAAAAGTATTTTAACATACCTGCATTTTTGAATATCTTATTATCAACAGTATGCTAATCAAATAAGCTAATATTTATAACGTTATCGTTAATAGTAATAGGTTGGCAGGTGTATCAGAACCTGTCACACCTGAGTAACGCTTAACTTACCGCGACCAGACTTAGCCGCCGTTTCATGTACCGTGCCATGCATGTGCCGTGTGTGAATTGAAATATGCACTATCTGCCTTTCAGCGCTCTCTAACTATATATGGTTAATTCTAAGCCACGAAATTCTAAGGTCTACTTATTACGCGCTTCGACTATGGCACAAAGAATATCTACATCAGGAATTAAAGTAGTGTTGTGAGGAGTGGCAGATAGGAAGTACATCCTTAGATGTTAAATGTTATAAAAAAGTACAGCAGTTGCTACGAAAACCTTGAATAATATAAATAATTAATATCACATGTTTGTTACCTTTTATTTGTTTAAGGAATAGAACAGATCCGACAACATAGTACAGCCCACTTCTGTTTCTATCGGGTGCGTCAACAGTAACAGCTTTCCTTACGCGTTTCATAGCACGGTACTCCAAATTGCTAACGGCTAAATCAAACTGTTCCATATTATATAGCCTTTTACACCTTATTGGAAGAGCCTGATTGTCAAAGGGTTTGTTGAGCGCAGTGCAAAACAGATTGCATTGGTTTATTCTGTAAAAAATATACGTGTATAATTATGTTATTTATGTAGAAACTAATTTTTAGACAAACAATCTGCATCTCTGAATCATTTGTATTACAATACTCAAACAAGGGCCCAATCTTTAAAAAATATAGTAACCATGGTAACTAGGTTATCCTATTAAAGGCTGTTCCATATTTTATCCCTAACTCAATTTGTTCGAAAGTGTAATATAAAACTTTGTAATCACGGTGCCTTGTCATCATGATTCATTCATCATTCATTCAAGTACTATAATTTGAGGAATCTTTTTTAGTTTATTAATTATGCGGAAAAAATACATAAGGCCAAAATGTTTTAAACCGAGGGTTCCGTAAGTAAACCAACTTCTATTCATCTAAATAGCTAGTCTTTGTCGGGATTTGATCCTCAAATGTTGTTTATTGGCGTTTTTTTTTCGAAAACTCCGTAGATTGACGAGGTTTTGAATAACTAAATTTATAATCGCATAATTAACAACATCCGATTTTTATTTTTGCTTAACTAAGGCTGAAAGACCCTACTTCTTGCCAAATTTCATGATTCTAAGTGAAGTGGAAGTACCCTATAGAAATGTATTTACCTGAAATGTTCAAAAGTAACAGTAGTTAGAGGACTTGAACTTGCCGGCACCAGCCAGTTCGAGTTAGAGGCAGGCGACTGACTTGCTTGAGCTATTATTTATAGCTACTTTGCCAATCCAACTATAAGCTATTTCCCTTTCTATCCTCCCTGTCCTGTCAATTTACATCAAAGTTTCCTATCTTATTGCCAAAAGTGCCCGGATAGGCTTTCCCCCTATTACGTCAATAGGACTAAAATTGTTTTCGGCAAACTGATAGCAGTAGTAATGAGATGAATGTAAATGTTCAAACTGGTTAAATTATATAAATGACCATCTTTTGATCTTTTCTGTTGACTTAGAAGCTTCATTTTTTACAGTTTCAAGGGACTGGCACTCGATTTCTTCAAGTGTTTCAGAGAAAAAAGGTCTTGACAGACAGACTAGCAACATTGTGATTATAAAAGGACTTCTTCTTTTCCTTTTGACAAACGGAACCCTAAATTACATAAAACGGGTACAAAAAATGTACACGGGTTTATATGCTGACAGTTAGATTTAGTATGTAGTTAGATCTGAGAATTAATAATTTTATGAAATAGTGGATTTTCGTCAGATACAAAATTACATACCTGTCGTTTAAGGAACAATCAGATATATCGATACCTCCCAGCATTAAGGCATCTATTATGTGTAAAGCCTTGCTGTGGCGCTGATTATTCCCTTGTCCAACGTATTCTTTCACAATCTGGATAAAAAAAACAGAACATTTTTCTAACATGAATCGCCCTTTGTACTCCGAAATACATAGAGCATGGAGCATTACGAATTTGCTCCATGCTCATAGTTCAATCAGAATGTTTCTTTGAAAGTTTTTACGAATACATAACACATCTGGATACTCTACTATGAGTCAATCTGTTATAGAATAACAAACTAGGCTGGCAACATTAAATAAACTGATCGCTAAGCAGCAAATATATTATGGAGAATATGTGAGTAAACTTACTTTAAAACTTTATTAATACTGTAAAAAATATAAAATGGCTAGATACCTCGCCGTAGATCAATGTTTTAGCGGGTAATGTGAGATGCAAATCAACAACTGATCTCCATCCATTTGATTCCAATTGAAATACTTTTTTCCCTCCACATCCTAAAAACGAAATTATTTTTGATTCTCTACACATTTAACTGGAAACAATCTTAATACCCACCAATATAATATTTATCACCTATGAATATTCTTAAATCCGGACTGTTTTTACCACTACTTAGGAACATAAGGTGCCAATCATAAATATTTTCAAAAAGACTTTTTAAACTCGAACTTCTTTCCAAATAATCAGGTGTCTTATTTAATACATTCGATTCGAAAGTATACAACTTATGTGAATCTTTAGGTGGTTTATTCATTTTGCCTATGATAGCTGACAATGTATCGTCTGGGTTCATTCTTTCAGGTTGCGTCCTTACAGCATCAGGTAACTAAAATAAAACATTTAGATTAAAAATAATTCCGTACAAAACGCAAAATAACTCGCATGCGTAACTACTAAATAAAAAAACTAAACTACTGACTTTCCATAATGCTAAACACTGTTCCTTTATTTCAGCTTGATACTGCTCCTTTAAATTCTTATCTTTGCTGTACCTTGCAATCTTCAATAAGTTTTGAATTTGCCTTTTACCAAGTCTAAAACAAAAACATAACTATGAGAAATAATAAATAATAGAATAGAATTTAAATTAAAATACATAGTATAATACTGACTACATACAAACAATTACTTCTGTAAATGTATTCGAAAAAGTTAGTATCTCCTTTGATTACATCCAAAGACACGAGTTCTGTGACGTCACCCCCTCGTTCGGCGCCCTTCCACAACATACGATTGACGGCAGCTAAATGTTGCTCAGCCGGCTCAGTATTCAGTCTTTTCCACAAGCAAATGAGATACCGCTCCGAATTAGCTGGTCTAGACGTCACCGGCTTATGGATACAAACTATAAAAATGCACGAGTAATTAGGTAATTATTATGATACTACAAGAATATGTACTTAGTGATACTGATACAGTCTAAGTTTTAATATCTAAAAATATATGTATTAAATATTTTTCAAAAAGAGAAATCTATGCTCACAGCTAAAAAAATTGTATAGGGCAAAAATTATATTGCCATTTATATAGACATCATGACATGTGACTAAAAAATATTAGGATCCACATGAGACACTTAGTAAATTAGTATTACTTATTGTAATTAGTATTATTACCTATGCAGTTTACCTTTTTCAAAACATCTATACATTATGTATATGAGGCCGACACTAAACATAGTAAATACATCAAACAATTTCACGACAAAATGTCCGCCAGTTCTCACGAGCATTAGAGCTGCCAGACATTGGCAGAGGTAGAGCTGTTTTGAAAGGATTTCTTGAATATTTTCTTGACCCTCCACTGAGAAACCCTAAAAGACGATAAAGGCAATAAAAAATAGTTTTTTGTTTTTAAAATACCCCTATTTTTTAGTTATATTAAGATTTCATTAGTCGGTTTCATACTTACACCATCAGCCATAAGAAAATGCACACCAAGATCATCTGTTTGCTTCAGTACATGTTCTTTTAAAGATGTTAAATTAGAAGGATCAAATATATTTCCATCCTCCTTAATACCATAATAGGGATTAAAGGTTTCCGGTGATCCAGCATGGAAACTGCATAGTTTGAAATCATTGGAGCTTTTCAATGTAAATCCAAAACCTAGAAAGAAAAGAAGTTGTTGAAACAAATCATTGTAACTAAGTCGTGTTTCAAATCTTGATACAATATTGTTTATTGATTAAGTGCTTGGTTAGAATATTACTAGAAATAAAAAACAAATAATTTGGTATTTGCATATGAATTTTTCAATTATCTTTTACGAATTGGGACAGTAATCAGTCTGTCCGTCTGTCTGTCAATCCTTCACCATAAATGCTTTCGGCTTATATTCTGCTGATGCTTGTGCTTATTTTCTGTCTCCTCCAAGTCTCTGGTTAGCAGAGAGTAAAGAGAGAATAAAAAAGGGGTGGGTAAAAGACACGGTACATATGGAGGCCAAGATCTTTTGGAGGCCTTAGAATATTAGACATCTTCAACAAAACTAGATGTTGAAAACGTCTTCCATGCTCTCTGCTAGTCTAAAGAGGGTCTAAAAACAATGGTCCCACATCTTCATTAATTAAGTATGAAGCAATACAATAATAGGAATACTTCAAGCACTTCTTACTTAAAGATTATCTACACTAGGGTCTACAAGAAATAGTATTACAATTTCTTGTAAGTATACTGACAGTGTTCTTACCTTTGGCGCGCCAACCCTTCCGATATAAAACATATTCTGAAAAACCACCAGGGCCAGCACATACATCAGCAAAATAAAGAATTTCGTTTGAGTCTACAGCATCTTCACCAGTTTGTTTCTTCGGACTGGTGAAATTAAAATCAAAAATTGCATCAATGTTGGCCATTTTAACAGCAGCTCTATTTAAAAATATCACAGCGCCTATAGTTTCATAAGGATTACTGCGGAAACGAGCATTCCTTAGGTCTTCATCATCTAAGCTATCAAATATTGTCTGCAAATACAAAACAATCAATTATTCTACTTTATTTTTAATTATTGACAAAGTAGATGAACAACATTAAGAGACAAAGTATGTGGTGTAATAGGAGAATTTAAAAAAAATTAAATTACAGTAGGCAAACCAACCTTGGAATCTAGCACTCCTTTCAATATAGATGGATCCACAAATTCTGTTTCATCATGAATTATCAATTTCTTTGGTCCTCTTTTCAACCATTTTTCCAAAACATCTCCAGTTAGAGGTTCATCAGGGGCAGGGTTGAGCCATAGCTGAAAAGAAATTATGTTTATATAATTGTTTTAGTTTCACATTAATTCATTCCACAGTGCAGTGAAATTGTTGTTTATATTCATTGTATTTATAGCATTCTTATTTCATATACCTAGTAAAAAACAGAAGATTAATTTTATTCTATTGAAACTGTACTGTTGTTATGCCAAAAATTTATACTTACTACTTCCTCTTTTGCTTCAGGTTTTTCTTCATCAGCAGAAGCTTTTAAATCTTGAGGTAATTCTCCTACTACTGATGGCTTAGCACCTAAACCCCTTCGCCCCTTTTGGGTAGAGGCTTCAATGGGTTGTGTTCGTCCATGTTCAAATTTACCTAATCCTTTGCCTGGTTTAAATCCCATACTTTTCATCATGCGCTTTGCACTTTCTGAATAACCAGTATACTCTGCTTGGTCAGGATTGTTATTATAAAATGTATCACCATGATCTTGAAAACTAGGCCGTACTGATCCTTCCCCATTTTCGGCTTCCTCATAAACAGATCTATTATAATCATCATATTGATCATTTGGCGATGAACAGTTTTCACTTACACTACTTCTACTTAGCCTAATATTATCATCTGGGCTTTGATCCCCATAGCTTGGCCGTGACCTACTTGGTTGCTGAAATTCGCTTCCAAAGTTATCAGCCGATGGTGTATCTGGTGTCTCTTTATCTGATTCTTGTAGAGCTATAAAAAAGGAAAATAAAGTATTTTCATACATCCATTAACATAAAAGCAGACTAAACTTTGTTTTTGACTAATTGGCAAGAGTGTACCTACCAGAGCCATAAGAGGTAGTAGACGAAGCACCATAAGTATCAGTTCTAACACGTTTAGCTGGTATTGTACTCTCATTGCTGCTGCTATCTTCATCAGATGGATCTACAAATAATTATTAACACATCATTCAAGTTGAGACCGATATTAACATACTTTTGCATATTAATACAGAATTTGGTTATATTTTTATTTAATATTCAGAGAAATAAAATAATTAATGTATGAATGAATTACAAAAGTTATAGTAAAAAGAAGAAAATTTGTAAAAATGTTAACTTATCTATTTATTATTAAAAAAAAGTGATATACACTTATACATATTATTATATATACTATTATATATATACTCTTAACACATGAAATACACATAAATTTGGTGAACCTGCCTCCAGCCTAAAAAAACTAACAAGTCCTATCTAAGTCAATATATGCAATTTTATAATAAAATTCCTGATAATATTGGGCTTGAACTTTTAGAAATTCACAGGTTATTCCAAATAATCAGTACAAATGTAAGTGAGCTAATGTTTTTCATTTTCTGTTCTCTTTTATAATATTTTGTTTCTTCTTCCTTTTTAAGTTCTGTTTTCATTGCCTAACTAAATTACTTTAATAGCCTAATTTTAGTTTATTTATTTTTAGCTACATACTAGCAAATTTTTAACAAAATAGTGTTTTATTAAATACTATATATTGTACACTAAATTTTGTAACACCTATCTGGTGATTTAAAAAACTGGCCATGAGTTTGTTTGCCCAACGTCTTCTCACAAGGCTCAACTATTTGAAAAACTGGCATTTATATATCAACATAGGCAGATATTTAGTTAATTTATCTTTTTAATATTAATTTCAACCTTTGGCTGCAGTGAAGCTATGTATTGATCTATAATTTTAAATATTTTTTAAAGAAGACAAGATCTAATAATTGTTGAGCAATTTTATGAAATAAATAAATTTAAATTGAATTTGAAATTTGCAGTTACAGAATAACAAAATACAACAGAATTATTTTTAGTGGCTAGTCATCCTTAAAACTTTTATAATTAAAATGGAATATACTGAAATGTTATGTTATGATTATAGGATTAGTTAGGATAAATATACTCACTTATAATAAAATTATATACACGAAATTATTAAGCGAAAATAAAATAAATTTGATATAATATATCAATGCAAGGTAGGATGAGGGTTAATAGCTACTAACAACATTATAAACTAGTGCAACAGTTGACTTTTGAGGTTAAAACACAGCGGGACTTGCACATTCAATAAATGTAACTAAACAAAACTCAAAATCTTCTGCCAATTAACAACAAACACCAACTATACATAATACGTTACCTGAAAGATTCATGCTTCAAGTTATTCTTGAAACCAATAAAATGTATTATATGAAAGTAATATAGTTATAGTAACTAAAGCCGGCTTCTATTTATCTGGTATGTTTAACAGGTTTGCTAAAAATGATCTTCGGACTATCAAAAACTTAATAATATAGTTAGAATTCACTACAATGTTAGCTGATTAACTAACTACTGTGTTAAAATACAATTGACGGGGAATAACCACTTAATATTATAACGTAAGTACCTACTTATGTACACAAGTGATATATATCACAATATTAAAACTAGTCTTGTGCGATTATGAGTAGAAATATACTAATGAAAAAAATCGATTATGAAGATGTCTATAGATATCTCGATTATGACATAGCAGTAATTGCTAATGTAGTTAGTATTAGCGAATAAGTCGACGTAAAGCGAGGCAGGTCTACTTGCGTGAATTAGGTTGCGTCTGCAGGTGTCCTAGGCGATTGTAGTCGCTTACCATCAGATGTCTAGTCTGATAGTTTGTCCTCTATCTCATAATAAAAAACCTTCCCACTTCAAAAACAATATCAATATCACGCAAAACATTTATATAAATTAGGTCATTAAGTAATATTTAAGATAACGTCTATCGATTTTAATAATAAATTAGATACTTATCTCATAATCGATTATCGGTAGTATTAGTAGTAAGGAGTTCGATTATAACAGTCAATCAATCGCCCACCACTTAAAACAACAGAATACGATACGGATGTCCTGACTAAAAATTTGGTATAGACAACTTTATTCAAATATCAAACTGGATTCGATCGATATTTATCATATTACGCTAGGTATAAATATTAGGTATAATTATTACTATTCGATAGCTTTGCACCCACGGAGTAATATTTTTTTTTTTCTTTTTCATGGCTTACTATATCCACTAATAAATTAAAGATAAGGAATTGTATATACTTAAATTGTTAAAGACTCCTGGAATGTTATAAAAGAGGCTATATATATATATAAGGATTATTGAAAGATAAAAGTACAGGAATAGATGAAGGAAGTGAAACATTATACAAGGGTGGGATGCAGCAAATTTATTAACTAGTAAATCGTAGTGCTTATATACTCATAGAATTAGTAGTACGCTTGTGTGATCTTGTGGCAGAAGCTGTAGGTTTATTGGGGCAATTTAAAAACCAACATTAATTCTATGTTTACACGAGTTTCACTTAGCATCCGTTCCCCCATAAATCTATCTGGTCTATTTTAGCTTTTTACTAAGCGAAGCTGAAGCGGTATGCTAAATCCAATTCCGACAAACTATACCTTACTAATATTGTACATGTGAAAGTAAGTCTTTTGTTTATTTTTGTTACATTTTTACTACTAAACGAATAATCAGGATTGATGAAATATATACATATACATTACCATGGGCCTAGAAAAGGACATAGGGGATCTTTTATACTAAAATCAGTACTGTTTTCATTGATAAATAATATTACTTAAAAGCGAACTAAAAATCAAAAATATCTATTAAGTAAATGCTTTCAAGATAAAAATCCCTCGGAGAAGCTAGAACCATGACAACAGGAGTTATTTCTAGTTTTGAATAAGACCGTAATAATTTTGATGCACGTTGGAATTAGATAGAAGACCTTGCAGGGTTGATGCGTTTTCAAACTTAGATCTCGAAAATTGAAAGGCTTTCATAGAAAATTACGAGGGGCAGAATGCTCAATTATGAAAAACGTTATAAGAGATCATAATGTCACAATGTCCTCTAGGAACACGTTAAACAAGAGTTTTCCACAAATCTTTTCAAGCTGCAATTTTGACCTAGTCAGCTCGTCTGGATGCGAGCGGAGCTTTTCAGTAATTCGAAGAATTAAGGTTCTGCTGAGATCTAATATCGGGGAAGATCTCAAGCACGAGTAGTGCTTAAGAATCCCTCAAGCAATTGCCTGTGCTTCATTTAGAAAATAAGCATGTTAACAAAGTCGTTACGCCGGAATGATTTTAAAAGTTTATGCCGAAATGAAAAGTAAATTAAAATTATTGTTGTGGCGACTTCCACATACAGAAATTTTAAGTCTATCTAGTGAAGACAAAGCGAACTACGTAGCAATGACAATGATGACGTAGTACGATCCTGAATCACGAAAATAAAGTTCTCGCAGCGATAAGTGTATATATACGACTCCCCAACATTAACCGCTGGGCTCCAGACGATACAACACTTATCCGGAGGCGACTCAAACGCCCCGCTCGGGAGCTCATATCAGTTCCTTCGAGTGGGGCATTGGCTTCGCCATCGGATGCAGATAGCCAACCACCGACCTCTCGCAGGCGGCTCACTGGACCACTCTTCAGAGGAGCGATCGGCGAGTAAAGTTCGAGGCCGGTGAGCTAACTCCAATGACCGGCTCACAGTGGTGAGCTGCGAGGAAAACCACTATAAGGAGCCCAGTGCTTCAAATAGTCAGTGCTTCAGATAGGAACCGCTGGGCCACGGTCCGCCAGTCATGATCACCTAGCCTGGTTGGAGGATCCTCCCTTTGTGTTGGAGGGACATATCACTCGTTCCTCTACAGTGTAATTAGTTAATAAACGATTGATAAACGTGATTAGGTAGTTAAACTTTTTTTAATGTGACAGTTTGTAGCTCTAATACTACATGACAACTTATCCCAAGACCCAGATTCAAAAACATTCTAATAAAAATACATGTTCTCTCATAGGTAGATACTAAAAAAGTAAATTTATACACAATACCAAGTAGATTTACCAAGTTACTTTAAAACCATGAACTTTTATAGGAGTTATATAAGTTTTTCTTTAATGTAAGTAAAATGTATTTTCTTTTTTTTTTACAAAATTGATATTGTATCTTCGGAGTTAAGTAAGCTATATACTAAAAAATTACGATCAAATTACTATGAGCTCAAAACGTCAATTCAAATGACGACCTATAAACGAAGCCACTGTTAACTATGAATTTGTAAATGAATAAGAACTTTAGTGCAACAAGTTAAAATCTATGGGCATAGTGTCTTCGATTGTACAGTCAACGTCAAATAGTTCGTGACACACAAAGTGTCCAAAAAGATTGCAATACGACCTTATTCCAATTGTAACAAAGACGTGCTGCGAACTATTGGCCACTTTGGGTGACACGAACCATTTGACGTTGACTTATGAGTTATGATACTAATCCCACATACTCACTGACCGTACATTGAATGTTGACTCTCCTTCATCGCATCGGCCGTTCTTTATCAGGGGCCAGGCTCACCAATAATCTAAAAATAATCCTAGATACGCCATAGGGTCGTGACGGACGCCCAGGGCAGAAAGTTAACCTTTCCTCAACAATATCCCTCAATTATAGGGAAGTGTATCGTACAGTTTGAAGTTTAGAATTGAAAGGAATTGGTCAGACCATCACATTGGGGTAACTATCGGCCCTTTGCCGTTTCTTTCGTAACTATAAAATGAATGATAGTTTCTACTGTACTCACTCTGACCAAATTACTTTCTTTTGTCCTATTCAATGGAAAAAAATAAGGTCCACATGAGCTGCGTAGCCTTCTTGCATGCTTTTAGGCTTCCACTCCAAAGCACGTGAATACATTTCTCATGTGCTCGTTTCATCTACTACTATTCCTTTTCCTTCAAAAGTCCTGAATAGCTTCCACTTGTTCCAATTGCAGAATATTATTTCAAATTCTCTAGTCGAAAGTAGTAGTTCAGTTCAGTCCGCTGTTGAAGATATTTTCCAATTTATCACTTAGCCTCTAGGGAATGCAGGACAAATTATTAATTATAATAAATCAATTGAATGAATTAATTACATACATACGTAATTATATTGAAATATAAATTTAGGGATTAAGCATTAGGTAGACAGCAATGAACGATTCATTGCATATATAAAATCGTAAATGGTCAAGAGTAAACTATCCTCGTGTAAGTCTTCTTCTTTCTTTCGTTGTGACAACTGAGCCCACATAAGTTAGCTAACACAGCTAATACTGCCATCGTCGAGTAAGTATTTTGATGATACACTTAAATATATACATCTAAAATTTCGTCGTAGGAGACGGTAACGACCACAGTAAAGCAGTACTGATATTTTTTTAAAACATTAAACCTTCATATCAGAAGCCACAAATATATAGACAATGCATTATATAAAGTATTCTAAAGTTTAATATTATTATCATTAATAAATTTGCTACACTTCCCTATAATACATCACATAGCTTTAGGGAAAAGTGAGTTAAGACAGAACAAAAATTGATAGGTATTTAAGGTTAGGGATAGATATTTAAATTGTATACAGAGATATTGATTTTTAATTATTTTGGCAGGCAAAGAAAATATGATCTAGTTAATCCTCTTCAATTCCGCATTCACAAATAGAGCTATCACGGACGTTAACTGTGTGGATAAACACCGAAGTGCAACATTGACCTAATTTCAAGTGTTACAACACAGATACCGCTCTTTTGGAAGCATTTTTTTTTAAAAGCCATGGCTTTGAGGGAAAATCAGGTTAAACCGCAGCATAGAAATATCCTTTCCGTTTTGAACTATGCTCCCGTTCCTAATTCCAGTAACTGAATAATTTTTGTTTTGCGCTGTTAGAGAGATCGTTTCCTTGAATAAAATAATGTTACCTGTCTACATAATTGCAGGTGGCATATTTAGCAAGAGCATCAGCCCACTCATTGCCAATTATGCCGGAATATTTAAGACCCTTTTCGTACATCGGAATAAGGCAGTTCGAATATCAATAATAACTTGCTGCACTTTTTACTTTTTTAATTGATTTTGATTTATGGCCGTGATGCTACTAAGAGAGTCAGAAAATATAATCGAATGCCTTATGTTGTGGGAGTCAAATGTTCTATTAATGTTTTAAACATGCGGGGAGGTCAGCGGTATATATGTTATATAGGATAGGGTTGAGGACCAAATGAAACTAAAAAAAAACGAAACGAAACATGAAACTAAGGTAAAGTCCTACACTTTTGCAACAAAATCATTTATTCACCAGAATAAATGATGTTGCTGCAAAAGTTCCTACCCTAGGAAGTAGAATAGGGGAGAATGGAGCTCTGGAATTAACAAACAAGGCAGAGCCACCATAACCATCACCTGGCTTGAAATTGTTTTTAGGAGAGCCGTGTTTTAGCAACACAACCGACTACTGGTCTTAAATTATTTAAAATGTAAATAAGTTGAATTTCAGGGGTGGAACGTCATAAATAAAATTTAAAATTGTATTTAGTTGAGTGGCAACGTTCTTCGGTATTGGTTGAGAAGGGTTAATTAAAACTGAGGTAAACAGTGTGGTAACTAAAGTGATGATATTTTGGGGGTTGTTTGAAGAGTTAAAAGTGGAAGTCATGACTGGGATTACTTGGGTAGGCACACCCATTTTGTGAGGGACTAAACAAATAATATTAAATGAGGACCTGATGGCTTTTTTTTGTTTTTTTTTTATACTATAGGGGGACAGACAAACAGACGGGTCACCTGATGGTAAGTGACACCGCCGTCCATGGACACTTGCAACTTAAGAGTCGCAAGTGCGCTGCCCGCCTTTGAGGGTGATGAGGGATGGGGGATGAAGGGAGAGGAGAGAAGAGAGGAGGGATGAGGAGATGGAAAAAAGGAGAAATGAGATGAGGGGAGAGAAAAGGAGGGAGGTGGAATTGGGCCTCCGGAAACCTCTCTCAATTCGGGGAAATGCAACGCAAGCCTTACTTCACAACCGGTTTTCTGTGAGGCCGTGGTATCGCACCGGTCGAGCCGGCCCATTCGTGCCTAAGCATGGCTCTACCACTGAAAAACTGGCACTTTTAATCGTAACTTTTTGGAAGAGGAACACGAGGTTTAGGAGAATAAAATACAGTTTTTGAACCTGATTTTTTATTCTGGGGTGAAGTAAACAATAGGAAGATATATATTTAACTTAGTTGCATCGGAGTAAGACTGAGTAGCAACTGGTGGGAAATTATAGCTAGCTTCAGCGTAAGAAATAGCTTAATGAGCCATTACGGCTTTAATACCTTTTTGGCGTCCAAGCTCTGGACAGGAAGAGTCATTAGCAAAATTATGTCCTGAACATAAAATACAACAACCTTGTTCTTTTGCAACTTGACAACCATCCCCACGGTGGTTATGAACGCAACGGTAGCAGCGTGGTTTGGATCTACACTTTAAATTTGTATGGCCAAATCTGCAACAGTGGATGGTTGGGTACATATAATTTTCTACGGGAAGGCTGAAAAACAACAATACACAAGTCTGTCTCCTAAATGTCAGCATAACAGTTTTTTATATGGGCCCGCATCCTGTTGGAATTGACATATTTTCGATTATGTCCTCTTCTGACCATTCTACTGGCATGTTTTTTTTTTTTATAAAACCATAATGAATCCACTCTGCCTGACGGAAAGCACCAAGTGGTCTAAGACAGTTGGTCACCATCCTCATTCCGTGCAAAACCGATGCGGGTAATATTATACTGAGGAGTTTATGCCGAATATCCGTGATTAGAAACAATCAGGTTCAGTCTATTATGTCTACTATTGTTAATCTATTAGCATCCTAATATGACTTAAAAGTAACTGATACACGATTATGGCATAGACGTTTAATACCATCTATTATTATTTTTTACGTTATTGCGCGTTAGGAATGAATGAAATTTTACGGGATGCAGTGTGGTATCCACTCTCTTATCGGTTTGGGTTCCAGAAACCAATATTACAGTAGGGGAAATTCTCTCTCATTGTATTTTTCAGCCGTTTTTGTCAAACCGTCCATCTGACAATTGTTAAGATTTTTTGGTAGTGATGGAGAGCATTGAAACAATTAACGGGAGTAGACGGACGGTTAAGAGGATATGGAGTTTTTACCATTGTTACTCACTGTTTTTAACTATTTATATAAAAGGGATGCACTTACCAGAAACTATGAATATATACAATATATACTATACCATATAATATATAGGATCAGGATCAATAAATTATTAAACCCTGAAATTATTTTACACAAAAATATTATGTGCTAGCTGTCACCCAGCTTACGTCTCCCCCTCGTGCTAGTCGCGTTTTTCGTTTTTTTAATCGTAACTGCCATATTCCGGAAACTCTACTCCCTTTCACTCATTGGTTCCCTCTTACTTTCTCGCGATCGTTCATAAACAAGCTTCTTTTTACACACATCGCTCGATCAGAAACATTCACATCCCACAAATATTATCAATTTTAATTATAAATAGTGATACTTACTGATAGGGAGACCTCGACATAACGCTTCAAACGAGGACACTACTCGGTGTACCGGAACATACGACACCTCTAATCTAATCTGTATATCTGACTTTTAAGATAAGTAACTTTAATTAACATTAAAAAAAAACTCAAGCTAGTTGTTTCGAGTACCGATATATATAACGGCCTCACAGGAAACCGGTTGTCAAACAATGCTCGACTTGTATTTCACTGAATAAATAAGGATACCAGAAGCCAAACCACTCCTCCCTTCCATCACCCCCAAAGGCGGCAGACAGACTTACCATCAGGTTGACCTATCTGCTCGTTTGCCCACTTGTCAATCAATCAATTTGCTTACTCCTCCGTCATCTGGCTGGGGAATATGTAGCAATTTTAGATTTTTACTTGAAAGTGCATACACTATTAAAAACAAAATAATGTTATCAATTTTTTTAATACCTACGTACGTAATATAATCTCTGAGAAATATTTTTATAGTGAGGCTAACGATGCCCGCTGCTGGGACGTCCCATTTACAACCCACCCTCTCCAGGCTTGCGTTTATGAACATTTGGTCAAAAATGGGTTTAAACAATGATATTTAACAAAAAATAGGTTGCTTTCATGCTGAACGGCGCGACGTCCGGTTTTTGTTATTTATAAGTGTATAAAAATTTAAAATATTAAATTGAGAATGCGGAATGCATGCTATAGAAAGAGATAGCTATCTTCTGTTAGTTGCACTTGACGAATATAGTAGGTAAATTTAGTTAAAATTGGTACAGATATGACAGAATAGCCCAATCTGTGCGTTTGATAATAGCTTCTGATTGGACGGTACTTAATGAGTTTTCCGTAAAAAATATGTGGTAAAAACAAAAAAACGAAGAAAATTACTATCCATTTGTATGATTCTCATAAAGACAGTAGGTATTTATTATAAATACAACAAATACGCAGATAAAGTTTAAACACGAGGTGAGTCAAAATGTTCTTAGAAGCGCGTATATAAATAAAAAAAATTGTGGTAGTTTGATTCAGTATTAGTAGTTAGTTAAATCTTATAGAACCTGAATGAATTTAGGGCTATTGCTTATACTTCCCGATTCATCTGTATAATAGTCCGGGAGGTAGCGTTGCAAATACAAAAGCCGGCTGATATTAACAGCGACAGTCTATCTAATATGACTAATAAGTGAACCGACCGTCAGCTGCTAAAGTGGATGCGGGTGTGGGAGCTGCGAGGTAAAAAAAAAAGTAATAGTGAGCTGAAACTTTTTCCATAAATAGTATTACGCCGGATGAAATTTAACTACGTGATTCTTCAACTAATTAAGAGTACGAAAACAGCAATCAGCTGCTTGTATAGTGGTGGAAAGACCTTCAGCTGACCCAGTGAAAATTTAAATTATTGGAGCATTGCTAGTATGCTGTTTCCTTTTAAACACATATTTCGAGATAGATTCTGGCCTTGTTCGAACCCATAACACAACCTTCGAGGTAGACTAGCTTTTTCAAGACTTGAGGGCAAAATCTGGTAAAAAAAAAATAGACAATTAAAAAAATGGAAAAATAATGAATTGATTTTTTTTAATACAAGTAGTACAATAAAATAGTAAAAATCAAAATTAATTTCAATACAGCAAAATGTGGGCGTTAATTCCTCTGCCTACCCCTTTGGGGTACAGGCGATAGTATACGTATATATGTATAAATTTTGAGTAGTGATGTTACGCCAGACAGCCAACCACCGACCTCTCGCAGGCGGCTCGCTGGACCCCTCTTCGGAGGAGCGATCGACGAGCAAACCTCGAGGCCGGTGAACTAACCCCAATAACCGGCTCACAGTGGTGAGCTGCGAGGAAAACCACTATAAGGAGCCCAGAGCTTCAAATAGTCTCCCCACCCCCCTCAACAGGGGTAAGATGATACCACTGACTGATGTTACGCGGCAGTTCGTGTTGAGCTCGGATGAGAAGCGGTTGCTGCATAATAGTAATATGAACATTTATAAAATAAAAAAACGCGGATGCTATATACCTATTGTGCCTTCGATAATCTTTATTTAATCTATGACGCATACAAGGCGCCCATTATTAGACCTTGTCGCAATCATATTCTATCCTTTTTTGCCGCGTCTTTCGTAACATGGGATTTCATTTAATAATTTCGGCAAATGGGCAACAAAACCATGACAAAATACAAATATTACGCGGTATACAACTCCTTCATTCTTACCTTTACATTGGAACCATAGTTTTTACACCTTTACACACAACACTTTACATTTTGGTAATGTTAATAGGTACTCCATTGAGACGCTTAATCGTATTGATTCGCTAGCTTCTATTGACCGACTAAATCAAATCACGACAATTGTCTACTACATATCTACCTTTTTTGGTATATCATCGAGATAAAAATATTGATCCCTGAACTAGAAACTGTATTGTGATTAAGCATAGGAATTACTCGTTAGCAATGAAGGAGTGAAACATTCAGTGAGAGGGGCGAGTATTGTAGTGATGTTACAAGAGCATTTAAAAAAATTAAAAATAATTTATCATATTCGAACTAGGTAAAATAAACAAATATTTCTAGGCAAAACCGCTACATGGTTAACTAGTTTCAATAGATTAAATGAACATGTTCATATTCATCACTGGCATATATGTCTATATATGTTGTGATAATGGGGCTCCTAGAGGAAAATAAGTGACAAGTATGACTAACAGCAACACAAAGTATGCTTCAAACTTATCACCACATTATTGTGAGCAAGATTTTCTGTGGGGAAATAAATAAGCCTAAATGAACAGTTTATCAGTACCAAATTCGTAGTTTATTTATCATTTAACATGCATCAAAACCACAATAATTATGCAAACTTGTTACAATGGTTATCAGTATTAAACATAAGTTTATGTCAATTATGAAGTGTCTTTTTATTTAAATTCTACACTTAAAGTAGTGTCTATTGCACTTAAAACATTTCCATGTTTCACTTTATTTCTTTCACATAGGCATCTAGTTCAGCGTCTAGTTGTTCAGCAGTGGGTACAGGGCGTTTGCCTCGGCCTGCACCTCTCCCTGCACCACGTCGAGGATTATCGCGTCCACGGGATCCTACTTGATTCCTTCCTCCTCCTGTTTGATAACACAGTTAGTTAATACTAGTAAAACAACAATCTTAAGAAATATACTTAAGTGACAGAATGACCTCTGTTCATATTTCTCCTAGTAGGACCACTGCCACCACCCCCAACACTGGCTCCACCACCAAGACGTCCTCCTCTGTCTTCATTTCTAAATGTATTAATTTCAGATGTAGCCAATTGTATGTTCATTGCTCTCCCATCAAGAGGCACACCATTATATTGTTTCATAGCTTTTAATGCATCAGCTCTCCTTTCAAAAACAACATCAGCAGTACCTACAATAAAAGAAAAATAGATATTCACACATCAATTTAAAAAATATTTAACAATATTTGACTAATCCTTACACAAATTCACTCATTTCACTTCACTTCATTCATTCAACAAAAAGAATGTTGAAATTTCTTGATTTTTCAAATTTATTCAATTTAAAACTACATTTCAGATAAAATCAGAAAACCAGACCAAAGAAAATTAATCAATCAAAAAATTGAGGTATTTAGTGTAGCTCCACATCTTGTTTCTATTTTTTCTACAAAATATGAGACAGCATGTTTGAGTTAACATAGCTTATTTATTTAAAAAAGAAGCTTACCCAAAGATCTTCCTGATCGATCATAATGAACAGCTGCACTTTTCAGAACACCAAATTCTGAAAAAAGCTCCTGTATATCGGAGTCTGAAACTCCAAAGTCCAGATTGGACACTAAAAGTTTGGTAGGCCCAGTGGATAGAGCACCACCACTTCTTTGAATCTTCCTTTCAGCAAAATCATTGAACATGTCATGTTTCCAAGTGCTGTTAACATCACCCTGAAATAGTTGGTTCTTCAAGGAGCTTGCTTATAGGCTGCTCCATGCCTTTTTGAACATTATTACACCACAGTGTAATGGTGCAGCAATCAAGTTATTATTACAGACTGCTACACTAATAGCAACTAACAACATAGTATTACAATAAACGTGAAATAGTATTAAAACAAAAATAACAATATGATTTAAACTTCACAGTAGAAATACTGATTGATTAGTCTCCAAATACTATTTAATTGTTCATAATTTTCACTGACACACACACTCGCTACTTTTAAAGACTGGTATCTTGGATTTAGGTAAAGTAGCGGTAGAAACACCCCATGCAGAAAATTTCTTTCTCCGCTGCCTGCAGCTAAAGAGCGCAATGCTCCTATGCGAAGAAAACGCCGACTTTCCCCATTGAGCCGTCCGTATTTCCATAAGAATCAGCAAATAGTCTGGTCCTCGTATTGGGTGGCCGCATATAAAATTATCTCCGAGGCGTAGTGTTTCACCATAGTTACAAATAACACCAAAACAGCCGGGACTTTTATCAGATATAATATATTCAAGACTAGGTGTCATAATACTGTCTCAAGAATCAATTAAATGCATACAATATTGTAATTCTTGCGGCTAAAGCCAAATATAGGTGACAATGAATGCAAAAATACAATGAAAGAGTAAAGGGCTGCCGCGTTAACTATGGTCAAAGAGGTAACTACATTATGTGGCAACAGCGTAAATTAGTCCCCATCAATAAGATCAATAGATCGTCAGCAACGTCGAACATACTAATTTATCTGATGCGTCATTTCACCACGTTTGACCGCCATTTGCAATTTTTATAATCATCGAAGTAATTATTTACCCTTGTGTAATTTGTTGACTTAGTTATACCGCCACGATTTCTTCCACGTAATACGCCTCCTGTACGACCATTTCTAAATCCACCTCCACCACGGGATGCTCCTGGTCTTCTACTCGTATTAAATTTTCGCCCAGCACCGCCTCCTCTTGGAGTTTTCTTGTTTGCTTTTATAATATCATCCAGAGCCATTTCAATTTGATCAACCATCTTGTAAATTACTTGATTCCCAGACGTAAAATATTATTTCAAAAAAATAGACAGCAGTCCTATCCACTTAAGTCTGCAATTGTGATGCGCTACGTTAACAATCTCTTGATAGGAAAGAAAGGAAAGGAATAAATGATAAGTCAGTGTTGCCACTTGTAGTCGCTGAAATGTACTAACAAAATGAGTATTTTTAGCTAAGAAAATGTTTTTATATTATTATCGGTTCATATTGTCATTTCTTTTGAGATAGGTAGATAAAAGATATAAGAAATGGAACAGCTTGATGCGTTCAGGCAAGTCGAATAGATTTATTATTTTATTATTATTTAAACGTGCTGACAAGGCTCGTGTAGAAAATTAAATTTTGTGCTTTAAACATATTGTGTTAAGGTAGATGATAGAAGTAATTTGTATTCGTTGGTATATCACGAATTGTTAAAACCAAATTTTACAGATGCAGTACAAGATTCTACCTAAATTTCATAAACAAAATTATATCAAAACTTAAAATTTATAATGGTATAATAATAAAAAAATAACAGTAACGGTCATTACCTAACATAGGGAGTACGGTGTCATTTATAGAAATATCTAATCTTTTCTATGATATGATTTGTCTATTTTGTGGAAAGTTGATAATATAAAATAGAAGAAGTGGGAAGAAGTTTTAGGGTTCAGTAGTCCTAACAAATGACACTATAATAATTAGTATTTAAATAATGTACTCTGTAGTTTCACCAAGTCCGTCCATCCGTGGTTTAGTTTAGCTCCATGCTTTAGAGGTTCTCTCTCTCTCTCCCTCTCTCAACTAGTCGCAAGGTGTTACCTAATACTAGAACGATGTATTTTTGCAACAATCTGAATCGCGCTATTAAAATAAATAGCGCGATTGTCTCTCTAATCTGAACATGGTGCTTTATTTCGAGATATTTTAAGGGCCTGTACATTGGTTCTTCTTGAGCCGATAAAGGACTGGAATACATTGCCCCTGTGGAGCTAGTTTGTAAGCATAGCACAAATGGAGTAGCGGACGCATCAGCGCGAGCAGGTAAAATATTTTTTATTGTTTATAACAGTGGAAATATTTTTTTTTATAAAGATAGGACATTAATTTAAAAAGGTAGTTAGTTTGTCATAAAAAATAAAAAATAAAGTTAGGTGCATGGACTTCAAATATTTTCTTAAAAAGTGATGTGACGAGGAAGCTATGATCGATTTTGGTTCGATTCACATAAAAAGATTTGTAAATTTTCCAAAGAATTTATATCTACAGTGACTTGGTGCGATAAAACTTACTGATTTGAAGTTAAGACATTAGTTTTGTACAACATGGCAGCATTACATAAAATTCAATTCAACACAAATGCGACTATTACCCAATCTCGTTCTAACTTTAACAAATATCAAAAGATGACAATTAGATAAAGTCACAAGTGCGTTGCCGGCCTTTTAGGTCGGAGTATGCTCTTTTCTTGAAGGTTTGAAAGTCGTATCGGTCCGGAAATACGGCAGGCGACTATTTGTTCCACAGGCTGGTTGTGCGAGGCAAAAAGCTTCTGGATAAGCGCACAGTGGTGGAGTGCCAATCGTCCAGGTGATGGGGATGGATATTTTGTCGCGTAGGACGATGGCGGCAACCTGCAGCTGTTATAAGTCCGAACAATTCCTCTGAACACTCCCCATGATACAAGCGACAGAGGATGCAGAGTGAAGCTACATCTCTACGCAACTCCAAAGTGTTGAGCCTATCAGAAATATCTTGGCAGTCGATGATGCGAGTCGCTCTCCGTTGAATGCGGTCAAGAGTCTTCTCCCTCTTGACGCTGAAGCTGGTACTGGGGTGCACCTGCATAGAGATGAGAACAGTGTTCCATGTGCGGCCAAACCTGCGCCTTATAAAGTTGCAGGCGGTGGGCCGGAGTAAAATACTGTCTCGATATGTTTAGCACACCAAGCTTCTTCGAGGCTAATATGGCCTTACTCTCTAAGTGACCGCGAAACTGGACTTCGCTTGATATATCGACGCCAAGGATTCCGATACTGGCTGATGCAGTTAGGGAAGTGCTCTCTAATTGAGGTGATATGACCAATGGCATCTTTTTAGCAGTGAAAGCGCAAACCTGTGTCTTCGTGGGGTTAAACTGGACTAAGTTAAGTCGACCCCAATCTGAAACTTTTGATAAAGAAGTTTCAATTTCAGACACAAGTTTGGATCGGCTTTCAATGACGTTTACCCGAGAAATGTTAACGCGGCCGGCGTAAAGGGCATCACACAGGGCAATGGATGCTGCTAATCTGCAGCATGTCATTGATATGCAAAAGAAACAGCGTGGGTGATAGCACACAGCCTTGTGGGATACCAGAATTAACATACTTGGCGTCGGAGCATGCACCGTCAACAACGACCTTGATGCTTCTGTCTGTAAGAAAACTGGTGAGCCAATTGCACAGTTTCTCGGGAAGCCCATAGGAAGGAAGCTTCGCAAGGAGCGCTTTGTGGCAGACCCGATCGAAGGGCTTCGCCACGTCCAAACTAACGGCCACCGCTTCCCCCTTGGTCTCGATCGCCTGTGCCCATCAGTGAGTCAAGTAAACGAGAAGATCACCAGCTGAACGACCCCGACGGAAGCCTTATTGTCGATCATTGAGGAGCTGGTGGTCTTCTAAGTACCGGAGGAGCTAGCAGTTAACAATGGATTCCATTATCTTGGAGAACAAGAAGGGGATGGCTATGGGTCACACGATCAGCACGATAGGAGAGATTCTATCGGGCCCAGTAGACTTAAGAACGTTGAGGGAAAGGAGCGCTTTACGCATTGTCCTTTGTGTAAACCGGACTTCCGGCATGCGGCTCTCGCACTGCTGCATGGTCGGCGGTGCGTTTCCCCCGTCGTCCAGGGTCGAGGTCGACGCAAAGAGTATGCCCAAAAGATCGGCTTTTTCTTTAGCGGCGTGGGCCAACGAATTATCTCCTATGTGCAGAGGTGGAAGGGATGGCTTACAAAAGTTGCCCTGGACAGCTTTGGTAAGAGACCAGAATGCACGAGTTCCGGAAGGGAGACTCACTAGTCTCTCGCCAATTCTGCCGATGTGAGTCGACTTCGCCCCAGCAATTACTCTTTTTAGGGACCTAGAGGCAAAGTTAAATTGTTTCTTTAATGTGCTGGTCTTTACATCCCGTGCTGTCGCTGCATTAGCCCATGTTTAGTAACATTCCTGCTTTCGGCGGGACGCCGCTTTGCAGGTTCGTCAAACCAGGGCTGGGAATTGCCACCTATGGGAATCAGGGAGAATGGAATGAAAAGTTCCATACCCTGAAGCACAACATCCGCGACAGAGTCGGCAACGACATTGGGATCATCCGGCGAGAAGCAAACCTGCCCCCATGGGTAGGATGCAAAGAATGTTCGCATTCCATCCCAGTCTGCTGACCTATAGTGTCATACGCGGCGACTGCCTGTAACTCGCGGCCGCAGCGAGTGAACGAGTGGTACCATACTCCTAATCAGGCAATGGTCCGAAGAGCCAAGAGGGGCTCAACGGATACTTTGTGGCCGTCAGGATGTGAGGTCAGCAGAAGATCCAACAGTGAAGGCACGTGGCTTTCTGCATCTGGGATTCGCGTAGGCGTTGCTACCAGCTGCGTTTAGCCATATGCCAAGGCGAAATCGTGAACAGATCTTCCCGCATGATCGGTTTTGCGCGAACCAAGCCATTCGGCGTGATAGGCGTTAAAGTCACCAAGAATCACGATCTCTGCGGATGGGACCTGCTGTAGCACTGAGTCTGTAGCCATTTGGACGTGGTCGATGAGTCGGTCCGTTTCGGCATCACCGCTATGGGACCTGTAGAGGCAAACGTAGATGCGGGGATGGTCGTCGCAGTCTGCACGTAGCCATAAGATGGAGAGGTCCCTACCTTCAAGATTGCCAAGGCGGCGTGAAGTGATATCATCTCTAACGTACACGCATACACCAGCCTTAGGAACAAAGGAGTGTTCCAGTCCGTACACAGGGTAGCAGAGGTAGGATGTGTCCGCTGCAGGTGATATATGCATCTCGGTTAAAAAGAGAAAGGCCGGCTTTGCTGTCTCCAGGTCACAGTGTCGAGGTTAGAATGTAAGCCCCTGATGTTACAAAAAACCATGGTAAACGTGACAGGGGGTGCCATGGTATGCCTTCTCTTGCTCCGAGCAGATTTTGAGAGCGCAGTTGAGCCCTCCCCCAGAGTACGAGGGGCAGCCTGGGCGTCCACGCTCAGGTATATTCCATACTGAGGGTGGATCCCCCTGGGGTATCCTTTTTGTTAACATCGCTATCATTAGGGGCGGTGGGGGATTTTGGGCCTCCGGAGACCTCACTGATTTCGGGGAAATGCAACGCAAGTGTTACTTCACAACCGGTTTTCTGTGAGGCCGTGGTATCGCACCGGTCGAGCCGGCCCATTCGTGCCTAAGCATGGCTCTACCACGTAAATTATAAGTTATAATAATACAAACAGTTTGAAAAATTGTATATATATTGAAACGGTTTATGAGCCAAAGGAATATTGTAACTGCACCTGCTCATATGTTAAAAGAATTATTGGATATATCGAATGAATTTTTACATGCATTAACTAACTTAGGGATTAGTGTTGTTAATTGGGACATAATGATAATATATACATATATTGAGCTTAAAATTAAGCTCAATAAATCAATCACAAAATTAATAAAACAGTGGAAATTGAAAGTTAGTGATGCCTCCAATCAGTTACCTACATTTAAACGATATAAAAGATTTATGGAACAAAGATTTAGAGCTTTGCGATTCTCAGATTATAGTAATGTTTAACGTAATGTAACACTGCAAACAGAAAGGCGCACTAGGTGTCTACTATATTGTCTTGTTCTTATTGTCAAGAAAATTATAAATTAGAAAACTGTAAGAAGTTCTGTCAACAAGATGTTGACACATGACGTAATTTTCTCCAAACGAGCGGTCTGTGCTTTAATTGCTTAGCTGTGAATCACTCAGTATATTCATGTTGCTAGTTAGCTACAAGGTGTCATTTGTGTTAGCGAAAATATCATACTTTGCTAAGTTCTAAAAATATCTCGAAATCAGTTAATGAAGAGGATACGGTTGTACGAGCTAATGAGAAAGATGTTACTACAGCCCTGTCAACCGACCAATCTCAGAGAGAGTCCATCGATACTGTTAATTGTTTCTCAAATAGTCAAGGTCAAGTGCCGTTGGCCACTACTTTGGTAAAGGCACAGTTGAGATATGGCACCATTATTGTATTACGATTTTTGTTAGATCAGGGATCTCAGGGCGTCGTTCGTGACGGAGTACATGGTCCAGTTAGGTCTTACCAAAGGTAAAATTACAGGTATAGGTAGTCATCAATGTCAATCTCTAACTTCTAACTCAATGGTTGATATTCAGGTTCAATCACGAGTTGACCCCAGCTTTTTCGTTACAGTCAAGGCATATGTTTTGAAAAAGTGAACAACTCTTTTAAAAACAGGAGAAATTTAAGACTCAAGTGGTAATTACAATCTCGTCCATAGAGTTAGCTGATCTGTCATTTGCTACCCAGCATAGGCTAGATCTGGTTTTATGTGCGTAAGTTTATGGGCAAATAATGTTAGAAGGATAACTCTATGGGCCGCCAGGTTATCCAGTTGCGCAAAATACCTGTCTGGCCATTCTTCAAGCATAGGTTAAGAAATTGAACTCCAAAAAAAGTATTGGAATCAGAGCCTTTAGAAAACAAGATTATGAGTCCAGAGGAAACGCAATGTGAAACCCTTTTTTCAGCTACAACCAAACGAGATGACTCTGGCCGGAGTGTGGCGAAATTACCATTTAGGTATTCAGATCCTAGTGGTAAATATGGCATTTGAAGGGATACAGCTTTGAAAGATTTCTTTATGCGGGAAAGCGTTTGATGAAAAATCTCGATTTGAAGAAGCATTATATTATAAATTGTATGTATTGTATATAAAAATGTACCAGCAGGTAAAACCATCCGATGATGATATTGACTATCTTCGAATGCTGTGGCAAGAAAGTTCAGATTTGCCACTTCAACATCATCGGCATTTACGGGTTACATTTGGCACATCATCAAAGGTAGACTGGCAGAGAATGCCGGTGGCATTAAGTGCGCCGTTGTACAATATTGTAGTGCAAAAAGTTTTAAATAAATAAATAAAAAAAAAACTTAGGCACCTTATTTAGCAGTTCGAGCATACAGCAGTTAGCCTAATATCCAGGACGGAAGCCGGACTTAAAGGATTCAAGAGGTTGTTTAGGTTAAGCAAGCAAGTCGTTTTAATTTCCTTATAAGCCAGGTGTTCCATAACTTTCGACAGGAATCTTTGGCAAGGGAATAATTAGAGCATCTTTCCTTGTGGGCGGATAGGTACTACTGGTTAAGGAAAGTTGAAAATGTTAGTTAAAGTAGGAAGGACGGCGACTAAACTCTGCCCTACTCACACCTCTTCTCTCGTTCATTCTTCTTTTGCTGTCCAATCCATTTTATTTTGGAACGCGCTCCCTCCTGAGATTAGGATGATCACCAACCGCGATAGGTTTAAAGTTAAAGTCCGTGAATTCTATTTGAGACAGTTGACTGATATACCCCCACGACTAAAACTATAACTAAAGTTTTGGTACGGGAGCGAGCAACGTTTGAAAAGTAAGAATTTTAGGTCAGCTGATTTTGTGATATGTCGTCCTTCTTGCACTTTCGGTTAGAGTCTGGGCTATCTGGCTGGCGGTAGCGGTTGCGTTCATTAGTGCGCATCCTACCTGTCCAGGTAATAATCCTGAATTTTAAAAACATTTTAAAAGGCGTAATTTCTATTTTTTTGTTTTTAAATAAGTCTACCTGACATACTTTTTTTATTGCCAGACATTTTTGACTATGCTAACTATGTGCCAGACGCGATTTTATTTTATTTTTTATAAAAAATTCAAAGTATTTTCTAATGTCTGTAATTTTAATATTATATTATTTAAAGATAAGAAAAACTAAAAATAAATTTGACAGACATTAACTCGATTGTTAAGTCTTGAATTAAAATGAAAAAGTCATGAAAAGTATTGCAGTATAATGCTAGTAGTCCGAGAGAGACAGTTGCAAAATAAGTCGAGAATGATACAGAGAACCATTACAAAAGTAAATTACTTATCACTATACATATAATAAAAATAATAATTATAATAATATACGATTTATATACCAATTTAAACAAAAATCGTATATGCCTGGAGGGAATACAGGCTTACGATAATATAAAAATCTTAGATAAAAAGAATAATTAGATAAAATTTTCGTTGAGATAGACCGGATAGCCAATAAATAAATTCAGAATTAAAAATTAACCGTCTTCAAGAAATAATATTGAATAATAATAATAATAACAATCATTCTAGTCAGAGCAAGTTTAAAAAAAAAATTAAGCATGAAAAGGAATATAAAATTAGATTAAAATTGAAAAAAACAACACTTTTTATTTAAATTGTTCTGATTACTAAATGTAAATTATAAATAATAAATATTAAGTTTTTCAAGTTGTTTCAGCCTATAGTGACGTCACAAAAAAAGAGGCATCTTCATAATCATCATCATCATCGTCGCTGTCTTTGTCAGTGTCATTCATATCATCTTCTTGGGAACTTTCGTTATCTTCTAAAACTCTATCATCTGCAACAGAAAAAAAATAAACAGTGTAATTCTTCTTGTTCGTTATAAAACATTTTAGTTATTATTGATAAATATTCCATTTCACACTTACTTTGAACAATAATATCTGCAACTGAGGATGGTAATTGATCTCCCAAAAACCAGACAAAATCATATTTGTCACCGTTAATGGTCCAACCGAAAGCCATTGGAGATTAAGATGTTGGATGTTTTGAGTGAGCATTTCTCCAAATTCGTCACATAACGAACCCTCAATAAATGCTGTTGCAATTCCGCTTTACAGGGTGGCAAACTGGATGAGTAAAAGTTTCGAAATTTTTTGTCGAAGTTCTCATCTGATTTTTTAGACTTAAACGTACTTGAAAATAAATGAAATCGAACATCATTAACATTGGAACAATTTTTAACTCCATACATTTGACAAATAAATTTCTCCAGGGTTACAAACGTAGTTTCAAGTACTTCTTCGTCATCCGTAATTATATTATCAAAAGCTAACTGGTATTCTTTAGAATTTTCTAATATTTTAAAAGGCTTAACTTTGCCTTTTCTAAAAAAAGCTGGCGTGTAATCACATCCGGTTATTGCGTGGACGCATGGTAAAGCTTTGCATAAAGAGTCACCAAGAATCCGGTGTAATTCATTGATGTTTATGTAACGCTGATGATTTCCAACACCCATATTTATCCAAATTTTCAAAAATGCTTTCAGGTGATCCATATTTCCCAGAAGTATAATTAAAATATCAGAATCAGAACAGCGTATAACAACTTCTGCGTAAAAATCGATTTGGCAAATATGAAATATAATCCTAGAATCAGCTTCTTCGTGTTCTTCACACTTTTAATTACTTTGTTATTTATCACTACTAGCATTATACTGCAATACTTTTCATGACTTTTTCATTTTAATTCAAGACTTAACAATCGAATTAATGTCTGGCAAATTTATTTTAAGTTTTTCTTATCTTTAAATAACATAATATTAAAATTACAGACATTATAAAATACTTTGAAATTTTTATAAAAAAAAAATTAAAATCGCGTCTGGCTCATACTTAGCATTGTCAAAAATGTCTGGCAATAAAAAAAGTATGTCAGGTAGACTTATTTAAAAACAAAACATTAGAAATTACGCCTTTTAAAATGTTTTTAAAATCCAAGATTATTACCTGGACAGGTAGGATGCGCACTAATGAACGCAACCGCTACCGCCAGCCAGATAGCCCAGACTCTAACCGAAAGTGCAAGAAGGACGACATATTACAAAATCAGCTGACCTAACATTCTTTCTCAAAAACGTTGCTAGCTCCTATACTATTTGTATCTATGTATCGTATTTAAGCGTATGTATATACATATATGTATGTATATTGTATGTATGTAGTATATTTGTATATATTTATGCATTTGTATGTGAATATAATGTTTTCTTTTGTTTCTTAATATTTCATCTTTATACACCTGCCATGTCCCTCACTGAACCACCCAAAGGTTGACTGGTAGATAATGCCATGTGGCATTAAGTCCGCCTCGTGCATTGTATTATGCAGGAAGAGTTTTAAATAAATAAATAAATAAACTCTGAAATACTTAATATGCTCGAAGTCAATGGTAGTACGTCTCGTCCAATGTTAACCCAGATTGCGCTTCACGTGGAACTAAACCTTCAGTGTGATAGTTTGCAACTTTGGAAGAACGGTCCTGTGTGTCTACAAAAAGAAAATTAACTTATACAAGGGGAAAGTTAGAGGAGACTAGATTGGAAGACAGGAAAATAAAGATAAAATGTCATGCAAATGAAACCGAAAAAAATAGACGACACTATATTGACAAAATTTTCGAAATATAACAGATTAGTAATAGCATACTGTCAAAGATTCGTTAGGACAGGTAAATCAGTAAAGAAGGAACCTAATACTACCTGCTTACTACTAAGGAACTAAATGAATCTATACTTACCTGCGTGAAACTCTCCCACTATCAGTGCTTTAGTAAAGACATCAATTTATTAAAATGTAAAGGTAAGGTAAGTAAAGTAAGCAAACTTACCTCGCTGAATTCTTTTCTTGACAGAGCATTTTGAGAGTAGGTGGATCCTTACAGTAGGCTCTCATTAATGAATAGAAGCTCACGAGAGAGCCTTACACGGAGGGATTAGAGTCACAGCTGTGAGACCTTTCCAGAGTATTGGTGTAGACTCTGAAGTACAAGTCGTTAAGGACATGAATGCTCAAAGTTTTACAGACGCAGTAAAGTGCTCCATTTGTGGTCTGACATCGGTACAACTTTCGTCGGCAGTCCGAAGTCCGAAGCTTGTTTAATGCCGATAAATCGACAATTGATTCAGCGATAGCGGACTTTCTTAGCACCAATGGAACCAGTTGGAATTTCATAAACGTCGTTCCAAATTTTGTAGGGTTATGGGAAGCAGGTATTAAATCCACAAAACACCAATTAAAGAGAGTAATAGGCAACAGTACGCAAACATTTGAAGAATAGATAACATTGCTAAGCCAAATTGTGGCATACCTAACCTCCCGGCCCATATCAGAATTGCCTAATAATCTGAAGGAAGGGTGTGTACTGACACTAGGGCATTTTCATCCACTCGTGTAGATTCGATTAAATACAATAATAATGAAATTAAAAGAAGTGAGTGTGACGTCCACTATTGTCGCCGCTGGACAACTTACTCCTTGAGAAAGGTCGGGTCGAAATACACATGTGAGTAAAACCGTTTATTGAAATAAGAGATCTCTGTCGGAACTAATTATTTTACCTGTAATCACATAAGTATTAATGAAGTACTTTTCTATGCCAAATGTTAATGTGAGTGTATGGCTACACCTAAAGTGAAGGTGTTTTTTTTTCGGTTGTTTCATTTCTTATCTTTTTTTATTTACAGTATGTACTTTTATCATAGGCATGTCTAAACCTTGTTTAGATAATGCTGTAAAAATAGCCAATGTGAGGGGTATCGTTAGCTAAGTCTTTCAAAAATATTGAGAGGGTTTAAAGAAAGGAAGACTCGATGAAGGAAGGAGAATTCTAGTTGGACTTTAAATGACATCTTGTGAAGATCTGAACGTCGATGTTTTTTTTTGATCAAATTGGGGATTTTGGACGTAAGTAAACGTAAAGAATTCAAATGTTTATCCTATATAGCACACTGTTATAAAATTTGAAAAATTTCAAACTTACAAGTTGCTGCTTATGAAATTACCATATCTCTGAAGTTTCCATCACTTGTTTCCTTTGTGATATCACGAAAAATAAAATTCAATAGTTTTTCTTCAAGTTTATTTCCAATTATTTTTTATATACTGCAATATTTGATGTAAGCCTCCCTTTCCACCACTTCCATCAATATATTCTACCTCTAATAAAATGTCTTTATCTTTTCTCAACAATTTAAAAAATGCATGGACTAGTGGATTGTTATTAGCACAGTCCCTAGATTCTTCTTCTTCATTGTTATTTGTATGTGCACTTTTTTCTGCACTATCAATACAATTTCCTTCAACTTTTGATGTTATTGGTCCATCACATTTTGCTTGTGCTCCTGTATAGTCCAGTTTAGGTATCTTAGCTGTATGTTCTGATGTTTTCTGAAGCCTTCGTTTTCGTCGTTGATTGGACCAAGTATCTTTATTTGCTATGACTTCAATTACTACATTACTACCTCTTTTATCGAGTAGTGTATGTCTAATACTAAGGCCATTTAACATTTCTTTCATTTTATCTACAGCTGCTTTTATATCATAAGTGCAGTTTGGCAGCTCTGGTAGCAGGTACACTGTTGGTGTTTGCTTCTTCCTTGGTTGTTTTCTTGGAGGGACTACAACGAAAACACATAGATGATTAGACATATGTATTGTTTTTTTTTTTTTTTTGACTCATTGTGGTAGCGAAAGTTAATACCTAAATTGTATATATTGTAATCCTTATAGGTCCAGGCCAACCCCCATCTTGTAACACGTCCTTGACAGAACTCAGTGTGGGTATGCCTAATATTTTCTGACTTTAAATCTTGTACTAGTTCATTTAAGTTGCATTTATGGCCAACCATGGTTGTAAATATTCTGAAAACAAACTGAGCTTTAATAAAATAAAACAAAAATAATGCAGAATAAAAACCTAGCTACAATACAGACAACCACCATTTAAAAATCATGCAATAAATTAGGCTGCAATGAAAACTAAAATGAGGTCAGAGGGTTTCATAATGAGACACTAAAGGGATTTTCACTACTACCACCATTATCTGCTCATGGAAGCATTGATTCTTGCTGCAGAGCCAGCAGTAATAATCATAGTTCTTCAGCCTGAACATTTGGTGATGCATGAAACTTTTAATTGGTGGTGATTGTGTAAGTTCTGGCTTTGAGAAATGCTTGTTTTGAGTTGTAATGATTGTCATTCTGAGATTCAGACCCTGGCATATATTAGACTTCTTTCTTAGGTGGCATACTTACAGAATATTATCCTTATATTCTTTGCTTTCTCTTATAAGTTTTCTACAAAATTCTAATTCCCCTCCTTCAGTAATTAGTTCTTGGAGAGATCCAGTAAATCCATTCTTGGGTGGAAGTCTGAAAATTAAAATTATTCAGGTTTGTTACAAAAATATTATTTTTATTCAGTTAGAATTTAATTTATATAAAACATATAATAACACAGACCTAGCTGGGCTACGAGATTCACACAATTCCTGAACAGTACTATAAAATGGAGGGTTGCACATGCAAAAATCGAACACCGGTTTAACATCTGTGAAGACATGTGCAATAATTGATTTAGTGGTATTTTCTTTCACTGTAAGAAAAACACATACAGCTTAATTTTTATATTACCACAATATTTTAAATAACAATGAAAAAAATTGTCTAATGTCAAGAGTTAGAAACTATACTATTGCACATATTTAATTTAATGTGTCAATTGAAATTTTAGAAACAGCCAGCACTAAGATATTTTTTTGGTTAGCATCAGTGGAGATAACAAATTGTAACTTTTCTAATGTTACCAAGAAGTATAGTTAATAGTTTTAGGATTTCTTTATCCTTGGTCTAACATGACAAAAAAAAACTTCTTCCTTAAAATATTACTCACATTGTATTAGTTCCATTAATCCATTCTTTTGCACATTTTCTTTAGCCTTTAATAAACTTTCCGAGTCCATTTCTGTTCCTACCATGTTCCATTTGTTTTTAACAGCAGCAAGCAATGGATATATGGCACATGCTCCAGTACCTAAGTAGTTCAGACATTACACAACATTATTGTATTCACTAAATACTGTAATATCTATATAGTAATTTTAAAGAGTGGGCAGGAGTTTATCTACTCTCCTCTTATAAGGCTCAACCATTAACAAATGGTTGGTTATATTAATATTTTTAACATAAATTTCACATTTGAAAAAGCAACTTATAGTGGCAGTGGAACATTGGATATGTTGGTATTTATCTATAATTTAAAAGGGCATTTTAAAATAAATGTTTGGAAAAAATTGTGAAATACAGAAAATTAATTTGTTTTTACTACATGCAAAAAGACATTAAGGATAGTACCAACAAATCATAAGCAAATTTACACCCCCCTGAGATAATATATTAATTGAAATGAAGCATTCACACATTGCTTTGTCCAACCACATTTTAAGAGTGTAAAGTAATGTTATGTTTAATTTAGTAATAAATAGATAACCAAACTATTTGATTATAGCTTTGTAAAACAATTTACCTATATCTAGACCCTTTACATCACTGTTTCTTTTTATTGCTGCTAATAAATCTTCCAACCACAATATGTAATTAAGTCTCAAAGGAAGTGTAGGAACCAATCTATCCTCTGGAATCTCCACATTCAAATTGAAGTCAGTTTTCAATAAACACTTTGTCAATATTCTGAGTGAATTGGCATCTTTGAAATCAATGGTGGCCTTACCTGTAACATCCTAAAATAAAGGACAAATTAGTGCAATAACATTCAAAAGTAGACTAATTTGGGCAAATTATTTGAAGAATTACCTAATTAATTTGAATAAAATGATATACTCCATTCAGGTACCCATAGAAAGTACACAAATTAAAAGAACCATTAATATTTCAATAAATTATGGATAAAAATATGTACTGTTTTAACAATATTCACACAGTAGAACATTCAGGTAAATATTTACCTACCATTTTAGCAATAGCTGAAAATTCCGAATGTAATTTTGCTAACCTCCCAAAGTCGGGTGGAACTTTATATAAATTACGAGGATGCATATATTTATTCAGAGCCATGTCATAATATTAGTAAGATAGTTGAAACTATCTTTGTAATATTTTTATAAGAATAGTACAACAAGTACAACTATATCATTTATATTATTATTTTATTTTTAGTCATTTATGGACTCTCTCGCTCATGTAAATCCAACGCCAAGTATTTCGAGAGAGAAAAACAGGCTATAAAAATATAATCGCCATGTCGGTCAACCACACAACCCAAAAATACTTATATATATATCTTAAAACAATTATTATTTATTATTAGTTGTTTATGGAATCTCTCGCGTGTTATGTATATTTAACACAGACGTATCTGGAATTCTGGACTTGAAATGTTTGACTATAGAAAAACAGGTATATGTATATATATAAGGCATATCGATACTGAAATGATAAAAATACTGTCATCTTCTTTTAACTTTAATAATTTTGCGTAAGTGAAAAAGGATAACAGTGTCTTTGACAGCTACTATAATAGCAACCCTTCATTCAAAACTGTCATTGAAATACCTATTTGAGGACGGGTCGCCAATTTATCCTCCACTGTTTGGAAACAAAGTTTTGGGGTACGTCAACTATCAAATGCTCTTGAGCTGTGGTTAAAATTGTGAATTTAGGAGTAATTTTGCTGTGTTAGTGCGTTTTAACGAGATTCCAACTTTTTTCCAGATGCCAAGTTGCAATATAATCGGATGTGTCCTCTAGCATGTTAACATCTAGCAACACATCCGCTCCGCTAGATTTATTCACCAGCACCTTCGTTGCGCCAGATTTGGCCACTAGCACCTCCGCTGCCCCAGGTTTAGCCGCTTTCCCGTCATCATTGCTTGCGAATTTAACATATCATCCACTGAATTGATATTGGGTAGGAGATATCTCTCGCTTGTCTTCAACATCTATTAAAGCTTACTTTTATTTTATTTGATTTCAGGTACACACAATTCAAATGATTACAAAATTAAGGACAAATGAGAAAAAAAAGAGACTTAATGAGAAAGTTAGAAGACAGAAAAAAAATTGGTCATTTTAGTAATATTATCAAAGATATAAGGGAAAGAAATTTATAAATTTAGAATCCCATGTTTTGCTTGCAGAATGTGCAAGACCCCAAGACTTCTTTAAAAGATAAGTTTTAAATTTATTGACTTGACTATAAAGATGCTGAGAACAATCAAGTTATTTAAATATCAAGTTGGAGAAATTAAGGTATTCAAATATCTTCCTTTATATAAAGTGAGCCAGGATCACCTAAAATTGTTTTTTCGGCCGTCAGAGCTCGTGGTGAATTCATAAAAATTCGAATGCAGTCCAGTTCAGAGCTGCTTTTAAGAGACTTTTAATAAGAGCTGAAATTCGCGACCTTGGTGTCGGCCGCTGTTTTCCTCTTGAATAAATTAATATATTAACTTGTTCCAGTAAAGTTTGTCTAGTTCCAGTAGCGACTTGTACGAAGAGTAACTTGATTATATGTTCAGTAATCTTTCAGGATATACAGAAAGTGTGTTAACATATATTGCTGGCTTTGTGGCTAAAAAATTTTTAGCTTAATCAAAAACCGGTAAGTGGATCAAAAATTACTCTTAATGTAAACAAATCGTTTACATAATTAGTTATTTTGTTAGTTATTTACAAGTGAAGCTAAGAAAAGTGTGTTAAAAATGCCTACCCGTTGATATTTGACCGTGATAATATGAAAACATCTTACAATCTTGTATAGATGTTATTGTAGAGAAATATCGATATGGGCTTCCCTATTAGCTCCATTTTATCTTCCAATATAAAGTGTAGGTATCCACGTTTTTCTTGTAAGTATATCAAATCCATATGATTTATAATGTGCGTGATATTTAACGCTGACACGATTAGAAATGGATTGAACGGTATTCATTAACTCCAAAACATATTTCATTTTCTTCATTTGTTAATATAAAAGTTAAAAAACATAATAGTACAATTTATAATTTAATGTTTTAAACATGAATATAATTAAGGACGAATGTCATATAATGAGACAGGGTAGTTCGGACAGCTGAAAAATGTGATCCGGAGAACCTTCATCTAAACCACATTCACATATAGAGAAATCTTATAAGCGAATTTTATTCATAAACATTGGAGTGCATACGTGACCAATACGTAATCGACAGACCGTCGAAATAACACACCTGTTATATAGTTTTTTGGTAAACCATGGCTGTTTGCGGATTATTCTGACATATGTATTGCCTTTTGATTAAGAAACTTGAAAAACTGAAACTTGCCAATTATATACTAGATTCCTTGCCGCCAAGTGTAATACAGCCTTAGGTTAAATTTTATGAAAAATGACACCGACTTCGGCAGCTTCCTTTGCCCAAAAGTTCACATACTCATTCCCGAAAATACCATTGTGACCTGGTATCAATGAAGAATGAACCATAGTTTTTGACTGTAAGGATGGGATTCCCACCAGATACCGGATAGGGACCTGAGAATGTTTATAGTCCTCTCACACTTATGGACCACATTGTTGAAGTAAGGGATACCATTCAACTTAGAGTCGAGAGTAACCCCCAGGAACTTTACATTGACGTGTACTGGGATTGGTTGATTGTCACAGGTAATTTCGATATTTGGGACTTTCTTTCTTGAGAAAACGACCACATTACTTTTACTGATTGATAGTGACAATCCATGATCTTCCAACCATAAGGACAAATAGTGTAAAGCAGAATTGAGACGATTATTTATACTATCAATTGACACCTCAGATAAATAGATGCACAGATCATCTGCATATTGGATGTTATTTTCTTTATTTTATCTTGTAGCGTTATATCGGGTCTATTGTAATGTACAGTTTTGTCGGTGAGTATAGCGTCATAGTAGAGCTTGTGGGTATCATTTTCCAAGACAGTCTGTGGTGAAGTCTAGTTAGTTAGAAAAACCTTTATCCAAGTGTCACCATAGAAAAGAAGAGCTGTGTCGTCCGCAAAAGTAATAATGTTTTCATTAGATAGTTTAAGTGCGCAGAGGTCTAAATAAAAGTTAATATTAATAATTACACAACCCTACAAAAATCTGCCATCTTAAATACGTGTAGAATAGTTAGAAAATTCGTACAGATTGATGAAAATGAAACAGGCTCTCCTCACAACACAGCATAAAAACGTAACAAACCACACTCCACATTTACTTGGTTCCCACCCGTAAATATGGTTAAAACCGGCGACAGAGCTGAGAAAAAAGTAAATAAAAAGAATAATAATAATTTATATCTCTTCCACAAAGGTAATAATAATTATTTTTTCATTTACTAAAGCAAGAAATTCTTTGTTCCAGGTCGTGGGTACAGATATTATATAGCAACGCACTTAAAACGGAGCCCTGAGGAAGGCTCTGCCAAACAGTTTGTTTAGCACAG
The DNA here is from genome assembly GCA_947561695.1 of Tyria jacobaeae. Classification (NCBI taxonomy): domain Eukaryota; kingdom Metazoa; phylum Arthropoda; class Insecta; order Lepidoptera; family Erebidae; genus Tyria; species Tyria jacobaeae. The sequence goes on along the minus strand of OX387219.1, from coordinate 13,034,547 downwards.
CGTGATTATAGGATAGAATTTTAAGCAATCTGCCCATCAAGAAGTTGGTCACACATTGTACTAATCTCACAGGAAGACGCAAACGAAGCATCTTCTCTCTGAGTACTAGAAGTTGAACATTGTCATAGACAGACGAAACATCCAGGAAGACACCCACAAGTTGCTCGTTTTTGGTGAACGCAGTCCGAATGGCAGTTGTTAAAATGCTCAGACTGTCTATAGTACCTTTGGATTTACGGAATTCGAATTGACTGGGTGCTAAAATACCCCTACTTTTGGCTATCTGACTAAAACCACACGGTGTGCTATACTGCGCCTGAGGTAAGAGGGGTCCGGAAACAGCTTTAGTACTTTCGACTATCCAGTCCAACTTCTTTTTTATCAAGTGCTTTAAAATCTTGCACAAGGTTGAGGAAAAGGCAATAGGTCTACAAGAAGAGGCATTTGTGGGATCTTTCCCAGGTTTCAATCTGGGCATGACTATTTCACATGTCCATGATTGATGAGATTCCCGTTATAAATATTTGGTTAAGTAGGTCCAGAAAAAATATTTTTCCTGTAAAGCCAAGGTGGGATATAAAAGAGTATGGGATGCTATCATCACCCAGGCAGAATACCTAAAGCCCCGAATAGCACAGTAAAGTTCAGATAGTTTGAACGGTTGGTGGTGAAACTTATTATCGGAACTCAGATTTGGGAAAGGAGATGGTAGACAATTTTTCCGTTGAATGCGGTCAAGAGGGAGAAGCTGGTACTGGGGTGCACCTGCATAGAGATGAGAACAGTATTCCATTTGCGGCTGAACCTGCGCCTTATAAAGTTGCAGGCGGTGGGCCGGAGTAAAATACTGTCTCGATCTGTTTAGCACACCAAGCTTCTTCGAGGCTAATATGGCCTTACTCTCTAAGTGACCGCGAAACTGGACTTCGCTTGATATATCGACGCCAAGGATTCCGATACTGGCTGATGCAGTTAGGGAAGTGCTCTCAAATTGAGGTGATACGATAGTTGTGTCTTTAAACTTAATTTGGGCCAGTCAATCCTTGAAACCAACATAAGACTGCCAATAACACATACCTGAGTTTTTTATCTGATTAACTTGGAGTCCATAATTTTGAATCCATTCGACAATGTGTTATAGGTCGGCAGTGACTATGTTAATGGCTTCCGATAATAATTTAAGTGAAGATTGTGTATATATCTGTAAATCATCTGCGTAAAGATGGTAGAACGTACGTAATTGTTTGGAAATGGAGTTGATAAAAATAGAATAAATATTAAAGGAGATAGAACGCCGCCCTGCGGTTCACCAGCAGAAATACCATACCAAGAATAGACCGAGTCTTCAATGCGTATAAGCTATCGGCGACCAGACAGGTAACTATGAAACCAATTAACTGTCTTTGGAGATATGCCAAGAGACCGCAACATACTAATCAAAATCTGAAAATGTACAGTATTGAAAGCGTTACTGAAATCAAGTAATGTAAGTACTGTAATATTTCTACCATCCATACCCAGTCCAATATTGTCTGAGATGTGAATTAGTGCAGAAGTCGTGCTGCAACCAGGGCGAAAGCCAGATTGGAAGGGGATAAGTAGGGAATTCTTGGACAAAAAGTTAGTGAGTTGAGAGTGAATAAGGCGTTCAAGGACTTTGGATAGGAAAGATAAAATGGATATTGGACGGTAATCAGAAAAGGAAGAATGAAAAAACACCACTTGAGAGGGAGGAATTAAGAATATTACATAAAATGGGTAGGATTTTATCAAGGATAGGGAGTATCATGCTTCAGCTGATACAGTCACTTCCTACTGAATTACTATTATTATATATGTTACTATCGGATAATGATTACTTCGATATGAATGCTGTAGTACTCTCCATGTACAAAGAGATGATATGTAAGGAGAGCAAATAGACAAATCTACTGCTGAACGTGGGTTTTGAGATAGAGTAACCTGTCTGGTAGGGAAACCATAATTTAAAACACAGAAATTAGTATTTTCAACGAGCTCCACTAATTTGATTGAAAATATATCCCAAAAATATCGACCCCTATGCAATGTGGTGGGCATTAAAATCACCGAGAATGATGACAGGTGGAGGAACTTAAGACAATATAGAGTGAAGTTCCGGAATAAGAGATGCAGAAGGATAAGGAATGTACAAAGATATAAAAGATATACCCATCACTCGGAATAGGGAGGTAGAATAGGGAGAGAAGAGTATGTGATATCTCTCTTTATCAACAGCACACAACCTGCGTAACCATCATCCCTGTCATCCTTTACACTGGCATATCCAGTGACCTTAAATAGGGACCCCGGTTTCAACCAAGTCTCAGAGACAGCAGCGACCACCACAGAGAACTTGTTAAAGAGGTATATTATTTCACTCTTTTTACGACGGATACTTTTACAGTTCCATTGTAGAAACTGTCAAGTAAGCGTCCGAGCCATCTTGGGATAGGACTTCTTTTGGAATTAGTTGGTTAAGTTAAATAATTTAAGCAGCAATGTTGGGCGGCATAGCATCCTTGCATTTTGAAATAATTTGCATTAATGCATTGAAGAGTGTTTCTATGAGCGAGTCATTCCCATGAGATTTCGTGGGCGTCGAAAGGCCACAGCCATTAAGAAGGGTGGATGGAACATTAGTTACTAAAGTCTGATGGGTTTGTAAATCGTGACCTATCGAAACTGAAATCCTAATACGAGGGTTTAATAAAACCGTTTTTCTGTACGGAAGATTGAATGGCAGCTGAGGAGAAGAGTGATTTGGAGTAGACCCGGAAAAGGATGATTTTTCTACGACATCAGTATAAGGTCTAAGAACTTTCGGTACAAGGGCAGAAGCCTCTAGATATGACATGTTCTTCTCATTACCAGAATGATTTTGAGCACAGCGAAAGCATCGTGGCTTTGAGATTTAACGTGTCCAAAGCGGCAATTTTGGATTGTGGGTATGGTATGAATAATTTTTTACCGGAAGTAGTTCTTCCGGAAAAAGTTAATACGACTGTCTGTGTAGGGGACCAGGGCACATTACCGTTATTATAAACATTTCGTTTAAATCTCCTAGCTTTTAAAATTATACAGTATTTTCGGGTAACTCCAGAGACCAGTCAATCGGAACACCACGTACCTAGCCTATACGGGTAGTATAGGTATATAGTAGTATAGGTAGTAGTAGGGATGGAAGCTTTGAAACCATTAGTTGACAGGAGCAAAGTTATTAGCATCAAAAGCAGTTTTAAATTCTACTGAAACCCGATTCCTGCCAATGTTTTTTATCCATCTTTCAAAATGTTTTTTATATTATGTCGAAAAAGTAGTTGGCTGAATTGAAGAGCGCGAATAGTTCCAAGGGATGGATCTGCATCTACACGCGAGAAATGATAATAAAACGGCCCTTATCGTCATCGTTATATGAACAAGAATTAAATTATTTGTGTAGCCACCGACGAATCAATGTCATTTACGTTTCTGTAACGTTTATCCGAACTAATGGTTGTGTTGTCATTAACAAAAGGCAGTTTATGCTTCCTAAAATCCAAATATTCTCTCTGAAAGCTAGAGCTGGAAACATCCGAAGACAACAGAACACTTCCGCCGGGGGATCTGAAGGTTTAGGTGGAACGGCATCCATTTTGTAGAATGCCTTAGAGAAGTCCTTCCAATCCATCCTTCCAATGCAGACGCAACATAAGCCACGGCCCCCAGTTCCCGGCGGCCCCGCTATTCCTGGTCATGGTGGCGACCACGGTTACGGCGGGGTGGGGGGTGCTAAGAATCTCCAGGTTACGAGAGGCCACCAAAACCCACTGACCCTGGCTACGTATAATGGGCGCACGTTACGGCTAGATTCGCATTTGGCGCAACTTGAGGTTGAACTCGAGAAGATTAGGTGGCATATCCTAGGGCTATGTGAAGTCCGAAGAGAGGGGGAGGACACCATAACCCTCGAGTCAGGCCATCTGATGTACTTGCGCGAGGGGGACCAACAATCCCAAGGTGGCGTTGGGTTTCTGGTAAATAAGTCCCTTTCTGACAACGTTGTGGAAATATCCAGTGTGTCGAGCAGGGTAGCGTACCTCATTGTCAAGCTTACCGAGACGTATAGCCTCAAGGTTGTGCAAGTGTACGCACCGAAACTCGACCGACCGACCTCGAAAACGTGGTTCGGGTTCTCAAGGAATAAGGTACGAGATTTTGTGAATTGCAGCGTAAGGGCAGGAAGTCGAAGCTTTCGGAAGGGACCCTAGGGTTAATGAAGGAATGACGTTTAAACCCACCAGTCAGTTCGTTGGCAAAGTGGACTCTAAACCGAGAGATTAGTAAGCTCGTACGACACGACATCCGATGCTTTAACGCTCTCTCGATTGAAAGGGCGATCAAGCAGAATCGGGGGTCAAAAGTGTTCGTACAATCTCTTGGAAGAAGCCACCTGGCGAAGTTGACTACAGCAACCCGAGAAGTCGTTGCTTCGAAGCCGGCAGTCCTTTCGGAAGTAGAACGCTTCTATGGCCGGTTATACGCTTCGCATGCATCTCGACCGGATCCCGTAAATAAGGACCCCAGAGCCGCATTAACACGCCACTTCACCGAAGACCTGCCAGAAGTCAGTATTGACGAAATTGAGATGGCTCTTAGACAGCTGCAAAATGGAAAAATCCCTGGAGAGGATGGCGTTACAACAGAGCTGTTAAAGGCTGGAGGTAAACCTGTAATAAGGGAGCTCCAAAAGCTCTTCAACGCTGTCCTGTTTGAAGGGAGAACTCCGGAGGCATGGAGTAGGAGTTTGGTCGTCTTGTTCTTCAAAAAGGGGGACAAGAAAATGTTGAAAAACTGTCGACCAATTTCCCTTCTAAGCCACGTCTACAAGCTGTTTTCAAGAATCATCACAAACCTTCTTGCGCGAACACTCGACGAACTCCAACCACCGGAGCAGGCTGGATTTCGGAGAGGATATGGCACCATAGACCACATCCACACAGTGCGGCAGATTATACAGAAGACCGAAGAATATAATCAGCCCCTGTGTTTAGCATTCGTGGACTATGAGAAGGCCTTTGACTCGATCGAGATCTGGGCTGTTATGGAGTCCCTGCAGCGTTGCCAAGTAGATTGGCGATATATCCAAGTGATGAGATGTCTCTACGAAGCCGCCACCATGTCCGTCCAAGTACAGAGCCAGCAAACAAGGCCAATACCATTGCATCGAGGAGTGAGACAAGGGGATGTTATCTCCCCGAAATTGTTCACAAATGCAATGGAGGACATGTTCAAGACGCTGCACTGGAAAGGGCGTGGCATCAACATCAACGGCGAATACATTTCTCATTTGCGATTTGCAGACGATATCATCATCATAGCAGAGACGCTGCAGGACCTACAGCAGATGCTGAATGACCTAGCTGACTCTTCTGGACGGATGAACTTGGATAAAACCAAGATCATGTTCAATAAGCATGTACTACCGGAACCGATTGCGGTACACGGGGCCATTCTGGAAGTTGTTAAAAATAAGTATACCTCGGGCAGATATTGCAGTTAGGTAGAAACAACTTTGAGGACGAGGTGAACAGAAGAATTCAGCTGGGTTGGACAGCCTTTGGTCAGCTACGCCAAGTCTTCTCATCGTTGATCCCACAGTGCCTTAAGACGAAAGTCTTCAATGAGTGTGTCCTACCCGTCATGACATACGGAGCCAAAACGTGGACACTTACGGTACGGCTGGTCCACAAGCTTAAAGTTGCTCAGCGTGCTATGGAAAGGGCTATGCTCGGTGTTTCTTTAAGGGATCGGAATGAGGTGATCCGGCAGAAAACCAGAGTAATCGACATAGCCCACCGGATCAGCAGGCTGAAGTGGCAATGGGCTGGCCATATTAGCCGCAGAACCGACAACCGTTGGGGAAAACGAGTTCTTGAGTGGAGACCGCGTCTCGGCAAACGTAGCGTAGGACGCCCACAGGCCAGGTGGAGTGACGATTTACGCAAGATGGCTGGCAGGAGCTGGATTCGAGAAGCCGAAAATAGATCGAAGTGGCGTGCAATGGGAGAGGCCTATTTCCAGCAGTGGACTGCGATAGGCTGATGATTAGAGAAGTCAGATTATAAATACAATACCACTGTTTAGACAAAGAAAAAGGGTTTATAAATGCTTATACATTCACTTACCAGAAATCACTATTATTAATAAAATAAGGATTAATTATTATCTAAACAACTTATATAAATAGATGGTTAAATAGGAAAGGAAATATAGTTGTAAGATAAGAAATTTAAATATAACTTCGATAAGTGTGTCCACTCAACCTCTTGACACACTTATCGCCATCTCTAGATCGGTAGACAAAGAGCTCTTTGACGTTGACATTGACATTTTTGAGAAGAGTATTATAACATTTCTATGAGCAAAATACCTAGTTTTCTATTGTGTCCAGTGTTACTTTTTTTTAATCCTTATTTATTTAAAAGAACGTTTTACAAAATGTTATCCTGGATTTATCCTAACCTAATCCTATATACATCAGATACTAACTAGATAATTTAAGAGCGAATAGACGGTTGTATTATCCGGTGACATTGGTTTGGCTAAATTCATATTATATAACTTTATGTCAAAGAACTACTTACAGAGTCGTTCCAGATACATTCTCTATTATCTCGCTATCGATATATTACACCAGGACGTTATAAACATCCTCAATAAAACACATGTATTGCAAAGTAGGCAATTATGCGAACTTTTTTTTATTAAGAAGCAAAATATTTTAGTTGCATATTTCCAGAACATCACCGAAAGCGGTTACTAAAGTTTGCAAGCTTACCATAAAATTACCAAACCACGGGAAAGGAAAAGGCTCATTTTGGATAGTTTTATGGAACATCCCTTTAACTTTTGAATTATCGTCAAAATATTCGTCATATTTTTTGAAAATATGAAACTATTTCGAATAAAATGGTAAAACATAAATTTCTACACCATACGTTGCGGCTATCTTAGCCACTCTGTCAGACACTTAATTTCCCTTCAGACCAATATGCGACGGAATCCACTGCAACACTATATTATTTGCAATAATTATTTGAATTTTACCCAACGCAGCAAAGGCTATCGGCACGCTTGTGTCCAGAGACGCAACGAATCAGATGTTGTTGTGCACTCTTGCTGACCGTAAATATTACTATATTAGAGTGTTGCACAGTTGTGATGTAAGACAATGCTTCTGAGATTGCTAAAAATTCTGATGTCATTATAGAGACCTCAGATACAATACTAATGCGTGCACCCGTTTTTGTATGTGGATCATAAAAAATCATCCGGCCCAGCTTCTCCCTCTTGACCGCATTCAACGGAGAGCGACTCGCATCATCGACTGACAAGATATTTCTGGTCGGTTTTTCTGACACCTTGGCGTTCTGGCCCTCTCCAGGAACTTTTTGCCTCTCACAGACACCAGCCTATGAAACAAATTGTCATCTGTCGTATTTCTGGATCGATACGTCCTCAAAACCTTCAAGAAAAGAACGTACTACCTAAAAGGCCGGCAACGCACTTGTGACTCTTGAGTTGCGGTAGTCACTTATTTATTTTTATTTTAAAAAGACAACTCCCGCACTAGGATTAATTCCTGTGTCGCGGGGGACTTTACAAACATTCAAACAACGGTCACAAAGAACACCCAGACTCAGAACAACAATTTGAGGATTACACAAACTGTTGTCCCGTGCGGGGATCGAACCCACAACACTCGGCGCGGCAGTATAGTGGCGAGGTGACCACTTAAACCGCAACGCCATCCGTGCAGTCACTTACCATCAGGTGACCCGTCTACTCGTTTGCCCCCTAACGAATATCGCTTTCAACCATCAGTACATAAAAATATTTAAGCTACATAGGGAAGATTGAAAATCATTGAGTACATTACATTATGATCTCCAGGAGCTGTGTCTTTCTTTTTGATACATGCCTCAAGTTAATGTGAAGTAAAATCTGAGTCTAATAATCACTTATAAATAATGGTTTAGAGGATTGAATTAAATCAGGTGCTAAGTTATTTAACAGCTCTTTTCTGTTGACTAACGAACCATAGTGATTGCTTTGTTTGAAGCCCTTAAGCCGCCTCATTTTGCGCCACAATTCCGATGATGTTACATTGTCATATACTGAGGATCAAAATATTTGAAATGAATTTGTTTTTGCTTTTCGAATTTCTATTTTCAAGTTTAGTCCTATAGCACTGCCAGGTTTGACGGGTTAGGGTAACGTCTGAAGGCTAGCAATGCTAGTCTGTATATTACGTATTTTATTTACGTAATTGATAATTAATTCTAACTTTTCTCATCAAATTATCTATCCCCAAGTTGTCTTTTGATACTCGATAGATAAAATTAAATGCTATACCAGATGAAGTGAAAGTGATATCAGGAGATGACTGCCTTAGAAAACTGTTCCCGTGTATAATTCGCGTAACGCTGCCATTATTAATAGGAATGTAGTTTGATTCCAACGTCATGTCTTATAAGACCAGTTAGTGATATTGTGTTTTAACAATAACAGAAAATAACTCATCCCAGTCCCGCTGTTGACTGTAATTGAAGACGGGTAGCACACAGAGATTATATTTTCTAAATATTTACAATTTATTATCTGACTCTAAATGTATATAAGAGATTTCCACGGATATATTGAATCATGACGATATCTCTGGAACTATAAGGCGTAGACTTGAAATTTGGTAGGAATATTCCTTTCGCCGAGTGGAGGTCAGCTAAGAATGGATTTTACGAAATTTCATCCACAAGGGGTGTTGCGGGGGTGTGAACAGGTGTGCTAGTATGTAATATTTCCATACCAGTATTACTTATGCTGGATTTGCAACCGTTTGCTCTGTCATTTCTATATACTTACATTGGGATAACAAGCTCTTTGCTCTAACCAAGACTTGGTGTTGGAGTGCAATGTCATATCACTTACACTTGTCTATGATTATCTATTATTGTCGATGCTTTTTCTTCCTTGCAACATGGAGTCCGCACGATGTAAGCGTATTAATTCGGAGTGTAGGACGATCCTTTTAAATGGTCGGAATTGGCAAGCGTGGCGTTTTCAAACAATGATTGTTCTTCGCGGGAAAAAGTTGTTAGAAGTCGTACAAGGCACGGAAGCGAGGCCTAAAGTAGAAGGCAAAACACAAGATTCATGGGATGAAAGAGAAATTAAAGCCCAAGAGGTCATAGTAACCAGGGTGGAAGAAACAGTAATGAGATATTTAATATCGTGTACTAGTAGTGCGGATATGTGGAAAAAGTTGACTACGATATATGATCCATCTACGAAGGTCGGCGTTCATCTGTTACAACAGAAATTCTTCAACCTAAAATATGAGGATCCCATAGCTGTGTTTATAGCCAACATTGAAGAGTGTGTGACCCAGCTAACAGCAGCAGGTGAGCACGTGTCAGAAAATATGGTCATAACTAAAATACTTATTTCACTACCAGATAAATACAAGCATTTCATCTCTGCCTGGGAGAGTATGCCAGAAGAGAAGCAGAAACTGCAGGAGCTGACAGGCCGGTTGCTAGTCGAGGAGGAGTCGATGTGAGTGCAATGTCACATCACTTACACTTGTCTATGATTATCTATTATTGTCGATGCTTTTTCTTCCTTGCAACATGGAGTCCGCACGATGTAAGCGTATTTAAGTTGTTTCCTAAATAAAAGGCTTCTCAAATATATACACGTCTTTCCCTGGTGTCCCATATGACCTAAACCAATACTTGGTTACACACACACACAGATGATAGCTATATGTATTTTATCTTTATATAACATATTAATGGGACTCATCCTTTTTACATACTTCATTACACTTGTTTCTACATTTCTTGATTCATTTTTTTGTTACTTGCTACATCGACTCCTTCGTATCTCGTTGGTCGGTATAAATCCTTATTTTTTTAAAACTATGTATTCAGTATGATTAGATGTTCCTAGCAACAGAATGTCCATATACGACTTTTTTGTAGAGTGAATTATACTATATTGGTGTTACATTTTTACCGTATTTTATCTGTATCCACTATCCATTATTATATTGTCTTTTCAATCTATTGAAAGAAATAATCTCTTATTCATATTCTATGCTCTCTAAAACTTCTCTTCAATGTCCAAATCAAATTGTTTCGCGACATACGATATACCATACGTCGAACTTTTTTCATCCATAAATTGACTTTATCTGAAGATGTAGACACTCTCTGCCATTTTATTGCCAAACAATTGTAACTGAAATGCTAAATGAGGAATTTACTATCTCGATACACGTTTGGTACGAAATAGAAAACCGCGTCGATAACATTCATAGTAAGATCTGGCAAAATGTCAATATAAAAATAAAAGTCACTAATGACCATTTGCGCATTTTTTTATCTGGATCCACAATTTTCGGGCAACAGGCTTTAGTTAATCTACTGCAAAAGCCTACGAATTCATAGAAAAGAGTAGTTGTGAGATTCCAATGACTCGTAAAGGAAAAAGGGATCGCAAAAAAAAAGAAAATGTTTAATTATGATGCTCTAGATGAGGCTTTTGATTCCGTCACCGAACTACAAACACGCGTATACGCCGACACTAGTAACCACTTCGACCAATGGTGATTTTCTACCGGATTATTGTCATACCCAAAAAAAATGTTTAAAAGAATTTATAAATTATAAATATTGTCGAAATTATTAAAAATGTTGAAATAAATGGTTCAATTTTTTCCCGATTTATGAAGCAGGGCTTTTTGAAATTAAAATTATATTGCAAGTTTAGTAATATTGGCCTCAGCGTCATCTATGTTAATTGTTAAACACTAGTTGCTTGTAAATTAAAGTGGCTCTTGTACGAGATGGCGGTTATGTCTCAGCGGAAAAGTGGACGCCTACATCAAGTACGACAGTGTCCTTGTGGTGTATTTGTGTATAATCTATGCTGTGGTGGCTACTATAGATTATACACAGAGTGGGTACTCCACAAGGGCACACAGAGAGTACTTTTTGTTATACGGAAAAGCTAGTATTAGTTTATTCTTTTACAAAAGCCACAATGAAGAATTGAATTGATTTATTCTTGTGTATTTCTTATTTAGAAGTATTTGTAGTTCAAAGTCTTATATAATAAGAATTTGAAGTGTTCAGAAGCAAATTTTTGTTTACAAGTGTCTTCTCGTTATTTCACGTCTATTTGCTTGTTGTTATTGTAAAACTATCATAAAAAGGCAAATATAAAGAATTATTTGAATACTATGGAAGTCGAACGGACACCCGCAGAAGCTCAAGTGGAGAATCCATCTGTTCCTAATGTAGAGGAGTCTCCAAAGAGAGAACATACTTCTGCAGCGCTTACACCAGCCAGTGGCAATGAATCTACAGTTATTCCTTTAACAACTAAAGATTCTCCTAAACCTAGTTCGAGGAAACCTAAAAAGCGAAAACAGAAACTAAGAGATGTTACAGCACCTCGCCAACCACTTACAGGTATCAAAAATACTATGTTGTTAAAAATGTGATGTATGTTTTTATGGTATAGGTGAATATATGGGTCACCTGATATTGTGCATCACTGAGTGACAACCACTGCATGTGGACACCTCAAACTCAAGAGTTGTCATGTGCTGCCTGCCAATGGTAGGGGAGTGATTAGAGAGGAAAGAGGTGATGGGATGGAGAGGGAGGGGTATGTGGGGAGGGGAGGGAAAAGAGGAAAAGTAGAGTTGGGCCTCCAGTAGTACATTGCAAGTATTGTTTATGGCCTTGCTCCAAATGAGCTGGCCCATTCGTTTCTGAGCATGGCTCTCCCACTGAGAAATACATATTTACTATTTATATCTAAACCTCATCCTCACAATTTTAGGTTATGTTCGATTTTTAAATGAACGTCGGGACCAGCTGCGTGCTGAACAGCCTGATTTAGGATTTGCAGAGCTAACTCGCCAGTTAGCTAGTGAATGGAGTAAGTTACCTGCTAAGGAAAAACAACAGTACTTGGATGCTGCTGATCATGATAAAGAAAGGTGTTATATTAAGTTAATGAACACTATTTATTTTTATATATTCCCCTTACTAACATTAGCAATACTTTTTTTGTATAGATATGTTAAAGAGTGGGCAGAGTATAAGAAAACTGATGCCTATAGAGAATTCAAGATAGCACAATTGAAACAAAAAGGAGGTCCTGCATCAAAAAAAACAAAACATAATTCACCAGACCTAACTGCCTCTGCAGGTGATATATGTAGTTGCTAAATAGAATTTGCTTTTATAAATATATATCTATCTTATTGATATTCTTTTAATATATTTTTTAATAAGATGAGGTATAAATGTTAAGAATGTTTATATCTTAATTTTTACTGTTTGGTGCCTTCTGTCAGTATATTGCTTATGACAATTATTAAGTGTATGGTAATATCTAAAGTAAATAAAGTACAATCAATGCCTTGTTGATCATGCATTTTAAGAAATGTTTTAATCTTTACTGTAGGAAATGTACCAGCAGATCAAGGTAATCTTGTAAGCACAAATGGTACCATCACAGTACAATCAGTAACAGTGCCACGTCAGGAAACTCCACCACGGCCCAGACCTTGCATTACACCAGCTTCTGTGAGTATATTCTTGTTATATCATTAATTCCTTGAAAGTTATGTTTTGCATCTTCAAAATATATTTGATCTTTAACCTATATTAATAAAAGTATGTAAGTCTAATCTAATAATATTTAGAAAGTATATGTCAATCCTTGTTCTTGTCCCATATCATGTAAGTCATTTAACATAGATACATACATACGCTAACGCTGTATCGCCTAAGGGTTAGGCAGAGATGTATTATACAGCCACAGTTTGAAATTAGAATTTGGTCCCACTAACGTAATAGGGGCAAGGCTACTATATACATACTGTCTGATAGATAACAGTCATTTAATGTCTAAGCAAAAAGTGTTTTGGAATTGAGTTAATTAAAATAAAACAATTAATATTAATCAAATCTAGTCTTCCAGACTGGCTTCTTACCATAATTCCTGTTTAAGTTAACAACTTATCCCTATGTTTTGGTAAAATTAAGAATTCTAACTTTTGAAGATTGCTGGCAATTAACTTAAGTTAATGTCGCCAATAAAATGGCAATTAGGATTTTTATTTTTTTTTATTGTTTCACCAATTTTTTTCTTTCTCAATATTTCGGTGTTCGCGAGCCCATTGTAAACGGGCCCTACATTTGCGCGGTGCTATAGGTAGAACTTTCAGCGCCTTCGGGAGCGCAGACTCACTGCACTTAAACGATTCGGATAGTTTAGTCCCTTATCAGCAAGCCTGAAGCGCTGTGGAGCCTGGTAGCCAACATCATAGCTCTCATGGTACGATTCCGTCGAGCAGTATTCTGGATGTACCAGTCCTATATACGAGATCGTCCTCCATGTCGCTGGGCCTCGCTACCCGTGATACGATAGCGTGTCCAAAGGCGGGTTATGATGCTCTGTGTAGTCAAGGAGTTACAGCCACAGTAACTTGCCTCATCACCGACGGCTCTCATCATCTGTTCTCGTGTCAAATGATCGTCGCATTGTTTTCTTTTCAAATCAAATTATATTTATAACGACAAAAAAAAGTTAAAATAATATCTCAATTGCGGCAATGATCTAAAACATACTACACTTTAGACGTGTATATACATAACTGAGTTTTTGCTGTAGACGGTATAACTTAAAAAGTGTCTATCCTTTATTTCAGGGAGAAGAGTTGCTGGGTGGAGACACTGATATACCAATATTCACTGATCAATTTCTCCAGCATAATAAACTCAGAGAAGCTGAATTACGACAATTAAGGAAAGCTAATTCAGATTATGAACAGCAAGTGAGAGCAACATTCGATTAAGTGTAACTCATCAGATAGGTACTAGTCGGCTTCGCTCTCGCAAAAATAACTTGTTCTCGGGTCACGTATGTTTTTATGTACCCCTGACAACGTTATGCACAATTTCAGGCTAATCGGTTTAGTAGTTATGGTGCGAAAGTGCAACAATCAAATACACAACCTTAATTTCCCCGGTCAAGGTATACGACTGGTGCTCGCGACTTTGTCTGCTTGGAATCAGTACTTCTGGTAGTCTTCTATTTCATATTTTTATCAATATCTATTTTAATGTTTTTTTTGTAAATTTGATACTCTTGTAGTGCCTACCACTACAAGGGAATAATCTTCTTGGGTCATACCTTAGCGGGCAAGGTAAGATGTTCGAATCAAACCACATGGTTTTCTATTACAGAGCCCTTGCTCTTAGGTATACCCTAGAGAGGAAATATTAATAATCTATGACTTTCAGAATGCGATATTGCAACGTCATGCAGAGGAAGTTAGTGGCGCAACGGCAAAACTTAGAGCTGAAACAGCGGCGGCAGCAGAACGCACTGCAGCCCTCTTGAGTCATCGTCGATCACTTGTTACAGCATTAGTACAAGGGTTACATGCGCTAGCCATACCCGGTAATTATTATACATTTACAAACAGTAATTGTATCCAATATCGATAGAAGTATACTATTTCATAAATATTATTTTTTAATACATTCACGTTTTTTTAGGCGGACCAAATGGTGCTACCGAACAAAACATCGATGAGTATATGGAAAAACTACAAAGCTTTGCAACTGAAAATAAAAACATATCAGTTCTTAAGCAAGCTCAAAGTATCCTGAACAAAATTGAACTACCTTCATACTGAACGACATTTTATCCCTACCAGTGGCTTCGTTAAGTACATAGAAATAATTATTATAATCTATGTAGTACTATAAAGTTTGTACATAAGAGATAGTATGAAGAAATAAAAACACTTTAAATTATTAACTCTTTTATTTACTAAATAGTTGTTATGAAAATATCCCTAATTAATATGTTCAAAGCTATTACAAAACACAGAGGATGTATTAAAAAGAGGTAGGCCTTAATATATGTTAACACAATAAAAAGTTACTAATTAACCACAATTTCAATATGGCTCAGAGGTATAGGGTACTGGTGCAAGATCAGTGTGCAGTAGTAATAACTAGCCACAGCTACATATATATATTTATTGTGACATTTCTTAGTCCCTATTAGGGTTGTAACTGAACTTCGCCTCCGTTACTGGGGAAGTTCCAAAAGAAATCATATTTTCGCTTCCGCCTCTGCCTCCGTATAACTTTTGCGGTGTTGTAACGGAGGTTTACTTACGAATCATAGAACAATAACGCGCGTGCAGCCACGACGACTTAGCCGTCCGGCCGCTTGTTGAGGTCGAAATGGTCAAGAAGCAACGAGTGCGCTGCGGGAAGGCGGTTGGGGGGGGGGGGCAGGAGTATGTCATTTGATAAATGATACACGACAGGAATCAACCTGTCGAATTGCTTGGACGCGTTGGACGTAACGTAAGAACTATTATTTGCCTCCTTAATTTTGATTACTAGAAGGTAATGTTTATTTATTTAAGTGTACTATGAATTTACTTTTACTTAACAAAAAATAATTTTGTACTTTTAATAGAAATTAAATTGATGAACCACAAATTACTATTTTTTTCTACATTTACTTTCCCCCTCATAGGTGAAACTCTTCGCCTCCGCTAAGAAGACTGTTTGTGAAGCAGCACTTGCGTTGCATTTGCCCAAAATTAGTGAGGTTTCCGGAGGCCTAACTCCCAGCAAGCGCACTTACGACTCTCCAGTTGCAGGTTTCTATGTTATTTACCACATAACACATGTAATTGTTATAATTTAGAGGTATGCCTACATATTATCAGTCTACTTACAACTTCTATTCATTCTTCATCATCTTCCTCACTATCATCATCATCTACAACCACTTCAATGTTATTCACATTATTGCCTGCTTCACTACCAGAGTCATCATATTCATGCAACTTCACTCTCCACATTTTTATTAGTGTATCCCATGATCTCCTACTGTATTTAGCAAATTTATCAGGTGTTCTTGGGTGTTCTTTTTCTCGTTGATCACTAAAAAAAGATTATTACATTACAAGAGCAATTAGTTTATCATTGACGAATATACCACTGCATCACACTACGGACCATTGTCTTGTAGATTTACAAAAGTATAGTTGTGGAAAAAGAGTGAGTCAGGAACACATGTTTGTCAGCTTATGTGTTATAGGTAACTGCTTATTATCAGACTAGCTGTGTGTTTACCTCAGGATTTAAAAAAGTACAGATAGTAAAACATAACATACATGGGCACTTTTGTGACATAGTTGTGATATCCCACAGTATTTTTTCCATAGTCAATTTGTTTCTGCCTTCTCTGTAGTACAGAAGGATCTGTCTCCAATTTTAAAGGTTTTTTAGGTGGCCTAAAACAAAAGATAAATATATATGGTAGAGCAATTAACTGGAAGGAATTGAAAATCTAGTTATATTTTGTATCTGATGTAATAGTTATATTTTTAAATATTAACTGGTAAACAATTTATGCAATATCAAATCCATACCATGCTTTATTTTCTGCATCACTGCCTTCTTTTTTTTTTGCATTTGTTTTCTTCCTGCTATTAGAATTTTCTGTATTTCCCTTCTTTGACATCTTTCTGGCTTTACAATCTGTAATTGTGGAAGTTGGTTTGTGTTACAACTTTAGAACAATGTTTAGACAATTAATATTAAATTCTGCAGTTGTTAAACGGTTTTTTTTCTATTATGGTTTTATAAGTTGTAATGACTAGATAAAAACCTATAGTGACATTTGATACTCCCCAATACATATAACAAAATTATGATGGTCGGCACTTTATATGCCTCTCCCATTCAGGGTATATATATGTATGTATGAAATTCATTTGTCTATAACATAATATAGATAAAACCGTTTTCTTACCATCCTGAATATCATCCATTTCTTCAACCCAGCTCCTTTTAATATTTACAGCACTCATTTTCAATGACAATATAATGAATGAACCTAAAAACAAAGAACAATAACTAGGTATATATATAACACTTCATATTTTAATTTAAGTAACGACTATCATGATGTAACACTATTTAATGGTGTGATATTTCAATGGGATACTACGTTGAAAATTACAAATAACAACAAGAGAGATCTATAAGTGGAAGCCGCCCGAGATAAGTCTGTGTTAGGTTTAATAGATAAAAATTGTAAATGTAACTCGATTTATAAATTCTTACCGGTGTAATCGTAAAATCAAAGGTAATCTTTGCAGCAATATCGAATTAACATAGATGCCTTCTGCACATATGACAAACGTTTAATTTAAATACATATGTTAAGATGTCACCAATAGTACTTAAATCTATACGAAACCTTTGTAAGACATCAATTTAAATAACACATTAAATGCCCTATGTTTGATACATTCTTGCTTAAAGTGTTATTTTGTTTCAAGCGTTAGTTGATCGCACTACTCGAGTAAGGTAAAACGCGCGAAATTTAATAACCGAGCGAACATTCCACATTCACAAGAATGAAAACTATAAACAAATTAACTGTCATCTTCAACTATCTTTTTTATCATAGCTCCATAGTTTGAATAACAGAAAAATCTCTCATAGTATAAGTTCCCGATGCAGAATGTTTACGTTCATCGAGTATTTAACCAAACTCAACAATATATACAATTATAAAAGGGGGTAATAAAGGTTGACCTGTCTGCTAATTAAAATATGCCAATATAATTTTTATTTAATTATATGTTTTGAACTTTTGGGTAAAAATATTCCTAAGTCAGGTCTAAGCATGTAATATTTTGTTATATTTATACGTTCATGACGTATATTCATAGTTTATTGCCCCTTTTATAATTGTAATATAATCAACCAAGAAACATGGCTTTATTTAACTAAAAGAATTACATTAGATAGAATATTATTATTATTATTATTTATTTATGGACTTTCTCTCGTGTGTATATTTAACGCAGAGATTCTGTCAATGTCAAGTATTTTTAGAGAAAAAACAGTCTATAAAAATATGATCCTTCTGTGTTTATTCTTTCATTTTGATTGACACTTTTATGAAACCCTAGATATAATAATTATGACAAAGATATTGATAGGTAGCGCAGTGACAAACGTATGACCAAAGTTGTCACTGTTACCATAAATAATACATTCAAGGAGGTTGCATATCATTTCAGTGGAAATACAAATGACTTTTTTTTACAATAAAAATTTAAAAAATGTTAATTTTTGCCTTAGGGAACGTACCCATACTACGTTACCCATTTTTATATTTTTTTAACCTTTTCCTACCCCCCTGGTGACCATTCGTATTATTATATACATATATATATGCTAGACCCCCCCATTTTCCTTGAGTTTACTGTTAGTAGTAATTCATGGTTTAAATATTTTTTTGTAAAACAGAAAGTTACAAGAATAAATTTTGGCTTATGTTTGTCTTTAGTAATACAGCGCTTGCCGTATGACGCCTAGAGTGCGTACATACCTGTATATTGTACAGGAACTTCATTAGCTAAAGTAAAAGAATTTTATTTTTATTTGATTTTTTCACATTTTGAGTATAGCATGAATATTTTTATACCCCCTCCCCCTCTGAACAGGTCACGTAGTATGGGTAAGTTCTCTTATTTGCCATTTAATTAACGACATTAACTTAGGTTAATTTCCAACAATTTGCACAAATGCAATTTTTCTTATTTTTATAAATATATTTATTTTATAATAAATAATGGATAATTTATAATAATAGGGATAGTTTGTAAGGATAGGGATAATTTGTAACTTAAATATAGGAATTAAAGTAAGAAGTTAGTCTGGATGACTAGATTTGATAAATACTAATTGGATAATTTTTTATATTTAAAAATTACTTGAAGGAAGCATAAAAAAAGTCATGGGTCTAAAAACGTTGGGAAATGAGAAGTTGTGACTTCGGATCAGAACTTGTCAAAGTATTGTCAAAAGTCTTTCATCTCGCTCAGTAGATAAATGCTCGATTTCCATTTCCAACTTTTCTCAAAAATTGCATTTAGAAAATAAGTTGAGAATTTTTAAATTTTTGCTAAGAAAAAGAAATCTATTTATTCCTGTTGACTAATCTTTAATATGATTCTGATGAATTGTTAGGGGTATAGGTTAATATCAAAATATTATGTAAATAAAAAAAACAAAAATAAATTAACATGATGGTGAGTACAGTATCGAAATTAAAATGTTCAAGTCTACTGCTATGAACGGTACAGGACAAACGTTAATAAGTTATTAATTTCTTACAGGCTGGTAATGAGATAGATGAGGCTTTAGCTTCGTTAGATATGCTTATGTCGGAGTTTTTTGCACCAGCAACAAGTAACTACAGAAAGAGAGAGATTGAGAGTATGCTTGAAAACTTTTCTCAACGCAGTGATTCCTGGAGACATTGTTTATTATTTTTACAAAAATCACAAAACCAATATGTTTTAATGTTCACATTGACTACTCTAGAGGTAATTGTACAGCATTTAAACAATTATTTGTTTTCAATGTTACTTTTGGTATTAGTGGCGTCTTGGGACAGACTAGGGCATAATGAAATACAATAGTACAGTGAAATGAAAACATACTTATATCTTTACTTAAATTTTTGTCGCATGTTTGGAAGTATATACAGTATGGCACAAATAGGTATTAATTGTTTATTAACTCTTCAACCCCAGCATTATGTACTTTCTACTATACATTTAAGTATCTATATATATTATTATACATTTAGTATCTGTATATACATCATATTAAGTAAAATAGTTGTTGAGAGACTAACTTTATACACATTAGTTTGGATTTAAACCTTCTTTTAGAATATTATCAATAGACAATGGATAAGCCTACCAGATAATCATAAAACAGAAATACGAGTGACATTATGGAATGAGCTGTTAGCTAAACATGAAGTGATGGTGTATTTTATCAGAAATAAGCTAGCAGCTCTTATGGTGTCTATTGCACGGTATGATTGGCCTCATTTATATGATGATTTCTTCAGTAACATTGTAGAGGTAAGTTCCTGAACCAGATTATTCTCCTTTACTGAGATCTAAAAACATTTAGTTTATTTTATTTATTGCTTTTTGTTACTCAATTTTGTTAACACACAAACTAGTTTTATGTTTATCTTGTCTTGGTATTTTTTGTATGGATGCCCCCATGGGTCATCACCTCACCAGAGCCTTATGATGAGGGTTTATGTTGAACCGATTAAAACCTCAGGTGCACTCGAGAAAGGACAAATTTTTACTGACAATAAAATTTACTGTTGATCAATTTTTACCAGCTGAATGATCGGGTTTATGCTCAAAGCTCTATAGAGGCTTCCCAATTACGTCAGTATTTTTTTTTTTTTTTATACTACAGACGAACAGACGGGTCACCTGATGGTAAGTGACACCGCCGTCCATGGACTCAAGAGTCGCAAGTGCGCTGCCCGCCTTTGAGGGTGATGAGGGATCGGGGATGCAGGGAGCGGAAAGAAGAGAGGAGGGATGAGGAGATGGAAAAAAGGAGAAAGGAGATATGGGAGAGAAAAGGGGGGAGGAGGAATTGGGCCTCCGGAAACCTCACTCAATTCGGGGAAATGCAACGCAAGCGTTACTTCACAACCGGTTTTCTGTGAGGCTGTGGTATCGCACCGGTCGAGCCGGCCCATTCGTGCAAAAGCAAGGCTCTACCACTGAAAGTAGTACAACAGTATAGTACAACATGGGCATTATCAAACTTCAGTGATGGTTTGGTGGGTGACTGGGCCATCACTAAATTTTTCAAAATTTTTACTATTTAACAATTTTTACAAGCTGAATGATCGGGTTTATGCTCAAAGCTCTATAAAGGCTTCCCAATTAGTCAGTATAGTGCAAAGTGGGCATTACCCAACTTCAGTGTTGGTTTGGTGGGTGACTGAGCCATATTTTTGTGCAAAAGGTGTCAAACCATCAACATGAGTGTGTCAAGATACAATTCTAGAGAGAGTGGTTAAGCCTCTTAACAACACCAATCTTCCATAACCAAGAATAGTCCTTTCAGCAAGACTTAGTTAGCACCGTTTCATGAAGCTCGCTCCACCCATGTGCCATTTGAAACAAATTTTTGACTTTATCATACCTGAAGACTAGCCATCATCTAGTCTCGAACTTAATGCGCTGGATTATGATTTATGGTCAGTTTTAGAAAGTTTGGCATGCTCTAACAATCCATAAGATTGGCAGTGAAGAATTTTCCAATGGATTTCTTGTTTCTATTGATAACTGGTCTCAACGTTCAAATTCAACTTTTGTTTAATGGCTTTTATGGAGTTGCCACATTTTTGCCAATGTACTGTATCCAAAGGACTCTCCATCAAATGATTTTATGTAGAGTCTAGAGATTTAATAGAGTCAACCAAAAAATGTTCCAGGCATAACAATAATTAAAAATGAATAAATTGGAATAAATAAAAATATAAAAACTAATTTACATTATACATAAGTATTACTGAGAATTGGAATTAGATCTAAAGGGATTTTATAGAATAGACTGAAGGCAGCTTTTGGAATCTGTAAAAAATATGTTATAGTGTAAATTCTGTGGGTTTATCATAAAAATAGCTTCAAGGATAGCAATAGACTCACCCCTGAAGACCAAAGTAGTTGAGTCTCTATAATTTAAGATTAAACTTTTTGATCCAAACAGTAACACCAACTGGACCACTGACTGAGGTATTAGAAGCATCCATAAAAATTATGCTGCAATTATTATAATAGGAGGTTACTTTATCAATAAAGAGTTTAATTACTTCTATTGAGGACCTGTTAATTCCGAAGTCCAGAATGATGTTGAGCTGCAATATCAAAGCTTCAAATGTAATAGAAAAGAGCATTAAAACAGAGTTTTTGGAACAGAGAATTTGGAAGATGGGTAAACTGTTGGAATGCAAGAAGCAGACAGGGGATTTTATTTTATTTATTAGAATGGTTATACTGGTATCAAAAATTTGGAAAGTTGGTCTGGTTTGGCAAGGAGAGAATGGTACAATTTTAGATTTTCGAACATATTTAAAATAAATCGGTTTGTGAGAAATTGTCGACGAAGAGAAGTTGAATTTTATTGAGTGTTTGAGGGCCACATTCATTACAGTTGTCCAAAATGGCTGCGTGTGCTGTGGTGGATTTTAATACACCCAAAGGGGTTTTGCACTTCAAATTAAATGATTGTATAACAATTATTATTTTCAAGACAACTCCAGTACTAGGAATAATTCCTGTGTTGCAGGAGTCTTTACAAATACAAAACAATGGACAAAGAGAACAACAACCTAAATGCAGTACAACTGGATTAAAAAAATACTTGTGTGGGAATCAAATCCGTCTTGGAATGCTTTTGGTCTAGTGGCTAGAGCAAGGCAGTTGATGATGAATTGGTGTGTGATACCGTTATAAATCTGTAACTTAATTTTGCAGTTAATAAGATGCGATGGGCGGCGTTGTTTATTGGGTCTGGTGATTGCTCAAGCAGCAAGTGAGGAACTTGGAGCAGCTCGAGATACTGGTGTGCTGCTGCCATCTCAGCGACGAAATCAGCTTGAACGTCTTATGTTAAAGGGAATGCCACAGTTACTTAGTGCACTTAGTGGTAAGTTATAATTTTGTAGCTATAGATTATAATATACTTTAGTCTCGTTGTCTCTAGAGACTGCGCCCTGTGCCTGAGTACCGCTCGCACAGCCCTTATTACGGCACTGACTCAAATGTACTTTGATTGCAGATATTCTAGAGAAGCATTCAGAAAAAGAAGGTCAATCAAATCCACCACCTTCACCAACGAATGGTATACCGCAGACATCTGCATTGCCTGATCTCTTAGCCAATGCCCATGATGTTACTTCGAATGATAAGTAAGTGACATGAAATAAATCTCAGTAGCTCACATTGTTTTATTAATTTGCTAGTAAATTTGAATCTATGGAAGAAAAATGTAATAAAAAAATTATGACCTTAAAAACGGTTTCATGTGTGGATATACGTGGAAATTAAAATGGTCATAATCTTTACACAAGTTGTTATTTTTACAATTAACTACATGATAGAGATGTATATTTTCTGTGGTTAAAATAAGTGTTCCATTTTCTGGGACACCATGTAGAAGTAAATGGGTATTCTGACAAATCTAATTCTTTTAAACCGTTGCATTTGCCTCAGTAAATTTTTTTCAGAATTCCTCTAGTATTTATGTAGGTCAAGTATATTTCATTGTATTCCAATTCAAGTTGTTCTATCACTTTTGTTCTATAAATATTGCGCTGTTACTAATAAACCTTGTTTTTATTTCAGAGCTCTAAATATGGAGATAGTGGTGAAGTGTCTCACAACCCTTCAACATTTATTCTCATGGCTGCCACTATCATCACATGTACCCCCATCTTTGGTTACTACAGTTTTCTATTGGGGCAGTATAGCAACTCAATCACAGGTATATAATACAATGTTCTTTTTTGCCATTTTGTCAAGTCAAATTTTAAGAATGTTAATCGAAGGAGTTTTCTATGACAGTTATCATTAGCATAATCATATTGTCTATGGAAAAGGACTGACTAAGCACCTCTTAATGTGGAAATGTTTTATATAGGTGTGTGGCGTACACATGCCACGTAGTGTGAAGGCCTAACATGCATTAAAAGAACACGCATCCACTCGCACTGCATAAAATAAATACAAGTCGATTCTAACCATTCCCTGGACCCTACACCTACGGTTCAAGGACTAACCAGTCTGGCCGGCTAAAATAGGCGCCTTTCCTTGCTCCTAGTATTATCTGCTTAGCTACGGTTCGACGGCTTATACAGCCTGGCCGGCTAAGTAGATATCCTCAACTCGATCAGCCATCTGGCACAGACGTAGGCAAAGTACTTTAACAACTTATCGGGTCAGCTACCCCAACAGCTGATCCCGAAATGTGTAAAATATTTATGGGATAACTGGGAATAAGCGCGCAGTAAAACACATACATTCGTATCCACAAAAAAATAAGTAGAACTAACTAGTAGGTGCGACGGTCTTGCCACTAAAACGCGTTGCAACGCGTACCTTTACGAGTTGCAACGCGTTTTAGTCCTATAGTCGAGTTACAACACGGTGTCGTCAATCGTCAATTAAAAGTTATGTTTTTCTCCACAATACCGTACTGCTCTACTGCACAATGTAAGAATGATATCAGAAGGATAAAAAGTCTAGTAATGGAGGTATTTCTTACCATCGGTAGGTACAATTTTATATATTTTTTCAATAAACTCTTAAAATTTCAGTTTGCTAATAATTGAGTACAGATATAAGCTAAACTCTTCCATACCCAATTTACATTAAAGTCAATATGCTGCGATCGGATCTTATCAGTTTTCAACGTTATTCTCGAATGTTCTATGCAACTCTTTCAGTAATGTAGTCAGGTAGGATGTTGGTTTTATCGATATGCATATTATAAAACGTGTTATAAACTTACTATAATATTACAAATGTTTTTGAGCATGGCCTTGAAAATGAAAGCCTCTAAACCACTGAAAATATATAAATATATCTCTAGCATGCAGTTACAAGCAGAATTTGTGTGTAAACTTAAAAAATTTAAAAAGTTAATTCTCAGGGATTTTCTCATTAGCGGTTTAAATAATTGCAAAACAAACGATTTAGAAGCATCAACTTTTACACATACCTGGAAATATCGTGAATAGTAACTAGAAATTAAAATAGTCATTGTACATTTGTTAAGTACTCAAGTGTCTAATAGTCTTTATTAAAATATAATAGGATTTATAATACCGATTTTTATAATTAATAAACATTATTATGCTCGTACTTATTTATTTTAGCTTCTACAACTTTTTAATGTTACCTACCTCCTCAGGTATTTTTCAATTTAAGTTTTTTATTCTGCTCTAGCCAAACAGAAGTTAGGTATCAATATTATTGATAATATTTTAAAATGTGCTACAGAAATAAGCTAGTAATGGTAGATAACGTAACGAATGATACAAATATCGAATTTATTTGTATCATTTCTCGTCATTTATATTATAATTGTTTGCATTTAGAGTAACGTCATCTGTTGTTGAGTAGCTTGCAATGCAATATTCTTAGTTTCAAGATTAAGAAACGTTTTAAGTTCTTCTTAAAATCAAAATAACTAATAACTTTACGCCGTAATTATCTAATTTGTGATTTATCTAGTTTATGTTTATACTGCTGTGTAATGTTTTAAGTAAAATAAAAACAACAAATCGAAATAATTCGTTATTAATGTGCACTAATAAATAGTTCATTCATTTGTGTGAGTTTGGCGACAGTCGTTCCACTATAAATTATGACACAACATTTCTAAGTATCTCTATGTTTCTTCTATGTTCTATGTTTCTATCAATCTGTAATTCGAGACTGCATAGACGGTTGAACATCAATATATCGCAATAAGTAAAGTTAGAATTTGTAAATGAAAATATCTTATTAGGGATAACGCTAGATTCGAGATCACAATGGGGCCGCATACGCCGTAAAGAAAGTTCGCCAATAAAAGACATCGATATTGCACGACTATTTTAGAGTAGAGTACTTTGTTATTACCACAATATCATGTCCTATGGTATTTTACTGTGGGGGCGTGCTACTGATCAATTTCCATTCTGCAAAAGAGAGCTATTAGAGCCATTTATATTCTACGTAGTCGCCCTTAGAGAACTATTTAAGGAACTTAACAACCTGACTTGTTAGTACATTAATGAAAATATTATGTACGTAACAAAAAATCTGCACCTATTTTCAAAATAATGTGAGAGACATAATTATATTACGATCGAATGAATAAATTAGTTTCCCAAAATTCAAACATTTTTTACTGCGTACTGTGTTAAACTATAAAATAAAATATCTTGTGACATTCTTCATCTAAATGAGAAGAAATTTAAAAATTGCACGCACACCTTGTTAACAAGCATATTACAAAGTAGATGATTATTTAGCTGACAAAAATACTTGGCAACTGTTTGGTTCTGCTTCACAGATAATTGACTATATTGTTATCATTTGACATTTACTTATTTATTTAATTTTTCAATTATTATTATTAAATTTTGTTTAGATTCTAGGTATTTTATAATTGAATGACATGTTTCAAGTAGAAATTTTTGAGTTGTATTTGTGAGAATGTAATCACTTGTTTAGATTTGTTTTTATGTCGCTTGGCAGTTCTGAATATGCATGATCGCCTAAAAGTCCTGCCAATGGTGGCGTATGTGTCGGATAGTTCTGCTCCCTTTAATATGGGTGAAGTGGACGATGGCTGGGGCGTGCGTCATGTTCGTGAACGAGTGCCGTTGATCTGGGCTGGTCATCTCCCTACTACTTTTACTTAATATATATATAGTGATTTTTAGAAGTCGTCTATAAATCAGAATGATCGTATCGCATTGTCCTCACATTTTATTAACACTTATGAACTGTAACAATTTTTTTTATGAAATATTTAAAAGAGTGTCTTTTGAGTATCTTGCCTGTTCTTCTCCATACGATCTACGTTTTGCAACTAGTTTCATGACTGAATTAGTCAGACTGACTTCTTCATGACAGTTCAAAAATACCTATGATTGTTTTAATAAAAATAAATGGTTTTGATTTTATTTAAGTTTCTCTAAGTGATATGCTTTGCAATAATATAATAATTATGTGTAAGAACCTGACTGTAGGTTTTAGTTTGGAAACTTACTGTTTTAATTATGTGTTATGTATAGTATATGTAAATAAATGAGTGTTGTGCATAGAGTGTCGAGGCGGCTCTGTGCGGTCTAGGCGGCGTGTGTGAGCTGCTGTACCGGCGCTACGCCCCCCCGTCGTCGGCCGCCACCGCGCTGCGCCTGCAGCACTGCGCGCTGCGGCTGCTGCGACACCTCACGCACAACCATGCGCACATCCTGCATGCACACCACGAGTTTGTATTATACTACATTTACTTTTTTTTGCGAGACCAGGTAACGATTGCAGCCGCCAGTAGACACCTCCAATTCAAACGTCGCAAGTGCGCTTCATGAAGGTATTCAAGGTCGTATCGGTCCGGAAGTACGGCAGGCGACAAATTATTCATCAGGCTGGTTTTGTGAAGCAAAAAGTTTTTGGAGAAGCTCACAAAGATGATGGGGATGAAAGTTTTATTGGTTCGAACGATTGCGAAAATTTGTGGCCAGTATAAGTCCGAACAATTCCTCTAAGCACTCCACATAATACAACTCATAGAAAATGCAAAAACCACTAAGGTTTTACACAATCACTTCGGTATTGTCAGTATCATGTTGGACTTTCTCAGTCTAACTTACCATCTGATGGATTGAAGTCATGTTAACTAGCACAAATTACTGAAAATGTTACAACTTGTATTAGTTTATTAGTTAGTGTGTGCATTACGAATGTTTTTAAAGTTAATAATATATTCTTCGTTCTCTTCCTCTGTCTACGTGTAAAGAAAAGTTTATTTAAGATCGATTGAATAATTAGCTCTTTCCAAAAAGGGTATACTTTACGCTCCTAACAAATATATAATAGTAATAATCAGAGCCTCACGTTAGGTAGCTGCGTAAAGGGCCTGATCAAAAGGCAGTCCTTCTTTGTACACACATATTGTGAGCAGGTTCCTGTCTCTAACCACCGGTATCTTGGTCAATGTACCCGATGCCGGTGGGACACAATTTTTTATATTTTGAAATATATTTGGTTTTTCTTTTATACATATTTAAAAAAGTAAATTAAGGGGCCTGTTTAATTGAATAAAGAGAATAATAATAACGACTCTACACATCTCACTCACACTCTTTAGGTTTTCCGATTTATAGTATAATTCTTTACATAATAATTTATATATCTATACTAAAAAGTCAACTTATTTTTTTATAAAATAATTTTATTCTCGTTTCAGCTACCTTAACAAATTAGCAGAGTTCCTAAAACTATTTATATCCTTGCATTTCAAGAGACTAGAGGCTGAACCAGAGTTTGATGCTATTGATTTTTTGTCATATCTATTCCAATATACATTCCAGGTAATTTAAATTAACTGCATATGCATCATTTATCCATTATATCACAGTGTACAAAAAAATGTGTTTCAACTGAATGACATGACCCTTCGTTCATGTAACATTTTGATTATTATTTTAACTTATTTATTGACTTAGTCAAATTAGTTTAGTAAATACAGGAGTAACAAATTTCCGCATTTGCCTTAGTGTAGCAATAAATCCTTTTCTCGTAGAAATTATTCTATAACTTGTCGTTCTGCTTTTGTTCCAGGTGCCTACATGCCCTATTTTTGTAAATTGTTTGGATGTATGGATACAATTTATAGACATTTTGAAGCCAGAAGATACACCAAAGTAAGTATAAATGACTAAGGATTACCTTCATATATCTGCTGGACATAGGACTTCCCCAAATGTGAGCATATGGTCAACCGTCTTCTGCATCCAGTCTACATATACATACTGTATATCTTTTTGAATTTAAATTCATAATTTTCTGTTTGTGTATCAATTTAGGTATTGGGAAGCTTTACAAGCGCTGGTAAATGGTGTGTTAAACAAAATACAGTTTCAGCACAATAAAGCGCAACTACAACATCTCGATAACGACGTGTGTGATGATGACGTGAGTTTTTTTCATGTAATAAGTATAGCTTTACCATTATATTTATATGATGTTTTTGTTCTAATGAGGATGGAAAAATAATAAAACCTTGCTTTATTTTTCCATCACAGTAGCTCCTAACTGAATTTCATGCTTATGTAACATTCAAATAATATTTTCTGTTTATGTTCAGTTAACGGGCGTTGGATTATTGTATAGTGTTCCCTCGAACAAAACTTTGTCTAAAACGCCGTTAACGCTCTTTGTGAGGACATAGACTTATACTCACAATATTAAACATTTCATAGGGCGAGACTGAATGGCAAACATTCCTGAAACATTGTATTGAATGTATCGCTCGGGTTGCAGAGTTGGCGCCCTTAGACGTTTTCACATTAGTGGTGAGTACAATAATAAAATATACTCAATAAAAATACTTCTAAATATACTTGAAGTCATCGTATGATTGCTCCCTATCAAGGTCCAAGTGCTACTACTAGAGATGAAGTCACCGTATACTGCTTAATTTATCGATTTTAAAGCTTCAAATGCGCGCCATCCCGTACAGTTGATAAGAAACACCCTAACCCCTATAGATACTCTGTATAAGTTGGTGGAGTGAGTATTTACGACGTCTCGAGGAATGTATTTTAAAACTTTTTAGTAGACTTTAAGAAGTTGAAATGCCATACATACAGTCACGGACAGGCTGGTGTCGGGAGGTCCTCGCCCTCTAACGAAATACCAATCCTAACTATGTATATACGCATATAAATGCGAAAAAGTGTTTTTGTTTTTTGTTAATGATTCAAGTCTTAAATATTGAACCGATCATCATAAAATTTTGAAAACCCGTTGCTTATGAATGAAAGTGCTGTTCCCAAGGAATAGACAAAATAACATTTACTAAAACGGATCCGCGGGCGAAAACTAATATTATGATAAACTGAAGATTCGTATATATGTCGTTGTAGTTGGAGCGATGGCAATGTCTGGCGGGAGTGCACGCGCGAGCGGCGGGTCGCGGCGGTGAAGGCGAACGGCTGCTTGCCGCACTATTGGACCTCGCCACGCTCACACGAGTCCTAGGCAGATTGGCACCTGCTTTATTAGCCGGTCAGCATACTAAAATACAGATTACTCTATTAAGATATTTCTTCAATTTACAATAATTAATAGGTACGCACACCTAAATACAGCGTGTCCTTGAAAATGAAACGGCCTGTTTTAATCGCTGAAAATATAGGTACATTTATAGCATGCATGCAAAACCACCCGTTCAAAAGTTATGATTGTTTGTATGTCAGAGACGGAGAGCAGTCGTCGCTCCCGCGCCTGGTCCCTAGGCGCAACTCTCATCGAGCGGTGTGGCGCGGCGTTAGCGGGCGCGGCACTTACGCGACCACATCGCACACAGCAGCATGCACACCATGCGCATGCGCATATGCAGGTGTATGTATCTCTTTTGTTATATAACACAGCCCTTACCGATGCATAAAAGGTTTTTTCAGTGGTCGCCCAGAGGTGTTTTGGTCGACACTTGCGTTAGAATATAAAAGATTATTTCATAAGTACAAGCCTGTATTGTATGTTATGTAATCAATGTCGTATGCCATCGTTGGGAATTTAAAACCTCTTACTACTTTTGGCAAATTCACTCTTTTACGGTATCGGATTCTACATTTTGGAACTCTAACAAGAGCAAAAACTCTCATGCGTGGACGATGTTTCATTCTTTATTTGTTTACCAACTTCAAAATCTACTTGCTAAAAAAAGTTAGTGCCTAAAATATCTTATGTGCATCAGGACGAGAAAGGCGGGGTTTTTAATAGGCAGTACGAAAGAAAGGCCGGTACTTTAATAATGCAGATTGGGTTTCAGTGATTTCGCAAAACATCAGTGCGACACATGTTGAATATAGACATATTGCGAATAAATTGAAAGATGTGAAGCCAAAAAAAATGCTAGTTAAAAAGAAAAGGTTATGGGTAAAGTGTTTTGCTTGCCCCATGGCTATTAGCATTGTACTACAAATTTAAATTACTATGTCATAACTTAACGGTTAATTATGTACTATCCAAACATTTGATAAATTTACTTTGGATAATTAATAGACTACTGTCAAAATGACCCCCTTTCAACAGACCTATTATTATTTCTGCTGGATACCTACACTAAAACCGGAATTGAATTTTGTCAAGTGCTCTAATCTAATTGACTCTAAAAAGGAAAAAAATACTGAAAAACTTAAATGGAAAGCGGTAGTCTGTGAGAATGTAGATAGCGTTCACTCCACTACATATAACCACCCGCATGAGACGAGCTCGACCGCAAAAACCCGACGATGTCAAATCCATTCCCGCAAATTTCTTCTTTCAGTTTTGAAAAGATGGATTCTGGATAAATATTATTTAATGGATCCACACAAAGGTTAAAACATGTCGATAAGAAATCGGTACTTCTACAACCAAAAAATAACCGAAGAAACGGTTTGGTATCTCGTTACCAATTGTATAAAACTCTATTATAATAGCTTAAAGCAAGATTAAATATTTACAGGAACTGAAAAAGGTGATAAATCAGGATCATTATCAATTTTACAATACAGTGTAAAATATCATTCGGGAAGTTAATGCATAATTATATGGTTACCTCAGAAAGTAATTAGTACTTGGTTTGTACCTACATTTTTTTAATTATAAATAATAATTCTGTTTCACTATGGTTATAACTAGTGGATTCAGATTTTATTTTATATACTTTTTACAATATAGTTCAAAAGCTCTGATGTAATATATAAAGCTTAACCTTAATCTCTTAACTGTTACCAGAAATTGTTTTTGTTTTTTGGTGTGATATTGTCTTGTCACTGTATGTACTTGTCATTTCAGCTAACTCCAGAAAAGTAAAGAAAGTGCATGCAATGCACGAATGCGGCTAATAATTATAATTTTTGTTGTACTTGGTTTCATTATTATTTTTTTGAATAGGCGGCGGGAAAGCTCAAAAACTAAACTAAAAACAAGACCAATTTGGTCTAGATGGGTCCAACCGTTTTGTTTTGTTTTTTATATATTATAAATAAAAGTGAATTTCTTAATTTGTTGCTAAACATAAAACCCGAGAACGGCTGGACCAATGTGGATCACTTTTTTTATATGAATTTAAATCAATGGCTAAATGTGTTGCTAAGCAAACTCTAGAACGACTAGCCCAATTTGGATCACTTTTTCTAAATCAATAAAAAATTGTAGCTAAAAGTGAATTGCTAAATGTCTTGCTAAGCCCAAAACTCAAAAACGTCTTTACCAATTTGGATTACTTTTTTTTTTGTATACAAAAACGCGTGCCAAAGTCTTAAAAATCAAATAACTTTTTTTTCAGAACGATAGATTTTTTGATGGTTCACCATTAATTTGTAAAACTGCTGGATTTGAAGGAATATTTTTGGAAGCTTATAAGTTATTTAAAATTCCCATACCGTCGTCACGAAGTTCGACTATTATCATCCATCATAGTAACACAACAACTTCGATGAAGTGGTTTAGTGCCTTGTAATAATTTTATTTCATACATTCTACTATTTTGTATGTCAGGCATGCGGAGATGTTTGCATGTATGGGCGCATGGTGCTGTTACGCGAGCCAGTGCGGAGTTCCCGTTCAGACGATGGAGGGCCTGTTCTCTTCTGCAGTGCCATTTCTCTTACCACATGAAATACCTGTAAGTTTAGCAAATTAATTTATTTATATAATGAATAAGTTTAAAACATATTTTACAACTTTAGAACTCATATATTACGTATTTTTTATCAATAACTAAAATAGAAAATATAAACTCAGCCATTTATAGACACATGTTAGTTTCTAAAACATGTCAAATTCTTTTGCTTTTGAGTATTATACAGCAGACCCGCAGTAAGCCGACAATGGTTTGCAAGCATCCCGTCGGAGTATAGAGCACTGCCACCCACTATCTTATAGTCCATTACTACACTAGGGGTACTTTGTAATCCAGCAAATTTAATGTGTGCTTAATAAAATAGTAAGATTTATTGTATATCTTATCACAGTTTTAAGATTTAGTGATTCAAACAAATCAATCAAAATGCTTGAAGTTTACTATTAACTAAATTGTAGTTAGATATTACAAAAATAGTTTTCTTTACTATTAAAATATCCTCATAAATTACACTTACAAAAAAAGCGCATACACATTAAAACGTTTTTTTAGAAATACATGAGTCGATCATAGGTATGTCGGATTAAAAGGGGTCCCAGGTTAGCCTGGGACTAGATTAATAGTAGTAGTACGTGGGAGAACCATGCTACGGCACGTATAGGCTGACCCGACCGGAGTATTACCTCCAGAAAACCGGTTGTTAATTTCACAAGTAATCTAGCCCCTCTCCTCGATCTTCGACCTCTCCTCTCCTCCCATTACCCTCAAAGGTGGGTAATGGGAGCTAAGCTCACTTGCGACTTTGAGTTGCAAGTGTCCATGGGCGGCGGTAGTCACTTACTATCTGGTAACCCATCTGCTCTTCTTGCTGTTTTGTTATAAAATAAATAAATATTGAAACACGTCTTAGAGAAATATGTATTTATTTGATTATTAGGAACCACCACTGCTATGTCACGCAGCCGCACACCTGTTACTGAGCTTAGCGATGAACGTTAAGTTTAACAACGATCCAATAGCTCTCACTGGAGACTTGTACGAGCACGCACAGAGATCTCTTCAGTACCTTGAACCTAAGGTAGGACTTATTCCTTGAAGTAATAATTCCGACAAAATCTTGCGGTAGAAGAAGTGGGATAAATAGACTGGATGCGAAAGGTTATGGACCACCTGGTCTATGGCGCACATTAGGAGAGGCCTATGTTCAGTAGTGGACTGCGATAGGCTCAATGATGATGATGATATATTACAGGATATAATATAAAGTTGAAGTTTTTTTAATACTATATAGGTTTTGATTGCGATCAGACTAGTGTTATTCGGTATATCGCTAACAACACCCCTTGTACAATTTCATTATGATTTGTCGAGTATGTAAGTGAAATCGTAACAGAGTGTTCTTTGTTTCATTATAACATATATTTTTCAGTTAAAATGTAACAAACAAGACAGCAAAGTTTAAGTTATATGATATAATAAATATACTAATATAATATAGCTGATGAGATTTTTGTTTGTTTAAACGGGCTAATCTCTGGAACTGCCAGTTGGATTTGAAAAAATATTTTTGTATTATATAGAGTATTTATTGTATTATATAATGTAGAGTAAACATCAAGTTGCGGCAATTGTTAGGAACGGAGCTGTAGCGTGCTTCTATGCTTACAACGCAAAAAAGAGTAACGGAAGTGCGGATTGTATGCATATGTGTGCAGCACATTAAATGCAAATTTAATCTGCTTTTAAGCTTCCTTATTAGTAATAAGCAACTTGGAATTGTGGTGGTGTTACTATGCTATAGTAATGGTGGTATTGGTGTACAGACAGCGGGAGTGGTGCGCGAGGCGCTGCTGACGATGTCGCTCCGCGGCGGGAGCTTGGCGGGCGCGAGCGCTGGCGCGGGCGCCACTCGAACGTTGTTGTGCGCTTGGGGCGCAGCGCTGGCCGCCGCGGGACCCGCGCTCGCGCTCCCACCGCTCACGCAGCTGCTCCAGGCCTTCCGCTCGGCCAACACGCAGTATAAGAAGGTATTGTCTTCTGTCTCACTCTTTCATGTTAAGAAATTAAATATATGTATTTTGTCCCGACAATAATACGACAAAAAATTTATAAGTCGTTCGGAAACTGCGTGTAAATTTCTGGGATTCATTTTTATTTATTCATAGGGGATTTATTATTATTATATATACCTTGTTAAAAAAAACGCTCCCGAATACGAAGACAGACGATAGTACTAATTATACTTTTTTATGATCAGGCTGAAAGCCAGAAGCAGCTAAAGTCTAAGAAAGAATTTTCCATCTCAAAGAAAACTACTATCAAATACCAAAAAGAACTAGTACCTATCTTATTCATAAAAACTTAAAAGATACCAAGGATTTAGACAAACTGTAAGATGCCATTTGTTTATTAAAGTTAGTATTTTTCTGTATCATCAGGTGATAGCGGAGGGAGTACAAAACGCAGCTGAGACAGCACTTCGTATGTTATGTGAACCATCTTTTGCGGCCGCTGAGCCTGAGATAACAGACTTCTTCCTTGCTCTATTCATGGCGCTTCTACCTCAACTCGGCAACTTTGCATATACCGCTATCGACGTGTTCTTAGAGGTTGCGCAAAGGTTAGTATTACATTGAATATAACCCTGCACTAATTTTACATAACAATATATTTTACAAAAGTGGGTTATCATATAATATTATAAATTATCATTGAAATTAGGAATGATTTAAAGTGAAAACTGTCGGATGATGAAGAAGGGTAGAGACCATATGTAATTGAATTCGTTTATTATTTTACAAACATAAATCCAACTACCGCGTTAAAGCCTAAACAATTTTCAATAAGTGCAGTTTACTCAAAAGAAAACATCAAGAAATAAATTCCGAATTATTATATTATTGTTTATAGTATACATTTCATTAGATAGGGGGCAAACGAGCAGACGGGTCATCTGATGGTAAGCGACTACCGCTACCCATGGATAACTCAAGAGTCACAAGGATATATCTATATCAGTAGATAAATTATATACATAGATACTTTGTAGCTACTAGCATTATGAAAATTAAAATAATTGAAAACTGTGATTGACTGTGAAAATATCTTATAGTAATCCGTTTTCAAAAAATATGAAAAATTGTATGAAATGTTTTTAGGGTTCATGTATTTATGTATGTGACCTTATTTCTTCCACAGTAATTTTTAAGTGCATGAACAGATTCGTATGAATGATGAGATGATGACTTATGACTAGTATATGACTAGCTATATATTTTAGTTTTCAAATAATCAATTTGGCTTCCGCTTCTGTACGGCGCGTATTGGGTGGCCTGTTAGCCTGGTGGTAAGTGGTTCTGACTTGCCGATTCCCAAATAGTTTTTCAATTAGTTTTTCCCGAAAAATTTAAATCTTTTTTCTATTGTGAGGGTAGTTGTATTTTATAAACGAGTAAGTAGTTAGCCATTATGTACAGGGGCGGGGGCGAGAGCGGTCTAGAGCGGCTGGTGGAGTGCGTGCGGCTGGGCGTGGAGGCGGGCGGTGGCGCGGTGCTGGTGCGCGCCGTGCTGGAGCTGCTGCAGCGCCACGTGCTGCCGCGCGCACCGCTGCACTCGCCCGATCTCACCAGAGCCGCGCACCGACTACTCGCCAGGTACGCATTCACTTTGACTCTTCTTCCTTTTAACCGACAGCGCAAGAAGGACGGTTATGTTTCTTGGTCATGCTGTAGGTCGAGACGGCTTGATAGATTTAGCCATGTGTAATTTGAATCGTCGTCAAAAACTTCTAAGCTACTAGCTGAAGTTTTTGATGCAGTTGGGTTTTATATATTTTTAGAATTTTGCTTGTTTTTCTTTAGTCAACCACACTTTTAATTAAACTAATCTAATTAATTAGATGTCGTTATTTAATCTTTCCTGGCCCCTGGTCTGACCCGCAACTAAGCAGAGGTGGTAACCAGACTGCTAATAAACATCACACACACATACACATATTATAGATAAATTACACCCAGACACAGAACAAATTATCGTGGTCATCACAAAAATATTTGTCCTGGGTAAATTGAATCTGATAAACAGTGAAAGTATAGTGAAAATCTTTTAAACCTATTATTATTTTGGTCAATACAACCCAAAGGGAATATACATAATAGACCCTCTTTTTCTCTTCCTTTCCCATAGTGTTGTCATTTGTCAGAATTTTGGCGATCTAGTAGTAATAATAAAAATTTAAATAATCTGTAGTTTCTTTCAAACCTTAATTTTTCAATCGTTGAGGATATGCCATTTCCTATTCATATGAAAGCAACCTTGACTCTGTTCAACACGGAAATCGTTTATATATATATATATATATATTTATATATATATATATTTCTATCCGATAAAAAAAAATGATGTTGCAGCGGGCCATATATTAAATTTAGAATGTGTAGGCGGGCCAGATTCAAATAAAAAAAATACTGAATTATTATAACATTGTTATTATTTATAGGGTATTTCCGCTTGTTGCTAAGAGATGGCGCTCTAAGAGATATCTCTAGGGTATTTCCGCTTGTTGCTAAGAGATATCTCTAGGGTATTTCCGCTTGTTGCTAAGAGATGGCGCTCTAAGAGATATTTCGCGCATGTCTAGGCACGCAATGCCCTTGGAACTACTTATAAAAGTAGAGGAATCGAGTAAAGTCTAAAAGCTCTAAAAAACATGATTCTTCTTTCTGATATACATTACGATCGCGGGCCGTATCTTTGACATGACTGGTCTATCACCAATCCATACCATATTTGTTTGTATGTTTGTCCGCGGGTATTTCTAAAACCATAAGCTTTTGGCATTTTTTTTTACTTTAGATTTATTCATTAAATAAATTACAGTTTTGAAGCCGATTTTTTTAACTACTTATATTCGTGCAGCGTTCTGATTGACCGTTGGCGTTACTTCTTCCCCAACAAGTGCGAGGAGGCGGAGAGTGAGCGTCGTACGGACGAGCTGCGCGCCGCAATCGCCGTTTTAGGCCGCGCACTGTTGCAGCCCGACATCGAACTACTGCGACACACCATAGATACACTTGACATTCTTAATTCAAGGTGGAAGTTATATCACAAGGTAACTTATATGCTTATTTTAAAGTTTAACATCTTGACCTTAAACCAACCATGCCCTAACTTTTTTGAAAAAAAAAAATAACACGTCAGTAATAGCTGACATTGAATTACTATGTAAAAAGAAGCCTCGAAGAGGTACTGAATTATCATTTTGCATAATATTACTTTTACTTATATTTTTAATGATCATTATACATTTGACAAAAGCAACCTTTGACATTGTGTGTATTAATGTAAAAATTTTGTTTAACATTACGATTTCGAGTAAATGTTAAGTTTTTTTATGAAATAAATTTATTTTTAACGTGAATTTGAGTTGCAAGTAACAGTTAATAATGTGTCTTACATTACATTAACTGTGACTTATACTGTACGAATAATAAAAACTGTAATACGAGTATTAACTAGTTTCGGTAACTAAACCTGTTTTTTTGTAATTTCGAATAGCTAACTTCCATTTTTTTAAAAACCACTTAAATTCAAAAACTCAAAGCTCATTAGATACTGTTCTAGAGACGTATAAGTATAGTAACGAACTTTTTAATTTTCTAAGGTAATGTTCCGCAATGAGTTTCTGGCCGAATTCCTGACAGTTTTACTGGCGGGGTTGGCAGAAGGTGGCTGGCGCGCACTCGTCCGTGACGAAGTGACATCCGCAGTACACGCGATGGCTATGGTCGACTTTCCGACTTTCCGTACTTCGTTCCTACCACATTTCTTGAGTTCATTCCCGGGATTGTCACCTGAACATCAACATCACTTGGCGCAGTTTCCTCCTGATACGGTCTGTATTTAATGTTGAATTTTGCGGGTAATTGAAGCTAAGCTAATTTGAAGATTTAGCAAATAATTAAATGATTATAGAAGACAATATATACATAAAATCAGCGGCGGCCTGTTCTACTCTCTCTGCCTACCTCGAGGGGAAAAAGGCGTGACTTTGTGTATATTTATAAAAGACACATCCTGTTTTTGATTACCCGACACGCGACGTCTCAACCAATCGTTATTTATTTATAAACGAGTGTAACTAGTGTCGAACATTTTAAATTATATCGTTTTTCAAAAAAAATATAACTAAAGTTATTCTAAAGCTTAATAGTTAGCGTTAGTAAGACGTCGTTGAATTATATTTAGTCTACTTAACAAGAAGGAGGGTTATGTACTTTGAGTGTATATATGTTTCTTTATATCGTCCTAGACGGCTCGATGGATTTCACAATGTGAATCATCTTGATAGCTAGACTGACATAGATAATAATTGACATATATAATATTTCGAACTTACGTAAGAACTTAATGAAGTCAGCTTTTTATATTTTTTGAATAATTTTTACATATATTGTGTTGCAGGATTTACCTACATTCACTCAAAATATCCAGCGTCTGATGAACGACGTGAACTGTTATCGGGCGTACAGTACGCTAGCACCGGTACAAATGGCTACTTAGTATCAGATCCGCACACACTGGTTGCTGTGATATTGAGTTATATGTTGTGATATAGTGTACATTTGTGGGTACTTGTACGGCAAATCTGGAATATTTTTATGTTCATGCGGTGTGGGTTAATCTGAATAGAGCAAAAGGTAGAAAGGTTTATCAATGTCAGTTATGGTGGGCATACTGTATTTTTTAAATATTCATTATTCAAAGTTTCCAAAGGTCCCTTACATTTTATGTTAAGCTTGTCGTAGAGTATACAGAGTCTCATCGACCCCAATGTATTGTATAGTTAACCAATCTAATATATAGGTTTATATATTTTCTTCCTTATCTATGTGGAGATTGACTCAAGCCTTTTATGTTACAGATTCTGCGTTTTGTTTGTTTTTATCACTTTTCTTCAATACATATTGTTTATTATATTTTTTTGTCATTCTACAAGTTCGTTGTTTTGCCTGGGTATATTTTAACACACACCCCGCAACCTAAATTCTGCAAGACACATTAGTGTAAATAATTAATATGATCGGTTTTAGTGGTTTAATAATCTCATTGTTCAGAGACAGTATATGGGTGATTCATTATGGATAACCGACTTTAGGTTTCCATACTCGTGTAGGAATTATGTTCCTTAAATATAAATCATAATATAATATTGTGTACCAACTTAAAATAATTTTGTTGTTATTTTTAAAAGCCCTCTTCTCATCTCTAAATAAGTAAAATATTGTACTTCACGTTTTACCATTACTTATATTTTAAACGTAATTTAATAAAACGGAGACAAATCTAGTTTGTGACTGAATTTGGAATACAAGACTGTACGTAATAATGGTATTTGTTAGGCATTTTTCCCACCGCCTACGATGAACGAGGAGTAGAGCTACAAACTACTACTACTACTACTAGACACGGTTTAGAGAGATGCGAGTGTGTGTTCCGATAGTTTTTTTTGACTGCTAAGCCAATATGTTCACCGAATTTATCTTGGATAGCTCTTGTAGCTGCGACAACCTAGTAAAGAGAGCATTCGCCCTGGCAGTGTAAATAGTCAAATATTAAAATATGTATTTCTTTCGTTGAATTGAACAATTGAACTACATCTATTGTAATTTAACTTTTGTCAAGTGAGACAATAGTCGATATTTAGTCGCTTTCTTGCTGGCAGTGGGACAAGTGTGCCTTAAATCTAACATACTTTTAACACTTTATAAATCGTGTTTGATGTGTGGTGCTTGAAAATAAAAAAATAATGTTTATCTGCATTTACACGAAACGAGTTTTGAGAGTAGTTTAAACTAGTCACTGAATTAATTTTATGCTTTATTATTATTAAGTATGAATGATGTGTAGGCTTATACAACACTAGTACCAGTTCGTACACTATTTTATTTTGAAGCAAGCACACCCACAATTTGAGGTTGTAATGATTTATATACCAGTTTCCATAGCTCTTGATGTTTATTATTCCTAAGTATAAAGCCCATGTATTTTTCTAAATGTAGTAAGGATAACATGCATAAATGTTTTTTTCTAATATTCATTGATTTTGTGTTAATTTCAGATTGCAATAAGTCAATATTTCAAATTATAGTATTTGAAAAAAATATATGAATGGTCTTTAGGTTAATATAGTCTGTATAGTTATTATAAAAGAGTACTAATTGAATACAATGGTCTTGTTTTATTTAACCTTCATTTGTAAGTTCACTTAGGACCATATCTACTATCTTATTACACTGACAATATTATTACTAGCCGTCTCTGGATAAGCTGTGTATAACAAATGATAACCTCATGTATGATTGTTCACATACATGTATCACTTCTAAATTTTAAAACTGTAGTTACTGCCAATATTAGCTCTTATTTTCATATTCTGTATGTTAGTGTAAAGATCATAGAATTGCAACTGTAATTCCATTTAATATATATAAAATTATCTAGATTCTAAAAATGTATGTTTGTTTGCAAAATTCCTTTTAATTTGATTGTGAATATTGTGTTAACAATTTGTTATATACTTCCAATACAATTATCTTGTGGCTTGCATACAATTCAAAGTCTGGAGTGATATCTACCCAGCATACACCAGCAGCATCGCTCCCTGCGTGGAGCTTCATTCCACTGACGATAGTACCATTATTGTCATGGAAGTGGTATGCAGCACTCTCCATCCAAGCATTATCAGTGTTGCGATGATCATCAATATAACCTTCATACACAACATCACCACTACTGAAGAATTTATTGAATTTCACTAGCCAAGCTTTCTTTTCAGCTGGAAAAAAATACAGAGATATATAGATATATATATATATGCTTGATAGCAATACATTGTTACATTTTCTATATGAAAGTGTAAAAGTTTTTATCATTAGTTGGTATAATGATATTGGAACAATATTACACATACCTTCACTCATAGTGTCAGAGTTAGTGGCCTCTTCCCTGAACTCTCTTACAGCTGTTGTGGCCACCTTTTCACCAGGGTCTACCATTCCCCCTGGTAGTGCCCATTCTCCTGTATCAGCACGCTTTATAGCTACAAACTGTAAAATAGGTCTAGAAATAATATATTAAAGTCATAGAATCATCAGAATAGCAAATTGTTAAAAACATATTTATTATGATTAAAGTAACTCACTTGTTACTTGCATCAAGTGCAACTTCACTATTATTATGTCTTTTCCAGGTTGTGACAATAGGGTCAGCAGCATGATTAGGTCCCCATCTACCGAGAACACCTCTTCCTGTGATTCCTGTTCTTCCAACAGGGTTCAGAGGATATCCCTTTTCTATATTATATGTGCCTGTGTAACTGATTCTGCTTATTTTGCCATCCAGTTGGTTGAAATTTGGTTTGAAGTTTGGGTCTCCTTCGAATATCAATGCATATCTTGAGTATGGGGCATTAAGTATTTCATGATTTTGTATTTGATTTAATTTGTAGCTACTTGCATTTCCTAAATAAGTAATTTGGTAGATGTATTACATTACTTACCTATTTCAGGGTCAGCGTAAGGCTTTCCATTTATGTGAGTTGATGTATAATTTACAGGTTTATATTCTAGAAATTCAGTAGACCAACTAACTTTTTCATCAGGAACAATAAATCTCTCAACATTAGATCGAGGATAGAGACCTCTACGACATTTGAAATGCATTGAGACTAACATTGTTAAGCTGAGCCGAACCATAAAAAAGTGACAAATAAAAATAATCTTTAATAACTTTACTAAATTAACATTATCAAGGAACATAAGGTTGATAGATAGGTACCTAGTTTTAAAATTGACATTCGTTTACAAGTTGCAATATAATGACGGATTAAAATTATGATTCACAGATGATGTCTAAAATAGCTGATTGTTGCATCAACCACAGAGTGTAAAGATATGAAGTGTGGTCAGAATCAGTAAATAATCCAAATAATAACTAGATTTGGTAAATCTAATAGTTGTTTAATCTATTTTTTTATGTGATATACTTTAACACATCTTTTTTCACAAAACAATGGGTTGTACTGATTTAAACAGATCAACGGTCAACACGTCATCCATATGAATCGGTAGGTGGCCGGAATGGTGACTCTATATTCTATTAACCATTATAGCAGATGAAGAAGATCAACAGCTTGCTGGGCCCACACGTACTATATACCTATCAGAGTACTTAACATCTAGAGACGCATATTCTATGTCGCTCGCCAAAACGTAAAAAACAAAACCCTAGTCGCGGCCTGGACTGTTAAGATTGATGAAGAATACGATATTTGTAAAATCATTATGTGACTTACAGTAGGTCACAGGTACTTTAATGTTATGTGTAAATTATTATTTTTTATATGTTATTTATACTCCTATTTGCATGCCATGAAAATATGAATATATATATGAATATTTCATTATTCTGCGTTAATTTATTAAATGCAAAATATTGAATATATAAACTCTGATTTGGATCGCTTTCGAATGGCTAAGACAATTACCTGTGACATAGGGGATGCTAAAAAGTATGTAACCAACAGTAGTCGGTCTATTATCTTACTTTCGCAAAATATTCGGAGCATTAAGTGCAATACGCCTCAATTGACTACTACTGTTGGCTTCCAAGGACAAAATCTATACCAAGACATTGCACAAGACCCAGAATGAGGGTGTCGTAATTTATGTAAATAAAACTATTAGTTACGAAAAACCCGAAT
Source organism: Tyria jacobaeae (assembly GCA_947561695.1). NCBI lineage: Eukaryota > Metazoa > Arthropoda > Insecta > Lepidoptera > Erebidae > Tyria > Tyria jacobaeae. The sequence continues at coordinate 12,991,401 of OX387219.1, read as the reverse complement.
TAACTGACGTTAACTGTCTGATTTTTAAACTTAATGCTGAAACTTGCATTATTGGCATTTACCGCCCGCTAAGCTAAAGTAACACAACAGGTTTTATTATTTCGCTGGATGGTTACTGCAAAAATTAACAAGCAACAAAAATATTTTCTTATGTGGTGATATAAGTAATGACATCTCATCAGGGAGCGCTGATAGACGCTCACCCGATTATTAAAATATCCAGGCCAGTCATGCCATACTCTCAGGTCATTCTACACCAACTCACGGAGGTACATGTCTCGACCACTTAATGTTAAAATCAAAAATGAAAGATGTACATGTCTTATATTTAATTCTTCACTTACTGATCACCAAGGTATAGGTTTAACCTGTTCACCATGTTCCAAACTTACACTTGTTCGACTTATTTAGGTGTACGATAAACAGGGATAACCTTTTTAAAAATTAAAACTGATCCCGATAACGAGACTCTTTAAAGTCACTTACAAACGCTACCGGAATTTTTGCTGTTCTCTTCTTAAGAAAGTGAAAAGAGCTTACGAAAAGAAAGAGATAGAAAAATCGAGAGGAAATAAAAAGTTAGTTATGCTAGTAACGTTACTGACCATTCACATTGGCTTTTATCTACTAGTGACTCGACATTAAAAAAGTAATAGCTTCTTCGCACATATGGCAAAGAATTTAGCTGCTCAGGTTGACATATCAAATCTGGGTACGCCTACATGAAATTACTGTCCCTTTATATCATCTGTCAACTCGTTTGTCATGCTACCTGCAGACGAACGTGAATTTCTAAATCTGAATATGGGACTAAAAGAAAAACGGGAGCAGACATGATTTCGAGTAAAGTTATTAAGAGGTATACCTGGTGACCTGTAACACAGGTTTTACAAAACCTACCTCATGCACTAGTCTCTCACAATTGTTACGTTCACATCTGTCATTTTGGAGGAAGTGTATACCAAATTGTAACCATTGTGAGAGAAAAAATAAAATATAGTTTGTTTGTTTGTTATTAACCAGTTTAGAGTGATGCCTTTTACACCGGCCGCGCTAACATTTCTCTAGTAGACGTCATCGAGAGCCGATCCAAACTTTTACCTTAAATCGAAACCTGTTTCGAAAAAGTTTCAAATTGTGGTCGACTTTACCTAGTCTTCTTTAACCCCACGAAGACAGGTTTGCGCGTTAACCGCAAAACTGATGTCCATTGGTCGTATCACCTTGCTTTGAGAGATCTTCCCTAACTGCATCAGCCAGCATCGGAATCCTTGGTGTGATATATCAAGCGAAGTATTTATAATATAGATATGCATTAAAGTTATGATTCCAAATATCCAATAATCCATTATTTTTTATTAGTATAATTTCTGCAGAACCTCATTTTTTATAAGAACAAAATTGCCCTACGCGAGCGAAAGGAAAATGAACGAGGGAACGGAATGGCTCAGTGCGATTGGAGCTGACAGTATGACCCGGCGGCGCCCGCGCAAGGAAAACCGGCTGGCCGTTCTCGCAGGCCACGACGGACAATGGGGTGTGCCATTTGAGATCTCGGAAAATAATGAGTACGTCGCTGTTTCTGAAAGTCGCCTATAATTTTTGAGTAATTGTTGGGGAGAAAAATTGTTGGGGTGTTTTTGGGAAATATTGTCAGGTACTTGTAATGACAATATTTACAAAACAACAGCCCTAAAATTTTTGGACGATTCTTGATATATTGCTTGATGCAGCCCCCGGGGAAGTATGGTGTCCGTCATGGCGTACGTACGTACACCGTATTAAGTGGAAAAAAAATGAGTTGAAAGTAGGTACCTAGAAACAATGAAATAATATATTATAGCAATTTAGTTATGCTAATAACTAAACAAATAAAAATACGATGTATTTTAGTAACTTACCGATGATAGGTGATTTTCATCTATAAATTTAAACGTCCTTTATAATTACGGCACAGTTTTCGCGCATCGTTCGTAGTGACAACAAGACTATACGAGCGGCACCACAGAATACATATACTCCTAGTGAGCGGCACTGAGCGGCGGTTAAGAACTTGAGGCTAGCAGTTGGTTGATAGATGAATTATACAGTTGACAGTGGTAGAGCCAGGCTTAGGCACGAATCGACCGGTGTAATACCACGTTTTGTATCTGGACCTTGCTCACCGTCATTAAATGTAGAGAGCGTATTTTTTATTTTTTAAGGTTCGCCAACAGTTGTTACAGATATAATACAGATAAGAACATACAAGTAATTATGTCTTAAGTCTAACTGCACAACCAATTACAGGCAAACACCACATGCAAAATGTCCATTGTATCAACAACTGTTATATAATTTTAAAGACTTATTTTTATCTACTTAAATTCTAGGTAATATATTAAATACTAGGTTATTACTATTTATCACATTTTTATACATTTGACGTGTCTGACTAACGTTGATACTGAATCAGAGTTGACGTCAATGAGGTCGCTGTATTCTTTTATAAGTTTGCACCAAACACTGTATGGCGAAGAGGTGGAGCTAGGGGTGTTATAGGGTTGTGAGGTGGTCTACGGGGTACTCTGAAATTGAATTTATTTCGTATTTGGGGGCAGTCAATGTTGTTATTGAGCAGTTTATACGCGACTCTCAAATCCAAGAGCTCCCTTCGGGCTTCCAAGGTACCTATTCTGTAGTAGCCTAGTTTATCGAGGCAGGAGAGATATTTGAACTGCCTACCCTTTGAGTACCCTAAGTGGTATGTCGTATAAACCTTTTTTGGACTCGTTCTATTCTCAGCGAGTGAGTTGCATAGTGAGGTCTCCATTCTACACTGCAGTATTCGAGGATGCTTCTTATAAGACTGTTGTAAAGAACAAATCTAGTTTGTGGACTTTGAAATACCTTTCCATTGCGAATGACAAATCCAAGCATACGTTGGCATCGACCGATTATGTTCTCAATATGTGGTATGTCAGTTAAGCATCCAAGATAACTCCCAGATCTCTTACGACATCTACCTCGCGTAAGGTAACTCCGTTATCGTACGACGATTTTATTGTATTGACTTTCCTGGTGAATTTTATGTGGTTATATTTCGAACTATTCGACGATATTTGATTGCGATAACACCATACAGATAATTGGTCAATATCTTCCTGCATTAGATTTACGTCCTGTTGAGACCTAATGACTTTTGAGATTTTGAAGTCGTCTGCAAAAAGAAATATGCTAGTATTATGAAAGGATGATGTCACATCGTTTATATATACACGTTGTATAATACTGGGCCCAGGTGAGAACCTTGCGGGACGCCTGAGGCAATTGCATACTTGTTTGACTGGAACCCATTAACAACTACATAAAACTCCCGACCATCTAGATAAGAAACAAACCACTTTAGAAGATTACCAGCGACGCCGTACGCAGCTAGTTTTTTAACTAGCAGTTTGTGTGAAACCTTATCAAACGCCCTGCTAAAATCCGTGTATTTGGTACCCTACGCACAGTTTATTTTCGAAGAGTTCATATTTATGTAAACGAACACCTCAGCGAAATTGGTATAACGGTTATGGGCTGGCCAGCAAGAAGCCCGGATATGAATCCCATAGAACACTTATCCAGAGTTGAAGAGATGAGTCAGAGTAAGAGATCTTTTTAATTATATTTATTTACTCCCTTTGTAACATTATCTTTCTTCATTATGTAGCCCTCGTTTCTCCTCACATCATACACAAAAATTTACGGTAACGACATCTTTCTCTTATTGCTTATCATCAAATCGCTTTTTACAACCGATTTCTTAGTAAGTTATCCATGTCATTTTGAATACTCCTATTACAAACTAGCTAATTCTACGTATTCATGAGTGCAGTCAATCATTTAAACTGTTGAGAATTTTTTCTCCACATGGTAACCCTAAATTAACGGTGACGTATTTTTTTTTTACCCTTTGTGTGGCACGTCTATTGTATTTGCATTCTACGATGAAGAAAGATCAGCCTGCCAGAAAGGCAGTAGAGCCACGCTGATTTATTCAGCAGGAATGGGCTGGCTCGACCGGGGCAGTACTACCCTCTCACAGAAAAGCAGCCTAAAGTGACAACATTCGTGGTGTCGCCTTTCGCTGGTGAGTGAGAGACCGGAGGCCCATCGATGCAGGGGTGACAGTTATCGTGGTATGTGTGTGAGCAGTGGAGTGCTGTAGAGTCATTGTGAGGGTGGCGTGGATCGAACCGTGGGCCAGGGAGACCCGTAGAAACGGTGGTGCCGCTGGCCGCCCGCGGCATAGAGAGGGGCCCAACCACGGCTAACCACCCTGGGAGGCTGCCCCGTCAGGTCGCGCATAATCCACGGAGTGGCTCGTCGTGCCGGTTGGTGACCGGATGGTGGGACCCGGCGACCACTTCCGGGAGGGTACGGGGGCCCTTCCGTCCGGCGGTTCGGTCACCGTCATGCTTCACCGATACATGATGACACAGCATTTTTAGTCTCAGTTTACATTGCCACGATGACTGTCATGCCTTTTACGCCCCCTTCCTCTTCTATCATGGCAGCACAAAAAAAGAAAAGTGGTCCTACAGCGGCATCCTCCTCTCCCACCAACCCGCTTTTTGAGGTGGAGTTCACTAACATACGTGGACTCCATGCAAACCTCAGCGCCGTACACCAACACCTCGAGACGGCTCGGCCGGCCATGCTCTTTCTTACGGAGACACAAATACGCCGCCCTGCCGACACGGCATATCTCCACTATCCCGGCTACGTGCTCGAGGAGTGCTTCCTCGCAAGGGCTGGAGTGTGCCTTTTCATCAGGGCGGATGTTTGTTGTCGCCGTCTGCACTGCCTAGAAGACACATCCTTCTCCATCCTTTGGCTCCACGTGGATTTTGGCTCTACGAGCCGGATTTACGTGTGCCTCTATCGCTCCCATTCCGGAGACTCCGAGACAACTCGACTCTTTGACCACCTGAGTCAAGCAGCGGATAAAGCGCAGGAGCAGTTTGCGACCGCCGAACTGGTGTTTTTGGGAGATTTTAACGCCCACCATGAGTCCTGGCTGGGATCTTCCAAAACTGACCACGCTGGTCGAACTGCCCACGCATTTGCTCTCACGCATGACCTTACCCAACTGGTACTCCAGCCCACCAGGATACCAGACATAACGGGTCAAGCGCCCTCTTTGCTGGACCTACTGCTGACGAATCACCCAGCGCAGTACAGCGTATCGGTTCTCGCCCCTCTGGGATCCTCCGACCACTGCCTGGTGTCGACCTCAGTGCCTCTTGTTACGCCTCCACGACCTGTGGTAACAAGGCGGCGGTTATGGCACTACTCGTCAGCAGACTGGGATGGAATGCGGGAATATTTTGCATCCATCCCGTGGGCTCAAGGCTGCTTTAAAGATAGGGATCTGTCGCAAAGTGTGTCTGCCGTGACTGACGAAATCACTGTCGGTATGGAGTATTATATCCCCTACAGTGAAGTCGCCAGCACGAAGACCCGTCCCTGGTTCAATCGCGAGTGCATCCGGGCCGTTGCTCAAAAGCAGTCGGCCTACCGCGCATGGATCAGGGCCCGCGCACATTGTGACCCAGACATTGATCGCCTAAAAGCAGCACTAAACAGAGCCACTAGGGAATGCAAGAGGGCTTACATCAGAGCAGATGCCCAGCGCATTGCACGGTTTGGTCAAGAACTCGTCGCGTACCCTACGGGTAGCCGTAAGTTTTGGCGATTGGCCAAAGCCGTGCAGTCCAACTATTGCCAACCTTCGCTGCCGCCGTTGAACTACCCTGACGGATCACTGGCCCACGAGCCGCAAGAGAAAGCGAATCTACTAGCTGACCTCTTTGCGGCTAACTCCCGAATCGATGACCGTTGCGCGCACACGCCCACCATTGCGTCCTGCGACTCCGCAATGCGGGATATTCGCATCCGGCAGAGGGATGTCCGTGCGGAGCTTCGGTCATTCGATGTCCGGAAAGCCAGTGGACCCGATGGTATTCCGGCGGTGGTTCTTAAGAACTGTGCACCTGAGTTGTCTCCCGTACTAACGCGCTTGTATCGCCTGTCCTATTCCTCAGGAATTGTTCCGGAGGCCTGGAGAGAAGCGAATGTTCAACCCATTCCCAAAAAAGGCGACCGCTCCGATCCAGCCAATTACCGACCTATAGACGTCACTTCCATACTCTGTAAGGTGTTCGAGCGGATCATCAACACCCAACTAATCCGCCACCTAGAGGATCACTCCTTGTTAAATGATCGGCAATATGGTTTTCGGCCGAACCGATCCACGGGTGATCTAGCGTACGTCACACACCTTTGGGGTGAGGCTATGGATAGGCATGGGGAGTCCTTGGCGATCAGCCTCGACATTGCCAAGGCCTTCGATAGGGTGTGGCACCGCTCGCTTCTCTCCAAACTTCCTGCATTTGGTCTGCCACCTAAACTCTGCAACTGGGTTGCTGCCTTCCTCGAAAAGCGCCGCATTAGGGTTCTCTGCGACGGCGCGGCCTCAGACTTCCACGAGGTAAGCGCTGGTGTACCTCAGGGCTCCGTCCTATCGCCTACGCTGTTTCTTCTGCATATCAATGACATGTTAACCCTTGGCAATATACATTGTTATGCAGACGACAGTACAGTGCACGGGCGATATTTTGGGCATCCTACTGCCAAGCTGGCAGACGTTGAGGAAAAACGACAGGAGCTTGTCGCTGAGCTCGACCGGGTCTTGAGCCGCATTTCCCAATGGGGCTGTGAGAATCTGGTCGAGTTCAGCGCCAAGAAAACACAAGCGTGTGTGTTCTCTAACAAAAAGTCTCCATTCCTTCCCCTTCCTACTCTTCAGAGCACTCAACTGCCACTGCAGGATAGGCTTAGTATTCTGGGTATGGATATTTGCCGGGATCTCAATCCGCGCGATTACATCGAGAGTGTCACTAAGGCGGCCTCGCGTAAGCTCGGCGTTTTGAACAAGGTGAGACGGTTCTTCTCGCCCGGGCAACTGTGTCTTTTGTACAAGACCCAGGTTCGCTCCTGCGTGGAGTACTGCTCTCATCTCTGGGACGGCTATGCGCAGTATTTGCTTGACGCTCTCGATCGGTTGCAGCGGCGCGCAGTCCGCATTATCGACTGTCCTGAGATCACCCAGTCTCTTGAGCCTCTGCAGTTGCGAAGAGATGTCGCCTCTATGGCAGTCCTCTATCGCCTACATCACGGGGAGTGTTCTGATGAGCTCTTCCAATTGGTCCCACCTTCTCCCTTCCTCTACAGGACTACACGTGCTGGCCTGAGGAGTCACCGTTTGTGCGTCGAAAATATACGTACCCGAACTAAACGGTTTGGCTCTTCTTTCTTGTGCCGATCGGTAAAAGCCTGGAATTCTCTACCAGCGCACGTGTTTCCTTCCCACTATGATCCCGGGTCTTTTAAGCGGGGCGTGAAAAAGCATCTCACCAGGCCGCCATAGTGTGGGTCACCATGCTGCATTGACTAGACATGCAATGAGGATGGTGACCACCACTCTTTGACTCCACCTATTGCTTTCCATCAGACAAAGTGGAGTCACTATGGTAGGCTAATATATAAAAAAAAAAAAAAAAAAAAAAAGCGATTATCGTCATTAGCCTGTTTTAACAGTTCAAATCATTGGAAATGTCAGGATGGTGCGAGAGATTCAGAAATAGACAAAAGTAAAAGGTAAAGGTAAAGATAGGCGCGGATTGAGGACTCTTTTAGCTAGTAGTTAACCACCTTACCTGCGTCTGACGCTCAATATGTCCGACGGGCTGTTGCCTCCTATTGTAAGCCCTACATAAACAATATAAACAACAGGATGCAGGGTATCCCCCCCTATATACATCTGCCGCGTTGAAGTAAAGCCCAAAAAACACTACGTCAGCGCACCATTAATCAGCGAAAGATACTCTTCTTTGTCTCTTTCTACAATACATAAATATATATTATATTTTTTTACCTATGGTAGCAATAACAATATTAGAATGATTGAAAACTCATTAAGATGGCAGACACATCTCGATGCCCCAGTAAGTGGAAATCGGAAACGGAATCTAATAAGATGGAAGTTTTAAAAATTGACAATTGATGCCCATGTGATAATGACAAGTTTATTAGTGGTTTCTTAGTGTAGGTAATGGGTCTCGTAGGCTTGAGCAACTAGCGGTTGTTGTTGTGAGGATCAGAAAACGTGCTATAAGTATTGTTAGGTGGTTTGTTTCTGTATTCTAATATATCTAATGAACTGAATAGTTCAAAAAGAATTACTTTTGTTATATCTAATAATTTATGGAATCATGTAATAAATATCTGAACTTTCTTATAAGTATTGTATTCGAAAATAAGCTTAGTTCATTACATTTAGATACAATATTTATTTCCTTCTTCTTGTTGACTTTTTAGCTGTGGCTGGTTTCTTGAAAACTGTATCATCTTTTTTCTGGAACTCCTCATCTATATCAAATCCAAGAAATATATTAGTGAAAGAAATCAACTTTCTTTTAATTATAATATACACCAAATGGACATGTAATCATAATACTGGGGGATAAACTACAATGAGGCACATTGTTACAGCTAAAAATAAGCTACTTTTTTAAAATGTTACCTGATTCATCTGAATAGTTGGCTACAGCTCTCTGGTTTCTAGTTGGAGCTTTGCGAGAAGACTTTCTTACTGTAGTGGGCGGCGAGGAATCATCGTTGTTTGGTGACTCGTTCTTACAAACAAAATATTCTATTACTAACAAGAATTAAATATTAACCGTGTAGTTGTCAGTGAAATGGAATACTGCCAACCCATCTCTCTCCATTGGTGTCGTAGAAGGCGACTAAGGGATTAGCGTGTTATTTATCAGACAGTGTATATACAGTCCCACAGTGCCCGGATTACGCTAATAGGCTGCCCCCTGTCACGTGAGTTGGACTAAATTATGATTGGCACAAGTGGACGGTTGAGACGCCATTGCTTACTGAGTTGGGTGAGTTACGTGAGTGCTTATGTAGTATATATGTTTTTTTTATTGTGAGGGTAGTTGTGTTTTATAAATGATTAACTAGACAGCCGCTGTGTACAGTGGCGGGGTCTAGAGCAGCTGTATGCATGCGTATATAGATTGTTCTAATTTTGAATGAAAGTTCTCCTTTAGAAACTCGTTCCTGCAGCTTAGGTAAGCGGAAAAGTATACCTCATCCGGGCTAGAGGAAGAGCGGCGCCTGTTTCTTCGCGGCGCGGGTTTGCGGCGCGGCGTGGCTGCGCCCGCACCGGTTCCGGTACGAAGCGCGGCGGGACCTTTCCGCGTCTCGCTCGAGCTGCCCTCCTCTGCAGTGTTATGATCGTCGTTTTCCCGCACCGCGAAACATTCCTCTATTTTATCGCCTAACTCGTTCACGAGAGACTGTAAATACAAACACATTACAGAGAACAACCGAAAGAAATTAATTTTTAAATAATATAAAATCTTCGAATGCATTCGAATTGAGGAGGTTCTTATCTAAAGAATTGGCTGAATCAATTCGTTTATAGTAATTTATGTATTTATATGTAGATATGTATGTAATATAAACTTATCTATGTATGTGTATTTGTATTAATATTAGTTATCTTTTTATTACATAGCAAAAAATTGGTGCATATATATAATAAAAACAATAAATTCTTAAGTGCACCTACTTCATTTCTCTGCTTCATCTAAAGGTTGAATGGCAGATGATGGCTCTGGCATTAAGTCGGTCAATGTACCAAACAAGCATAAAGTGTATCAATTAAGAAATAAAAAACGGATATTGATATACAATTACAAACCTTAATTTCGGCTTTGGCCATCTTTGAAGTATTATTCATCAAAGTTGTGAATGATTCCATAACTCCAGTGCAGTGTAACTTGTCTTTATAGCAATCCATGTTCTCCATAAGTTTCCGTAAAGACCTCTCATTGTATGTGAATAAGGACAAACAATATGCCAGGTCACGCCACTGACGCTCTTCGGTAGATAGTTTGAATCTTTGGCATAGTTTTTCAATTAGAGCTTCCATTTGACGATCTTTTTGAATTAGAGATGTTATGTATCTAAAAACAAATACATAATCCATTTTAAATAATTATTTAACTACACCTATTGTTGGATTGATTCTATATTCAAATCAGGGCAGTTTTCAGGCTGCAAGGCTAAGGGAGATTCTTGAATAAAGTGGCTTAACAGGCACACTAATCAATAGTTACTTTGATTAGAGACAGTTTTATAAAGGATGTATGAAAAAAACGTTTTAGACATATTAGACTCATTATATGATAGAGAAGATAATGCGTTTATTTTTTTTTTGGGTTACTGCCTTGATGCAATAGATTCCACTCTTGTGAGGTAGTGGAATGCCGAATAATTACTTGACACAACTCGCCGTCTAATGCCATAGTAAGCGCAGAGCTGCTGATAAACATACTTATATATTAAATTAGGCTAAAAAGAAATTAGCGTACTTACTTCATAATAACTCTGTACATATCTTCAGGCACGTTAAGTTCAGGGTCGCTAAGTCTTGATATAATATCGGGCATTACGTTGTACAGTGCGTTTCCTTTCTGCGCCAACTGTTTGAAGAACAGGCGCGTCATTGAAGCGACTTTAGCGTCCTTGTCGGCGCAACATAGCGCCATGTCCGCGATTTGACCTTTGACTCGTACCATTTCGTGAAGTACTAGAAATGATAGCATTTTCACAGCGCATTGACGAACTTCTAGCTCTTCATCACTTAATCTGCAATATAATATTATATAAACATTACCTACTATCACAGATTAGCCGTGTGGCTCTCGGTGGAGTAGAATACCGTGGATGTCGTAAATGCGACTGGACTCTTTATCTATCAGATTCTGTACCCCTTTGACGGAAATACACTAATTGCCTATTACGTTTGTAGAACTAAATTATGTTTGACAAAACGTGGGTGTTTAGAGACGCCTCTGTCTACCTCTTCAGGGTATAAGGGCGTGAATATTATCTATAGACTTTATATTTTTGCTACTAAACTATATTTTGTAAGAGTCGTGAGTTGTTAGGATGGAGGATGATCCATTTAAAAAATGTAATAGCATTTAGTAACGTTTTTTCGTTGTTTATGAATTTAAGAAAAGTCGTAAATCTATGATTAGCGACTTATAGATAAACCTTGATATTTGAGAAGGCAAGTTACTTTAGCACTGTCATTGGTTACTAAATATGGGGCTATCTATGATTTCAGTACTAAAAATAACTTACATGTGATATATATGTTGAGTCCAGGGTTGCGTGAGATTAGGAAATCGTAACGTAAGGTCTGCGAAAGCGATTGTTAAATTAGTTCTAAGTGGCACATTCTTGGATTTCTTGAGCACAGTCACCATCAGTTGTAGACCTTCTTCACATACAGCGTTTGACACCAACATGAACCTAAAAGTAAGAACATCCAGAAATTAGTTACATAACTGTTGCTGCACTTGGGTCTTTACTCTTTTAGACTGTTGTATTGGAATAAAGGTATCGCTTTTCCCAGCATAATTCAGTTCGAGTATTGAACTATTACCTACTTGAACTATCGCTGACACTCCCCGATTTTGCCGTATCACAAATATCTCTATTACTTCCTCTCTGTCCTCCCTTTCCTTTTCAATGTACTCCAAATTTTCCTGTTTAATTCTTCGTGATGGCTTGCTGTTACGTAAGTGGGGTTATAAATACTCTACATAAATAATAAACACCACACATCTCACACACGGCCGTCTGATCCCAAACTAAACAGAGCTTGTACTATGATAACCAGACTGCTGATAAACATACTTATAAGTATATTTCTAAATACAAATAAATTACACCCAGACATTTTTTTTTGTGTAATGAGCACGATCATTTGTTCTGTACAAATGATCGTGCTCATTACACAAAAAACATTATCCTGGGTGGGAATCGAACCTACGACTTAGGCTAAGCAGTCAGGATCGCTAACCGCTAGACCAACAGGGCAGTCTAAATCGAATTAGTTATAGTGGTAATGTCAGCATTTAATACGTTTATGCCTACCCCTTTGGAGCGACTGTATAATCTCACCCTAACATTACATACCTACATGTAATATTCATGTGAGATTAGCCGAAAGTCAATCAATTGACCATCATGACATTTGTCAGGATACATAAAATGACAAAGTTTAACCATGAAAAACAAGAAGCTAGTGATAATGAAGTATTAGAGAAGAGTCAGCGACCTAGTGAAGGTGAGTGCGGTGGCGGCCTGCAGGTGATGCGGCGCGCGCGCAGGGTTGGCGAGCAGCCACCGCAGCAGCGGCGAGTACCGCGCCAGCGCCGCGCCCGCGCACACGATGTCGCGCTCGCACACGTTGCGCACGTACTCCGCGTCCGCGTCGTCTGCTACCGCACCCTCCAAACCCACCTCCTCTTCCGTCATTGTAGTGTTCACCTAGTTATGTTCATAATAAAAATACCTTTGGTGAGCAATTATTAATGATGCTTTTAATATTTAGTTCCCAAAACAGTTTGCTAAGACCCCTCTCTTACATCACTAACAGGTCTAAGTTCTAGGTCTATAGTGGTAATCTGAAAAAACCGGTTGTGAAGTAACGCTTGCGTTGCATTTCCCGGAATTGAGTGAGGTTTCCGGAGGCCCAATTCCCCCTCCCCCTTTTTCTCTCCCCTCATCTCCTTTCTCCTTTTTCCATCTCCTCATCCCTCCTCTCTTCTATCCACTCTCTGCATCTACCATCCCTCATCACCCTCAAAGGCGGACAGCGCACACGTGTCACTTACCATCAGGTGACCCGTCTGTTCGTCTGTCCCCCTATAGTATAAAAAAAAGAAAAAAAAACATATAGTTGAGTAGAATGTAGATATACATATATCTTAATATTTATATGTATGTTTACTTTTTTATTTAAGAATTTTATTTAGAAATAATATCTACTTGGACACAGTTACACCACAAACGCAATAATTTAAAATGTAATGATGAATATACTGTGCCTAACTATTGTAAATAGATCTGTCGTCGTGTCATGTAAGTAGATGTGTTCGTTACCTATAATATACATTTTGGTTACCCTTTTTTTCTATAAAACCTAAAACGAATCCTACAGTTTAACATTAATGAACTCACACAATAGAGAAGTATGTCCAGAAGCGGATGATGATAGGCTGATAATTATGATGATGATTGATGATACTGAACTTGCATAAATAATTTCATTAAATTTACTTTGGTCATTAAAGACATTCTAAAAAAATTTTGTTAGTTACCGAAGGTCCTTTATTGGACGTAACGCTGGCAGATCGTTGAGCTCTCGACGAAGCACTCGCATTGCTTACGTTCATAAGCGTTTGTCGGCGCAGGTCGTCCACTCGCCCACGACGTCCGGGAGTCGCGAACGCGCCCACTTTCTTTTTACGTTTCTCTTCAACCTTGCGTTCTTCGCGAACCTTTAAGTAATTTATTAAAAATATATAATACCCGACTGCACAATTAACTTTTTTTTGCTGACGTTATCTTATACCTTATAGCACTCCCACTATAAAGTGAATTCCACCAAGACATTAAGGCTCTAGGACGTGGCAAAGAAACATACATACATAGGTACTTACATACATAGATTCGAAAAATATACCCCTTCCTTTTGCACAGTCGGGTAAAAGAAAAAACAGTTCAATGGTACATGCAAATTACAAAGAACGGTTTTTAAGTTATAATCTATTTTTTTTAAAGTTGCTTCAAACCAGTTATTGCATATACTGTGGACATACTATGGCGAACATTTTAGGAGGCTTTTATCAGCAGTGGACTGCAGTAGGATCTGATCTGATTGTTTGATAATATAAAAGACTCAAGGCACCTATAATATGGTCTAAATACAAATACAAGCACTCATTAAAACGTAAGGTATAATTTATTTTACCTGATTCCTTCGTCTTAGTTCGCTGTACACGCTAACATCAAGATAAATAAGTTGTTGTAGTGCAACGTGTCCTAAGACAAACACGAAGCGCGTTAGCAATTCTGTAGGCAGACTGACATCTTCCTGATTATCCGTATCTTTGACCATTGTTTCTTCCACACGTTTGTACATTTCAGCCAAAAGCTTCCCACATACTATCTCAGGAGTGTCACAGATCGCGTAAATTACGTCTATAGCGTTGGCGGCAAAGGCGGCAAATTTATCGAATTTAGAATATACTTCAATGAGACTTTCGAATATAGAGGTTATAATTGCGTGTTCAGCTGGGTATTTTTGGTTCTTTTTAGATAAAGTTAGTAGTAATTGAACACTTAGATTTCGGCAGTTATAGTCAGCTGTGAGACCGTGCGTTTGTATGACGTCGAGGTTGGCGAGCACTACAGAAGGCTTCGCTTTAGCGATCATCACGAGAATCGAATATGCCGCATAACTGTCTGTATCTGTTGTCCCGTCTATTTTCTTTAAAAACATTTCCCAGAAGACCTGTAAATAATAACACAAATACATGTATTATTGACAATAATAACTTCAGACATCTCAAATACAGCCGTCTTATCTTAAATTAAGGAGAGCTATGTAAACTTGTACTATGCTATAGCTTGTACTATGGAAACCAGACAGTGATATATAAATTGTTTTAAATGTATATACTTAGGTCATAATGAAAGTTTTTAGAATAGGCCAGTAAGAAAAGCAGTCGATGAAAAGTTTATTTAAATTACGAATTAAGAACTCTTTGGGTATACGTAGATGTGAAATGAATTCATATACCATTTGTTTTTACAAAATGGCGGCACTTTAAAAAGTGCTGTTGTGCGTCGATAACGATTTGACTAGAGAAAATTTTCGCTTAATGATTTATTACAACTTTCATTGCGGTCTTTCTCAACAAAGTTACGATGGTTGGATCTTCTCAACAATGTTACGATGGACTTAGAATCGAAGAAAGTCGACTCTTAAACTTATAATTATTGTGGTCAACACTATTCAAAAGGGAATACTTTATTCCTTTTTAAGATACAATTATAGGTAAAAATACATGTAAATATAAGTCTACAAACAATACATTGCTATGCTACGGTGGTCTTGACTTGCCCACGGACATTTTTATTTTATAAAAAAGAAAATATTGTGAGAAGTCATTCACACCCGAGCTTTGTTTCCTCTATAAAATCAGTTTACACGTAATATAAATATTGTGTAAACTAAAATACTCCAGTAGTCGAGAACCATACGACTTAGCTAACCCTTAAAGGTATAATACTTTAAGGGTTAGCTAAGTCGTATGCTTGCTAAGTATGCCTTTTTAATGAAATAGCAAACGAGCAGACGGGTCAGTCTGTTCTGCTTACCTGTATAATGGCAGGTGTAATGTCACCCTTCTCCACCCACTTGTCGACGAGATGTTCTAGCGCCAGTGCACTGCCGCGGTCGATGTGCATCATCAGAGCAACGAGCTTCTTAGCGATGGCAAAGGCACGCGCTCGCTCGGCCTTGTTGTCGCACTCTAGGTACATGTCGCGGTACGCGCGTTCAACAGCTTCTCGTTTTTCCTATCAAGTATCAAATGAGGATATTCTAGTATTTTAATATTTGACACAATGCTACGTGTAAGTGATGAAATATTGTTAATAGCATAATATGAGTAGGTAATTATATAGCTGGCAGAATAAGTATACTAAAGTTGCAATTGAATTTGCCAAAGGCCCGATGGCCGTGTAGCAAATGGATAAAGGATTCCCAAGCCAGGTGGACTAACGAATTGAGGAAGGAAGCTAGGATAAATTGGTTGAGAAAGGCCGGATGCTATGGCGCACGTTGGGAGAGGCGTATGTCCAGCAATGGATTGCGATATGCTAAATAATGATGATGATAATATGATAAATCTAAATGTGTGATAAATTAGTGTAAAGCAACCATGCAGTAAACTTATAAGTTGTATATGTACACATAAAGCCATTATTTCCAATTTCATATCAAAATTTCTGTATATCAAACTATTAATGTTTATTTTCAGATAGCTAGACTATAAGTACAGAATTTAGTAATATCTCACCTGATCTGGCGACCAAACAAGCATCAGCATATTAACTACGCCGGTCTTAGCAGACTCTATATTAAAGTGGTGGGCCGTTGTAAAGAAATCGATTGCCTCGCTGACATCGCCAGCTTGCTTCGACATAAGCAACGCCTTCACTACAGGTACTGCTTCAGATACCATTCGGCTGAAGTGTACAGATTCTTGCAGAAAGGCAATTATGTGTTCTTTTTCTTCCACTCGTTTGTATATAGCTAACTCTTGTTCACATTGCTGTGTTAGCGAGATGGACTGCCTCTTGTCTGGTATAATGAATATATTGCGGAGGAGCGCTACGAAGTAATTAATCTGAAATAATAGGATAACAGCACTTTGGTTTAAAAAAATAGTTGATTGAGGTGAAATGACTTAGGTTTTTAATAGGAATATAATATTCGTCAGAGCAGGTTTGTAGATTGCATAAAAACTTTTTAATAAATAAATGAAACCGCCGAAAAAAAGGAAAAGCAAAAAAAAAAACACATGTTTCATTTAACCTTTAAAACTAAGTTCTTAAACTAATGTAAGTTTACCTTCGTAATTTTTGGTCGTATTTTATAATTTTTGTGGCTATAAACTACATGCTTAATTTTTGATTATTTTTAAAATAGCTACCTACCTTACTTTAGCTATTAACTGTTAAATAATCCTACTTTAAAGGTTTTTTTTTGTAATGCAATGTAACTATTATAATGTAATGATTTATTTATGTTTTATATATTTATTATGAATACACAACTCAGCATACGCAACAATCTGTGAGTAAACAATAAATCAACCCCCTTTTCCCACCCTTAGGGTAGATTTTTTTTTTCGAAATTTACATGGACATACTCGAAAATGTCGAGGTAGGGTATACCTCGAAATTGGACCCATCCAATAAAAAAAAAGAATCATTAAAATCGGGCTACTCTGTAAAAAGATATGC
The DNA here is from genome assembly GCA_947561695.1 of Tyria jacobaeae. Taxonomy (NCBI): domain Eukaryota; kingdom Metazoa; phylum Arthropoda; class Insecta; order Lepidoptera; family Erebidae; genus Tyria; species Tyria jacobaeae. The sequence goes on along the minus strand of OX387219.1, from coordinate 12,974,397 downwards.
ATGGTCATACATTAAAAAAAATATACACGTCGACTTGAGAACCTAACATAAATGAATTGAATTTAAAAAATAAGAACGAATTGATTGAAAGGTAAGTACGAAGTCAGTTTAAAACCAATTATCCCACGTAAGTATGTTTGACGTCTGTAAAGAGTTGTGTCTAATTAATTTTCTATAAAACTATGATAATACTAGTATTTAAATAATTAAGTCACCTGGTCACTTTTTTCCATATCACATCTCAGCAACTTGGCATCGGGGTATTGCCTTTCAGTATATTTTACAATCAAATAAGCTTTATAATAATTTTTGTCACTTAAATGTTTTCGTATCGATTCATACAAGTTGTCTAAGGAGGCTTGTGATAACTCTGGTTCGTCTTGCGTGAGGACATCTATACTTTTTTGGATCGCAGTCACTACATTACTTTCAATTTTCTCCCATTTTTTAACTAACTCTGCATCTGGCCCAGGGTTAATTTTTTTCTGCAAACCTTCTAGTATTTTCTGTTCAGTTTCGAGTTGTTCTTCAAGTAATTCTAATTTGAGTTGCGCAGAGAAAGGGTTACACTCTAAAAATATCTGCAATAAAAATTCAAGACCTACTGAAACTTATTAAAAATATAATTGTGAGTTATAAGCTTGTTCGCATGCATTTATTAAACCATAGGGCTCGGACTTCCCAGCACCAGCCAGTTTGAATTATAGGTATGGACCCTGACTTACCCAAGCTATTTATCTAAGCATTATCCCTTTCTGTCCTCAATATACTCAAAATTTTCTAAGCTAATTCCCAAAAGCATCTGGTTGACGAAAATAGGCGTGCCCACTATTATTACACCCCTGTGTACCCCTTCGGGTCACAGGCGTGACTGTATGTATGTATATTTTTCTAAGATAAAATAAATAGGCTATGTCCATATTATTGCAGTTACAACTGTTTTAAGACGATTTTCTACAGTCGATTTTTATTCGAATTAGAACCAGCTATGTATTGCGAGTGTGTTTGTATGGGCACGCCTAAGTCCTTACCAAGTCAGTTGCGTTGTATGCTTGCGAACATAACAAAAGCCAAATACATTATTGTAAGTTAAGGTTCTATTTACTTTGAGTAGTTGTATGGCCGCTTTCCTTACTAATGCCGCCTTGTCTTTGAGACGTCCGATAGCACGTTCGAGCACAGTTCGCTGTCGACTCACGGGCACGCAGTTTTCTCGTTGGAGACGACACCAGAATTGAAGCACCTGATCAAAAGAATATCGTGAAACAGTACTGATTCATAGAATGGATTCTGAATAGAAATGCACTTATCTTTAAATGGACGTACTATTTTTACTTAAAAAGTAGGTACTTAAATGTGACCAAACGGAAGGTACACTCTTGGTTAGGGTAGGTTGGGTAGGCTCTTGGTAGTTGGAGGTGTAGATGAGATGGAAGGCGGCGATTGTCACTTACCTCCTCGTTTGCCTTCCTGTGCCATAAAATAAAAGAAAGAAAATACCCTCCAATAAAATAATCATTCCATAACATTAGGTCGATAACTGATGGTGTTTTGAAGTTACTTTTATAACTTCGCTTGTTTTGGTTTATAACAACCGAATTGCAAACCCTATAGAGGTCTGTTAAAATGATATTTTTATTAAGTTTAGCTATAGACATACCTTATGTCGCACGTACGCTGACAGGTCGTGTATATGCTCCTGCAGATCATCGAGGAAGTCGTCGCGCTGCGCTCGCTGCTCATCTGTCAGCTCTTCGCCGCGCAGCTCCACGCTCAGCACTTCGCACATCATGCCCAGCACGCTGATGCGGAGTGTATATGACTATCACACGAAACAAAGATCATTTGAAAATTATTGCACACCACTTAAAACCACAAGATCAATAGTAACGCACTTATCAAAGAAATCACGCTTGCAGTACTTTGCTATACACGAGATAGAAGTGAAACTTCCCCAAAAAAAAACAATGCTTTCGTGCATCACACTTTCTCATTCCATTGCTTTATATTTTATCAGTGTCGCTTTATATTTTACTTCTAATTGTCGTCTATCGTATCACAATCTAAGAAGTTTCACTTTAATAAAATATGACCAATAATCAAGAGCAAACATCACAATTTATATGAAAATTCATAACCAAATTTACAAACCTCATCGCTTTCGAGATAGGGTTGAATAGTAGCAATAGCACTTGTCATCTCCTTGGGCAACTCTTTGGTAAGTTCTAAGAGGAACGCACCGCAATTACGTGCCGCGCCTTGTTCGGTCGCGGCGCCTGCGTTCTCCTCATCAGTTGATGCTAATGCCTCTGCTATTTCACGTACCTGAAAATACCAAAACCATTATCAAATCTATGATTGGTGTCTATACATCACATATAATATTAATAATTGTTTCTATTATTTAGTCTTAATTACTTTGCTTAAGGAGCTGTGTATGCACTGTGATGGGTCTAACAAATAAATTACATATCATCCAGGGTCTACTTACCATTTGGGGTCCAAATGTTCCAATTGAAAACTCTTTGGTTAACTGTACTACCCCTGCACATATGGGAGAGATTGCATGTTCTACCATTTGAAGAACCTACAAAAATATGTAAGCATATTTATTTTATTTGTATATAACAATCAAAAGTAAAACAAAATATTATGAACCTTAGTTAGTACTAAACAGTCCCATATAAATAGTTAGCTTATTTTTTACCTGCACCAATTTGATAAGGCATGAAGTTCCATGGTTATACTTTTTAATGAGAACACCAATGACTTGAAACACAGTTTCTCTTACTGACTTGGTTTTTATTATTTGTTCCTCTAATGCTTTGTAGCAGGGCTCTGCTACCATTCTGGAATGGTGTATAAATTATAACTACAATAATAAAACCTTTATTATTCCATTGACATGTGAATAGTAATTGGTGTAGATATTGTTACTCAAATATACATGCCATCTGGATTAAAACTACCAGGAATAAAAAATATACTATATATGTACAGGACTTTTATTGGTAGATAGCTGATGGGAGTAACTTTGCTTTTTCTATTATGAAAAAAAAGGGTTCAACACAAGAATATAGATTAGACTGCAATAAGGCAATTAATTTTTATTTAAAACAAGTGTTTATTACTGGTTCTTCACTTACGAAACAAAATTATCTTCTGCTAATGGTGGGTCCCACAGCTTGGATAATGGTTGCTGCAATAACAAATGCAGTGTCACCAGCGCTGCTTGCTTGTCAGATTCGGTCCAGCCACAGAATTCATCATCATCTGATGCCTTTTTACCTTTTTTACCAAGTGTAAGCTTAGTTGAATTCTGAAAAAATCTAAAATTTAAGTGTGAATTGGATATACTATGATTAACACAAACTAAAGAACAAGAAGTTTTTATTTGATTAACTGATCAGATAAAGGGGTTTGCTAGTTTGTTCAGTAACATCTGAGAGGCTCTTGTCTTGCAGAAATGGTGCTTGCAAGGAAGTAAGAAATTTAATTGAACTATTAAAATACTATCATGGCAACACAGTAATAATCATTCAATAGTGTGTAAATAATAGCAGTAGGTATATTCAAAATGGTGTTTAATTCTATTCAACAAATTCGAATCAAAGGCATGAAATAAACATTTCATCAAGCTTTAAAGTTCCTACAATCAAATAAATTATTAGGTACATACATCAGCAGCCAATTTAGTATCCTTTGTTTTCATTATTTGTGTAAACAAATACATTATCATTTTCAAAATGTTTAAGTTCTTCGTTCGCAGATCAGTTTCAATCTCATGTTCTTGGAGCATAAGTTCGAAATGATTGCACAAATTTTTAGCAGCTCTTACTATGTGATCAAACCCTATAAAGAAGAGTATACAATTATTATTTCTTTTTATATTATTACAGAAAATACTTTATGTAATTTATTTACCTTTATTGATAACATTCCACTCTAATTTGTTACCATGTACAATTATGGAGAAATAAGTATCAAAGTGTTCCAAAATATATTCTACACCGTCAGAATTATAAGCGCGAGCAGCGTCTAGAGAAAAAATAAATAATTAACATATCTGTATTAAATGTAATAAATAATAATTTATTGTAAAAAAACAAGAGAGCTTAGTTACCTTGTAATTTTGAAAGTAATACTCGTGGTTGTACAATATCTTCCACATGATATTGCCCGGCATGTGATTCTAATAATTCATCTTTTTTCAGCGGTATTACAAATTGAAAGTGACTCATCTTGAAGCTCAAAAAATGTTTAGAACGGTCTTTTTAATTTATTTGTACTAAAATCAACAATAACAATCCAATACAGACGACAAATCCGTTGACTTTTGAAATTGTCACTTAGTGTTGCCATCTTACTAACTAAAAGGAACATTTAGGAATATAAAAAGTACTCTGTGGGAAATATCATATTGATTTGTTTATCCTTTCCCCTATTTTCGTTTACAAAAATAAACATCGTTTACATGGCATAGCCTTCGGATAATCCACTAGCTAGCGACAAATATCTATTTAAATACTTACGTTGATGCGTTTGTTAGCTGTGATAGCGGTTTGGTGTTGCTTACACGATGTTTAATGTATGTACTGGCCATATTACTGTGCTCGCTGGCTGACAATAGTACATATTGGTATACCTACCGGTAGGTAGACGTAGTAGGTAGACCGGCCAGGGTGTAAGCCATCGAACCGTAGCTAGAGTAGGCAGGTACTTGTAGGAGCAGGGAGAGGGACCAATTACTAGCCGGCCAGGCGGGGTAGCCCCTGAGTCGTAGCTTATTTATAGTAAGAACGAAGGAAGACGATTAAAACCGAACTTGTTTATTGCATAAAATATGCTACATTTATTCCATTTTGCTGGTAGGAAGTTGTAAAAGTAAAGCTAGCACCTATTCCGTGGAGAACCAATCACTGCTTAGCTTGGTTTTGCCTTATTCTATCCTCCGTCTACGTGACTATAAAATATGCCAAGTATAAAGCGGTGCGAGTTGCGGCACCGTCGAGCGTGGAAGTGTCATGGGTTGATGCAATTCTAGGGCTAGCGATGTAATATGAGTGAGCGTACGCCACAGTATGAGTTTAAATTATTCGCAATTTCACACAAAAACAATAACTTCATGAATATACAAACATGGTCATGTTCATAGAGTTAATAAAAATAGAGTTTACAACGACCATTTTGAGATATAAAAACAGTCTATTTGTAGAGTGAACAGCTGACAGTTTTTGGCTAACATGTGTAGTGCATAAGAAAATTTATTGAAATTCTCTACTCTCTCCCTTTTAGGTTTGAAATAATTATGCATATTACGGAAGAACATTAAACTAGTTTTATTTAAGTTTATGACAAGATTATTATTCCTAAACCAGTTCATAATGGTTATAATACTGTTATTAATCTTTGATATAAGCAACTCAGGGAAGACACAGAACACTTCCTTGGGGTACACCACATTTCATGTATTGTAATTATTTACTTTAAATTTAATTCTAGTTTTCCTTTTTGAAATATTTTTGTAATTACAGTTACTTGTTTTTTTTTTTTTCACTCAGGTAAGACTTAATCAGCTCTAAAGCCGTATTTCCGAACCGTTACGACTTTCAAACCTTCAAGAAAAGAGCGTACTCCTACCTAAAAGGCCGGCAACGCACTTGTGACTCTTGAGTTGCGGGTGTCCATGGGCGGCGGTAGTCATTTACCATCAGGTGACCCGTCTGCTCGTTTGCCCCCTATCGCATAAAAACAAAAAAAAAAGCGTTACCCCTAATACCGTTGAAATTAAGCTTATTTTCTAGAATAAGATGGTCTACATCAGGGGTGCTCAAACGGTCGATCGCGATCGACCAGTCGATCGCGAGTGCTTTTTGAGTAGATCTTGAGAAGAAAAAAATTTTTAATAAGTAGGTAACTAAACTACAAAAATTTATTACGTAATAACACTGCTTGCGGCAAAAGGCGGCTTTATCAAAGGAACGCGCGGTACTTGTCAAAGAAAAGCCGCGTTGTTTCTAGACTAGACTGTACTAGACCATTTCGGGCGGCGCGTTTGACGGGAACATTCGAGACTTTCGTTCACGCCGATATAAATGTTGCGCCTGCAGGAATTGGAGTCATTCTGAATTGTAACTTGAAGGCGATACTACGTCGATACAAAGTTTATTATTAAATAGTGCGAAATGAGTGCAGTGAAGAAATCTAAAACGTATTATTTTAATAACGATTGGGAGGAAGAATTTTTCTTTTGTATGGTGAAGGATAAGTGCATTTGTGTTATTTGTCGTGCGTCAGTTGCAATACCTAAGCGTGGTAACTTAGAGAGGCATCATAAAACGGTTCATAAAAACTATGAAAAGGATTTTCCGCCACAGAGTGAATTAAGAAAACGAAAAGTAAGTAATTTGATATCTTGTTTGAAAAAAAGAACAAACCATGTTCACAAGACCAGCCAAACAATCAAAAGCTGCTACGATCGCGTCATTTAAAATATCTCATATATTGGCGAAACACAAGAAACCATTCGAAGATGGATCGGTTGTGAAGGAAGCATTTATTGAAGCGGGTGAGACTTTATTTGGAGATTTTAAAAATAAAACAGAAATCATGTCTGCTATTAGAGAACTTCAGTTATCTCGTCCGACTGTCACAAGGCGTATTGAAGTCATGAGTCAGGACATCGCAGATAAACTAAAACATAATATCATGGAATGTACATACTTTTCTTTACAGTTCGACGAATCCACCGATATGACAGACACTGCCCAGCTGTGTATTTTTATTCGGATGGTATTCAATGACATGTTGGCTAAGGAAGAATTTTTGACAATCATTCCTCTGAAGGGGAAGACCCGTGGCGAAGATATATATGACGTTTTCATCAATTTTGTAAAAAACTACAAGCTACCAATATATAAATTAGTGTGCATTACAACCGATAGAGCACTAGCAATGACTGGAAACAAGAACGGTTTTGTGGCATTGTGTCGAGCTAATGAAGAATTCCCTTCATTTTTTTCATTCCATTGCATTATACATCAACAAGTTTTGTGTTCAAAAGTTTTAAACACGGAGGAAATTATGGGCATTGCAACAAAAATTGTGAATTCCATCCGTGCACGTAGCTTGCACCGGCGGCTCTTTAAGTTGCAGTTGGAAGATAGGGAGTCAGCTGAACACACTGATTTAGTTCTTCACACGGACGTCAGGTGGTTGAGTCGCGGAAAATTCCTAGAAAGGTTTCAAGAATTATTGCCCGAAATAACAGATTTTCTAGACGAAAGAGGTGATGACACTGAGATGTTGAAAAACGAAAAATGGCTGACTGATTTGGCATTTTTGACTGACACCACAATACACTTAAACACCATTAACTTGGAGCTTCAAGGTAAAGGAAAAACTATTATTGAGATGATTAGCGCAGTAAATGCATTCAAAAGTAAATTGCAACTTATGATAGATCAACTGAAAAGAAAGGATCTGAAACATTTTCCGTCTTTGAAAGCAAGGATTCCTCAGTTGAATTATGATACGTATGAGGCTGAATTATCAAATATTTTGGGACAATTCGAAATGCGAATTGCAGTAAATTGGCAAATATAGCATCATTTATGAGTTAACCTTTTTCATGTAAAACATTGAGGAATTAACCACTGAAGTTGCAAGTCAGTTTAATATGAACTCATGTTCTGTTGAAAATGAGTTGGTGCAGATTATATCAGATATACATCTCAAAGCTACAGCATCTGATACAAATTTCTGGTGTTTTATATCTGAAGATAAATATCCGAATCTAAGGCAAATCGCCCTTCAACTGACGGCAATGTTTGGGTCAACTTACTTGTGCGAGTCTGCATTTTCTGAAATGAAGATAATTAAGTCAAAATATCGCAATCGACTAACTGACGATCATATGTCATCATGCTTGCGATTGGCACTCAGTGGTTACGCACCATCTTATGAAAAGTATGCTGAGGACATGCAGTGCCACGCTTCAAGATCCAAAGTCACTCCTTAGTTGAGTTTAATACCATATGTAACTCTTTTGTTTTGTAACAACGAATAAACTCGCAATTTTGAATAACTAGGAGTTTTTTCATTGATATTGTAGAGAAGAACTTAAGTAAACCTAACCCAAACCTTGACTAAGATAATGTAAATTGTGCGGAAAGCTAATATCTATATATGCTACGGTACACCCTACCTAGGTAGGTAGGGTGTATCGTGTATGTACGACAACCCTGCATCACACATACTTGCAGCCTCTCAAGTCGATCGTAAGTAGTCTAAAAATATTGAGGTAGATCGCCAGCAGTTCAAGTTTGAGCACCCCTGGTCTACATAATCAAAAGCCTATGTTAAGTCCATAAATAGAGCGCGCACTAGGATTCTAGTTTCTACACTTTTAGTGATCACATTTAAAAAAATGAAAATAGTTAGATTGATTTTTTTATAGAACCCCATTTGCTTGTCAGTTACGATTATGTTTTTCCCAAAAAGTTATACATTTTTCATGAATCTTTGTCTTTTTTCTTAAATCTATCATTCAAGAAATTTGATAATGGTAGCTTTTAATATATTGGGGTATATGCCATGGAAAATATATAAAAAATATTATAGATATTACATTGCTGGTTTGTTTCAATACTTTAGTTGTTATTTCTAAAATGTACTGTTAGTATTCTTCAGAGATAGAATAATGCGTTTAATGTCATCCGATGTTGTCAGATTTAGAAAAATAGAACTAATGATTAATATTTAATGTAATTTTTAATGTATTATTTACCTCTAAAATACAAATAATCAAATTATAAAAACGTTATAATCAAACTATTTGTATCTGTCCCAAAAACAACTTAGGGATTTCCATTTCAACAGTGTCCACCTGAGCTGGTTAAATAAAACACCTTAAGTAGCTAAATATCGATGTATTAATATCAAAAGGTTCCCTTATGTACAGATATCGAAAACGAAACTATACCGCCATCTAATTCAACGACAGCGCCATCTGGTGAGCGATATGTTAACAAATCAACAAAACAAAACATATTCAGATTGGTGGTGCCACCTTAACAGTATCTAAGTTAATATAATAGGTATTATAACCCTTTAATTTTATTCATAACCAATATTATTTGATGAAGACATGTTTATTTTACATTTTTAGGTAATGGCAATATTTTTGACACGTTGCTTACATGTCACTTGACGTCTGACTTTCGCTCGCCAGCGCACAGGCCAGCTGAAGCGGTGGCATAATATAATTAGTACTGTCGGTTGCTCACTCAAGTTAATTTTGTGCACTTTATTCATCGTATCTATTAGTGTATTACTGTTTAATCTATTAAAATATAGATATGTCGAGCAAAGGAAACAAAGCGTTCACGAAGGAAGAGGAATTATTGCTTCAAGACTTTAGCAGGAATGTATCGACGAAATCTTCAGCCCTATTTTATGGGAATGCCTTCATTGTGTCAGCTATTCCCATATGTAAGTAGCTGTAAAGACCTTTGCTACTAAAGCTTTAGTAGCCATACACACTCTTTATTACATAAATCATGTATTACAAACTTGTGAAAGTTATAGTTAATTTAAAAAATTTAAGGGTTGTTCTGGAGAGTGCACGCTCTGGAGGTAAGCCCGTCGTTGGCGTGGTTTGCGATGGTGACGACGGCGAGCACCTGGCTGTTAGCTTTAGCGTATCGTAACACAAAGTTCCAACTGAAACACCGTGTCGCTGTGCGTAGACAGGACGCTGTTGCCCGCGAAATGGCCCGTGAACTTGCAGACGACAGGAAGATGAGTCGGAAGGAAAAAGATGAGAGGTAGCATTCACAGTGTAATTTTGACAAAATTCACAGCTTAATTTTGACAACATTCTTAATATTATTCAATACTTTAAATCAGTTCTTGATATCTAGTAGACATCAAAATAATCCTTATGAGATCCTTTAACTCTTAACCAAATTAAGAGTCATCTAAGACCATGATTATGTGGTATATTGCTTATGAGTATTGTGTTGGTTATATAAATTCATATCACTCTTGATGATAAACATTGAATTATATGTAGAAAACATTACTGTGTGCTCCCCTAGGTTAAATTGGTTATTACCCTATCAGAAAGATCTGAGAATAAAAGGGTTATTTTCTAATGAGATCTATCTCATTAGTAAATAACCTATTTAATCTGTAATGAAAAGAGAGACTGTTCAATAATATCAGTGATTGTATTAGAAATAAATTATGATTATTAATTGCAAATAAATTTCCAGGATTTTATGGAAGAAGAATGAAGTTGCTGACTATGAGGCTACCACATACTCAATTTTTTACAACAATGCTTTATTCCTGACTATTGTTATTCTCAGCAGCTTCTACCTCCTGCGCTCTTTCACACCCACTGTGTATCCTTTTAAAACTTGTCAAAAGATAACACCTATGTTTTTGATAAACAGATAAATATATTTAACAAGAATTTGAGTGGAAGTAATAAAACAATTTTGGAATAAAAAGTTATGTGAGTGGTATCCCTAGTAAGTAGAACTTTAATTGATAAGTTTTATTTTGAGCTCTGAGTTAATGAACAGGAGTTTTAACACAAATCCTTATTGATGGCATAATGTTATTAATTGGTATAGACTAGTTTTTGAACAGGACATTTCCTTGTAAGATACTTGCATATTCTCATTTTATAATAATTTTAAATACTGATTTTTATGTAGAGAACAGATAAAATCTATTTATTTTGGTTCTGTCCTATTTAAAAATACTATAAAATCTATCTGAAAATTGAGCATATCAATGTTGTTGTGAACCGATTAGACCACCCAATATAGTCAATATACATTAATCTTAAGGTAGGTAGATAACATCCAATTTGCACTCCCCTGACCAAATATACCCATGAGGCTGGTGGCTTTTCCCTGTTTTTTTTACATTGAGATGTTTTCTGTCAAATATTGACCCTAACTTGGGTCCTGCCCTCTATTCCGCATTGGTGCCCCAAATTAGTCACAATCTTATTTAAATGGACTGATTTAAAATCTTTGTAAATATTTGTTTCTATGAATATGTCTATTTATCACTGAAAGTTAATACATTTTCTGAATGCCTAGGTCATCTTGTGTAATAATAATAATGTACTAAAATATTATATAATTGTTCACATTAATGCTAATTTGGCTTACCAGTATGTTGTGATTGATTTTATTTTAACAAAAACTAACTTTTTAAGAAATTAATATTACAGATAAGAAAACAACAAATAAAAATGTGTTTCACAATTTTTGATAACTAAATTTCAGTAGATGTTTCTAAATATTTGGTTGAGTTTATATTAAAATTTGCTTTTAAAGTATTTTGATAGATCTATGACCACTTCTATGAACACAGTTTATGCTTGATAAATGATTCCTTGACTTAATTACAGTAACTACATTGTCTCGCTCACAGTGGCCTCAGGACTTCTGGCTCTGCTCTCCACTGGCACGAAATGAAAACACTATATTATGAATGGGGTTGCCACCTAAAATGACAATATTTTTGTCTACAAGAACAGACAGGGGCAACCAAGTGAGTGATTGGTGAAGCTTGTTACAAGACTTCAGCACAAATGTCTCTGTGTTTTAAAGGGGCATATGTACTGAAATTTATGGTTATTAATATTTCCATTGAATAAATATAGATTAATTTTATAATTTAATTTTAATAAAATAACAGAAAACAGTCTTTAGTTTTTTATTTACAAATTTGCAAAGAAAAACTTATTCATAATTAATTGATTAATTGTAAGTTATCTATTAACTATTCTAACAGCTGTTCTTCATATTCAGGGTGGGTTGTGTACGTTTAAGTATTAAATCACAAACAGTTTTTGTTTTCACTCAAGTTCATACAATAACATTACATATAAATTCATTAGACAACTACTGATGTATAGAGCACACGAAGGTGTTTTTTAAGGACCAAAGTTTCGAAACATCAATCAACAATTTCGGAAATTATGTTTTTTAATTTGACTAGAAAACTATTTAATCATTTATGTTTTTTAAGTTTTGAAATGACCACTATCATGATTTTCCCACACTATAATTTCTGCAGTGTCAAATAGTTTGAATTTTAAATAATTTATGTTGCTAAATTATTTAATTCAGTAGCAGAATATGTGCAGTGTTACTGAATGCAGCAGTAGTAGTAGGCAATGATCGACGCAGTATTGACGTGCACTTGCACCCGGTGCTTGTCGATGCAAGTGAAGTAGATTTCGCACTGCAAAAGCCAGTGTTCTTATTCGGAACTGTGGTTTGTCAGGGGCTCAGTACATCATGCCGACGTGCAACGGTTCCGTTCGCTGGAAGTACACGTTGGGGTTGCTACTGAAGGTGGGCTCCACGCTCGTGTACACGTTGCCCTCCTCCGGACGCACCATCACGCCTGTATAGTTATTAACATTTATGAGTATGTTTCAATATAAGTATCTTAGTAGCTGACTACTTTGCTATACCGACTTCTTATCGAATTATATAAATTAATTAATGTTATATTTTTAAAAACAATGAATTAATTGTATAAAAAGGAATATACATGCAATGTGCCAATGATTAAGGAGCAAATGTAATGATAAGTTCCCTTAGGTGTTAAATTTTATAGCAAATAAGTCAATAAATTAAATCCAATGAAAAGGTGTTTGCACCTTGAACCAAGAATCATAAGTATGATTATTAAAAATAAAAAACCCGACTGTATTACATTGAAATCTTACACCCTATGCAACTTCTACTATTAAGACAATTTAAAACGATACTATGTAGAAATCCATCAAATCATTTGCTAGGCTCAAGGGCCGTACAAAAAAAGATATACATGCACTCGAAAAACAACCCTACTTGCGCCGTCCGATAAAGATATATTATCGAATCGATCGTATTTGAATGCAGTATGGCTAATACCTAAAAATGTCAAAATGTGCATATGTGAGTAGTATGTCTATTAGGAGTGGGTATAAAACCATTTGCGCAAGAACAACGAGTAGGAGAGTGCATTTTTAGATCAAGCAAGTGTAATGAAATAGTTACCTGGCGGCAAAAGGTAAGGATAGGGCGGGTAATTGTAGTGGTAATTTAGCATAAGAGGGTGCATTGTATAGTGCGGCGGAGAGTACAGGGCGCGTGAGTGCAGGTGCGGCGAGTTCGCGAACAGGGCTCCATAATCTGCGAAAATAATGTGGCAGTCTGCGGTCAATCTGTGTGCGGAAGCGCTAGTTCTTACTAGTAGCGCACGTTAGATACTTAACTAACCGGCTGGCTGAGCAGACTCCTTACGGTCAAGCACAGGAGGCGGGGGCGGCGCTGCCGTGGCTGACACCATGCCGTACTTCACCGGTTTGAAGTGAAAGAATGAGGGTGAGTAGCCGGAACCGCCAGCCCCGAGCGAGCTTAAGCCTTCATCGCGATCTACATCCCATCGGCCTTCGCGGCCAAGTGCAGCCAGTCGTCGACCCTTAGGCGCGAACATAAGTGCGAACACCACCGCGCATGTTGCGAGCAAGCCGGCGGCCACGCACGCATCACGGTGATGCTCGGGTGCACCAAGCGCTGCAGCCACCCAACACACCCAAATCGCCGCCGTTGCGCCGCCTGCACCTGCGATGTGTGTAGCTTCGCGGTAATTGTCACGTATACCACGAGATCGCAATGCAACGCCGCACACTATGGCGACCAGGAAGGCTGCGTAGCACAGTGATAGTAAAAAGTCCGACATATTTACGTCGCACCGTCCTCCGCCACTCGCAACTCTTGGAGGTGATCCGCCGAGCCACTGAGCACCAATTGCCACTTGTATCATTACAGCAAAAAATAATAACAGTCCTTGGTATGCTGCTGGTAAATATACGCCACCGTTCAAACTTAGCAAGAACACACACTTCACGAGAAGTGAAGCAAACACAATAACATATGCAACTCCCGTTCCGAAACGGACAGCTCCACACGTAAATGGGGTTGGTGTGGTTGCAAACAACGCAGCAGTTGCCGCGCACGCAAATAGTCCAAATAGCAACGACTGTCCCAACAACAGATGACGATGGCTCGGGGCTTTACGCGTTGCTCCCCATATTACAAACGCCTCAAATGCACCTAGTATCACCATACTAACGCAAGCTAGAGCTAATATGGGAACCGCCCAGGATTCTGGTCTGAGGGCGCTTATGGTAATAGAGGTCGGTGAAATTATGAGAGTCCGATTTGGTTTTGGTGTCGGTGTAACGACGGTTGATGTCGTTGGAGATGGTGGGGACGAACTACGCTCGGGAATGACAAAGTATTCGGTGCTCATCTCTAGTCTGTGTGCTTCTGTACGGGCGGGGAGGCGCGGTCCCTTGGCCGGTTTAGGGGGTTCTTGCTCTTCATCAATTGAGTGATTTTGCTCCTCATAGTCTTGTTCGTAAACTTCGTCTTCGTAATCATTGTCGGCGTAAGGCTGGGCAGAGGGCGCATTGCGCGGCCCATAGGCGGCAGGCACGCGTGGTGCAAGGCGGTCCCCGAAGCGGGCCCCGGCCTGGGCACTCGTGAGCGCAATGACCGCCGCCATAATGAGCAGCGCACGAACGACTCCTCTCGCCATCAGGCCGCCGGGGCCGTCAGCTGCCGGAGTCTCGTTGCAGACTCATCCGCGTTATTCTTCTGATCTCTGAAACAGATAAAAGTGTCGTCAATCAGCCACGAAATATGCTGTTGTCGGGACGTCTCGACACTGAGACAGCCAAACAAAGAAACTCACGGCTAAACCGGTTCGACAGTCGCCTTGCACCTCCTAGTAGCCCTAACTTAACCGATTTGGTATTCTTTGTTGTTTTATTTTACGTCGTTAAGATTGGAAAGGCCGAGCTCACGCTTACATTTAAAATGCCCGCCGCTTCACTGCTTGCATATGCAAGAAACGTGATCACGAATGTCTTTAGTAGGACCACTGTTATAAATTGTATAATACCGATGTGAAGTCTACTGTAGTATTTGTGATATACGAAAAAAACATAGGGATTATGAAGCTTATTTAATTTGGTTGTAGCTAATTTTGCTGGTCTTGTACGCAAGATTTAATACAAGTGCGACAACTCATTAGTTAATGTCGGTATGTGTATCTAAGTTGCGTCTACAACTATTATTGCTTACACTCCCTAATTCCATTCGTAAAACAATATCTGTTTCCTTCCATTGCATTCCCTATCTTAACGTTTCAATATACTCCCGAATTTCGCATATATTACGTTAGTGAAGTAGTAGCAGCTTTATGTAGCTCTGCCTACCGCTTCAGGGATACAGGCGTATGTATTTAAATATATACTTAAGCAATCAGTTAGCCTATTGCAGTCCACATATACCTAATAGAAATTATTTGTAGTGTCGTGATGGTCCAAGATGTTCCTTTTCTAAGGTTACCTATAACTGACTTCAGTTACTCAAGAAAAATCTTATTTTACCATGAAAATCTGTATTCGCAATTTATTTATATAATTTTAGAAGATAAACAGTCCTGTTTTAAAAATGCCAGACTTTGTATCAAGTATACGGTGATGTCTATGTTTTACTTCAATCCTATCTAGATCACTCGCTATTTACTAGCATGCCAGCGAAATGAAGAGGATGTTTAAAGGTATAATTTAGAAGAAGATTACTTAAAGAAAATGTTTTCTATAACTCTACCAAAACCGATAACATTTCTCGCATAAAAACTGTACCTGTACTGGTTCTCTAAAAATATTTTTACATAATTTAGGTGCCATGCCGCTACAGGCATCCAAATTATGTGATGTGTGAATGAAGATTTATATAAAAAAATCGCAGATATAATAGCTCCGAGCGAGCGAGACACATGTGTAAAAAAACTTCCATATTTTGTTTACCCCACATACATTGTGTACTCACGTCTATATATGCCTAACGGATAGGTAGAGCGAGAACAACCCTCTTGGGTAAACTATAACTCGGTCTAACTCACAAGCACCATGTCTGGCTTCAACCGGTCATTTTGAGAATTAAAAATTGAAAAAAAAAAAATAACAGTCCCAACAGTAAACCACTCTTGAGACCACATACCAGAATTGATCTGAGCTTGAAACAAACAAAGTCAAAAAACTAACTGTACTATCGTATAAAGCGTACATCGTACCCTCAGGAAATAAATTCACAATGACCGCATTCGTTTCAGAGATAGCTTCGATATAAAATATGCATCTTCCTTACAAGGCAACCTCTAATTCGCCGGAGAGATTACTAAGACAGCTTCACGGAACCGAATCGTGACTTTAAACTTATTATCCGAATCAAAGTACATAGACATAATGTATTGTAGGCAGATTTGGTGCGAAAATAACGGTTTGTAGTTGCAGCGGCGCGTTCTCTGTTGCTTTGCCCATCAGACGATCGTTACATTGTATGAGCAAACGATCTCTGAAGTCGGCAACGGGACCTGAGTAGTGTTATGTTATCTTAAATCACTTCCAAATCTCCACGTGAACCGTATCCAGTTGGCATCGTCTTTTGTTTTATTTACCGTCTACTGCTCAGTGCACATTCGGCTACTAAACACGAATTGGCCCTTTGAATGGTGGGATATACAATTTATTATCTTGGTTTATATATATTATTCGTATACCTATATTTTTTTAACACATTTTTTTTAAGTAGCCAACTCGCCGATTACTTAGTTTTGTATGTTCGGTCCTCACTTGAGGCCAATGTTTGTGTGCAAGGCACTATATATAGCTGCAGTATAGGCACTATATATAGATACAGACACCATAGCTGCAGTTGCGACGACAGTTTGATGAATGAGAAAATCTCACCTTATTTCGGTAGATACTCTAAAAAAAACTCTCTACTCTACAAGTTTTCAAAGTTTTGTAAACCAACAGTATGACCAACCATTCGCTCGTTGAGAGAAGGCTCTTTACAAGCAGTTAAGCAGTAACTAAGTTACATACAAAAATTGTGTAAGTTAAGTCGACATACTATAACTAATTTTTCCTGGTCGGCGAGCGATACTTTTACTGTACAAAAAAAACTCGATTTATTGCACAAATTCGAAAATTCAATAAATTCTTATAAATGTGGCAAAAACATTGACATAGAACATAAACTCTTCTTCTTCTAAAACCGAAGGGGTTTTAGAAGAAGAAGACCCGAATTGAATTAAAATAGAGGAAAAAATAATAAAAATATGACATTTTAATACATATATCTAAGAGTTATTGATTGACAATTTTCCAAAACTAAAAATCATTATTTTCCCAAATATACCTTATATTTGGGAAAATAATGATTTTTAGTTGTGTGTTTGGTGCATTGAAATATATATCGGGTCTAGTGTTAATGAGCTAATCTACATTAATGAGTTGATAATGACCTAATACCTAAATTAATAATAAATTATAGTAAGCTACTACAATTTATTATTAATTCAGGTTTAAATAATAAATAAGTGCGCTTTTTGCTTCTTTTTGGCAAATGTCAATCGTTTAGTGTTTCATATTTACTTATTTTGTAAAATTATTTTACTTTTGGCTAAACATTCGAAGCAGTTTTGCTCACCAGCGAAACAAAGTTATACTTCACATTTAGGGCTTTTAAAATGTGTTTTCCTGTGAATGCAGGTTATTTGCAGCTTGCTTTTCTTGCCATATTTGGGCAGGTGATCGTTGGTGTCGAATTGTATTTAGTTTGCTGTTCTAATTATGGTTTCACAGCGATTATTATATTGCTACCAGAAGCAGGTCGTCCTCTGTTCTTACTAGGTATTGGATACCCCATTTTTATAAGAGCTTTAACGACTCGCTAGTGAAAGTGTAACAGATCCAAAACGTCTGTATTCTTTATGTAACATTCTACAATCTTCTTGACATTCAAGCTAAGTCCATTTTTTTATCTAATAAATGTATGATATAAACTTATAAGGTGATTTGTTTTATCAACAACAACCCTATCAGGGTTGACTAAGTGAATTGTCTTGGTACTAAACTAAATGATTTTTCTCCACACTATGTTATTTAAATGTTTACCTGGATGGGTACTTGATCTTGCTCTTGGTTCTTCTTCTTGTTTTACTTCTTCCTCTTCCTCCTCCTCTTCTTCAAGGTTATTATTATTATTTCACTCCCCACACCAGCTGTCTTCAGTGGTGTTACTTGTGTAATTTCATTGTCACTTTCCTCGTCAAGGTCTCAGAATGCTTCATTTTCTAGGTAGTCAAATAAACTGTAAACGACGGGCCTTAGGGGTTAGTGACCCTGACTGCTGAACCGGAGGTCGGGGGTTCGATTCCCACAGGGGACAAACATTTTTGTGATTCACAAATAATTGTCCCGAGTCTGGGTATTCTGTGTGCCGTTGATTGAATGTTTGTAAAGGCCCCCGCGATACAGAAATTGCAATTGGTAACATCATCATAAAAAAAACTGGTAACATCTATATGCTCAGATTAGTTATAAAGTAGAATAAAATAATAATATCATCATATCTACATAAGTCAAATTTTGCATATGCAAATAATGCCCCGAGTACTTTAAAATGATTAAATTCGACTTTCATCATTAACCTGTATCATATTATAAGCATTACAACTCTTTGTCCATTGAGATGGACACCGGGTCCGAGGGGTTACTAAGTTTGTTTATTATATGTATACTCTTGTTATAACGAATTTAAAATCCGTGATTTTAAAATTTAATTTAATTTAAATTCGATTTAGAAAAGAAGATCGTATACTCTTCTATATCAATAACAAAATCGATAAAAAGTATTAATTTCACGAATTTAATCGGTGTATAAAGGTGGACTACTATTTAGGTACTATACAGAATGATCATAATTGATCATTCTTTTGGATTTTGGTGCGAAGCCTTACAGTGCGAGTAATAATTCTTCTACGTTTTTTTCAAACGTAAAGCATTTTTAACGCTTACTTGTAGCATTTATTCGCTTTGATTAGTAAGTAATAATAATTATTCATCGTTTATAATAATCAAATCAGTACAGAACAAGCAATTTACATAAAACTTAACACTCTTAATACTAATCAGAGTGTAAAAAGGCCATAAAGCAAGCATAAGAAATTGTGAGCGCACATTTTACTTACGTTTTAGGTCGTTCATATAATAATTAGAGGGAACCTAATTTGTTTAACTATTTTAATCTACATGGCGTTAAAGTTCGAATTTTATGCAGATTGGTATCAATAAAAAAAAAAATTCTCAAGTTTGGCTTTGTGGGTATTAAAATGAAATTGAAGTAAAATAACAATTATATCAGTAAACTTAAGAAGTGTTAGCACCATAGTGTAATTGTGTTACCATAAATATTACTCTTCAAGAAAAATGGAATTTGTTGTGGTTGATAACGCACCAGCAGCATGATAATTAAATTTCACTCAATTTCAATGTCCACAACAGAATGTGTGCATAAAACAAATGATATATCATAAATACAATTATGGCTCTTTATGGTGACAGCGAAAGGAAAGTCAAAGTTTTCCTTTGACTGTGAGCCAAGTAGAAACAATGAGACTTAGGGAAACAGAGCGTTCGTGTGCGGTAGCGCGTTGTAAAAGTAACAGCACGAATACTCGAAGAGAAACTCGCCTGAACTGATTGTGAGACACCAGCAGTGGCTACTCTGAACACGTCACATTCCTCCGTTACGGATAATTATTTAACTTAACTTCACTTGCTCATTCACTACGATGATTCAATGTCAATATTCACTTAAACTGTTTTGTTACGCGCTTAAAGTCAGTTTCGTTCTGAGATGCTGCCGGGTTTACGCAGCGGCCTGCGACATACCTACTTTAGAAAAACTATAACATATATCAATACTGCTGAATACAATTTAAAAGCGACTTTACTGGCTTCCTGTGTTCATGGTTAAGAACCCTCTTAGGTATAATAGTAGATGCTAAATAAATCTAATTAACTCGAGCGCGTCAGGTATTAACAGTATATGTGTATGCCCATTGTGTCTCTAATAACGGTAAGTCGGAAGCCGCCGTAGGGAAGAGTAGAGTAATTGTTCTTTCTCAAGAAATATATCATAATAAAAATCCGTATCTTAGACAAAAATGTCAGAATGTCAGATAATAACTTGGCTTATTTTGCTTGGTAATAATATTACATATTAAAGATTTACTGTAAAGAACCACGAAAATTTAAAATAGTGCCTCGTTGCAAACCGGTTTTCTTGATAGTAATCGCTTACAGTAACATCGCATATAACGTCAGTAAAAGCAACGTCTGTATTCTGTTCGAAGAAATACTTGGTATTAATACGCCCCATTATGTAGACAACTAACGTAACGTCACTCGTAACGTCATATTAGGAGAAAATCTTAAATTTGCTGGAAGCATCTTTATTTCTTTTCTTCAATAACAAAGTACACTTTTATCATGAATACTTTTATTTCTTATTTTCACAATATCACATTTACATTTCTACCATATCGTCCATTTTTCATTTTTTTCTTTTTTTTTCAAAGACCATACATTTCCACAGACTAACAATAATGTTGCCATAGATACTTTGTTATTTTTGTTTATCGCATTTCTTAACACCCTCTCTTGCGATTAACAAAAATCTAATAAATATTTAACTTTGAACGAAACTCTTTAAACTTAATTTGGCCAAGAGCCTTAGTTAACATATCTGCAATATTATTACTACTTTCAATTTTGACAATATCAATTTTACCATCTACAACTAAGTCATGTACAAAATGAAGTTCTTTTACACAACCTAGAGGTTGTTCAACATACAATTCTGATTTTACTTCACTATTAAGGAATGCAGTTTCTACATCCATTTGCTGTATATTGTAGCTACGACTACAACTAATAGCTAACATTGATCCTAATGTACTCATTTTTGCAACAGGAGCATAAATACCTTCAAGTTCCTCTTGTTGTTCGAAACCTCGCGCAACTAAACGTGCCTTGTGACGGTTTCCACTCTTCAAAGTATACAACCACTTTACACTAATAACTTCCTTATCCTCTGGTCTTTCAACTAGCTCCCATGTATCTGTATCATTCAATGCATCAAATTCCTTTTTCATGGCTTTCCTCCAATCTTCACATTCCTCACTCATAACTGCTTCTTCATATGTTTCTGGAGTACAAGCTTTCACATAATTCGCATACAATACATAATCATCAAACTTACTTGGAACTCTCCTCTCACGTCTAGGCTTTCTCTCTTTCGTCGTTTCATCATTTACACCTGTCATAGATTCATCATTACTCACTTCTTCATCCTTCTTACTATTTTCATTTATTCTTTCATCATTTTTTTCATTTATTCTTTCTTTATAATTCTCATTTTTCCTTTCATCATTCTCTTCACTTACTATCACATAACCTGTTCCTGGTTCAACAACTTTTACATTTCTGGCTAAAACAATCTTACCATCAATCAGCACACGATAACCTAACTCAAAATATCCAACTAACTTTCCTTTCACTGCTTTATCATCTTGAGTAGTTCTCTTAACATCTGGTACTCTTACAAAAACATTACTTCCATACATCTTCAAATTATTTACAGTTGGTTTCTTACCCATAAAAATCTCATATGGAGTCTTCCTCTCAAGTGTAGAACTATTCAATACTCGATTACCTATATAACAAGCTGCATACACAAGTTCAGGCCAATACTTCTTTTCTAAATTACTCTTTTCTCAAACACCTAACTCTGTCCATAATTGTACGATTATATCGCTCCGCTACTCCATTCAACTCATGGTTGTAGGCTGTACATGGTAATATCTTAAATCCTTTCACCTTAGCAAACTCATAAAAGTGATTATTCAAATATTCAGTACCATTATCACATCTTAATTGTTGCATGGGTCGATCAGTTAAATTGTTAATAAAGTTATAATATTCCAAAAATTTATCGAATACTTCTGACTTATTTTTCAAACAATACACACGAGCAGCACGAGAATAATCATCTATGAAACTTACAAAATATTTTTCCCCATTATAACTTTCAACATCCAAAAATTTTACATCAGTGTGAACTATTTGACCACAGTATTTAGCTCGGGTTCGATTATTTTGATACTTTAAATTAGACAATTTTGACTCAATACAAATTTCACAATCCATATAAACTTTTTCAACTGAATTTGGCAAACCTTCTAAATAATTATCTTTGCACATAATATTTAAATCTTTAAAATTTACATGTCCCAGAATTCTATGCAAACGTTCTTTTTCTAACATATTATTTCTAACATAATTCGCTGAAATTACAAAACTTATTTCTCCTTTCAAAGGATACAACTTGTTTTTCTCTTTAATTAAAATCATTAAATCATTGCCACTGAATATTTCACAATAACCTTTTGAAAAAACAACACTCTTATTACTTTTTGTTATGGCAGATACACTTAAAAGATTTTTTCTTAATTCAGGCACATAGAATACATTTTCAATCCTAATTGTGCGCTCACCAGTTTCAGAATAAAATTTACACATAATATTACCAACTTTTGTTGCTATAATTACTGTATTATCACCTAGTTTTACATTAGCGGGTGTTGACAGATTAACATACTCATAAAAATATTCATCTGATGTTACTACATGGTCAGTACATCCACTATCTAAGAGCCATTCAATACATTTCTTTTCACTTTTAGTTGTTTCACAAGAGTTACAATTATGAATGCAAATAGAAAATGAATCAAGATTTTGAGAATTATTACATATTTCAGTATTAGCAGTAAAACTTCTATTATTTCTATAAAAATTACCTCTATTATGATTTGATCCACGATAACCTCTGTTGCCATTACCACGGTATGTTCCTTGCCAGTTTCCTCTGAAGTTACCACCAGAATTTCGAGAATAATTTCCATATTGATTACCATTGAAATTAGAGTGACAATCTTTTTGCAAATGTCCTGGTTTATTACATCGATAACACAAAAATTCCCTCTCTGGTTTCCTTGGGTTTCTAACACCAACTTGTGCTTTTAATGCCTGATGATTACTGGTTCCTGCCGGAGATGTTTGAACCGATTCTGTGAACGTACCAAGCTGCTTTCTTTCTATCAATTTCTGTCGAATATAGTCAACAGTTCTCTCTTTTTCGGGTAATATATCAATAGTTTCAATAATATGACGACAACTATCAGGTAAACACATCATTAAATAACTTAATTTTCTTCTTCTACTGGTGTCACCACCAGCATGATGCAATTCAATAACTTTTCTTTCAAATTTTTCAAAGAATTGTTCAGGATCTTCACCATCTGCATATTTCAGTCCGCTTAACTGTTTTTCAATTAATAACTGCTTAGACTCAGATTTACACAAGTACAATTTATCTAATTTTTCAATTACTTGTATTGGTGTGTCGCAATTTACCATTTTATCCGGTTTAACGGCTAATGATAGAAAGTACATAGCCTTATTACTTTTCTGCTTCCAGTCTTCTTCCTTGACATTTTCTGGCCGGTCTGCATGCTCGATAACATCGGAGCAATTCTTATACTTCATCAAATACATAAACTGCAACCGCCATTCATCATAATTTACCGAGCCATCAAACTTTGGCACAGGTACAAAGCTTTCGTTGGACATCGTGTATTTAAACTTTATCAAATTTACAAATGACACAACCACTGTTCTGCTACCATCTTAAATTTGCTGGAAGCATCTTTATTTCTTTTCTTCAATAACAAAGTACACTTTTATCATGAATACTTTTATTTCTTATTTTCACAATATCACATTTACATTTCTACCATATCGTCCATTTTTCATTTTTTTCTTTTTTTTTCAAAGACCATACATTTCCACAGACTAACAATAATGTTGCCATAGATACTTTGTTATTTTTGTTTATCGCATTTCTTAACAGAAAATTATCTTCAGAATTATTCTGAATACCCTTATTAGTTTGATAGCTTATTTAAAAGGCGAAGTAAAATCAACTGATGAACCTAAAAAGCAAAAGCACTAGAAAAAGCACTAGACTTGACTGTTTTTAATTTCCACGTTTTTTATTCCGTATAGCATATCCGGAGATGTAAATTGTGGTACCAAGGTAAAAGAGTTGTGTCAAAATGTAAATTTATATGTTAATTTTCGTTATGTTTCGTCTAATGCTTTTTATTGACGTCATGGAGCACGAATGTATTTGTTTATTTCTTTTAGCATACTGTGTAAGAAGGAGTGTTATTAGAAGAATTTAATAATTCTAGATGAATTAGACACAAATAAATTAATTATATGCTATATTTTGTTAAAATTTGGAACACAAACTCAAGTCGTTGAAACTTAAGGCACGTAGGGTGAAAATCAAGACGTGATTATCTACACTTCGTATTTCGATTTAAGTGATTAAGTGCACCACGTTACAGTTTTTCTATATCTATTGTTTTCTTTGGTATCGTGACAATGAACAATACAAAAAGCCATTGAATTGTTTTTTTCTGCATCTGCTCATAATCAATTTATTCGTAGGAAAAGTGGCATGTAATATACGAAAATTTAACAGCATGAAATTAATTTATTGTTCCATAATTAAAATATAATTTCCAATTTACAATGGAGAATGTTAACATGTTCGTTTAATCTATGGAAACTCTGCAAACATGTAGTCTAATTGTCTAAAAATGTATTTATTTTTGTTTCATTCAAATCGAGTTTGGATATTATGATAATCTCAACTTTTAATTTCAAATCCACGTGTGTCGTCACTTTAAAACACTCGCCGCTCTCACTTTAATGTTTCACATTCATTGTTAACGAATATTCCCTATGTTTAATCACAATATCTTTTCCAGTTTTTGGCATAAATATTTTAATCCAATTTTGACCAAAACCACCAAAAGTCTCATGGAGACAAAAACAATATGGAAAAATATATCTCCAAAAGTATATTACGTTTAAAAAAAATAGTTTTACAATATCTTTTTTGTTTTTAATAATGTATTTTCAAGCAAAAATCTAAAATTGGTAATATTCTCCATTGTCGGAATGAAAATTACAAGTACAAAAAAGTGGGATAGTTCAACTTCCTGAGAGACTAGAATAACCTTATGTACATTCTATGCAATGTCATATCATTCTATTACATCAACTGCAGGCTAGCTACATTGCAATAAAGAGGAGGTTCTTCATTCGGTTGTATATTTTTTAATGTTTATTGCCACAGAACTCCGTCATTGTGAACCGATTTGGAAACCAGTTTTTCTTTTCTACTTTTTTTTCCAACCAGTGTAAACCCTTTAGTGCTTTTAGGCTTTTTCGGGGAACCTTTCCTATCAACATTTTAAGCATTCTATTCTATCTTTAAATTATATGTAAACAACTGCTCTGAAAAACTCTGCCTTAAAACGTGAGGGTGACTTTTTATAGTTTTTTATGAACCAGGTGATGGGGCAATGATTAATTGTAATGCACATAATTACAACATACAATCTCTAGAACACCTATAGTGCATGCGCTTCTAAGAGCTTATGTACTATATAGTCAACAATCCTCAACTCTCGTTTTTGTTGTGAGTCAAAAGAATCTAGCTGGTTTGCTGGAACCGTGAGTTATTGCATTGTGAATCTAAAGATATAAACCTAACGGATTTAGAAGATGGATTGCTATTATGGTGTTCTATAATTGAATACCAATCATAGTACAATTAGTTAGAAACATAAATTCTTTTAGCTATTAAAGCTGTCCCGGGAAGTCTAAACAACCTTGCAATTTATACTTCTAATTAAATAACTAACTAGTATTTTATAACCCAAGCTATAAATGACAAGTTTAATAATCATGAGGGTTTGCGTAGTCCATCGTTCGTTCATTCGGTATAAGGAATAAGTATGATCTAAATTATAAAGTTCTATGGCTTTATATATTTATCCTATTACAGAGGACACGGTCATTGTACCTCAAGCCCTGTCCCTAAGGATTGCGAGCGTCGCGACAAACTCGTAAACACTTTGATTTATGATTAGGGCTATTCTAAGGCTAGACATCCATTTAGATTTTCATTACCGTGAGCCCTGCTAAAGCAGTTGCAATGTTGTTCTGAACGAGGAAGTCTAGTTTGAGTACTTACGTCTTTATAGACTATACCATGAACTTTACGACCGTCCAAACTTTTATTATTAAATTATGCACATTGTATCATGTTTTTGATATCGCTAGAGTTTTCATCTAAGTGGTAAATTATTATTTTCAAGATAGTTTGTATTTGTTTTGTTTAAACTGCATCTGCATATTGGAGGAGGGAGAAAAGTATATTTTTTTAAATTAAAAAGTATAAAAATAATTAAATTTAAATAAACGGGTGCACGTTGCGGATGGCTCAGCGGTTTCAGTGAAGCGATTCACTGGCGCACGGGATAATACTTTTTGTAAGTGATACTGAAATTGTTTAGGTGTTATTTGTGTCCATTGTTAGAATATAATTCAATGTAAACGCATCTCGATAACTTTGAAATAAACGTTTAAAACAAAAATATATATCCTAAGTAACCTTCAAAGGTTCCTTTACTATCGGTTCGAAAAACAGGTAACAGGTTCAATGCAAAATATTTCTTCAGAAAAAACTGACCTTCAGACAACTAGAAACCAGCCTGACAACAATATATTAATATTAACTCCACCCATCGCTTTGTTGCGATGCGCTCAAACACTCCAATGAAGCCGATTAATATTTTATGGTTTTTGTTATCTTATTTGATAGGTATCTAGTTAGACTGGACACAGACACAGATTAAAAACGTGTTTATTTTTCTAAATACTCGTACCTTAAAACTAATTTGTACATAGACCTTACTTATACCTATTAGTTACCTCGACTATAATAGGTAAATGTTGATTAGTATAGCTTTCATAAAACGTACATTTAAAAATACATAATAATTGAATACGCTTTAATCATTATTTTATTTGCATTATAGTCGAGCAGTATCCGTTTGTCGGCAAAACAGGGGGTATATTACGTTATTAGTGGGATTATTAAGTGGGACTAAATTATGGTTGGCAAATAGTGGCCACTTGAGACGCCTCTGCCTACATGGGATACGTTTGTTATAAAGCGGCTAGGGCTACTTTACAAATACAACTAATAAATATTATAAAATATGCTTATATTATCTTCATTTTATGTGTACATAAGTAGTTAAACATGAATATACTCGGACTGTCATTCGGCTAGTCCTAGGCGAAACTAAATTCTGTTGGAACTCTCACTTGACGTTCGAATGGTACAGAAAATTTACACAACATTTTATAGATTGTTATTGGAAGATAAAAGTCGTCTCTCTGATCGTACATCCTGATCCCTCCGTAACATAAGATCATAAAAAACATCAATAAGACCGGAATATGCATAATCGTAACGAGCGAAAGAATAGAATAGAATAAAGTTTATTGTACACCTTTCCAATTTTATGGTAAGTATAGGTATAAAATTTATGTGTACAAAGGGCGGCCTTATCACTTAATGCATGGAATTTTTATGTCCTTGTAATGAACATAAAAAGAATATATATATATAAGAATATATATGATAGAAAAGAAAATAGTGATTAGTTTGGCGATGTAGAAAAGAAGAAGAGAGACGAAAAAGAATTTCACTTAAGGGGAATCAAAAAACGAATCCATTACTGGCGTATTAAATTCTTCTTTATTGACCTTTTACGGGTGTGTTCAAAATCACGATTTAAGGTTGAAGTGAACACGTTTTTTTTGTAGTTTTTAAAAGGAAAGAATAAAAAGAACAGTGATCCCAATGTAACCTATTGTGACAGGGAAGGAAAATAACTCCATCTATACTTATTATTATAAATACGAAAGTAACTCTAAAACAACGCTATTACGTAGTTTAATAGAATAATTATTAATGTCTCGTAAAAAAATACGTAATTCAAATTATCCACAAAATAATGAAGACAACGGTTTCTTATAAAATGTACCTATCTATTGGTGCCGCCAGATCCAAATCTAAGAATCAGACAATAACTTTTGATTTTGCTATTTTTAGTCCGTGTCAGCCAAAATAAATTACATCTTGTAACGCGAACACGTCACAAGCTGTACTTTAATTATCTATATTATTGTATTTTCACAAAAGTATAACCCTATTTAATGCGCCTAAATTATTATTTATATATAGTAAGAGGCTGTATTCTTCGTCTCTTAGTTTTACACAGTTATTCGTAAATATATTGTCAACAAATTAAATTATAATTCCCACTTTCGAGTTGATCTAAGTTATACATATGACATCTCTAAGAAAATAAACTTTAAAAAGTTTTTAAAGTTAGTTTTTATGGTATTTATCAATATCGGATTGTATAATCGCAAAACAAGAAATAGGAAACATTTAAAATCTAATACTTCACACATTACACCTTTTCTAACATTTTTTACAGACTGAGATAATATTACCTGAAAATTCAAACGGGTGTACCTATTACACTAAATATTTTTTTTGCAACTACATGTTAGATATGTATATTTCAGTTTGTCATTTGTCAAGTGTCCCATTTACGGGGACACGCTGTACACATAATATTTAAAGTAATAAAGAATAATAAGAAATCTCTTTATTGTACACCTAAAACATTACAATAGAGTAGAGTTACAGCAGTTTTGGGTGGTACAATTACCCTTAATTGTATCATTAATGCAATCTCTAACAGGCAACATATATCTTACATATGCTTATTGTAAAAATATACATACAGATAATCGTTGAAGAGTTCTCCTCGTACTTCCACCATATGCATTGTGAGTATTGTGACAATCATAATCATCAAATTCCACGCAAAAACGTACCTACACTGTCTATCAGTCAATACACAGTATCATTTTTCTAACAACCACATCCTTTAACCGTCTTCAAAACTTCTACAGAATATAACATAAAAAAATAGTTCACTAACATTATATAGCGTAGGTAGTGCTACTTTTTAAATAGAACATTATTAGCAGTGCAGCTAGCAGTGATCCTGACTGCTAAGGTCGTGGGTTCTACCTGGCTTATATTTTATAAAACTGAAATGACAGAAATAAATAATTATATTTAATTGATACACATTATGTAGGCAAGCGATCATTACCTTCCTACTATATATAGAATCTTTAGATATTTTTTCTGTAGTGAAATCACAACTTGTAATAATGTGAATATAAACGTGTGGATGAATACTTACTTGTTTCCTTTTAACAAAAACCGCGAAGATACATAAAATATACAGAATGGTGCATATTATGTAAATGAAAGTAAAGCTGTCCAGCTAGCAACTACGGACAACTAATACTCGCCGCCTGCGACGCGACGCGCCCGGATAATGCTGTTGAATACATTACTTTAAATATGTACATGAAGATTATTTTTTCCTCACCACATACTCGAAGTCCTTTTGTCTTCTTTTAAAGATTAAATACATATATATTAATACTTAATTCAGTATGCACTTAATAGTAGGTCTATAAAACAATGGACCATTCTACAAGAAAATTTTGCTCACAACAGAACTAGTTTTTAATTAAAAGTATAGCAAATAAGTCTATTAATATGAACTTACCCATGCTACAAATATGTGGTATAGATGCCGGTAAAAGTTTGCTATCGGATGAATAGACCGACTGTATGTTATTTTGGCAAATTATTATAAATTGATTATTATAGATATTAGTCCAATATGGCCAGCAGCTAACCGCAGCAATTTTTTAGACCAAAACAATGGTTAAATATTTGTTGATATAACGATATACAAATAAAAATATATACAATTATAAAAAATAAAAAATATTACCATCATGACATAAATTTAATAGGTCAACAATTATTGCAAATATTTCCTGTCCTGTATGTAAAGATACTGTGAAGGTAAGTGCGTTAGATTATACCGGATATATAAAAAGAGCTGTAAGTTTTACTAAGTCAAAGGTCAAATTTGTTTGAGGCGAATCGTGTCAGCAAGAGAAGTTCGTCGATCTTAGCAAGGTGAACAACAGGTTCAGTATATATTGACTCAACTCTTGTAGCCCTAAGGAGCGAATGTGCCGGCGACGGTCAAAGCCCTATCCGTCCCCTGGGGTATACTCACGATAATATTTCTTCAGCGCTGCTACTGCTTTGAAGATCTACGGAGTACACAACAGCCGAACCCACGATAACAATATCAGGTTGCTTTTTCATAGTCACATGCGCGGGAATGACACCGGGCCTCCATACGTGCGAGTGGCATGGAGTCGCAGAACAAACTAAGCGAATTTCTGGGTGATCGTAATGCGTGACGGGTGCACGTGTTTGATGCGCAGACGCATCTTTACTGGCCGCTACATACGATCTATTGTAACGACAACACGTTGTCAATTTGAAGATATCGCACTTGCAAGTTGTATTATTATCAGAACAAGAAAGAAACATAATTCTGTTTAACAAAATTTTTCTTTTTTATGTGTTTTGAAAGTAATGCAGAGTATGTTTTCTGTGTTATGTGATAACTGTACCTGAGTGCAATCAACTTGCAGTCGCCGCCGTCACATGTTTTTTCTATCGTGAAGTTGTGGAGGTCCCTTAAGTTAGTACTTAGACTGGGATGGCTCGTTAACAAGCATGTCGTTCTTTCAACTATTCGCCGTTTGATCAGTATAAGATCGCATCATATGGAAAAGAAAAGATGAAATGGTTCTAACTTGTGCTACAATAATGTTTAGTATTACCAGAGTCGTTTTACTAAATTGTGTAAGTAACCAACTTGTCTAAGAGCGTCAATAGACTAATTTGTTATGTTTTATTCATTGTGACTGTTATAAATTTACGAAAGCCTATTATTCTGAGTTTCGCTCAGTATTTTCCGGATGAGATACTCGAGTAACATCTTTAATTATACGTTGTGGGTAGGAGAATGAGTTAACAGGCCTAAAATGACATTCATTCATTTGTGCCGGTCGTCAGAATGGAAAATGTGTGTCAGATACAACGTACCGACAATGCCGGGGAAATAGAGACATCTACATACATGTAATGTGACTTTCTTTAGCGTGTTTCAAGGTAGTTGGAAAGTAAATTGTTATAGTAGGCTGTATATGTTACATACAATATAGCGTAAGAAGTGTTGCTTTGTTGCTAATTCTGTAGGTTTATACTACTTAATGAAATAATTAAATAACAACTTTGACATTAGTTACCTTCATCAGTTCATAACATACATACATATATACATACAATACCGAAAAGGGCACCGGCATATTAAACGCCCACATTTTACTTAGTCCCACTTTGGTAATGGGTGCAAGACTATTACCGTCAACCTGGCAGTTTGGGAATTAGGCAGAGACATTGGGAGTATATTGAAAGGGACAGGAAGGTAAGAAGGGAATTAGGGTAGGAAAGGGATATGCTTGTATGGATGGACTGGAAAGTGTAAGAAAAAGCTCCAGCAGATCAGGGTCACAACTACGTATGTATGGAGTCGCCTTATGAAGGTTGATTACATTAACAGTTAATAAATGAGTTAATAAAAATATATAATAAAATAACGGTTAAGTAATGATAGGACACATATAAAAGATCCACAATTATTTGGGAGTGTCTAAGGTTTTATGTCAAGTAAAGAGAGTATATATTTACTGCTTTGGTCGCTTAGATTTAGTTATTTAATGCTCGGTAGACGGCAATAGGCTTGTTATGTGAGTTGGAGTCAATTGTGGTATGCAAAGTGTGGGCGATTGAGACTACTCTGCTTGCCTCTTTGAAGAAATAGGCGTGTGTGTAAGTATGTAACGAGTATGGAGGTACCTATGCACTTAGCTTCAGACTTAAAAAGAACCGCAAAAAATTATATTATATATTGTAAGTAAAAATTATACACAATTTAAACTATTCGAGTATGTATCATCAATAATCTATATAGTAAGCATGTGCGTCGTTCAATTGTCTCGATCCACTGCTACTTTCCCGTTCCGCTCTACCGCTTTGATATGAGTCTTGATAGACGTTCATCACACAATCTACATGACATATACTTAATATATACAGAAAATATATCGCTTTTTATGTTGGTATGTATCTAAAATGCGCTTATGTATATACTGCAAGATATAAAGCACGAGCTCAAGTTTTCCAAATTGAGGTAGGAACAGTCGCTGAATATTATGTTTGAATCATGGTAGCTTTGGCAGCGATGTAGCACCAAAAGTTCCTGAAAAAATAAAAATAAAATTATCCTAACAAAAACACAAATTATTATAGGTATTGATTGTTTTTGACAAAATTCTAGCCAGTGACATCTGGGAAGGTATAAGGATCCTTAACAATAACCGATACATGCGAATCTGTTCAAGCATTCAGAAGTTAAGGTGAATAAAGAAACTCACATACATACATAAGTCTTAAAAAGTTACACTTCCTTTTTGGCAGTCGTGCAATAAAGCTTAATTTTAAATGTGTTATTTTATTAACTATTAAAAGATGTCTTCCAGACAGACATATATAATGACACTTTCGCAAATTCCAGCATACTACCAGGACAGCCCAAAGCGCGAAGAGCTAGCAACTGAAGCTCGCGATCGATATACATTCTAGCGAATGTGTATATTATATGTAAAACATAAGAAGTTTTATTGGATTTATTAGTTACTTTAATTATACAAAACAAAATAATAACTAAAACACAAGAACTTCTTTTCTTTTTATATACATAAATAACTACAGGGCAATATCAAGAGAAAACCGAAATGGTTTCAGTAACAAAATGGTTGATAATGTGTAGAAATTGTGTCTCTTCCATAACCATAACAGTACACGAATATCTTCTTCTACATACTTATGTTTGTAATAATATATAATACTATACATATACATATGTACCAATACCAAAAACGAATATCGCGTTTAAACAAACCAAGAAATAAAAAAATCTTAAACTTTATTATAATACTAGTTTACTAGCTGGTGAGGGGAGGGGAAAGAGGAGAGGGGAGTTTTGGACCTTCAGTACCCTCACTCACTCGGTAAATACAATGCAAGCATTGTTTGACAACCGGTTCTCTGTGACTCCTGTGGAGCCGGCCCATTCGTGCCTAGGCATGGCTCTCGCACGCTAGACCTATATTATACCTCAATCCGACTGAAATTTCCAGAGATTAGCCCGTTTAAACCAACAAACTGTTTCACTTTAGCTTTAAACTAATTTGAATCAATGCGATGGTTTCTGGCCACTTGTGTCAGTTGAAATTGTTATTAATATTACTTATTATGAAACATATTATGGTCATATAACATATACATATATTGTGGC
This sequence comes from Tyria jacobaeae, assembly GCA_947561695.1. Taxonomy (NCBI): domain Eukaryota; kingdom Metazoa; phylum Arthropoda; class Insecta; order Lepidoptera; family Erebidae; genus Tyria; species Tyria jacobaeae. The sequence goes on along the minus strand of OX387219.1, from coordinate 12,941,073 downwards.
ATTAACATAGACATGTGTAGGAAGTAGACGTATAGTATATATACCAAGTAGCATACTTACAACTTACAACCTGTTCAATGTCGAAATTACAAACTAAACATGAATAGTCATGTCGGTCAGACTAACTCTTCACGTAGATGTAACAGTTGCATAAGAGTTTTAATAAGAATGTAGTGTTATAGCGTGAAGGCTAGTTATCGTTATTAAGATCATATTCGTAGATATTGCTGATATAACTAAAATGCTATGTAATTCAAGTTAATGTAACAGAAATGCAAGCAGTTAATGCTGAGTGGTTACACTAACAATTTGCATCTCACGTTGGCGGTTAGAGTACTATCCCCTCTTCAATTTTCAGAATATACTTATGTGTTAATATGAAAGTAATTATCACATAAAATCAATAAAAATATTACATAAGTTGTCTGTTTTACAGACGTAATGTAGCACCTGAGGTAGCCGAGCTTGCTTGCTAGAGGTAGGTAGGATCGTTATCGTGGATTTCAAGTTTCATATGAAATTACAGAAAAACAAATAAATCTTCAAGACACCATCTTCTTATGCACACTCTCTGACGTCCCTTCTATATTTTTTTTATATATATCAATAAAGCGATCAATAAGTTCAGCTCTCACACACCGACGAGGCTTATGTGCTATAATTTTTTATTTTATTTTATAGGGGGCAAACGAGCAGACGGGTCACCTGTTGGTAAGTGACTACCGCCGCCCATGGACACCCGCAACTCAAGAGTCACAAGTGCGTTGCCGGCCTTTTAGGTGGGTGTACGCTTTTTTCTTGACGGTTTGAAGGTCGTATCGGTTCGGAAATACGGCAGGCGACAATTTGTTCCATAGGCTGATTGTGCGAGGCAAAAAGCTTCTGGAGAAGCGCAAAGTGGTGGAGTGCCAATCGTCCAATTTGGGGGATGGAACAATTGCTGAGGATGCAGAGTGAAACTACATCTCTACGCAACGCCAAGGTGTCAAGCCGATCAGAAATATCTTGGCAGTCGATGATGCGAGTCGCTCTCCGTTGAATGCGGTCAAGAGGGAGAAGCTGGTACTGGGGTGCACCTGCGTAGAGATGAGAACAGTATTCCACGTGCGGCCGAACCTGCGCCTTATAAAGTTGCAGGCGGTGGGCCGAAGTAAAATACTGTCTCGATCTGTTTAGCACATCAAGCTTCTTCGAGGCTAATATGGCCTTACCCTCTAAGTGACCGCGAAACTAGACTTCGCTTGTTATATCGACGCCAAGGATTCCGATACTGGCTGATGCAGTTAGGGAAGTGCTCTCAAATTGAAGTGATACGACCAATGGCATCTTTTTAGCGGTGAACGCGCGAACCTGTGTCTTCGTGGGTTAAACTGGACTAGGTTAAGTCGACCCCAATCTGGAACTTTTGATAAAGAAGTTTCGATTTCATACACAAGTTTGGATCGGTATCGATGACGTTTACCCGAGAAATGTTAGCACGGCCGGTGTAAAGTGCATCACTAGTGCTATCGTCCGCATAGCAATGGATGCTGCTAATCTGCAGCATGTCATTGATAAGCAGAAGAAACAGCGTGGGTGGCAGGCCCAGCCTTGTGGGACACCAGAATTAACAGACTTGGAGTCGGAGCATGCACCGTCAACAACGACCTTGATGCTTCTGTCTGTAAGAAAACTGGTGAGCCAATTGCACAGTTTCTCGGGAACCCCATGGGAAGGAAGCTTCGCAAGGAGCACTTTGTGCCAGACCCGATCGAAGGCCTTCGCAACGTCCAAAGTAACGGCCAACGTTTCCCCCTTGGTCTCGATCGCCTGTGCCCACTGGTGAGTCAAGTTAACGAGAAGATCACCAGCTGAACGACCCCGACGGAAGCCATAGTACCGGAGGAGCTGGCAGTTAACAATGGATTCCATTATCTTGGAGAACAAGGAGGTGATGGCTATGGGTCTGTAGTTGGACGGATCCAAACGATCTCCTTTTTTAGGGATTGGGTGCACTAGAGCTGTCTTCCATGAGTTCGGGACTACGACAAGAGAGTAGGAAAGCCGATAAAGGCGCGTTAAAACCGGTGCCAACTCTGGAGCACACGGCTTCAGCACGATAGGCGAGATTCTATCGGGTCCACTCGACTTAAGAACGTCGAGGGAAAGAAGCGCTTTACGCACTGCCCTTTGTGTGAACCGGACTTCCGGCATACGGCTCTCGTACTGCGCCATGGTCGGCGGTGCGTTTCCCCCGTCGTCCCATGCCCATTCTGGGCAAACTCTTTGGGTTGGACGCAAAGAGTTTGCCCAGAAGATCGGCTTTTTCTTTAGCGTCGTGGGCCAACGAATTACATACATTATACATTATGTATAATGTATGTTTACGCTTACGACTGCATTCTCGAAGGGGTAGAAAGACATGTACATATTAAACATGTATGTGAAATGTGTCAGTACATTCTTTGCAAACATTGGTTAAGACCTTGCTTCAAAAATCGTAAGTTCAGTTCCAACACATTAATCTACCGATAACAGAATTATGCTTTTTGTAAGTCCCAGTCATCTTCCAAGTTACTAACGAATAAGTGGACACCACAATAGCTAGCTTAGGACAGGACTGTGCTACTGGACGGTCGGGGCTGTGTTGCGTCTGCGGGCCGTGACTGAAGAGGTGGTGAGATGAGGCGGCGTGCTGTTGGCGGTGTCGTTGGACATTGCCAACGCATTCAATAGCCTACCATTCAGCTGCATTAGGGAAGCGCTCCGTTATCACGGGGTGCCAAAGTACCTGAGGCGGCTGGTGGCAGACTATTTAGAGGAGTGTACCGTCATTTACGAGGACAACTTGGGTGGACCCAGCGTAGACTCCTACAGAAATGTCGACAAGCTCATGTACCACCAATTACCCCCAATAGAAAAAAAATGTGACCCCTGCAAAAAGCATCTTTAAGTGAGGAAAGAGAGACTGTATCAACAATTTTACAGGTCTATCGCGGTACTTGCAGTGATGTCAAAAATCACAACACAACTTATAGCACCTCGTTGCAAAAAATAACAATATCCATTGAAGATGCTACAGATGACCTAACAGAGTATGTTGAACAAAATGTAAACGAAGGAATCAAATGTTTAGCTCCTTTTTTTTGTTTATGTGTACAGACGAACCGGGTCACCTGATGGTAAGTGTCAAGCGTTGCCCATTGACACTGGTCGAGCTGTTCTATTTGTGGCTAAGCATGGCTCTCACTCTCTCTTTTTCCAGATATATCAAAGGCATTCTATTCAGTCTCAGTTCAGTTCAAACTTGATGAACTAAGTATGCTAGAAATAAAATACAAAAGTTGTACAGTTATTGTCAATGTTCATATTGTATATATAAAGGTTCTTTGGTTAAACAAATAAATTATTGAATTATTATTAAGTAATGACTACCGTGATTTTATATGTTCCGTGTTCGTGCGGACCCATTGTCAACAGGTAGTGAATACGCATTAAACATCAACATAGCAATTCTTTATTCTAAGACAAAGACAAGATAACTATGCCACAATAAAACCAATATTGTAAATAGGTATCTTTTATTATAATAGCATAATAAATCGGCATACACCATTGTCACACAATCTTATAGTTTAAAAAACAATTACAGGCAACATTTTCAAATCGTCTCGTGTTAGTAGTGTATAGGACAGAGTACATTAGTATGCAGGTGAATGTTAGTTCGCGTTGTTTCTGCAAACCACATTACATAGGTACTGATGCAATGAAAGAACCCAAATATTTTACCAGTTTTCTGATTCTTTCGAAATTATGAAAGTTCACAATTTACGACTTTTAAATCAAAGAAGAATGAAAAAATATGGAACATTTTTATATTAAAAGATAAACCAGTTTGACTAAACGCGATCAAGGGACGAAATAAAATTCAACCTGTATGTTGGGATCGCACGAAACCAACCTGAATAATGTTGGTAGGTATAAATCACTATCCTTGTACACAAAGTGCATTTTGCAGTCTAAATTCATTTACAACAAGACATTCCAGCACAATTTCACTGCGGAACTTGCTGCGGTCAAAACAAATAGGTTTATTTTATTTGCACCAAAAATAATGAGCTAGTTTGTAACGTATTTACATAAACTACAGTTTAGATATAACTACGTCTAGAAGAATTTTCATTTTCAAACATTTTTACTGTTAAAAGAACATTAAAACGAATTTCTTAAATGAATCAAAAAATATATAGTTGACAAGTTTATGGCCGCTGTTCCACTATTAAGAATCGTAGTAGAATTGTTTCGTAAGGAACGAAAGTTTTAGAAATCCTACAGTTAAAACCTCAAATTAGCGTGTTTGAATACAAACAAAGAAATAATATCACCATTTTATTAGTACTATACAGTCTAGATTTGACAAAGACATTTTGTCTTAACGTTCGTGTGGTTTCAGCAGGATCATTAAAATTTAAGCATATGCACCTTTAGCCTTTGGTAGGAAAAAGATTCACATAAAAAATGGCTATCATTAGGCAACAATAACATTATTCTACAGAGCAATAATCATAATACTCCTATTAATATTATCTACAATTTTATAACAAGTTACTACAAAACGGTTAAATGTCTTGTTTACGTTAACTTTTAGTTGGTTTTCATACAATAAAATAAATTGTTACTTAGTATTTTTTTAGGTAATTATATGGTAATTTATAAAGTGAAATCACTTCAGCCTCCAGACTGAACTAGGTTCAGTTCGTATATCCGTTCTTCGTGTAAAAAAATTCACACAAAATTTTAAACATTTCTTTTGTTAAATACTTGTAACTAAAACTAATATAAGTATTTTAAGAGTTGTCCCTTTGCTTTAAATATAAAAAAGAAAATCGTTACATAAGAACAAAACTAGGTAAAATCAGGCACCAAAGAGTACTACTGTTCCCTTACCGTTTTAGTCAGTTCGAGTCCGACATATTACTTCACAGTCAGCTCCAGTGAGGTGATGACGTGTAGGCCGTGGGTGTTTCCACACGAAAAAAGTGTTACTGACAGTTAATGTTAAAATACGACGTTATCCTATAGGTACAGAACAATAAAACAAGAATATGTTTACTGTTAACACGTTAATAACAGCTAGGTAAACCACGTTTTTTCTGTGTTATCAATTTGTCATGTTGTAACATCGTTATTTTGAAACACTTTCGTTCAAACAGTTCTTTTGTCGTAGTTATATAGGTAATCATAACATAAATATAAGTTAAAAACGATTCATATATTTTAGAAGCCATTAATAGGTATTTCATTGAAGATTATTTTTCAAAATGTTCCTTCATTAATCTTTGATCCAATTCTCTTTTCATCTTTTCTCTTTCGAAGTTAATAAAATGAATTTCTTAATACTTTACCTACCTTGATTTTGATAAGACATTGACTTTAATTCAATATAGATTAGAGTGGACTACCCATTATGAGTTAACATTTTATAAGCTTATATTTAACTTGCAATGTATGTTGTTCGGGTCCAATCTTGCACATTAAATGTGAACTGCTCCCCGGTGTCCGATAGAGCTAAAATGTTTGATACACCGTCAGTTCCGGTGACAAGGCATCTTCAGGACAAGCATGACCTGACTCTGATTCTAATAGCTTGTGTTAAAAACAGTTTTTAAAATTAATATATTTAACTTAATCCCATAACCTTTATCTAAAGTATAATCACAATACTAACATCATATTTTGTTTCTGATAAATCTGTCTATAATTAATTAGTTACATGTAGTAAATGCAGTAGGGTGGGAACCGATGTGTGCAGCAGCACGTTTTTAAATTTACACGATTCACGTTATAAAATGTCTTAGTTGGAGACTGAACTGAATTCAACTAATTTGACTGAATTTAATCCGACTTTAAAGTTTCTTTAGATGTAATATTATCCTTAAAATGTCGTTTATAGTAAATTTCGAACCAAAATTCCAATGCAACTTTATCTATTGCTGTTTTTAGAAATGGGCTGTTTGAGTAGACTATAACTATTATATTGTTCAAGAATTTCAACTACATTCTCATGGTCAATAGTGCAGACAAAATATTGTTAGTGCATCTATAAGTATCAATTTATAGATTTCGGACGAGATAAACTAAACAAAATGAGTGTCTCTAACGGCACTCGAGCTCAAACTCATGACAAAGCGGTCAAGTAGGTATATAAAATAGTAATTTACATTATCTAACTATGATGTTTAATATTATTTTTGTTCAGCCTTAAGTTAAAACTGCTGACAGACAGCCTTAAAATATCAATATGTCGGAACTACTAACCTATCAGTTACTGTATCTGTTTCAAAATTAGTATACTCGTAGTATAGTGGGTTCTATTCTCACGCGTGACATTTTGTTTGAAAAAACTATTTTACTTATATGAAATAAGTGTTTCATAAGAACATTCGTCTAAAAAAAGTTGGTTTTAAAAATTATTTAGGTTTAATTGTTTTCATACTCAAAAATTATACGGCCATATTTTTTATATTGAAAAACACAACTAATGAAATACGTACATCGGAAATAGATAGCTTACAATGAATGGAGAAATGAAGGATGAGAAAAGCTAAATCTATTTGTTACGTTCCATATATCATTTCTGGACTCCTTTTTGTGCCTTTCCATTTTCTTATTTAAAAATCATCATAATTATAACTGTTTAATATTATGGCTTTAACTTGGTGTAGGACATATCGTGATATTTATTTATATTAATTAATTTTGTTTTTGTTGGGGTATTTGGAGTTAGCTAGGTACAAATTGCACTAATTTCATACTAATAATGGTTCTGCTTATTTAAAGTTATATTTACAAATTTAAGTAAGGAGCAGGTGATTCTGAAAACAATAACACTTTGTTAAGAAACATACATCAGTAAAACATCAAAATTACTAGAAATCAAGTTTTATCATGTGCCTGTTCCGATATATGTTGCTTTCGCGCTTACATGAATTGATACTTTTCATTAAGTCTTTGTTTTCGTGTGTTTGGCTCCGATTTGTTTTATTTATAATTAAGGTTCATATTATATATATTATAAATCTTAAAGAATGCATGTCTCTAAGAATCAGCTTACCTTTATATGCAAATTTTGCAAGTAATTGTAAGGTGAGCCATTTTTGAAGTAATTTACACTATTGTATTTAAGCAACACTAATTAATATATATATCTAAGTGACGTTACTTACCATTTAAAACAATTTTAGCAAGAAGAAGTCATGAATTCATGATACATTGTCGAAGAACGAGATGGAATCCTTCCAGGAGTCCTTCCATTGATTATAGGTATGTATACATAAAACATCAATCGCAGTCCTTTCCTAAATATACAAAACAGTCCCAGTCTTATCCGTAACCTTGTAACTTCCTCTAAGGCTATCTCCATATTTAAAACTCACTCATATTTTGTTTGTATGTGAGCGGTCTTCGTCATCACTGTGTTCCTCTTCAAGAAGAAGGCTGTCGGGAGGGCCGCGTGGAGGAGCGCGTTGGTTGCCGCCAGCGCGTCGCGATCCGCCTCTCACAGAGCTGAACATCCTCGAAAATTGTGTGAATTTTTTGCGAGATACTGTGAAATGATAACAATAATTATCTGACAGTACCGCAAATGAAAATAATGAAAACAATCCTAAATTCTACTACATATTGGGCGGGGGGGGAGGGGGGGTGTTAGGCCTAGTTATGAGCAAGTCATCCAATATGGTGAAAATAGAGAGACAAATGAAATATCACACTTGTGAAGAAAATAATACTAAAAATTTTAGTAGAGAAAAAGTTTATTTAGAGAAACAATTAGTAAATGTGCAGTTATTAAAATTATAATTAACTGTTTTTGATGGCATAGCGGTCTCATTAGATATATTATTTACTGAAATACTTTGCTTCAAAGTCATTATATCAGGCATAGTACCAAATTTGTTTGTACCTATACAGACTGACTGACTGTGCTGACAGGTACATTTACCATTCTGGTGAATTAGAAAGAAACGGTCATTTTTTGCTTTTGGTGAACGCAAACTTTCATACTTCTTAACAATTTCATAGAATGGACCGTGTATGGTGAAAGACCTCGGTATTTTATTTTTCGCCATAGGTATCTTCAATAAAAGCATCTGGCCATGGTTCTCTACGTCTTTTACAGTAATATTTGTTAATTCTTGTATCCTACAAGCACCAGTTACACCAAATATTATAGCAACCTGAAAAAAAACACAATAGTTAAGTTGAACACATAACACAGGCTAAAGTCGCGTAGATATTTAAAATTATTTTAACTAACCTTAGTAGCCAGATATTGGTTATCTAGACTAGAGCATCTTTTATAAATTTTTCAATATCGTCAGACAATAAAACCTGTAATTTCTTGCTTCTAAATCCATCGGATAGTCTCTTTAGATAAGCTGACAAATTAGAGTATGTTTTTAAGTCCAGTCCATTCTTTGTACGGACTGTACTTTTTAAAATTGAGTATATACACGACAAAGCTAAATTTGTACTTAGATGATAATTCTTTAAAGTACGCCATGAACACATTTTCTGAAAAAGACTGCGTATTCTTTTTGTTTTGCCGTTGTATGAAATTTTGGTACGCTAATAGATCTTTTTCCTTGGAGTTTTCAGGTAATAAACTTTCCATAACGTTAAGGGCTTCACATCTTATATCGGGCGGTGTACAACATAAATAATTTCCTTCATAATTAGTACTTGTAGACATTTTAATTAATAAATAGCTGTAATTTCAACATAGCTTGTTTTTAAACATTTGAAAACAAGTTTCCTACGCGCGCGCATCCCACAATGGCGATCGGCCATAGACTAAAAGAATGAGGTTTCTATTTTTTTGGGGATGGGGAATTTAAAGTTTTCTTTATTACAGAAAAACAAAAGTTATATTAGAGTGAACGTTTTATTTATTAAACACGTACAAGTTGAAATTATCTATTTAAACACGAAGTTGTATGAAATAGGTACATTAATTTATTTGTACTCTTAAATACGATCTTTTTTGTATCGAAACTTTTTTAAGAACAAAGCAACTCAACCAATAAAATAAAAAAAAAGTCTATAACTCACTTATGAATAGTAGCAATGAAAAAGTCACAGTTTGATTATAGGTGTAATTATGTGCCTAATTGCGGTGAAATTAGAGCCTCTTTATGAGCAAGTGTGTTGAAAATATAGTTAATTCAGCAATTTTATTATGAATGTTATTATTTTTATATATTATTTATGACTCGGTCTCTTGAAATCTTCTTGTCTTACTTATTTGATTTTAAGAGGCGCGTTAAAAGTACCTATTTGACAAATCCCGGGCCGACGTGTAAGGATTTCCTTTGGGGAGCACGTTGTTTCAGGTGGGTGCAAGTAAAAATCGAAAGCAGCGGGTATTATTACGTAAATATATATCTTTAATAACACAACTAGTGCGTGTACTGACCCTCAATGTAAAACATTGAGCTACAGAGGAGCCGTCTAGATGAGGAGTCTTGTCTTTCATACGCCATAGTTCAGACAGAGTATCAACCCGTCTAAGCTGGATTTTCCGACGTAACTTAAAACGTGATATTATACAAGTCGGTTTTATAAACACTTCTCATAATTATTTAATGGTTGGTTATTACTGGATTCAAAAATTTATTAGAATGGCAGCTGAACTCCTCTCTCGGTCATTCCGACCAACTGGATAATTAAGGGCTTGTTTGCATTCTTCACTAATACCTATGTAGAACATACACGGTGAGGTTAGACTATGGCGGTATGGCTAGCCCTTAAATGTATATTGTATCTAATTTCGTCCTAATTTCATCCAAAGAGCGATCACTAGCAAAGATTATAAGATTAATCCAGAGTTCACTGTAATCGTGACAGCGACAGTTATAAGGCTATGTAAGCATAATGTAGAGATGAGGACAGATGCAATGATTTGTGAATTGGGCATTTAAAATGTGTACCTACAAGTTTAGCTAAGAACCAAATTATATATGATTATGAACCATGAACCAAATTATATATATATATATTATATGATTATGAAAGGAAAATATATATATATATATATACATATGTATGTATGTTTACATATAAATATTTATACACACCTTACCCAATTATATATTGAGCTGCCAAGTGATTAGCCGAACAAACAGCCAAAAAATATGTTTTGGTATAACTACCTTATAAATTTTTATATTTAGAAATTACCTACATATTTTGAACGCATTTGGAGTTTTTGTTACAATTTCATTGTAATAGGGAGAGGAGTGTTGTGTCAGTGATGCTGTAGCGACATACGTTGTGGCGAAAATATTTCAGCGTTGTACGCTGGGGCGAAAAATGATTGATGCAATACCCCGAAGTTGCAATGTTTGTAAGTTACCGGATCCGGTTTAGGTTAGGTGAGGTTAGGTTCAAACTTAACCAAGTAAACATGGTAAACACACAACAAGTAACCAAAAAAATGGCAATTTTGCCACTTTATTTAGCGTAACTAGGGGTCTCGTTAGGGGAGCTTTGATCAACAAATTTGTTCTAGCACATGTACCGCTGCGTCAGTATATATCTGTATTTTATCAAATTAATGTTTGCGAAATGAGACGATCGTCAAATTATTAGTTAATGTTATTTTTTAAATGTTCATTAGTTTTTTGTTAAACATTAGTGAACCATGAGTTTTGTGTATATTATGTACTGTCAAACCGTAAAACCGTCAAACTATAGTTTAAGAGTATAGCGATCTTTTGTTTTGGTAATTGGAAAGTGTCATATGTATTATAAAACATAATAACATAGGTCAGGGACCAAATACAGATGTAGATACTATGATATATAGGCGCCAGTATATTACACAAAGGGTGCCAGGATGGCAATGCGCCAGGACTCCAAACCTAGAAACCCGTAAAGTAGGGAATGGAATCAAAACAAGATCAATACATAACGGTCTTTTAAGATTAATTAAAGTAAGAAACTAAATAATCTACAATAAGCATATGCACAATATAGGTGAACTTTAAGCTCACTTCTGTGGAGTTCAATTGTATGAATAGATATTATAATTATGAGTTTGACCAACTGTCAAACTTCCAAACGGGCCGTTGAAAGGCATTTGTAAGTACAAAGTATAAGTTCATACTAATTCTCGTAGGTAAACCAACCAACCTAAGTCATGATTAAGGAATGATAGTTTATTATTTAACTAGATAAGGGAATATCTATTTTCTGAGCCTGTTTCTGAACCAATATATACCTACTTACCATACTCTATGCAGGATGCTCCATTATTATTATGACATGTTATATGCGTACGTATATTTCATAAAAAGCTGACTTTAATAACTCAGTTATAATAAATCTAGGAAAATATCCAGGAGCGTATATTGCAAAACTACTACAACGGAATATATTTAGATGGAATTATATTACTACACATATATCGACTGTGCACACGTATGCAGTTTGTACATTCACATAATCACCCAATATAAAAATTTCTTTTTTTTACTTTCTCTACAAAATAATATAAATGTATAGTCTGAATTATAAATGCAGTGACATTATAGTATATAGTAACTTGTAAGCACTGTCTGGTGGAATTTTACCAAGTTTAGATACTTACTCACTTTTAGTAGTTAGCGGACTCGGACTCTAAGCACCAGTCAGTTCCAATTAAATTAGGTATGCAACCTGACTTGCTTGAGCTTAGCAATATCAATTGAAAATGTGTGTTCTATATGTTCATACATATATTTTCGGTCGAATATTTATAACTAAAAGCTTTCTTAATATTTTTTTGTATTTTTTTTTTTCAAACCTGTTTGTACATATTTCAGTGCTCTCGTAGTTGTTAACGCTAAATGATTATAAATCTTTTTATTAATTGTACGCTCATTATGATGTCAAAATATTCTTTTAAATTTTTTTAACTCGAATTTACAGAAATGTATCAAAATTAAATTGTAAAATGTCTTGATGAAGATATTTAGACATATGTTCAACATTTAAATACCCTGCACAATGACCGCAAAATGGATTTGAAGATATTCTGACAATGGAAATACTACCATGCATTATAAATCCATTTCATAAAACGTAAGTGGCGAATTTGGTAACATATTTGGTCACATTTAAAAAGATACGATACATTGTTAATGTTTAGTTTTAATTCCATTAAGTTTGTACCTACTCTTATTATTTTAATAGATAGAACTTTTTATTTATAACTCATCTTTCCCCTCCCCGCATTGCTCTATCCCTCAGTACCTACAAAGGCGGGCTTGTAGAGTTGTAAGTCGAGTCGCTACTCGTCTTACAACTCTAGAATTGCAGGTGTCCATGGACGGTGGTTTTCACTTACCCCCTGGGCGCCCGTTTGTTCGGCTGGCCGCATATATTAAAAAAAAAAACCTATAAACTCTAAAACATCTGAACCGATTTTAATCACTTTTTCACCTTACGAAAACTATTTTATTTAGCGTTAACGTAAATTTGATTTAATTTTAGCAACAGATATAGTATAAGTTACGATGGTGGAAAAACGCGCATTGCTAGTATATTACTAAACATGAACCGTTCCTTATTGACAAGACAATTACGTTTCCTTAATATAATAGTTATCTAACTACGGCTTAGTGAAGTAGAGGGAATATACCACAGGTATGGATAGGATTGTGAGTAACAGAAGTAAGTATGATATCGAAGTAATGAACCTCTTGATTTAACAGTAATGAATATCTCAGAAAAAGTTAGATTTATCAATTTGGGCTAAAATTGAGACATAAACAGTTATTCACGTAGCAGGTAGTACACTGTTCCAGATGTATAAGGCTTTATTACGTATTATTAGTTAATTGGGTTTCTGTTTTATACGTATATCCAGCGCTTATTACTAGTACTTAAAAGTTTCAAATAATAATGCATTTCATTGTAACTACGAAGCTTTGCTTAAAGTATTTTATACGAGTTCATTGTCCTAAACCCAACTGGAGGGTGAAAAGAAAGAAAAGAAGAAAAAACGAAATTCATAAACTTTGTAGTTGCATTTTTTAAGTTTGTTGAGGTCAGTATTTATTAGGAATGTGTAAGTTATTCAGAGTAAGCCATAGGTCGCTAGTTCATGTTCGGCTCGAAACACAACGTAGAAGCTATATTATAATTTTTTAATGCTAGGACCATGGATTTATAATATAAAGGAGCGAGGAAGCAAAAGCGATGGCTGTTAATAGTGTACTTACTGATCAGCGTTTTATAATGATTAGTGAAGTAAGGTGAAAAAGCTTGTTCGGCAATATTGTACGGATTCATCGTACAATATCGTCTTCATTTTAAGCACTGTACGAGCTCCTTCTAACGCCAATGAGAAAACGGCTGAACTATTAATATTAAAGTGGACGCTTGGAAGGAAGGAAGAACTTTAGATAAGGAAAAGATCTAAAAAATACAAAAACTTTTAAATTACAAAACGTTTAAAGCATCAAGAAAACAGCGGTTTAATAAGACACTAATACCAAACACACGAACACCATATGGAAGTAGACATATAGTACATGACTGAACTACTATAGATTGCAATTCCAAAACAGGACGACTAAGTACAATAGATTCATCTTATATATACCTCGTGATATCACTGTACTGAAAAAAAGGCCCGTCACAAATATGAACCTTGAAATACTCACATTTGCCCATGTTCTTCAGTCTCTCCTTAAACGCTGCTTCGTCGTCATGACATTTTGTCTTTTGGCCCTGTTCACTGTCCAATGCCGCCATAAACTCCTGGTTCCAGCGAAGCTCTGCCATAAACTCTTCATTTTGCAAGAAGGTAGCTATACGATCATCATCCATTTCCAAACTGAGATCTATCCTCGCGTCTGTACCGGGTGGTATGCGCAAAAACATTGGGGGAAGTGGTCCCAGCATGCGAGGTACCCATTTTCTTCTAATAGCTAAAGGAATTGATTCGTCGTCAACGTCTCTGCAAATAATACTGTTTGTTAATAAGTTGTATAGGTTGAAAGCATAATGACTGAGTGGATTAGATTTTGACGTGTAAGGTGTAGGTAAATGTAGGGTGTTTCACAATATCGGATCACAAGCATATGAATAGGAAATGAAATTATTAACCTAGTTTAGGAGCATAATATGCCAAGTCATGGTTATTAGATTCAGAATTGTCATTAAGATTATACTTAAATGCTGAATCCATACAACATGATATACTTAATATATTATACTTGTGATATAAAATATGCTAGTGCATTTTATTGTTGTATTGTACGATAACTGTCTCATGTAATGATAAAATACCATTAACCACTCATATGAGTATACTAAATAGCCGGTACTATGATGCTGTCACCCTCTGTAGCAATAATTGTATTATCAACTCGAACATTTGTACTAGTCATGCTAATACCTACAATAATACAACTCATGCATTTCTTAACATAACTAATGTTTAATACTGCCGCAATCTTTACTCACACAAGTGCTTTAGTGTCATTATCATCACTATCTGCCGGTTTGCAGCCCGAGCGTCGGTCTTTACGACGTGACGGTGTACTGCCTTCTACGCGTTCCATTTCAAGGCGCAATCGCTCGTTCTGGTTGTCTGTGCTCATGGCTAAGAGTTGATCAATCGTCGCATCTACGGCGCCCTGGTTAGCACGTAATACGGCTTCGATAACATCATCGTCCATGTCCGGAAACATCGTCTTGAAATCGGTCATGGCCTGTGTAAATTCGAGCTGCATGGTAGACGCCATCATGCCGCCGGCTCGTACACGCCACACGAAAGAACGTCACGAGCGCGCGCCCCTTACCGGCAAAACAGCTGATATGTGACGCAGAACTGCCGCAGTGCTGATGAGGATCGTCGCCGTACGAGCGATGGCCATCTTCACTGCGCACTTTACACCGGCGTCTGGCCTGCTTCCTGGAGCTGCTTATTAGTTAAGTTAACAAAGTTCTTTTAACACGGCGCTGAGCACCGGCAGCTACCATGATGTGCAATTTTCACTTTCGTCGTTTTCAGATGCACATAGCGCATGCGCCAAGTGAAGCGGGGGACCGGGTCGTCGATATAAATAGAAAATGCACAAACCGGCGCGCGTCCCAACAAAGCGGCCGCTAACGTCCGGTCGCAACCCGTGGTCTCACTGAAACCCTGCCGCCCGGCCAACATAGCGCGCATGTGCAATGTATTGTTTGTAATTCATATCCGTCCCTCAAGACTCAGCGTGGCCTTTAGTGATGCAACAGTAGGCGGGTATTTTGTACCCTATATTTGCACGGTCAAAATTATATGTCAAAACTTTTACAATAATGGATGAAATAAAAAAAAATGATTGGAAACAGATATATATATTGCGAATGCTTATACTTACTGAATAAAACTGATGCCTTCGCCGGTTAGTGTCCTAGGTTTTCCTTTAGTATTCATTCGCGCGTTATACGTGTGTGAGCAATTATAAACAGTAAATATCATGGACCACTTCTTCTGCATATACTTAGAGCTCACAGCGTATATCTATGTGGCTAGTTAAGGCCAAGTAGGTATATAAGAATTTAGATATAAGTACAAGCCTTTGCTAAAATATTCAAATACTTCTTTAAAAAATATATAAATTAAATTTGAAAATGTAATGCCGTGATTGTATTAAGTACTAATATTTCCTTTATTTAAAAAGGAAAAAATAAAATACTAGATTCTTAAAGGAAAAATCACAAATTGGCGGTTCAGCGGTTGCTCAAAAGTCGTCTGTACGCAATCATAGTCAGTTCGGAGTAAGACAAAATGCACGCCTTGGTGGCATGGTACGAAGAGGAAGAATGAAGTCTAAATCAAAATAAAGATGTTCCCGGACCCGCTTCGCCATCCCAATATACATGATGGCTTTTTGGTCAACGTCTCGTTGTCGTTAGTAAGACACCCTCGTTAATGACTGCAGTGAGAATCCGAGCAGTTGCAGTGTAGTAGGCAGATCTAAATTTGTGTACTAGCAACCAGGGAAGCCCCGGTTGGCATTATAAACAGTTTTTTTATAACGTCGGTTCAGGTAAAATGGTGATGTAATAATTGATATTTCGATTTTATTCTGGATTCTATCATATAAGAAAATCATTTGCCAACCTGTGCTTCTTGTGCTTTTTGTAAGCTTTGCTGCACGAGGCCATAGTTCCACCAAGGAGAAACTGACTTAAGTCTATGATGTAACATATAAATTTCAGATTTAGAAGAAGATGAAATTGCTTCTGCGGTCTCCTTATAACCGCCACAATCATCTGCCATGAAGATGTAAAAGTATGTAATGTGCTGTACATAGATAGGTGTTCGGGCTGTAGGCAAATTTTTCAATCTGTCAACATGTTATGTACTGGACGAAATATCTGCGTGACATTTAAGTTTGAGATTTGTTAAATATGTATAAAAAATATAGACATCAAAAGCGTCTGCCAGGACTTTGCAACGAATACAATTTATACATTTATATTTTTAAAATAGCAATCGCACTATATTTTAAATATATGCTAATGGCAGTTATGATAAAATAATGTAATATTTCATAACATTTTCCTACCTGTCAACTGAGTACCACTCAATCTACCGCTTCTATGCTTATTCCTGGTCTTATGTATAAGAGTTTCTGGACATTTGACATTAGTTAAAATATGTACTACATATATTATATGCCTGTCAGTGGCTCTTTAGCCATAAGATTCGAACTATAATTAAAAGGAAAAGGAAAATATAAACATCATACTGAATGTACGATGACATTTTTCAAGAATATGAATTATATGATTTTGTAATAATTCATAATTAAAGTCGTGTCGATACATGTTGATACTCCGCTAATAAACGTTTTTTTCCTCTGTTTTCGAGTATAGACAATATATGTGTGTATAATTAAAAAGGTAATTGTTGTGTGCCATATTTTTATTTACTTATATTTCAAATATATTAATTTACACAGAAGCGATGTACCTACCGAAACACGGACGACATTTTAATTTTAAAATTTAGGCCAAGATGGACCACTTACGGCATCTTACCAAAAAGCAAACTCCTACGACTTTAACATCAAATATCGAACTACGTTATTTATACCTAATATACTGTTATGGTATATCTAAAAACATATGCAACAGCTACAGTAGGGCTTTACGATGATACGATGGGAGATACCATAAGAATGTGTAGATTTTATTTATTGAGTAATTTATACTGCGTAATGAAACAGAGCAATTATCTTTCTTAACTTAGTGATTATTCTATCAATAAAGAATTTCATATTTCGTGTTAATGTTTATGTATATTTATAAAAACATAAAAACTGACACACAAATACAAATGGTCAATGTTCTAATATTATCAGATTATTATACAATTTCTGGTACAACATTGTGTCAGTAGTAAAGAAT
The DNA here is from genome assembly GCA_947561695.1 of Tyria jacobaeae. NCBI lineage: Eukaryota > Metazoa > Arthropoda > Insecta > Lepidoptera > Erebidae > Tyria > Tyria jacobaeae. The sequence goes on along the minus strand of OX387219.1, from coordinate 12,923,640 downwards.
AGTTAAGTAAACATTTGTGTTATATTTCATAACATTAAAGTATTATTAGAAACAGTATCAACATTTGTTTAAAACAGAAAGAAAATTTGCTCCTAGGAATGTAGGTATCAGCAACACAAAAAAAAACTTCCAGTTTCTTACACAATATCATCACACCCAAATAATAGACCTGGTTAAAAAAAAAATACAATTCTAATAAATCAATTTAATGGGGAGAAGTGCGTTTTTGTTGTATAGTAACAACTACACTTAGTTATTTAATAAAAGCTGTAATTGTTTTTGGTAAACAATTATCTTCTTTACAGGAAAAATGACAATGATTATGATAAAAATAGTACTTACACTAAGTACAGAAACACATTTAAATATCGTTATGTATACGAAAATTTATTACTAAGAAGGGAATATACTTTACTATTTAATGGAGTACAAAAATAAAATTTCATTCATAACATAATGGCACTTCTCATGTATGATGAACCTATAGCTGCTAAAAAAAAAACAAACGCACTGAAAGTCAAGTCAAGTTTAAAGACATTTAAATAAATTAAAGTTTAAATAATAATGGCATAAAGTGGATATCAACAGCTCGTCGCATCCCTTGTATTAGGACTAATGGTTCATACATATTATTAGAATAAAGTATATTATTGCTAGAAAAACACGATATCTTAACATAAATAGCAAAGGTCCGAAAGAGCCACAGACGAAAGTGATACAAGATAACATTATATTTAATTACAATAAGAGCCTTCTAAGTCGACCAAGTTGAAGTTAGATGTTTTACAAAGATCAAATATAAATCAATGCGAGAAAACTTTGAGGATTGTAGAACTAGTAACAAAGGCATAGGTAATGATAAATCTTTGGAAAAATATATATTTCACGCTTTAAAAATTGCCATTTCATGTCAAAGTCAAACGTACCAACTGTAGAAGGGTGTTTATCACCAAAGTTTTGACTATACAGTCATACGCCGGTAAAAAGCCGAATCACTAACTTACTCTTCTTAAGGTTGTTCTGGGCTTAGCTTGCCCAATTACTTGACTAAAGACTTATTGGCTAACTATTTCTTTGTCAAGTTATTCTAATAATTACCTGGTCCATTAAGAAGCGAAGGAAAGTGGTGAGGTTTATAGATATATTTTAATAGTAATTAACTACGTACACAGCTTCCCAATTTTTACCTAATGACCCCTTGAGTCAAAGACAGGCCTGTTTTGGAAAAGGAAGTACGTACTCATAATTGAGTCAACAAATAATGAGATCATATTACAAGATGTGAAGCCCAAAGACAATAAGTAAGGGTCAACTTGAACAAATTTCATTTAAAGGTTAGCATGTGCGACTTAGACATGAAGATGGCCCGATTATAATAATATGAAGTAATGATGCGTGCACGGTCAACCCTCGTTGCAGTCAATGTGAAGTGTATGTGAGATTCAGAGTCGCGCCTGTGAGCCGTGGTGTGGTAGCACTACCACAGTGTTGGTGGGCTGCGGGCCAGCCGGCGCAGGCGGCTCGCTCTGTGCTCTCTGCTGCTGCAACAGACATACATAATTACCTACTTAGTTCCTGTTGCAAGATAGCAAATTGGTAAAATTGTCCAAAAGAATTGGAATTGTTTGAACTGAAAGTGTTTATTTCGTGTGGAATATGATATTTTGGTGAATGATATTTTGGACATGACAACCATTTGGTGAGCTAGTAATAAATACTTTAAAATTAAATCGTTATTTTACAGAATAGAAATAGTATATGCGGAAGCCTTTTAGTAAGCCGTGTTTACCCGACGGCTAGGTCTCATGATTGTATGTGATTAACATATCTACCTGAGGAGGTTTGACTTAATTTAATTGCTTATTTCGTAATATTTATGTATTTCTTTTTAGTTCACAATTTAAATGCACAAAACGCATTACAAACCATTGTAGTTAATGTTCATGTTTTAAACAGTTTTTGCACACCAGAAAATTAATGAACACTATTTATTATGATATGTAATAAATATATGTTATATAAATTATATATTTATTATATTCAAATTATTCAAAATGAAATTAAATATTCCAAGGATCAGGTCAGGCTTGAACGCCTCAGGCACGACAACTGGGGCGTGAAACATAGAAACCAATGAAGGATGTTGTGGCGTACACATGCCACGTACTGTGAAGCCCTAAACATGCATCAAGAGAGCACGCATCCACTCGCACTGCATACCAAGCGGCGAATGAACGCGATCCTTTTTTTTTTGTGTGATGTATGGCTGTTGGCCGCAGATGGCCTCGACAACCTTGCACGGGCTTACGGTGAGCGCTGAGGGCTCTCAACCGGTCTTTTTTTTTAAGCGACGTTGCCCAAGGGCACCCCCTGTGGAGTACGCACCTCGGCTTGGGGCATCGCTGGCAAACTAGGGCGACCAAGACCCACATTTAAATGATTAACGCGACGCGTATTCCGGCCCCGGCGGCGGGGGCGAAATCGCGGACGATTTGTGATAGCTTCGCGAGCTGTGTGCGCTCTACGTTGAGCGAGTGTGATGTTATCGTCTAGCTCTCCGCGAGCATGTTTAGGTCTACGTATTCGTGATATATTGCTGGGTGTGTAATTTACAGCCGCAACCACTAAAGGGTTGGGGTGAGTCGGAGCAGAGTCAAAGTAGCTAAGGGAGCACTGCTTTATGAATTGCCTGATGGTCGGCAGCTCTAGGTCGATGTAAAGATCGACATTACGTACATACCACGGTGCTCCCGTAGCTTGGCGCATGAACTTATTTTGTAGTGTTTGTAGCCTATGGATCCTGTGTTCCCTAGTGTGTGCGAAAACTACACTACCATAGGTCATGATGGGTCTAATGCAAGCTGTGTAAAGTCTAACTTTACTCCTAAGCGACAGCTTTGAACGAGAGAGAGAGCTATGAAGTCGACCTTACACAAAGGCGGCCCTGTTACGAACCGCCTTAATGTGAGGTCCGAAGGATAGACGAGCGTCAAGGATTATACCTAGATATTTGGCCTGCCTAGCCCAAGGGATAGGCGTGCCAAACATCCTTATTTGTGGGATCTCCTCCAAGGGATACAGGCTGAGCTGTCTTCTGTGAATCAGTACCGCCTGGCTCTTTTCGGGATTGACCTCTATTCTCCATTTCCGAAACCACGCGCCTAGGGCGTTAGCTGCAGATTGGAGGTTCCTAACGACTGATGACGGGTTCATACCTGAGTAGTATATCGCTGTGTCGTCTGCAAAAAGTGCTGTTTGCACAGACCGGTGCAACGGGATATCGCTGGTGTATAGCGTGTAGAGGAGGGGGGAGAGCACGGATCCTTGCGGTACTCCGGCGAGAATAGGGTGGGGGGTGGATAGAGATCCCTCCATGCGGTAGCGGAAGCTACGATTCGACAAGTAGTCTCGTATGATGAGTACGAGTCTGTGGGGCACTCCCATAGTGAAAAGCTTGTAAATCAAGCCGTTGTGCCACACTTTGTCGAAAGCTTTCGCTACGTCGAAGAAAAGTATCCCCGTAAATAGGTTTCTTTGGAGCCGCACGCTGGTGTATTCAACGATGCGGTGGACTTGTTGGACACACGAGTGTTTGGTTCGAGAACCAAATTGCTCGTGGGGGAGAACACGATCCGCGCGACACGTTTTTATACGATGCATAATTTATACTCACGCACACAGACAACGACAACAGCAACGTAAGCTGATTGGTTGCGTACACATTAAATATTGTAAATATAGAATAAGAAATGTTATTGGTTAATCCATATATTGTGCGGTAAAGTAACTATGTTACTTAATGGTGAAAAATGTAAATATAACTAGCATACTTTTAATCAAATCTACTTTTAACCATTCCCTGGTGTTTCACTTCAGTAACTACGGTTCAAGGACTAACCAGTCTGGCCGGCTAACATAGGCACCTTTCCTTGCTCCTAGTTTTGTCTACTTAGCTACGGTTCGACGTCTTATACAGCCTGCCCGGCTAAGTAGATATCCTCACCTCAATCAGCCAGCTGGCACAGACGTAGAAAAGTACCATAACCAGCAGAAGCTGATCCCAAAAATGTTTTAATAATGTCAAAGAATCTCGTAAAGTTATGATTACAAATATCCAATAATTTTTGGTTGCTTTTTGCACTACATACATTATATGAGCGGCCCTTCCATTTCAGATGGTTGTATAGGGGATTTTCACAAAAAAATAATGTAGAACTAACAACGGTAGTGAGAGATGTATCGCCGGTGGCCAAGAGCGTGGCCACACGGTAGGACGGCGGTGGGGTCTGTTTGACCGCCTCTTCATAGTCTGGGAGCACGCTCGTGTAGTCCGGAGCTGGTACGGCGAAAGGCGCGAGTTGAGCCGGAGTTACCGAGTCATCGCTCGATATAACGAACGGAGTTTGTAAGGCGTGAGCTCTCAAGGTCAAGTACTTGTAGCATCGCCAGACGACGCTAATGCAATAGCCCTGAAATTAAAATACATTTATAAACAGGTGTAAAATAAAGTCTAGGTCAGAGATATAGTCAGATTCTGCAAAAGCTATTAGCCATTTATAATCTACGTAGTCGCGAATCCCTTAGGGACCTATTTAAGGAAACAAGGATCCTGACGGTGTCTTGTCAGTATATTAATGAAACCATTATCTACGTAAGAAAAAAACTGCATCTATTTACAAAACACTGTTAAAGACAACTATATTAAGAGAGAACGTAATAAATTAGTTCAACCAAAATTTTGATTAGCAAAACTACAAACATCTTTTATGCAGTACTGTGTTTAACTATAGAATAAAATACCTTCTGATATTCTTAAAGTTAATGAGAATAAATATTGCATAAAACTTTGTAAACGCATATTACAAAGTAGATGATTATTTAGCTGACAAAAATGCTTGGCAACTTGATGGTCCTGCTCCGCAGCCACACTGCATATAAGAAATTTCACTGGTGTATTCGTTTTTTATTTTACACTCTTGTTTTATTATTTGACATGTAATTATTTGTTGATGTTTTCAAATATTATTACTGGCATATATACTTTTTATACGATATAGGCGTAAGTAATGTACATTGTAGGCATTTTATGAATATTATAAATTTTAGAGTTGTACATGTAAGAACTGTGTATTCAATCATTTAGGTTTATGTCTCCTGGCAGTTCTGAGTATGTCATGCTTGGTTAGAACGAGAGAGAACGAGAATTAGACGAGTGCCGTTGATCAGGGTTGGTCATCTCCGGACCGCTATTTCTGAACATAGAATAGTAATTATCATAAATGTTATTTCAGAATGATTTATTGCATTGTGTCCTCACATATCTTCTTATATTTTATTTGCATTTATGAACTGTTACAAGAAACTTAAGTATTTTTTTTTATAAAAAGACTGTCCTTGGAGTTTCTTGCTTGTTCTTCTCCATAAGATCTACTATTATTATATATTGGAACAGACAATAAGCTTCACTAACTGACTCATTCTGACCGACTTCCTCTCTTGACAATTCAAAAATATCTATGATTGGTTCAGTTTTAATAAACGATTTTGATAAAAGGAGGTGTTGGACAGCGATGGGGGCCGGTTGTAATCTGCAGACGCCGTCCTGCCCCGTGCTTTAGGCCTTCACAACACAGATTAAATTTTTCACACATATCATTTTTCAATCTCAAATACTCAATACAATGTAATGTATGCTAACATACATTTGTAAATTTACACCTTTGTCTTTCTTCTTTCTTTTTAATTTCCTTATCCCTTTTTTATAACTCTTAGTCACATACAAGAGTCGGTAGAGGGGGATGGGGGCGCTCGCTTAGGTCCTAACGTTTTCAGTGACTAATCATTAGTATATACACGTAGTATTATTATAATGAGGAGTCACTGAACTATTGTCGATCAAGCAACTCAATCAAATGGAGAAAATCAGTACAGTACCATACCAAACAAGTAAAAAGTGTTCAAACAATATTGAAAGACACCAACATCTGTTTACTCTTGTTCTAGAAAAACAATGCAACAATGTATACAAGTGGCACAACCTATTTAAGTAGGACAGTGAATCAATTGAAGACGATTCCGGACCTGGGGACAGTCTGTTGAAGTTACCATTCCACATCTCTTCGAATAAAATTGAAGAACTAATATTGTAGGACGCACATTTAAAGAAAAATACATATCTGTATTACAAAAGTCAGTGCAATGAGTATAACGAAGGCAAGGATGTTTCTTTGGAGTTAATTTAAAATGGGGATGAAACTTGAGATCATAACTATGAACCTGAGTCTAGACAACATTCCATGCAGTTGCATCAAAAAGGTGCATTACCACCTTAACAATTCATGGTGTCACATTAGGCGGGGAAGCTCATGGAGACAGCTTTTTAAAACAGAAGGAGTTATGTTGAGCTGATTGCCTTTGTAGATGGATTATAAGAATAATGGTGTTTCTAAGGCAGGTGAATACTAAAGAAGAGTAAAATAACCATTGGTGTCCGGCTCTTGCACGGCAATGCTCCTGTTCACAAGAGTCGTGTTGGCTGTTTTGCATAAGGTTGGCTTCGATATCATTGAAATGTCGCAAATACCGGTTGAAAACCTTTGTCATCCATCTCTTTTCATTACATGAATGTAAAACACAAATTATTATATATATATTATTATATAATTCCTTACAACATGTCTCAGCTTATTATAAGTATACTTATGTGTGTAAAAATATAGTTAATTATTTGTAATAGATAGAAAGTACATAATGGGATTAGCGAAGACCTAGCATTACAAGGTTTAAATATTTGTGGATCCCAGGAAGTCAAATATAAAAACCAAACTCATTAATATGATAGACGCAGCTTATATACTACATTTTAGATACTTCATCGCGACTCTAGACGAAGTTAAACCATATCCTTTACACAATAAACTATTATTATTCTACTTATAGATCGTTCGATTTCTTATTAATATATTCTTATCCTATGGAAAGGAATATAATAACATAAGATACTTGTTCAGCCAATCGATAGTCCCTCTCTTAGGCCACCTTCACTTTGGCGGATTAGCAACCTGCAAGACAGTCTGTCTGTCACCCAAACAATAAAAAGCATTTATTTAGTATGCTGACGTGTTCTCATTGGAGAAAAAGAAGAAAAGGGTTCTGATTTGTTCACGTGGGTGTTGTAAACGGCGATTAAGGGATCGGATAATTGTTTATCAGAGAGTATATATGTACATATTTAGTTACATATGGCCCGGATGACGGCAAAAGGCTTGCCGCCTATTACGTAAGCACTAAACTAAGATAAGCAAAAAGTGGGCATCTCAAAAGCCTTTACCTACCGCTATTGGAATGTAATGTTGTTGCTATTTTTACCTTGATCAGCACAGCTACTAGGAAGGCAGACAGCACCACGAGAGCCAGCACGGGAGCTGGCAGTTGCAAAAGTTGAGCGCGCCAAGGCACGCGTTTCGTCTCCGCTACCAAGCGATCGATAGACCGCAAGTAGCAGAGGTAGCCGGTGGCAGTTAGGCTGAAAAAAAAAAAAATGAGTTCGAAGCTGCAATTACTTGAAATTTCTTCTTGAGATGCATTGGCTTTTACTACAATATACTAATATTTTTCTTATTTGGATTGTACCGACTACTAAGCCAGAGGTCGCGGGTTCGATTCCCACCCAAGGCAAATGATTGCATGGTAAGCATGATCTACATGCTGTGTCTGAGAAATATATGTATAAGTATGTTTGACACCAATATGGTTATTAGTTTAGGATTTCACTGGTGTATTCGTTTTTTATTTTATACGGATCAGACGGCCGTGTGTGGGATGTCTCACTATTATAATTATTATTTTTGTCTATATGTATGTATTCCTATTACAGTTACTATAGACTGCTTTCAGCAGGGAGGCGCATGTCTCGTAGCCACGCCGCGCTTTGAGCTGCGGCGAGTGTCTGGCCCGAGTGACGTCAATATCGATGATCATGTATTCGAGCTAGTTAGTGTTACTGTTTACCTGCACAATAGACTTTTGTTTTTGTTGTGGGGCCGAACGGCATCCCGCCTTACATATTTAGGGATTGTAGGTCGGTCTTAGCTGAACCATTGCTTCATATCTATAATCAGAGTCTCAAAGCAGCGGAGTTTCCTAACAGATGGAAAATAACTGAGGTCTATCTAGGAGATAAAATCGAGGGTTAGAGGCCAGTAGCGGGGCTGTCATCGCCGGCAAAAGTTTTGGAGTCAGCTATCCATAAGAGTGTTTTCTCTCTCTCTCTGAGGCTCAGCTCGGATTCAGACAAATGAGGATCACCACCAGTAACCTGTTGAGCTACGTGGCTGACGTTATACCAACGGTGGACGGAGGGGGACAGATTGATGCGGCTTACTTTGACTACAAAAAAGCATTCGACCTAGTCGACAATGACGCACTGCTCAAGAAGTTAGCCGGTGTCGGTTGTACCCCGCACTTGCTCAGGTTCTTTGCCAGTTATATGAGGGATAGGAGGCAGTACAGGGAGTTTGCGGGACATTTATCGCCACCATATTTTACTTGGTTTGGTGTAAGTCAGGGAAGTAACCTCGGACCCCTTCAGTTCATCATTATGATAAATGACCTGCCGAAGGCCGTTAAAATCGCAAATTGATTGCTATTTGCAAAGAGATATTGATAGCGTGGTGGCATGGAGTAAAGAGAATGGATTACAATTTAATCTTAATAAATGCATGACGATCACTTTCTCACGCGCCCACTACCCAATCACTTTTAATTATAGTGTTGATGGTGTGCCTATGGCGAGGGTCACAGAAGTCCGAGATTTAGGAGTTATTTTTAACACAGAGCTAACGTTTCGTAATCATATTGTCAAGTGCTGTAAGAAAGCTTTCAGAAAATTAGGTTTCATCTTACGGACTTCTCGCAACTATAAAAATATTAAAGCAATTGTTGCTTTATATAATGCACTCGTAAGGAGTCAATTAGAATGCAACGCAGTCATCTGGGCTCCACATGAAACTAAATATAGTCTCATGTTGGAGCGCGTACAAAACAAATTCGTAAGGTTCTTATATCTACGCCTATATGGAGTGTATCCCTTCAACCCACTCATGTATCCAACTCTGCTTGTTCTAGGCATGGTTAGATAAGACGGAGGCCCTTTTATTTCACGGGCCCCGTCGTGGTCTACCCCCCGGTGCCTCGATCGAAGTAAACTCGGTCCTCGTACCAATCCGGGCCCAGATAAAGTATCTGGGTCTGATGCTTGACGGGAGGTGGCGCTTCGTCGAGCACTTCCGGCAGCTCGCTCCAAGGCTGGTCGGTGCTGCGTCCGCCCTTGGGCGACTTTTGCCCAATTTGGGTGGGCCTAGCATGGCTACAAGACGGCTATACATGGGGGTAATCCGGTCAATGGCACTATATGGTGCACCGGTGTGGGCGGAGGCTCTAACTGCCCAGAATAGGGCGCGCCTATGGCGCCCTCAGAGAGTAATGGCGGTTAGAGCCATACGCGGATATCACACCGTGTCAACGGAGGCAGCGTATACATTGGCTGGTTCTCCCCCGTGGGATTTGGAGGCGGAAGTGCTCGCCGAAATATATCGCGGACGGCTGAGTTTCGAATGGGCAGGGGCAGTAGGCCCCCTCCCGAAGAGGTGCGCGAGTGGCGCGAAGCCGCCCGCCAAGCCACGATGGCTCGTTGGTCGTCCCGGCTGGAGGCTCCACGTGCTGGCTTTGCCGCCGTGGAGGCTCTCCAGCCGGTCATCTTCGAGTGGGCGGGGAGGCAGCACGGGACTCTTTCCTTCCGGCTGACGCAGGTGCCTTCCGGGCATGGTTGTTTCGGCAAGTACCTGCACTCGGTTGCCAGGAGGGAACTGAGTCCCGCCTGCCACCACTGCGACTGCAGTGAGGACTCGGCTCAGCATACGCTTGTGGATTGCCCAGCCTGGGTGTCGCAGCGTCGGGCCCTCCCTGCAGTCATTGGAGAGGATCTGTCATTGCCGGCCGTCATACGCTCCATGGCCGGTAGTGATGGATGTTTTACCGCGGTCGCATCCTTCTGCGAGGATGTCATCTCGCAGAAGGAGGCGGCGGAACGGGCCCGGGAGGAAGATCTCCACTCGGACCCCATTTGCCGCCGGCGAACCGGGCGGCAAAGACGCAATTTCCAGCGCCTCATGCCGCCCTGAGTGTGGCCGCGGTTGGTCGGGACGGGCTTTCCATTCCACCCGCTATAGTGGCCAGCCGCGAGGAGGCGACGTCCACGTGTGCATGGATGCCGCCGAAATAAGAGTTACCCTAAGGTGGTGCCCGCTGTTTGCGGGCACAGCGCTAGGAGGGATCCTGATGTCCTACCAAAGTTGTTCCAGGATTCCCCTTATTTTAGGCGCAGTGTCGCACACCGTGTGGTTTTAGTCGGTTCAATTCCGACACACCACCCCACTGAAAGCCCCGGTGGAGTGACGGCCCGTGGGGGTTTCCACACGTAAAAAAAAAAAATAAAAAAAATAAAAAAAAAAGCATGGTTGGATACAATGTGTTGAAGGTTAGAAGTGAGTTCACGCTACTAGAGTATTTATTTAACGTTATTAGAGGCAGGATACACAATGCATATATATTGGGTTTGGTGAGATTGTGGGTACCAGACAAGTACGTGTGGCGGCGTCGCCGACCCCGGTTGCTTGTGATTCCAAGCAGGCGTACCAATCTTCTCAATGAGGCGACCTGGTCTCGAGCGTTTCGCGGGCTGAATCTCGTAGCAGAGGAGACAGACATATTGACAGACTACATATCACTGAGTGAATTCACTAAGATAACACTATTTATAATACGTTATGAATAAATAATAGGGTATACAGGAATTATTATAGAGGCTTAGCTATTGCATTAGGCTTATAACCTGTAATAATAGTTGTAAGTTTGTTAAATGAATAAATAAATAAAAATTCTTGTCTCATATGGGAATCGAAAATCCAACTCTCAGCCATTACTGCATTCGCTTTTATTACATTATCTTATATTATTTAGGGTTTATGAATAACCACTAAAAAAACTATATAAAATTTGTAAGTGGTTCTTATCACTCTTTATTCATTGTGTAACCTACAATTATTGCAACTAGTCATCACCTTAACAAAGTATGTGGACAATTATAAGAGCATTGAGCACCTCCAGGACAGGGTTGCCTTTTTTTATCGTGTAGAAACCCCCTTCACCTCACTGGAGCTAACAGTGAAGGTTTATGTCAGACTCGAACCTACTAAAACCACACGGTATTCCGTCACGAGTGGGTCTATTGTAGAGATCCCGGGTATACCCTAGGAAGGAAGGTTCCGAGAAAGGACAGACTTGCCTAGTATGGGGCCACCGCAATGACTTTGTTAACTAACTTGGCAATATTTGTTTTTTATTCAAACTATTCAATTGACTTCAATAAAAAAAGTGACAGATTTTTAAAAATAGTACTGTAGTTAGTGACATAATCATAAACACAAAATTACAATCAATTCTTCAAGGCCATACCGTTGTAGTATAAATGCAATAAACGATCTTGTTACAGCCCAGGTTCGGCTAGTGTGACGCAGATAAGATTGATTGGAATTAGAACATGTTAGCCGTTATCAGTATTGGTTTGTAATGTAGGCTTATTTTTATTTTTCTTTTTATTCTTTCTGAATAGTTATCCCGAGTCTGAGCGTTATTTGTGTGAAGTATGTTCAGGTCATGCGTTAGGCATAAGTTTGCAGTCGCCCCCTATTAAAAAAAGGAAGCCTTAATCTTAGTCTACTTCTGTAGTATCGCGGTAGATACTGCAGGTTACTGACAGATCACGATTTTTATTACCGTACAGTGCAAGTATTTGTATGTATGGGATGTATTTAATATGTGCCGTGCAACAAGGAAATGTACTCGGATGTATTATACGATTCAAATATGAATGTGTCTGCGCCAAACTGTTTTGCAACTATCATGCAACTTCATTTAGAAATGTCTGTTTTCAAAAAACAAATTTGAAAAAGTAAATAATATATAATTATTGGTTTAAAATTAAATTTAAACCTTAAACATAAAACATTTTTTGAAATTATATGTACATATATGATGATTGTTGTTAATATTTATTAGGTTTTGTAATTGTTGTTGAAAACGCCTTATCTTTACTCTAAAATGAAGTTGGCGATTATCAGATATTATTATTTCCTAGTTTTAAACTCACATATAACCTTTAGGCAGTCGTAAATAGGCGTAATTAATTATATAATTATAAATAAATATTTAAGAAATGTAAACGTATCATCATCAACTGTAATAGAAATGCACCTATGTTTGTTTTATGTGTAAAATACTGTTTATCTGAGTTGAAGAACCCGTAACATTAACTAAGAATATTAATAATTATGGTTACATATACTTACACAGTGATGGCAAAGTCAAAGATCTGGAGGCAGAAGAATGGCAACAGGTGAGCGGGTTTACCGAGCGCAGCCCCATAGATCAGCATGAATGTGATTGCCAAGGTACACACTGTAACCAGGGCACCTACATCCACATCATCTAAACGAAAAACCAAGCATATAATTAATCTCCGATATGAGAAAAATGCCGTAAGTCTCTGAATATGCGATTACCAATAAAACAAAAATATATTATACAAAGAGTTTTTTTTATAATATCGGCGGCTAGACGAACACACTGGTCACCTGGTGGTAAATGACAACCTCCGTCCATGGACATCTGCAACTCAAGAGTCTTAAGTGCGCTGCCACCTTTCGAGGGGGGGGTGAGGGGAAAAAGGAAAGAAGGGGTATTTGGGCCCCCGCAAACCTCACTAATTTTGTGGAAATGCACTTCACAACCGGTTTTCTGTAAGGCCTAAATTGTACCAGTCTTTTTTGGGGCTCTATAGTTAAGAGTAAGGAATAGAAAAAATATATAAAGCTAAACATTTTTGGTTGCGGGAAGAATAGACGTATAATAAATAGCATAGCAACTAGTGAACACAAAATATAGTTATGCAAATGCAACTAAGTTACACATATTGTTTCAAATGAATAAACAAGTACTCACATTTCAACGTAAGTGTTTATAAAAACCTCTGTGCACATATACTGTTCATTTTGCAGTTTTCTAGTATTAAAATGGGGTATGATGTACATACTTTGTAGCCAATTCGGCAAATTAACGTAAGGGCACGGACGATCTGTTTGCAATTCTGTTGCATACACACAAACTCATAATTCTAACCATATCCATATATGGCCTGCCGTATATATGACAATCACCTCTTTATGACAATGTAACTAGATAACATATAAATTACATGTATAGGCATATGGTAACTGTGTCATGCGAATCATACGACAACTCACGAAACATGAGTGGAAGATTTTATAGAATGAGTAAAAAAGCGCAGACAACTTACAGATGTTTTTTTAATACTAACCTTCGCTGTTTTTAGAAATAAGTGTGTATAAAAGTAAACAGAGGTGTCAAAAACTTACGATATATTAGACTATGATCTCGATGTTGTCCGATATGTTGTGGAGCATATGAGCTCGGCGGTGGTTCTACTTTAGGTAGTGCAGTAGGCATAGTCTCACGGCCTGCATTGCTCCAATCCACAACAGGAGCTGAGTCCCGTTCAAGTTCATCTAATAGCCGAGGGTCACGCACGATAGCTGCTAAGAACCCTAACGCTATGAGGTGCAGCATCTATGAATTAACATATATTAGGGTATTCCTTCAATCTATACTCAAGTATAGATTGAAGGAATATATAAAATACACCACAGTTGCAATAAGACAATCAGTTTTAGGCAAATGTATGATTACTTGTAATGATTATTCTTATTCTGAGCTGTAACTGTAAAACCTTCCGTATTATCTTAATTAAACTTTTGTACACTCCAGGCTTACAACTCCAGAGTCGGAGTTGGAAAATCTACGTATCTAGTTTTATTGAGGTGATTTATCACATAGTTTAATAAATACTATGAATAAACAGATTGAAACAATCAAGGTTTAAATAATCCTTAACCAACGCTTGCACTTTTGCTTTTGTTCACAAATTTGAAATTAAAGATCACTGTTTGACTACTACTTTGGACCTAACTGCCATAAAGAAAATAGACAGGGATAATAGAAAGAAATGTAAGTATGTAAATAAAAAGGTGTCCTAGGCATGTACTTACAAGATGCCATGTCCCCAGTAGTATGGTGCCTGTGCGCACATGAAGGCAGAAACAACAGCGCCACTCACTGTTGCGTTCACTTCCTAATTTGGGACGTAAACTTAGCATCGTTACCTGTACAACAAATATTATAATTTTTAGTAGGCACTTGATAAGGGAAAATTCTAACACTAAGTCTGAAAACTGTGTGCACCCATAAGCTTTCCTATGTCACAATATAATGAAACTAGCCATTACTAGTAATATATTTATTTAAATAAATAAATACTAATAATAGTAAACTTTGTAGAATTAGGCTTAAATTTGTTATTATTTTGAAATAAAGACAACTCCTGTTTAGGAATGTTTGTTGAAGTGTGAAGTGTTGAAGTGTTGCCAGGGAACGATGAACACACCGCAGAGCGCATCTAGGTGCTGGGCCTACGGGTGGCCCTGGACAAGACGGAGGTCCTGTTATTTCATGGGCCCCGTCGTGGTCCGCCCCTACGTGCCTCGATTGAAGTCAACTCGGTCCTCATACCGGTTCGGGCCATGATGAAATATCTGTGTCTGACCCTTAACGGGAGGTGGCGCTTCGCCGAGCACTTTGGGCAGCTTGCTCCAAGGCTGGTCGGAGCTGTGACAGCCCTTGGGCGACTTTTGCCCAATTAAGGTGGACTCAGCGTCGCTACGAGAGAGAGAGGCGAGAGAGGCTTTACACGGGGGTTATATGTTCCATGGCACTGTACGGTGCACCGGTGTGGGCGCAGGCTCTGACTGTCCAGTATAGGGCACGTCTCTGGCGCCCCCAGAGAGTCATGACAATTAGAGCCATACGCTGATACCAAACCGTGTCAACGGAGGCGGCGTGCGCATTGGTACTCCACCGTTGGATTTGGAGGCGGAAGTGCTCGCCGAAGTTTATCGCCGGACGGCTGACTTTCGAGCGTAGAGGGGCAGACCGCCTCCTCCCGAAGATGTGCGTGAATGGCGTGAAGCGGCCCACCGAGCCACGATGGCTCGTTAGTCGTCCCAGCTGGAGGCTCTACGTGCTGGCTTTGCCGCCATGGAGGCGCTCCAGCTGGTCATTGTCGAGTGGGCAGGGAGGAAGCATGGGACCCTTTCCTTTCGGCTGACGCAGGTGCTTTCCTGGCATGGCTGCTTTGGTAAGTACCTGCACTCGGGTGAAAAACTACCACTCGAACCCAATTCACCGCCGGCGAACCGGGCGGCGGAGGCGCATTTGCCAGCGCCTAATGCCGCCCTGAGTAAGGCAGCGGGTGGTCGGGACGGGTTTTTACCTTCCACCCGTTGTAGTGGCCAGCCGCGAGGAGGCGACATCCGCGTGTGCCAGGACGCTGAATTGAGGTTTAGCCGAAGGTGGTGCCCCGCGCTTTTGAGGGCAGGAGCTAGGAGGGGTCCGGATGACCTACTAAAGTTGTTCCTGGTTTCCTCCTATATGAGGCGCAATATGGCACACCGTGTGGTTTTAGTCGGTTCCATTCCGACACACCACCCCACTGTAAGCCCCGGTGGGCCGGCGGTTTCTACACGCAAAAAAAAAGGACCTATATGCTAGTCAACAACCTAACAATGACAAGTTTTAGTTGTATAAGTAATGTAAATATCAGAGCTTGATAGTAGCACTAATGGATGAAGAGTTGAGGAGCAATAGATTATTGTGGTATGGACATGTGATGTGAAGGGATGAACAAAATGTTGTGAAGGAAATGTTACATATGGAAATTGACACATATAGGAGTAGGCGACTAATGAAGAAAAGATGGAGGGACTGGTGAAAAAGGATATGACTCGAAAAGGAATAAGCAGTGATGGGACAAATGATACGAGTGGAATGGAAGAAGAGATCATATTGCATCAACCCCAAATAACATTGGGATCAGGGTAAGAGACTTCTTATTCCAATGACAAAGTAATGTTAATGATGGTATTGAGTATGGATGTGACAATTATTTGAAACAAGAACTAACATGAATAAATTAAAGGAAGATTGTAGAATGCATTGACATACTTTAATCATTCATATAGACGATTCAGAGTAGCTTGTGAAACAAGAAACAAATCACAACCCCAAAACTGCATGTGTTTTCTGGCAGCGCAATGATGATGACTGTTCTTTGGATAAAATGCATCATATGTATACATTTGTTACCCTGGCCATGTATATGCAACATTGCAAAATAATAATATGATTTAATAAAAGGCAACTTGTGATAAGGCTATTGATTTACTTTCTTGAAACAACTGTAACTGTAAATAGACATGTGGACAAGGTAAATTATTCGATTGTCTCAATGGTGACTATAAGAATAATTAATTTACTTTTACTGCAGTAGCCTGGCCAATCCATCCAAGGCAATCAAGTAAGCCTACTACTTATAAAACATACCAATCAATAAACATTATTAATGTTTTACATAATCTGTTGTTAACCTTATGATTCATTTGTCTTTTCGTATTTCTTCCTCCAAAAATACTTTTATTTATTTATCATAACAGATAGGTATTTTTATGTTTTCGATAAATATATCTTTATGGATGATTAAAATAAATGGTTGCCTGAAACGAAATGTGTTCGTCGTAGATGTTAATAAAATAGAAATCACAAACTCGAATAAGCCGATCAATGCAATTTGCATAGCTGTAAATACATTGCAACAACTTTAAGCAAAATATTATAATATGTCGCGCATATGTTTATATATCTACGTAATAATTTGCAAGCTTAATTAGATTATGAGTTTAAAAGTAGATTACATTATTCGTTTACTTACCTGTATTTAAATTGACAAGTTATTTTTCATAAGATTTACTAGAAGTATTTCCAAAAGTGCAATTTTTAAGTGATTTCCTTCGTCTTTACTTGACAATATAATATTAGATACACTTTCATTCGTTCTTTAATCACACTTCAGAGGCACAGGCAATCACCACAGACAGAATATGAGAATAATACTACTGATTACTACTAATACTAATCACACTAACAGTTTGACAATGTTTTTAGGGCCTCTACTGCAAGGTATAGCTATTTTACCTGTTATTCTAGTCATGTCTGTACTACTTTACTTATTATACAGAACAATACCACAAATTCGTAAATGATTTAGATATTAAGATGTAAGGTTGATAAGCTGATTTATGAATTTTAAAATAATTTATTCCTTTTTTTTTGTTTTTAACTCGCTTCTAGAAATAAATAGAATCCTAGTGCACTTTTTGTTTCTAACTTTATCTACTTTCATTTTATGCTCCACAATACACTTTTTTAATATCAAGTTGATTTTTTTTTATTTATTATTTTTCAGTATTAGGAAGTCAAAAAAAAATTGTCAATTGTGTCAAGTTTGACAATTGACTTATGTATTTGTGTCAGATTGTACGTGAGTTAAATCAAGTTAATCAGGTAAACTGAATTTATTTGGAGTGCCTTTCTTGTAGTTTTTGTGTTATCAAATTATTTTAAATTTACAGTTATAATGGAAAAAATTCCTGATCAAATTGGGTACTTGGTTCTAACAGAGGACGGAGCTGTCCTTGAATCTGGTGGAGATCTAGAAAACGACGAACGCGTTGCAACAATTATAACAGATCTCATCACTTTGTCGAACAAGTGAGTACGTTTTTAATCGGTGTTAGTTATCAGTTTTAGTCACATGCGTGCCGAAAACCCAATCAGGTTACGTGGATAAGGAGTTGTATGGAGGTTTCTGGAGAAAAGATTGACAGTGAGTTTATTAGCCTAGTTTTGTCTCACAGGGCTTAATATAAAAACCGACGTTTAAAGTTCACTTCATTATTTGGTTTATATTATTAAATTAATTTCACCTTTGGTCAAGGAAGCTATTGTTCTGTCAACATCATGTTGATTTAAAAAATGTTAGAAATTGTAGATGAATGTATGACTATTGCGTATTTTCAATGTATTGTTTGTTTGTTTTCAGGGTTGATCCTTTAGCTTTTGGACCAAATGAACAATTTAAGAAAATATCTATAACATATGATGATCATTGGTTTGTTATTTGCCTTTCAAATAAGAAGATATATATTGTTAAGCGCAGTTTACAAATCCATGCCAACGAAGGAAATACTGTTATTGTATGAAGCAGAATCATAAACCACCATGGCACGCAACTTGTTAATGAGTAGCTTGGAGAATGCATCATTCAATATTATATTTCAGATTTTATTTAGATGTATTACATTTGTGATTAATGCATGGGTTATAAGAAATGTTGGACATGAAGTTCTAGGTATTATGAATGTAAGATTGTTATTGTTGGAGAGTACAATTCTATTCCTTAGTCGTGAACCATTTAATAGAGCCTGTTTAGGTCAAAAAGATGCAAATACTTGGCGAGAATTAATTAACCAGATCTGGCTTTCAGTACCTGTTAGCTGTGTTTTGTCTATTATTTTTGTTTATATCTGGCTAAACTTATTACCACTGGGACATCCTGAGCATTCTTTTCAGTATGAATTTGGCTGCTGGAGTGTGGCCTTTTCATGTGTATTAGAATTGTGTTGTGCTAACATAGCTCTAGTGGCACAACTGTACTGTTTTGTAAAACTGAAGGTGGCACTAGATACCTTGCATATCTTTATAAGAACTGTCATATTTCTGTCCATTGTTATCTACGACAGATCTCTTGCACTAATTGCATTTTCAGTGGCACAAGTTGGTAGTATAGGATCCATAGTGGTCAGTTATTATATATTTTTTCACTGGTATATTAAAAATAAGCCTCTTTATGCTAAGGGAGCACTTAAAAGTAAATTAATTCCTGAGTCTGTAATAAACAAGCTATATGATAATATGGAAGATTTTCAATTTTCATCCCTTAAGGATTTTTTGCCTCAATATTCAGGATCAGTCAGTACTATATTTAATAGGAAATTAAGTACTCTAACTTATAGTTTTGCCAAGCAGGGGGTGGTAAAACAGCTTTTAACTGAAGGTGAAAAGTATGTGATGTCTGTTAGCCCAGTTATGACCTTCAAAGAACAAGCTACTTATGATGTTGTTAATAATCTTGGTAGTTTAGCAGCTAGGTTCATTTTCCGGCCTATTGAAGACAGTAGTTATTTCTACTTTACACAAATGGTAAATAGAGACTTAGATCTTTGTAAACAAGACCAAACTAAAATTCAGGAATCATGTACAGTATTGTCACAGGTTTGCAAAACAGTCTTCTCCATAGGATTGATAGTTTTAGTGTTTGGACAGAGTTATGCAAGAACATTACTCATGTTGTATGGAGGGGAGTCATTTGTTGCAAGTGGGTTGCCAGTCACATTATTGAGAAGTCATTGTCTTGCTATAGTTTTGTTGGCTATTAATGGAGTAACTGAATGTTATGCATTTGCAACAATGACCAGTGCTCAATTGAACAGTTATAATTATTTAATGGTTCTATTCTCAATTAGTTTTCTTATGCTATCATATGTTTTAACATACTTATTTGGACCAGTGGGTTTTATTATATCCAATTGTATTAATATGTTTGTTAGAATTTTGCATAGTGTGCATTTTATAAACAGTAAATACAAAGCTACTGATTACAAGCCTTTAGAGGGGTTATATGTTGGGAAAATATTTTTGTTGGTATTGTTTATTGCTGGTTGCTTTTGTAAACTTTCTGAAAATAAATTATCCCAAGACTCGGTACTTCTTCATGTCACTGTTGGGGCTTTATTGTTAATTTGTGTTCTCCTTTCATGGGGATATGAGAATCGGGAACTAGTAATAAAAATGTATAGAAAACTATGGAAGAAAGAAGACAAAGTCTCTCTTGATTAGCATACAATTATTGTTAAGCTCTTGTAAGTAGGTATTCATTTCTAGTGTTAACAAGCATCCAAATAAATATAAATGTTATATGACATAATTGTTTATTTCTGTAAAATAAATTGTAACAATATTTTATTCTGTACTCATTTCTTGTATACACAATCTACTTTGAATGTGTCATAAGCTTTACCAGTCCCACAAAAGCTACAATTTTTCTTTATTAAAACTTGGACTTCAACTAATAATAAAAACAACCCAAATTGGTACAGCAGTTTTCGAGTTTTGCATTTAGCAACAGATTTAGCCATTTATTTTTATATAAATAGGTTATATTATATTAGGTATGCCTTACAACATCATTTTAGGTGTTCATCAATTTTGCTTCTACATTTTTCATATCGTTTCAATGTAGGTTCAATTAGTAAAAAGGAAAAAGTGTCCACCGTTATCATAGTTTTTTTTTATAATATAGGGATGATGAATATAGGTGATGATTTATAATATCTATAGATAGATGAGACCGATGGCAAGTGATAACCTCCGTCCATGGACACGAAATATGTTTTTTTTTTTTATATTAGCCTACCATAGTGACTAGACTTTGCCTGATGGAAAGCAATAGGTGGAGTCAAAGAGTGGTGGTCACCATCCTTATTGCATGTCTAGTCAATGCAGCATGGTGACCCACACTATGGCGGCCTGGTGAGATGCTTTTTCACGCCCCGCTTAAAAGACCCGGGATCAAAGTGGGAAGGAAACACGTGCGCTGCTAGAGAATTCCAGGCTTTTACCGATCGGCACAGGAAAGAAGAGCCAAACCGTTTAGTTCGGGTACGTATATTTTCGACGCACAAACGGTGACTCCTCAGGCCAGCACGTGTAGTCCTGTAGAGGAAGGGAGAAGGTGGGACCAATTGGAAGAGCTCATCAGAACACTCCCCGTGATGTAGGCGATAGAGGACTGCCATAGAGGCGACATCTCTTCGCAACTGCAGAGGCTCAAGAGACTGGGTGATCTCAGGATAGTCGATAATGCGGACTGCGCGCCGCTACAACCGATCGAGAGCGTCAAGCAAATACTGCGCATAGCCGTCCCAGACATGAGAGCAGTACTCTACGCAGGAGCGAACCTGGGTCTTGTACAAAAGACACAGTTGCTCGGGCGAGAAGAACCGTCTCACCTTGTTCAAAACGCCGAGCATTCACGAGGCCGCCATAGTGACACTCTCGATGTAATCGCGCGGATTGAGATCCCGGCAAATATCCATACCCAGAATACTAAGCCTATCCTGCAGTGGCAGTTGAGTGCTCTGAAGAGTAGGAAGGGGACGGAATGGAGACTTTTTGGTAAAGAACACACACGCTTGTGTTTTCTTGGCGCTGAACTCGACCAGATTCTCACAACCCCATTGGGAAATGCTCAAGACCCGGTCGAGCTCAGCGACAAGCTCCTGTCGTTTTCCCTCAACGTCTGCCAGCTTGGCAGTAGGATGTCCGAAATATCGCCTGTGCACTGTACTGTCGTCTGCATAACAATGTATATTGCCAAGGGCCAACATGTCATTGATATGCAGAAGAAACAGCGCAGGCGATAGGACGGAGCCCTGAGGTACACCAGCGCTTACCTCGTGGAAGTCTGAGGCCGCGCCGTCGCAGAGAACCCTAATGCAGCGCTTATGGAGGAAGGCAGCAACCCAGTTGCAGAGTTTAGGTGGCAGACCAAATGCAGGAAATTTGGAGAGAAGCGAGCGGTGCCAGACCCTATCGAAGGCCTTGGCAATGTCGAGCTTACGGCTACCCGTAGGGTACGCGACGAGTTCTTGACCATACCGTGCAATGCGCTGGGCATCTGCTCTGATGTAAGCCCTCTTGCATTCCCTAGTGGCTCTGTTTAGTGCTGCTTTTAGGCGATCAATGTCTGGGTCACAATGTGCGCGGGCCCTGATCCATGCGCGGTAGACCGATCCATGCACTCGCGATTGAACCAGGGACGGTTCCTCGTGCTGGCGACTTTACTGTAGGGGATATAATACTCCATACCGACAGTGATTTCGTCAGTCACGGCAGACGCACTTTGCGACAGATCCCTGTCTTTAAAGCAGCGTTGAGCCCACGGGATGGATGCAAAATATTCCCGCATTCTATCCCAGTCTGCTGACGAGTAGTGCCATAACCGCCGCCTTGTTACCACAGATCGTGGAGGCGTAAAAAGAGGCACTGAGGTCGACACCAGGCAGTGGTCGGAGGATCCTAGAGGGGCGAGAACCGATACGCTGTACTGCGCTGGGTGATTCGTCAGCAGTAGGTCCAGCAAAGAGGGCGCTTGACCCGTTATGTCTGGTATCCTGGTGGGCTGGAGTACCAGTTGGGTAAGGTCATGCGTGAGAGCAAATGCGTGGGCAGTTCGATCAGCGTGGTCAGTTTTGGAAGATCCCAGCCAGGACTCATGGTGGGCGTTAAAATCTCTAAAAAACACCAGTTCGGCGGTCGGAAACTGCTCCTGCGCTTTATCCGCTGCTTGACTCAGGTGGTCAAAGAGTCGAGTTGTCTCGGAGTCTCCGGAATGGGAGCGATAGAGGCACACGTAAATCCGGCTCGTAGAGCCAAAATCCACGTGGAGCCAAAGGATGGAGAAGGATGTGTCTTCTAGGCAGTGCAGACGGCGACAACAAACATCCGCCCTGACGAAAAGGCACACTCCAGCCCTTGCGAGGAAGCACTCCTCGAGCCGGGATAGTGGAGATATGCCGTGTCGACAGGGCGGCGTATTTGTGTCTCCGTAAGAAAAAGCATGGCCGGCCGAGCCGTCTCGAGTGTTTGGTGTACGGCGCTGAGGTTTGCATGGAGTCCACGTATGTTAGTGAACTCCACCTCAAAAAGCGGGTTGGTGGGAGAGGAGGATGCTGCTGTAAGACCACTTTTCTTTTTTTGTGCTGCCATGATAGAAGAGGAAGGGGGCGTAAAAGGCATGACAGTCATCATGGCAATGTAAACTGAGACTAAAAATGCTGTGTCATCATGTATCGGTGAAGCATGACGGTGACCGAACCGCCGGACGGAAGGGCCCCCGTACCCTCCCGGAAGTGGTCGCCGGGTCGACGGCAACCGGCACGACGAGCCACTCCGTGGATTATGCGCGACCTGACGTGGCAGCCTCCCAGGGTGGATAGCCGTGGTTGGGCCCCTCTCTATGCCGCGGGCGGCCAGCGGCACCACCGTTTCTACGGGTCTCCCTGGCCGACGGTTTGATCCACGCCACCCTCACAATGACTCTACAGCACTCCACTGCTCACACACATACCACGATAACTGTCACCCCTGCATCGATGGGCCTCCGGTCTCTCACTCACCAGCGAAAGGCGACACCACGAATGTTGTCACTTTAGGCTGGTTTTCTGTGAGAGGGTAGTACTGCCCCGGTCGAGCCGGCCCATTTCTGCTGAATAAATCAGCGTGGCTCTACTACCTATAAGAGATGGAGGGATGAAGTGATGGGAAAGATGGATGAGGGGAGAGGAAAGAGGAGAGGGGAGTTCCAAGACTTGTTAACATAGTTAGTGACTTACAAACGAATAAAAGTGTGTAAAAGAAGTATATTTTTCATTTTATGAGAATTAACTTTCTATTTAATTTGCCATAGATTTATTCAATAATTTAAATAAGTGGATCGAAACGTATTTCAGCTTGTATAACATGGACATATACGTACGTATAAAGAATATACGCCATAAAGGTAAATAAAATTACTGGCAAATGTTCATGATTATGACTTATGTCACGACTTTACAAAAAAAAATTAGATATTATAAACTAAAATAATATATTACAATTATATCAAAGCTTTTGGCACTTCTCCGCTGGTGTAACGCACACAAAGCTTTAATATAACTCAGACAAACTTACATATATAACTTTCATAATATATTGGCAACAATTAACAATATTTACATAGGATAGAAAAATATGCCTTTCATTTGAGTCTCACATATCCGTCTTACTTCATCTGCAACAAAAGGATATAATCAGTTATTTACTTATATACATATATAGGGTATAATTATATAAGATATGATCACAAAAGACAGAAGTGTACCTGCTATTTCTTTCAGGTTGGCGTTCTTCTCTTGTATTATTACATAAAACTCTCTTTCATTTGAAGACTTCCCTGTAATCCAGTATTCATCTGGTGTTTTGATTATAATCTCTCCATAATTTCCGAGGCTGTCATGAAAATATTATTATTAAACTATGCCTAGTGAATGGATTGCATCAGGTTTATTGTGTCACAAGGTACAAAGGAATCCAACTGCACGTTATTTTGCCGTTACTTACGCTGATTTTAATTATATTTTTTATCAGCCAAGTTAATTATCAGACAGCCAAGTTAGTTTATCCATATATACTGTTACAATTAAAAAAAAAAACATAATATACATAGCTACTTAGCTGAATATTCATTGTTTTCTCATTTTCACGCCAATCGGTGTTAAATATTATGTTTATGATATTAAAATTGAGTGGGGAGATAAAGCGAACATTGCTGTGATAGCATTACACAAAGTAGGTATGCAGCAAATACAAACTCTTCAACCGCTCGGTATTAGTCAAATGTTTGTGTATCGGGCTATTGATAGGTACTATGAATCTTCCTCTTTTTGTGACAAAAAAAGACCTTGCCGTCCACGCAGTATTCGTACGAAAAAAGGTGATCAAAGCAGAGAAGGAAAAAAATCGAAGAAATCCTGTAGAAAGTAAAAGATTTTATCTGTGGAAATTAACATAGCCCTAGAACCATGTCATAGTATTTTAAAAGATGACAGCTTATAAGAGACGCACTGGTAATTAATTAACGAATAATTTTAAAATGGATAGGATAGCAAAATCAAAACCATTTCTTAAGGCATATGCAAAATATAAATTCTTAAACATTTATAAACAATGTTTTAACAAGCAGAATGACCGAGTTTATACTCGAAGCTCTTTAGAAGCTTCCCAATTAATCACCAGAGTATAATGTGGGCATTATCTGGTTTCAGCGATGGTTTGGTGGGGTGGTAGCTACCAAAGGGTGACCGCGCCATATTTTTGCGAAAAATGTGTCAATACATCACCGTGTATGAAGAAGGTGGTTAAGCATCTTAATAACACCATGTTTCATAACTAAGAATGGTCCTTTCAACAAGACTCAGCACCGGGTCATAAAACTGGATCCACCCTAGCGTGGTTGTAAACGAACGTTTCTGATTTGATTAAAGCTGAAGACTGCCGTCATCTAGTCCCGATCTTTATTTCCCATGAAGAATGCGTGTTTCTAGTAATAACAGGCCTCAACATTTAAAGCCAATTTAGATCATTTTGAATATTTGTAAATTTTGAATGGTATTATATCAATGTATAAACTAACATATTAAAGTAATAAATGTTTTATGCAATAGAAAAAAAAAAGTTTTCCTTGTAACAATATTTATGACAAGACGCCATTAGAGTTATTGACAGTTTTGACAAAAGCCTTAACTGCAAATTTTGTAACTATCTTACCTTTTCCTATCTGAATGTATGTCAGATATTATACTTAAAACCTCAGGTTTTATAGAAGTTGAAGGATGTAACTTGTTTATTGGCGGCTAAAACAATATTTGAATATTATTTGAATAGTGTCTAATAATTAATTTCTATGCTTAAGAGAAATATGTCAGAAAAAAAAGCTGAATAGAGAAACAATAATACTCACAGACGATTTAAATGCTAAGTTCAATCTATTGAAATAAACGAACTTGTGCTCAGACACTGCAAGCTGGGCTGTTTGTAATGCATGTATTGTGCATTGTTCACTGATGGTAGACGCTATAGCCGATAATTGAGGTCCAATAAATGCATCCAATGATCTGAACATTTCAAATTCAAGTACTACATCCACTGTAAGCAAAATGCATTATTAAAAACGAGGATGACAACTAGTCGCTGCACACTTTAAAAGCCAATTAGTATATTCACGACTTTCAGCAGATAGAATAATCAGATGATTAGCCTTTTGATCAAGTAGTTAATTATCCTGATTGCTAAGCTAGAGGTCAGGAGTTTGATTCCCACCCCGAACAAATAATTGTGAGATGAGTATGATCATTTGTCCTGTGTCTTGGTGTAATATAAATATGATACCAGCTGCCCGCCAGCTTAATATTATGTCAAAGTCAAAATATTGAAGATCTTATGGTAAGAGATTTTATTATATCTGAACTTTTCTGACAATAACGACACAACAAAAAAATAATAATCGTATTTGTTGTAATCGTTTTAAAGTTATTTGCGTACATATGTACATTTCGGCGATGACTTTTCCTTTATAATGCATATATTATATAGTATTAGATTAAGAAAGTAGTATGTTTATCAGCCGTCTTGTTACAATAGTACAAGCTCTATCTTGTTTGAGATCAAGCGGCTGTATGTCATATGTCTGAAGATATTATTATATTACTAACTTTCACCCGCAGCTTCGCCCGCGTGGTATATCTATAAAAAGTAGCCCATGTCATTTCCAACGAATCGCAGTATCCACATACCAAAAATCAAAATCGGCACAGATGTTTAGCCGTGAAAATGTTACAAACAGATAGATAATAGCAGTACGTAACGTTCGTATTTATAATATTAGTAAACATATACTTATATGTACACATGTCTTACGTCTTACCTACCATCAACAGTAAAGCTAACAGTAGCACTCATAGTTCTGTAAATAATTAAATAATACTGCTTCATTTCAGTATCATCCTCACGCATGAGGTGCACTTTAACTAGTTTTTGTAAGTCTTCATTACTCCTTATACCCTCCGCTGGTTGTATAAAGCGTCCATGTCTTTGTGCAGCAGTCACAGCATCTCCTTGGATTTCCTTCTCTACTTGTCTCGGTAACAAAGTTTGGACCAAATATTGGTATAATGTTAACATGTCATCCGTACTTAAAGCATTCCTGTTACAAAGGAACTTTAATAAGTTATGAATTCAATCCTATAATATTAGAAGTTACATACATTCTAAAGGTAGGTAGGTCAGATTAAATTTATATGATTGAGAACGAATTATAAAGGGGGGGGGGGGGGTGTCAAAACTGAATCTCGTTTATATAATCTATACTATCGTCTACTTTAAGTTTCACTTGCGTGGTTTGCCGATAAAAATTAGCCACGTTTTGAACCATGGTTTAAAGTATTTATATACTAAATTTTATTAAACCTGTTCTGTTCTGGTACTGAAAAGGTAACAGACATAGATGGAGTTAGTTTCGCGTTACACATAACACACATATAAAAAGAAACGTACAATAGAACGGTGCACACAGGCAAAAAATCAATAAAAATCGGACAAAACCTAAACATTATAGATTATCATAGGAAACGGGTACATAAGTTGGGGTAACTAGTAAAAATATCATATAAATAATTTTTTGACACTTTTATTACGCATCAAGAGTAATATTTGGTTCATCTAATAGATTTAAAACCTCTTGGCACATAGAATCAGATTATTTTGGCACTAATTTGCTCAGCCCCGTTATAAAAGGATCAGAAGAAACTATAAGTCTCTTGAAGTGTCTTCAATGACTAATTTTCTCGAAAATTTTCTTGAAAACTGCTCTCTGTACTTACGAACATCTTTGTTTCTACTTTCTTGAACATCTTCGCTCATTAATCCTGTGGCTACTCCAGAATTTTCTGCTATATCTGATCCATGGATATGGTATTTTTTGAACTGTAGTTGACATATTATGCCATGGGTAATCAATCACAAAAAAAGAGGCTGTTTTAATGCAATACGCTCTATGTTTGTTTTCATTTATTTTGTAACCACTTGAGATTACTTTCTTTGAAAGATGACACGTGCAGTATTCCCACCAGTAGATGTACCTCCGCCCTGTTTTGGTTTATCAACATGCAAACCAAGTTTTTGCCAAAATTCTGTTTGTATGCTACGCTTTTCATTTGCCATTAAGGATTGACTAGGAGCATCTCTTGCTTGCCATTTAGCAACTTTTAGTTTGTATTCTAGTTGCAATTTAATTAAATGCAATATAAACTCCGCAATCCTTATCCAAGCATGTCGTGATAAAACACCATACTTAAGGTTTTCTTCTAGGATCGGTTTCAATATGCAAAATTTTAATCTATTAAAGTCTTTCGATGTGAGTTTTCAAATGTCACAACGCATGGTAGATTTCATGTCTGTCAAGGCATTAATCATCTTTCCATCAACCATAGTCATTATTAACTTATGTTTAACAATACATTATTTCTCAATTTCGACAACAGTTGGTGTTAAAACATCAAACCCGGATTGAACACTTTGAGTTACAGTTCTTGAAAGTTCTGCGGTTCCTAGAGCCATTTCTAACGTTAACGGACGGCAATACCTAGGTGAGGAGAGGCGTGGATTTTGCAAGAGAGTACTGTTGTGCCATTGCCAGAATCATAAATAACTTAAACTGGCACAACAGAAGTACTTATCATATTTGCATCCGATTGTTCAACATTTTCGAATCTCTGTTTATACTCGGAATGGCAGCCTGACCCATCACATCCCCATTTTGATATAAGGCAAAGATTTTGTAACTGATTCATTGTAAGCGTCCATTATATTTTGAAGAGGAACTACAGCACTCATTTCAGTACAAAAAGTACCTTCAGGATAACACCTCTTTTTCGCTTCTGTTACATAATTTGGATAAAGACTGCAGTTCATCTCCATTGCAATTGAGGTCTTCAAAGTGTTGTAAAATTAAAAATTTAGACTGAAATTTAGATTAGATAGATCAATCACCAAGGATAACGCTTTGTCTGACGAAAGGCTCTTATGTATTTTGGTAAGCAAGAGCAACTTCCTTGATTACTTTTGACGTGTACATATCACCACGTACACAATATGCTTACTGGGCTGCAAAAGCAAGTTCTTGGGGCTCTAGTTGTTTCCGCACATCTTCCGTCTTTCTACATTTTTCCAAGCTTTTACGAGGTCGGCCACCAAGTTGAGTATGAGTTACTGAAAATATCACATAGTTTTCGAACCAGTCTTTGTTTGCGTTAACACATCGAGAAAAAGTTTTGTATTATAATCACTTACTAATCTTCTAAAGGATTGCTTTATGTAAGCTGTAAGTTCATTGACTTTCAGAGCACATTGAACTTTTTTTGCAAAAAAGTCATTTTATCTTGCTCCTTTTTGGAAGTATCCTCCCTGTAAAAGGCAATTAGAGTCTTTCTGCTAAAGCTCACTTCTTCGTCAGTTGATCCTGAAACAAAATTTAGTACCATTTAAGTAACAGACTTGTGATAAATACTTTTTTATTGGTACGTCTATAGCGTCCAGTACAAACGTGATTGATTAAAACGAAAATTTTGTTAAAGCGTCGCTTCGAGACGCATGAAACTGCGTTAACATTATAACAAACAAAGATCGTACTCTCTAAAAATATTGACACTTTACCCTTATTCAAAGCAATTTAGAAAAAACACGTCAGTGTCAGACAATTTATTTTTTTAACACAAATTATCTACTATTACTAACAAAAGTAAATATTAAAAAACAGTTTATTACCTCCTGGAAGCGAATCCATCGAAAAAACTAAAACTTTCACTCACAAAATTATTAAAATCGTAATAATTAAAAGGACCACTTTCACTGATAATGCATCCGCTGTTGATCAAGTCGAATTTTGGAATGAGACCCAAGTGCACACACAACAAAGGGTGCGCCCCGTGTGCGCAGATAATATGTATTGTTTATCAGGCTAGTCGGTAAAACAGGTTTCAACATCTTTGGAGTACTTTTAAGTTTTTAGGTTTTGATTTTTCGCCTGTGTCTGGTGTATGTATCTTTTTGGTCAACAGTGGTGGAGGCTTGCTTAGGCACGATTGGGCCGGCTCGACCGGTGCAATACCACGGCCTTACATAAAACCGGTTGTGAAGCCCTTTCCCTGAAATTAGTGAGGCTTCCGGAGGCCCAACTCCCTCTCTCCTCTTTCCAATCTCCTCATCCCCCTCCCCGCATCCACCATTCCTGATCACCCTAAAAGGTGGGCAGCGCACTTCCCACTCTTGAGTTGCAGGTGTGCAGGTAACCCGTTTGTCGTCTGTCCCCCTATACCTTATAAAAATATAGAACCTCCTCCTTTTATAGAATAGGTTAAAATACTAAATGTCGACTTTATTTAATATTTGACAAAAGAAAATGGCTTATGTGTCTATTGTAAAATGTTTAACCAAATCATAGTATAGCAATCAATCATCATACAGATATATTATATAGATTTCTTTCAGGATTACATTTCTTCAATTTCACTGAGTTATTTGGACATTTTAACAGCTTTTTGTAAACACTTACCAAATAAGTTGTTCATTGTAAATAAAAGATATACATTTGAAGTGAGGGTAGTTGACTTCTAACAAGTCAATGAAACAAAGTACTTTGAAGAATGAGTTTTTATCTAGCGGCAAGTAGTGGATGCCCTGGATCACATCCGATATGTCGTTTGTCAGGCTTTTACAAACTATAAACTGGAACAAAAATAATTTTCATTTTTGTATTAACTTGCCTGATGGTAAGGTAAATTGATTTCTAAGGATTGGGGGTGACCATTGTAGATACTGATGTTACCACATTGATGGTCTTTAATTTCACAGCCCAGAGAGATGCATTTTTTACGTCTCGCATAGTGGATCTGGGGTTGTAAGTCAAAGGGAACATGTGGGCTGGTAATCCATTCCATATCTTAAAGATGCGGCAAAGAAAGGTGCTGAACCATTTGGTTCTTGCTGAGATAGTAAGTATTGTAAAGGGGTGACACCTCAGACCGCCTCATATGACATTGAAGTACTAATAAACCTGATCACGATTAATCATAGCTAACAGATTACTAAAAAAAAAAGATTTAGGTATAACATAGCAGCAATATATGTTCTTATTTAAGACAAATCTCTCAAAATGAATATATGTACAATATATAAAACTAAAACTATACTCTGAATGATTGTGTGTTTTAAAATCAATTTTTATTCATTTTTTTTATTAAAGTATAACATTTCAAGAATGTTGTGTCCAAATTTTAGAGCGATCCATTCGAGAATATTTCGTATACATGCGCGACCGCTGCGCGCTGACCGCGGAGGGTCGCAACTTGGTTGCTATTTCGTCATTGTTCGAGTCAAATGCATACCTATATATCTGTACATATCTGTACATACCTATTATAGCCCTTCTAATTATTCAAGATTCCTTGATCAGTCTAAAACGAGTCGTTGCTCCGAGCAGTTGTGTGTATACATACGCTAGCAAGTTTCTTCTCAAATTTTTTGGTCGTTTGTTCATAAAAAATACTGAGGAACGTTGATAGAAGTGACAGAAAAAGGAGTGGTTCCCGATCAGACAGATCAAAGAGAATAATACGATCAAATACGGATATGTCGAGCGGACGAAAAAACTCAAAATGAGAGCAAAGAAAGTCGAATTCTTCGAAGACAACTGCAACGAGACGCTTTGCACATCCTGAAGAATAGCTCTCTACTACGTACGGATCCGGTATCGACGATTCTATGTAAGTATATGGCGAAAAACAGAAAATAAGCAAAACTTTAAAGCGATTTTCCCACACTTCATCTTTTGAAAGTCGGTGGACAATGTCCCGCAAAAACTACTGGACCGATCCTCTTGAAATTTTGCACACACTTTCTCAATATAATTCATGAGGTAACGCTGTCGAGTTTTTTTCAAATTTGTTATTTTTTTTTTGTACAACAACAAATATGTGAGATTTTTGAGGCAAAATTTAACTTCAGGCGGTCACCAACATTTAAAAAAAAAAAAAAACTCGACCGTGTTACCTGAGCAAATATGTCCACTAACAGAATATTTTTTGTTTTTTTGTTTCAGATGATCCGTTCACGAGTTACGATGTCCACCGCATTTCAATATTTTTTTTATTCTTCTTTGAGAGATTTGCTGCCCAAGGCTCATTTGTTAATATTTTTAGCTGAAATTTTCACGAAATATTCTTAGAACATCATTCAGCAATATTTTTGTTTACTAAACATTGTCCGTATCTCGTAAAAAAATTCGAGAAAAAGTGTATTTTTTTAGCCGTACAGACCGAACCCTGCCCTTAAGATGAGTGCAATAAAGTGGCATTTTATTATTATTGCTAAATAATATCAGGCTGTGAAAAAATAAACAAATATTTACTCACCGGACTGAAAAATTGCTCGCACACTGTATAAATGTCTTCTGTAGAAAAACCTTTAAAAGGGCCTCTGAACATTTTAAACATTTTGTATGCTGTCAATAGTAGGTCATACATGATAGATGGGTCTATCTGAAAAACACGCACACATGGTATGATAATTAGTATAGTAATATAATTAGTATAGTATATATAAAATATTGTAGTATATTTACAAACTACTTCAGACAAGTATGTGTATAGTCTATCAATCAAAACTTTTTTGGTGTGAAGTGTTAAAGAGACCTTTTAATACATAATTATTTTTAATGAACAAATAAATTAAATTCACTTACTACTTCCCCTCGACTTTCCCCAATAGCTGCCAAGGCCTTAGTAGTGTAGGGTATTCTAACAACCTGAAAAATGTGAAGCAAATAACAGTCATTTACTCAGTCAGAGCTTTGCTCTTGAGATAAGAAACTGGTTGGAATTTGTGTCATATAGTTTATTTTCTTTTTTTCTAAATAAAGACAACTTGCGCATTAGGATTAAGTCCTGTGTCTCAGGGGACTTTACAAACATTCAAACAACGGCCACAAAGAACACCCAGACTCAGAAGTTCTGTTCCATGAGGTGATCAAACCCACAACACTCAGCTTGGCAGCAAACACTTAAACTGCTACGCCATCCGTGAACCTCTTATATATGAGGCATTTATAAGAAAGCAATGAATGCAATGATTTGCAATGAATGAATAAACATCAGAGCATCAATTTAGATAATACCTAATTGGAATTTTATGTTATATGTTAAGTCAGAGTAAATGAAGGCTATTTTTATTTAACTGTTTATAAATTATAACAAATGCTTTAGACCTCCTCCTTTCTTTAAAATTTCATGACAGTATTCCATCCTTATGGTGCAAAATTAAGTGATGGAAAATACAGCTTATTACATCTTCTCATTATGAACACAATTACGTATATGTCATGATGTTAGTAGATTCTTTTTTAAAATATTATTTATTTATATGGTTGATTGTTTATAAACTATGATTTAAATCCACATTTAGAGCATATTCTTAATAAAAAATCATAATATATTTGTTATATTGACTAGAATCAATATTTTTCATACACTTACTAGAACCATCCAATATCCTTTTTCTGGTTGATAGAAGATATACCTTTTTGTTTGTGTTTGTAACGCTTCACAAGGTTCAGAGGAAAATGTGCTGAAAATGAGATTTCTATGAGTTTTGTTTATATTAATTCTATCCTAACATTATAAATATATTATGGGGTATAAGCACAAGTGGTGCTACAAAATATCAGGAATGGTTGAAGTGCCATTAGGCATTTATAACTAATAATAATAGTAAAATCATTGGCCATGTAGCCGAGTCTAAGGTAGACTTGGTAATAGAGAAATAGGTCTCTGATTACATATTTTCTGTTAGAAATATAATTATTAAGCATTTCCTTCGCAAGTTTTCCAACCTTTTTTAAGTCAGTATGTGTTTCCAAAAACTTTGTAAGAATGCAGTAGTGCCAAAAATACTTACGACATGAATTTAACAACAGCTTCACATAAACCAACTTGCATTTTCTGTGCATCTGGGCTGGTTTGACTCGGATGATAGAATAATATCCTTTTTAGTTCCTAAAGTAATTATATTTTCTGTATAATCATTATAAAAATCTTAAAGTTATGGTATGCAATTATTTTAGATAGCAGCAATGATTTAAATTTCATTAATAGGTAACTAATTATAAGCTTTTTTTATACAAATATTCATTTAAAAAAGTGATGCAGGTTGCAATTATTAGAATATAAATATGATGACATGTACTTACATCTCCTTCTTTAGGCCCAAAGTTGGAATTGAATATAAAGAAAGAATTAATTTTCGTTTTCACGTCAATCATTGTTATAAATGACACTCAGATATACTTTTATCTCTAATATTAGCCTTTAAAAAATAACAACAACATAGAACTACCTATCTTGTGACAAGTGTGACAATTTGTCATAACTATCTGTATTTTTTCTTAAATCCACAGACTATATTCACCGTAAAACCAACCTTAAGTTTGTAGAGTGCGGTATTAAAATAATATTTTTATTTTTCTGTATACTTTTTTTTTATCAGATTTTTTTACTTAAAAGGCACCACCAGCATTATAATTTCTTAGAACAGGTTTCATCGGTTTCAAATGGGACATCCCGTTAGGTATTGTTAGTACGCTGGTAAATTAAGTTTTTGGTTGACAAAGACATTACGCGATATTGTTTGTTGCTATAGCAATAATAATAACTTATTTTGAATTCGTGCTTGTACTTGGTTTATATTGATTATAATTTGCATATTTAATTATAAAAGTAATGTCTATTCGAAATCCCAGATTGCCGCTCCTGCCGGGTTATGGCACAAATCCTCTGGCAAGTATTAATATTTGATGATTATCACTTTCATAAAAAATATTTATACGACACGTGTGGTAATTCATATACACGTACAATGGTAAACGGCCCATTTGCTTGAAATCTAGTTATTGACAAATTCTGTTGCGGTACATACTTCGTCCAGGCCGGTATCTAATTTGTCAGATAGTCTTATTAGAAGATTTTATGAAAATTTGGAACAGGAAAGGATAAATCTGAGATTTAAAGAATTATAAAAATATCCAGGATGTAGCATTTATTATGACTATAGGGGCCACCTTGTGTATTTTAAGAGCTACTGGACAAAGATGCAGGGTCCTTTTGAGCGACGATACGAAAAAGGAACAACCACTTCTTGAAGGAACCGGAGTAGTAGGGATATTTAATGATATATGAAGCATCGATGGTTTTCATGATTTTTTTTTTTTTTGTAAAATACTGTCTCGATCTGTTTAGCACACCAAGCTTCTTCGAGGCTAATATGGCCTTACTCTCTAAGTGACCGTGAAACTGGACTTCGCTTGATATATCGACGCCAAGGATTCCGATACTGGCTGATGCAGTTAGGGAAGTGCTCTCAAATTGAGGTGATACGACCAATGGCATCTTTTTAGCGGTGAACGCGCAAACCTGTCTTCGTGGGGTTAAATTGGACTAGGTTAAGTCGACCCCAATCTGAAACTTTTGATAAAGAAGTTTCGATTTCAGACACAAGTTTGGATCGGCTTTCGATGACGTTTACCCGAGAAATGTTAGCGCTGCCGGTGTAAAGGGCATCACTCGTCTATCGTCTGCATAGCAATGGATGTTGTTAATCTGCAGCATGTCGTTGATATGCAGAAGAAACAGCGTGGGTGATAGCACACAGCCTTGTGGGACAACAGAATTAACAGACTTGGAGTCGGAGCATGCACCGTCAACAACGACCTTGATGCTTCTGTCTGTAAGAAAACTGGTGAGCCAATTGCACAGTTTCTCGGGAAGCCCATAGGAAGGAAGCTTCGCAAGGAGCGCTTTGTGCCAGACCCGATCGAAGGCCTTCGCCACGTCCAAACTAACGGCCAACGCTTCCCCCTTGGTCTCGATCGCCTGTGCCCACCGGTGAGTCAAGTATACGAGAAGATCACCAGCTGAACGACCCTGACGGAAGCCGTATTGTCGATCATTGAGAAGCTGGTGGTCTTCTAAGTACCGGAGGAGCTGGCAGTTAACAATGGATTCCATTATCTTGGAGAACAAGGAGGTGATGGCTATGGGTCTGTAGTTGGACGGATCCGAGCGATCTCCTTTTTTAGGGATTGGGTGCACTAGAGCTGTCTTCCATGAGTTCGGGACTACGCCAAGAGAGTAGGAAAGCCGATAAAGGCGCGTTAAAACCGGTGCTAACTCTGGAGCACACGTCTTCAGCACGATAGGAGAGATTCTGTCGGGCCCACTCGACTTATGAACGTCGAGGGAAAGAAGCGCTTTACGCACTGCCCTTTGTGTAAACCGGACTTCCGGCATGCGGGTCTCGCACTGCGGTATGGTCGGCGGTGCGTTTCCCCCGTCGTCCAGGGTCGAGTTGGACGCAAAGAGTTTGCCCAGAAGATCGGCTTTTTCTTTAGCGTCGTGGGCCAACGAATTATCTCCTATGCACAGAGGTGGAAGGGATGGCTTACAAAAGTTCCCCTGGACAGCTTTGGCAAGAGACCAGAATGCACGAGTTCCGGAGGGGAGACTAACTAGTCTCTCGCCAATTCTGATTACCTAAACATTAGCTTATATGGTAAATCAAAAATAATAAAAATGCAATTATAAAACCTATATATATAATAACGTATTATATCAGGTCCTGAACTCAACTTATACATATTATTTCGATACGAACCGAAATAACAATGGACCTAACCTAAGTAACAATTCTTCTTCTCAAGCAACATTAAGTAGTAGGTATGGCAATATTTTTGCAGTAGTTTCTTAAGTAGTGCCCTTTGTAGGCAAAAAAACTAACAAAACAAAAATGGTAAGCAATTAAAAATGTAAAGATCTTGAAATAAAATAAATATCTACTGCTATTTTTTATCAACGTGTGAGAGGTATGCATTCTAAAACCTGTTTTTTTTTTTATAAAATCAATATTGGGTTCATTTAATACTGTAACTCTCACTGAAACATTCCTTAATAGTTTGATAAACGATGCTGAACTGTTTCCTCCAAACTATGTTGTGCTATGACAAGCTAGTGTAGTGCTATTGGGTGGTGTATTATTAGCGGTCTAAGACTCCTACACAGTAAAAACTTTTACAGATGTAGATGGTCTAACTCAGTAAAAAGAATTACTATATCCATAATAATGCTGTATGTTTATCTAAAAGTAATATAATTGCCGCCATCTCAACCCAGAAGTAATGAAATTCGCAATGCAGTCTATTCTATACTCTGAAATCACATGTATCACTCATTAGTAGATCGATCTACTACTACAGTTCAGTCCAATACAGTTCTACTACTATTACTACTACTTTATACAAAGTCAAATACCTCAACCAATTTGAAAGCCTCAACCAATTTGAAAGTCAAATACCTCATTACTAACCACGTTCCTCTGAAAAGTGTGCCACGCAGTCAAAAATATATTTATATATCCACTATGGTAAAATAATAAGTTATATAAAACTTAAATACTATAATTTGGGATAAAATATAATATATATTATAGCTTTTTAAATGACAAAGGATTAAAGTTATAGCACTTATTTACAGTGCTTTCCTGAATTATATAAGGACTATAACTAATAGAATAACTTGTGACTACATGACAAAAAAATCTTATAAAAATAGAACTTCTATATTTTCTTCCTTTTTTATTTATCGTTCATATACAGGAAGCTTCTTTATTCACACTGCTGCTCACTATTTTAGCTCCATTTTTCATAATAACCAGATTGGGATCCTCATATTGACTAAGAGATTGAAACGTGACGCCGTTGATAAGGGACGTCAATTAGCATCCTTTATATTAATAGTAAATATGTGAATGCGTTACGACATTAGATGTTAATGAACCAGAATCTGCGTAAGGGGCTGAATTAGTTTGACAAATTAAATGAAATATTTCAATTTGAAATAACAGAAAATAATAATAATAACTTCAGACATCTCATACACGCCCGTTTGATCCCAAACTAGGCAGACCTTGTACTATGATGACCAGACAGCTGATATACATACTATTATATTTCTAAACATATTAATCATCAGCTTATTACCCTTATCGAAATTTTATTTAGGGTCAGTGGTCGGTGTCTCTTCATCCATTCCACTCTGTCATTCGCCATTACCCTGGTACTTCCTTGCTAACTATATTCACGCAGTCCATTCATCTTTTCATGCATATTTTATTATAAATTACATCTTGTTACAGAACAAACGATCATGCTCATTACACAAACCTAACCAACTAAAAATTATTAACCAAACTGGCAACTTATATTTCAGATAGGGAAGACCAGCTTTGGGGTACGCCCCGTATTCACGAGCATCGACAAAGTGAATATGTTGGTTGACAAAGCCGAAAGTGTGAACAGAGTGCCTTCCTTATACTGTCGGAAACAAGCTCCGGATTTACCAACTTGGCTCATGTTTGATAAGAACGTAATTATATCCAATTGTAATTTATACATATCCAATATTATACTTAACATAAACAAAGCCAAACAAGCAATAAGTATTTCTAATTACATAAGTACATATAAAAAAAAAACTAAGTATTTCAATTGAATGAACTGCATATTTCTGCATATTTAGATTCTGCATTTTCAAGCATACTTTCAACAAACTTTGCATGAAAATCGCTCTGCGGCGTCTGTTTTGCGTAAAGTAGAAATCTTCTTCTTCCTTGAAGATGGTACTTTAAAAGTCGTCGAGCCTAAAACAAATAACAGTGGAACGTCACAAGGTATATTATATTGCATACCTATTGCTTAGTTACTTACTGGTAGCTATCATATTTTACATAGTTACCACTAGTTCAGGTAATATTGCTTCGATGTACTAAACAACCTGCATTCCCCTTGGTCATCGCATGTTGAATTTCCCTTCGTTTCATTTTCTGTTACTTCTTTCACATTATCGATACAGGTAAAACTTTTATGATATTGGTTTTTAATTCAGGAACTATGATAAGTCGCCAAAGAGTTCGTCTTCCGAACAGTTACGATTTATACTACGGTATACTTGATCTAAATATTGGACGGGAGGTCACTTTCTATGGCAAAGTATTCAAGGTAAGGTAATCTTACTAGAAAAATAGACACCACGTAATTCACTATATTAATTTACTTGTTGAATATTTCAGATAGTAAACTGTGACAATTTCACAAGAAACTTTATGAATCGCCTCGGTATCAATGTGCCTGATCCTATTCCTTGGCCGGATGCTATTGAGGTAATTATCAGAACAAAATTTGGATACATTATTTTAAAATGTCTAAACTTCATTTATATTTTATTCCAGAGAGCAGTGAGTACTCAAAAGCCACCAAAGCATAGACCTTTTAGACAATTCTTAGATTTTGATAGACACGTCTTAAGGTATGTATCCAATAAAAATTAAATATCTGTTAAACATTAATTGATTATTAATGCCCTTTAACTATCTTTTAGATTTTATGGCTATTGGGATGACCGTGATTCAGCATTTGGTACCATGCATAATCTGGAGATTCATTACTTCTTAGCGGATGACACTATGGAGATTAAAGAGGTGATTCCAAAAAATGCTGGAAAAGAGGGTGGAACTATGCTTGTAAAGAAAATGCGACTGCCTAGAGTAAGTGCACCTTTATATTCTGAAAATAAAAGAGAATATGAAGTTGTATGTAATCTATTCAGATAATTATGGGAGAGTATTTACTGAGTTTAGGTCTGTAGGCCTAGGGTAAGGCCATAGGTTAGGGCTGTGAAACAGCATGAAGGAGAAACCTATTGAACTAAATACATATATATTGAAAGGTGTAGACATTTTTTAGTTTTTCGTTAAGTAACTAACGTAAAGCGCTAATAGTTTTACTGAAATTCATGATTTCATTCAGTTCTTCGGAAGTTCGATTCAGTTTCTTCGAAGTCTGGGTGCTATTTGTGTCCGTTATTTGAATGTTTGCCAAGTCCCCTGCTATAGCCACAGGAATTGCGGGAATTGCCTTTTAAAGTAAAAATAAAATAGATATATATATATATTGTTATAAAGTAATATAAATCTAAGTAAGGTAAATATGTTTTAAAGTATCCCAAACAATTTACAGAAAATTCCACCACGAATAGAAATGACGGGTGGGCCGAAGGTAGCGTCGTATTCTCCTGCAGATCTTAGCATTGGTGCAGTGCTCAACGTGTACGGACGCAAAATTATTATTACCGATTGTGATCCCTTCACAAAGGAGTACTATCGCGTTACGTATGGATTTGGTAAGTTTTATATTGTACAGCTTTTGCCCGCTACTTCACAATACTGCTTTAGAATCAAGTATCTATGTTTTTATTTATACAAAGACGCTTTAAAATGGAGTCTATATTTTAAGTTGGATCTAGCAATCATAAATACAGAAACAATTGTGAACAGTGTATTGCTAGATCTAGAACAGAACTACAAAGTGATACAGGACTTTTAAATTTACAAGAGGATAAGTCAACCATTAATAACGTATTCCGTTTAGATACCTTTACTCCAATACCAGCCCCTGTAGACGAGAGCTCAGAATGCATCGGTTCTACAATGGATGAACGGGAACTACCACCGTGGAACGGATATGGTTCTTATGATGATTCAGCCGAGAATTGTCGTACATGTGAACCGAAGCCACCTCACAAAGACTTCATGAAATTTTTACATAAAGACCGGTAAGTCTTTAGAAGCTAGGGTTTCTCATGGGCCAGTGTATAGTTGGCTCATAACTCGTTGCGTCATAAGTGATATATTTTTAAAATCATTCCCATTGGCACAACTAAACGTGTGGAAACCCCCTCGGGCCGACATCCCACCGGGGTTTTCAGTGGAACGGTGTGTCGGAATCGGACAAAACCACACGGTGTGCCATGCTGCGCTTAAAATAGGAGGAATCCGGGAACAGCTTTAGTAAGACATCCGGACCCCTCCTAGCGCTTTTGCCCGCAAAAGCGCGGGCACCACCTTCTGGTAACTCTCAATTAGGCAACGTCCAGGCACACCAGGACGTCGCCTACTCGCGCCTGGCCTTTATAGCAGGTGGAGGGGAAAACCCGTCCCGACCACCCACAGCCACACTCAGGGCGGCATGAGGCGTAAGTAAGCGCGCCTCCGCCGCCCGGTACGCCGGCGGCGAATTAGGTCCAAGTGAAGATCGTCCTCCCGGGCCCGTTCCACGGCCTCCTTCTGCGAGATGACCTCCTCGCAGAAGGTTGCGACCGCGGTAAAATTCCTGTAGCTACCGGCCATGGAGCGTATGACGGCCGGTAGCGAGAGATCCTCTCCGATGACTGCAGTGAGGACCCGACGCTGCGCCGCCCAAGCCGGGCAATCCGCAAGCGTATGTTGGGCCGAGTCCTCAGTGCAGTCGCAGTGGTGGCAGACGGGACTCAATTCCCTCCTAGCGACTGAATGCAGGTACTTTCCGAAGCAGCCGTGCCCGGAAAGAACCTGCGTCAGTCGGAAGGAAAGGGTCCCGTGCTGCCGCCCTGCCCACTCGACGATGACCGGCTGGAGCGCCTCCACGGTGGCTAAGCCAGCACGTGGAGCCTCCAGCCGGGACGACCAACGAGCCATAGTGGCTCGGCGAGCGGCCTCACGCCACTCGCGTACGTCTTCGGGCGGGGGCCGATTGCCGCTACCCGCCCTGAAATCAGTCGTTCGCCGAAATACTTCGGCGAGCACTTCCGCCTCTCAAGTCCCACGGGGGAGTTCCGGCCAACGCGCACGCCGCTTCCGTCGATACGGTGCGGTAACCGCGTATGGCTCTAACCGCCATGACCCTTTGAGGGCGCCAGAGGCGTGCCCTATTCTGGGCGGTCAGAGCCTCCGCCCACAACGGTGCACCGTATAGTGCCATTGACCGGACAATCCCCGTGTACAGTCGTCTTGTAGCAACGCTGGGTCCACCCAAGTTCGGCAAAAGTCGCCCAAGGGCGGACGCAGCGCCGACCAACCTTGGAGCCAGCTGCAGGGAGTGCTCGTCGAATCGCCATCTTCCGTCGATGATCAGGCCCAGATATCGTATGTGGGCCTGAACCGGTACGAGGATCGAGTTGACCATTATGGAGGCGCCAGGGGGCGGACCTCGACGGGGCCCATGGAATAAAAGGGCCTCCGTCTTATCTAAGGCCACCCGCAACCCTAGCGCCTCGATGCGCCCGACCACCAGTGAGGCTCCTCTGGTGACCAGGCGTGCCGCCTCTTCAAAGTTCGCCCCCTGGGCTGTGACCAGTGTGTCATCGGCGTAACAGATTACGCCCAGCCCAGGGGGGAAGTCACCTCGAAGGGCCCAGTCGTAGCCCATGTTCCACAGGAGTGGTCCAAGGACAGACCCCTGCGGAACACAGCACGACATGGGCCGACGACTCAAATTTCCCTCTCGATCCTCGTACACGACGGTACGCTCCTCCAAATAGTCTGCCATCAGCCACCTCAGGAACTGTGGCACCCCGTGATAGCGGAGCGCTTCCCTGATGCAGCTGAATGGCAGACTATTAAAAGCGTTGGCAATGTCCAAAGACACTGCCTACAACACGCCGCCACAGCTCACTACCTGTTCGGTCAGGGCCCTCAGGCGCATTACAGCACCGATCGTCGAACGCCCCGCTCGGAAACCGAATTGGGCGTCCGACAAATCGAGTCCCAACCTAACCTAAACCAAGCTGGGGCTGTAGTTGTGTTAAAAGGAATGGTTATAGTAAATTATTTGTGCTTATCTGTACCATTAGGAACACATTCCGGGACACAACTAGCTTTTAGGTAGAAATCCAGAATATAAACATTTCAATCCATGGTGAGAACTCCTTAATTTTTTTTGTAATAATATTAGGGGGCAAATACATAACCACCTTATGCGCTGTCCGCCTTTGATGGTAGGGGAAAATCAGGAGGGTATAGAAAGGGAAAGTTCTAAGTATCTAAGCGTGGCTCTCCCACGTTCACTAACTTTAGACTCTTAGCATTTATATAGTGTGTATATATCACACTAAATACGAATACTACTTGAACTACGAATTAATGTATTAGTTTGGTAACTAATAAACCCGCCACTTTTTTCGATCAGTTTCTAAAACGTTATAGAACTATCTCGAATTTCTGGGAGTAGTATATAAATAAAGCAAGAGTTGTATGTCAGATCAGTTAACAACTGGATCACGAATAGTAAAACTACAGTAAATTATGGATATTTCTCGTAGAGACTTCGGCTGCTTTTACTTCACGAATTAAGCTTAGGTCGAAAAGCGACTGAAGCAGTGCGCAATATATGTGCAACGATGGGCGAAGTCGTGCTCTCTTACGAAGAAGATTTAAGGATGGAAATTATAACCTATCTGATGAACCTCATCCAGGATGACCTTCTACAACCTACCTACCTAGATGTAGATGAGTTAAAAAGACTCATAGAAATGAATCCCATATTCACTTCACGTTGTCTGGCAGAGCAGCTTCAGTATTTTCATACTGCAGTAGAAAAACAACTCCACGCTTTAGAAAAGACCAGGAAATATTCAGTTTAGTTATCACATGAGTTGATGCCGTTTCAACTTCAGAAGGGAGCAAACGTGTGCATGGAACAACTTAGTTATCATCGTACCAATGAGTGGCTGAGGGATGTGATTATGGGGGATAAAAAGTGGGTTATGTACATAAATTTTTCGCGTAAGCGCCAGTGGCTTGGACCTGGAGAAACAGGAGTACCGACGCCAAAATCTGGAACGAGTAAAAAAGTTATTTTAAGTGTGTGGTAGGGAGTAAACGGAATTATATACTGGGAGCTGTTGCCACTACACAACACTACAATCACGGCAATATTCATTGTGACCAACTGGGTAAAGTAGCAGCGAGATTACCGAAAAAT
Source organism: Tyria jacobaeae (assembly GCA_947561695.1). Classification (NCBI taxonomy): domain Eukaryota; kingdom Metazoa; phylum Arthropoda; class Insecta; order Lepidoptera; family Erebidae; genus Tyria; species Tyria jacobaeae. Next base: position 12,879,944 of record OX387219.1, on the reverse strand, counting down.
CAAAATAAAGTATACTTTTTGCGCGATAATGCTCGACCCCATGTAGCAAAATCGACTCGTGAAAGATTACTTTCGCTTGGCTGGGCTGTCCTTCCTCAGCCACTGTACTCTCCAGACATTATGCCCTCAGAATTTCGTCTATTTAGTGCTCTAGCCCACTACTTAGCAAATAAAAAATAAAAAATGAAGACCAGCTTAAAAGTGACCTTACCACCTTTTTTGATCAAAAGCCTAAAAACTTCTACGAAGAAGACATTATGTCTCTGACAGCGCGTGGTGATAGAAACGACGGTGCTTATATAGTTGAGAAATAATTTGATTTTGTATACTTAAAAAAATAAATAAATTTGTGTACAAAGGTGTCGGCTTTATTAGTTGCTAACCTAATAAATACATATAACGATACGGGTAGGCAGAGACGTATAAATCGGCCATATTTTTCAGAGTTACGTTTAGCCTCACTGGCGTAATAGATGATTTGGGAATTACTTGAGAAACTTAGTAGCATTTTGAAGAGGAAAGGGAGGGTAAAAGAAAAGGAAAGTGATATTGTTTAAACCGATGGATTGGGGAGTGTAGGAATAGTTTAGCAGGTTAGGGCCGCCTACCTATAATTCAAACTGGCTTATGCCGGAAAGTCTAAGCCCTCTAAGCGATCTCCTTTACTTTTAAAATTGATACTAAGCTGTTTAATAAACATACTATTTTCTTTATTGTCAGAGTCGGATTTGATTCTCATACACTGCGTTTTGCTGCTCGTCTGATCAATGATAATCCGGAAGACGCAAAACGTTATTTCATTATTAAATATTTCCTAAGTGATGATACGATAGGAGTGTTTGAACTTGGCGAACGTAACTCAGGATTCACGGTATGTAAAGCAGACATAACAGGTAAAAATTACAAAAAAAAAAAATGACTGACATTATCTTAAAATGTTATTACACCGAATGTCACTTCCAGTGTTAAGGCGATTCAAATGTTCACATTACAAGTCGAAATCCATCAAGCCGTCCGTAAAGCAGGCTTTAGGGCATGCCGAAGAAACACACACATACATTCTAACTTTAACCCATCTTTTTGCGCAGTCGGGTTAAAAGTACGATCCTCGAACATAATCCGAAGTGGTTGTATTAGTAAAACTTTATAGATTAATCAAGATAATACGTCGTTCGCTCATCGTTACCTGTTATATATAATACAATCTTTTATTATGCAATATTAATGATGTCATATTAGTGGCCTTTCCTAGGCAAATTGATTATTATATATTATCATCATTATCATTAGATATTATCAAACATTTTTTGGAAAAATAGGTATTTAAAATGTGTTTTTTTTTTTTTTTTTAATCGTGTGGAGACCCCCACGGGTCATCACCTCACTGGAGCCAACAGTGAAGTGGTATGTCGGACTCGAACCGACTAAAACCACACGGTGTTCCGTCACGAGTCTATTGCAGAGGACCCGGGTATACCCTAAGAAGGAAGCTTCCGAGAACACCTGCAGACCTTGGTCGCCTGAGCGTCAGGGGACCACACCGTGGAAAGTTAATAACTTCGAAAGGTGTTTGAGTATGAACATTTACTTCCTGCTTACATAATGCTAAAATTATAAATATTTTTTTCCGAACAGGGTGGCAAATTTTTCCGCCGCACAAAGATGTATTTGCCAGACGTAAATTTCTTTGTACCCAAGGAACCAGCGGCGTACACAGACAAAGACATGTGGGTTGGAAACGAATTGGTTATCAACCAACACCGGTTCAGACTGGTTGCCGCAGATGAGTATGCTCTTAGATATATGGAGCTTAATAATGAACAGGTAAGATTACGTTTTTATTTCATCATTGAATTTGAGATTTAGGTCATGCATTATTTTACTCACTAAGAACGATACAGGCAATTCAAGCATTTCTTCTATTTGTTTGAAAAATAGTAATAATCTTTGATCGCAAAACAGAAATTTATTTTGGCCGTTTATGAGAACTTTGTAACTATAAAAATGATTTTTTTGGGATTTCATTAATCACTTAGCGTTACGCGTTTGTTTACAGTATCATATGGCACATGTACCGCTCATAATGGATAAGATTCGGCGTACTCTGGCTTCACAAGAAAATGGCTACAAGAACTTTGTTGCGAGATATATGCAAAATGTCCACCCCGAAAAGAAGGAACTCATGTCAGTGAGATGTTTCAAGTGAGTATCCTAACAGGACAGGACTGCTCTACATACCTTATGTATGGATGTTAGTAAAATAAACTTAATGCATTTATCGTTTCAGGCAAGCATTGAAAGAAATAATGTGCGAAAAAATGACTGAACATGAGTTTATTACGCTGATAAGGTTCTTCAGAGGTGACCCGGGAAAAGAGAAAACTGCGCGCAAAGATATGATTAGGTAACATTGGTTTCCACACACTAAATGCTTGTTGTGTCTTTAAACTTAATTAGCTTTTTCAAACTTGTGTCTGAAATCGAAACTTCTTTATCAAAAGTTTCAGATTGGGGTCGACTTAACCTAGTCCAGTTTAACCCCACGAAGACACAGGTTTGCGCGTTCACCGCTAAAAAGATGCCATTGGTCGTATCACCTCAATTTGAGAGCACTTCTCTAACTGCATCAACCAGTATCCAGTCCAGTTTCGCGGTCACTTAGAGAGTAAGGCCATATTAGCCTCGAAGAAGCTTGGTGTGCTAAACAGATCGAGACAGTATTTTACTCCGGCCCACCGCCTGCAACTTTATAATGCGCAGGTTCGGCCGCACATGGAATACTATTCTCATCTCTATGCAGGTGCACCCCAGTACCAACTTCTCCCTCTAGACCGCATTCAACGGAGAGCGACTCGCATCATCGACTGCCAAGATATTTCTGATCGACTTGACACCTTGGCGTTGCGTAGAGATGTAGCTTCACTCTGCATTCTCTATCGCTTGTATCATGGGGAGTGTTCAGAGGAATTGTTCGGACTTATACCGGCTGCTGGTTTCCGCCACCGTTCTACGCGACAAAATATCCATCCCCATCACCTGGACGATTGGCACTCCACCACTGTGCGCTTCTCCAGAAGCTTTTTGCCTCGCACAACTAGCTTATGGAACAAATTGTCGCCTGCCGTATTTCCGAACCGATACGACCTTCATACCTTCAAGAAAAGAGCGTACTCCTACCTAAAAGGCCGGCAACGCACTTGTGACTCTTGAGTTGCGGGTGTCCATGGGCGGCGGTAGTAACTCGCCATCAGGTGACCCGTCTGCTCGTTTGCCCCCTATCGCATAAAAAAAAAAGGAAATTAGATAATGTGCATGGGAATTTAATCCAAACTATTTATCCTAATATCAACTTTTTGTCTTTAGTTATTTGTGAAATTTGAGATTATCATAACATCCAAACTACTCGTTCGATTGAATTAAACAAAAAAAAATATTTCTATACAATTAGACCCTACCGTTACATAGGTTTAATAGATTAAACGAACATGTTCATTCTCCACAGTAGACCGATTTTCAAAAATTGTGTTTTCTCTCCTGCGGTGGTTCCACTGTAACCAAATTAGGATTTAATCATGGGATACCAGCGAAATTACGAATAAGTTATTAAATTTTATGTAAAATTTTATGATTGAAGATTTGTATTTGATTGATTGCATTGCCGAAATAAATTCGAAAAAAAATTTTGTCAATCATTTGAAATTCGTTTTTTTAAGGTCTCTGGTCTTTACTCAACTAACGCGTGGTCTTTGGGATGAACGTGAACGCCTCCTCGAAGGTCTTCTTCACGCAGACGATACGGGTTCAAGTGTTCTATCCGTTGAACGCACGCGCCAGCTGCTGCGAGCCCATAGGCTGCCTATTACCGAGGATCTTCTGAATTGCATGTTGCAAGTGTAAGTATGATTAAGGATCACTTATTTGGCTGTCACGTTTTGAAAGTAGGTTAATACTGACCTCGCATTGCATTGTAAGTCTTAACTATTATAGTGAGTAAAATCTTAAAGCAGACGAAATTTGCGTTAAATATAAGTACATTTATGTCACCTACTTCGGCTACTACTGTGCTGTCCTCCGATGTTATACCTATTAATGTTTATCTTATTAAGTAATAAGAATGAAAATAAAGGTACGTTGTTTATTTTTTTTTTCTTTTGCTGTACCAGTTTGGCTAAGGATGAAAACTGCAATATTTACTACCAAGATCTTATGGAGTTCCTAGACTTCAAAACGAGGCCGGTATACAACCTGTCTGATTCTGATTATGAAAAGGTTGTGCGTCATGCACCACCTCTGAAACACATTGAGGTACGTAATAACTGTAGTGTGAGATGTCAGTCTATATAACATATTTAAATCACGGTGTTTTTGCTAGGAAGGTCAATTTCTTCGCAGCCCAAAGACGCGAGTTATACGCGATAGCCTTATACTCCGTTTTCATGTGCAGAGCAAAACCCTACCTTTGGATATAATGTGTATTATGCATCTATAAAAATCTGTGGAAAAAAAACTAGATTTTGTTTTTGAAGATTTTGATTCTTAATAATTTATTTTTCTTAGTGCAAGCTGTGGGCAGAAGCAGAGTTAGAAATACAAACTGGCTATGTTAACTGGAATGCATTCTTGTGCCAGCTGAATCTCGAACACCTAGTCAAAGAACAGAAATGAAATAATTGCTGAGGTTAATATTTTAACAAACTAGCTGAAATCGTCTACAAATGATTTTGATCAATTATATTTAATTAATAAGTAAATGAGTCTAGACTTTCACCAGCCTAAATTGCCTTTACCTTAATCGCGTGTGGATCCTTAAGTGGTACCAAATCGATATCATTTTTATGTGTTCATGTATGCTCATAATTACTCACTTTTATAGAATTTTGTAATTTGTCCAATTGATACAATGACATTTGTGTAAATTATAGTATTGGTGTGTGAGTTTTGAGAAATACATATTTTAATGATTATTATTTCAGTCTTATTATTTCAGGTAAATCAGCTTTAGTATTTTCCGTTTTAATATATAATTGGTTTCTATATTAGATAGATGTCTGTATGATCGTTTTTTTTTCTATATTTATTTTGTTAGTATGTTAAATGTTTATAAAATATTTAATCCTTTTTATATATATAAAAAAAATATATGTTACATTTGGGGATTCTGTATTTTCTACCACAATAAATATAATTTAAAAACATCCATTCTTACATATTCTCACTATTTTTATATTTAACAGAAACAGTAAAGTACAATACACATTCACTGTTGCAAAACATATCTTCACAACATTGAATATGTCCCGTAAGTTTTGTAGTTAGGACTAAATGACGTAGATTATAAATTGTAATTGTTATTCAAAATTGCCTCACTCAAAACGTTTGCACTCTCAGAAAATTTTAGAAATAAATACTTACAAGCTAAACATACAACTAAATGACTTCGTTCTTCTGTTAATAGAATATCGAATAATTTTCACTAATTCGTTGTAGTTCATTTAATTTGATAAGTCAGTTAACGTCGATACCTGTTTATTGTTATAAAAAAATTAATACAACGTAAGTAAAAATGACATTAAGAACCTTGCTCTTATCTGTTATTTCAATGAGTGTTACATTTTGTTAGAGCCTCATAAATAATTTTTTTTTATCTGTTATAAATAATATATTAATTCTGTTTAACTCTGAACATTATTTGACATGGTTTTGATAACATAATATAATGATTTCAATGTACTTTTTATTTTAATTTTACTTTTATCTCGTTCGTTGTTCGCTTCTAACCAGTACCACGCGACGTATATACGTCCAGTACGAAACACGTTACAGCATACTTATTTTGACTAAGTATCTGTTTGAATAACAATATATATATATACAAATAAAACCACATTCAAATATCAGACAAGAGTAGGCAGTTTCAGGTCATAACTTTAACTATTTATAAAACAATATTTATGTCATGAAATATAAGTATGTCAATTTGCTTGGCCTTTGTTGAAAGGATATATAATACGTACAGGATATGTTTGATGATAATATTAATATTTATTCTACTACAATTTATATTCAGCAAAAATATTTTCCATTTTGTAGCGTTACATGGCACAAAGAGTTCATTTGTGTCGATGCAGTCATTTTTTTATTTTAAATTAGTTTACAAGAGGTATACAACTCTAAATCCTAGGTATTTTTATGTATGACACTGGACGGATTCATTATCATTACACACAATTTAGATACCTACCTATTTTACATATTTACAATTTATTTACTTTTCACTGGCAAACTTATTATATTTGACCTTTACCTAGAGACAAGTTGCGAAATATACCGACTGAAAAACAGCATAATGTTATTATACGTGCTACTATTATTTAGTATGGTTTAAATATTTGTAGCTCAATATGAATCAAGTTTATATTATGCTTTCATTTCTATATAAAGAAAAGTTGCCGTCGCCTTTGCGTTTAGAGATCAGAAGTTTATTTGATGAGGCCAATAACACGATTATTGATTTTGTATACACTACTATTAATTATTTATGCTATTTTTACACTAATCTAATCACCACATGTCTTTTACCCGCTCGGCTGCTGGTATTTGTGGGCGGTACCTGAAACAGTAATATAATATACATATTGATAAATATATGCATTTAATTTATTCAACTCAAAGAAACAAATATTTTTGATAAAATACCACTCGATATTTTAAGACTATTGTTTAAATGTAGGCAAACTTTAAATGTAGATTGTTGTAAATTTTCGTTAATTTGATCCGAACATAAAAAAATAAAAAAAAATCAATTCTCCACGCGCTAACAGTATCCGTATTTTCTAATATAATAATTAATAAGTTACCTATGAGGAGGGATAGAGGGAAGAGGAGCAGCTATGACGCCACTCGTTGCCAGTGGCGACATTCTAATGCCGGAACTGTTACCGTTTATACTTGATCCTAGACTTGACGCTGAGTCGGCTCTGAAAGTTCAAATGTATGAATTAATTTAGGTCGGTGAAATATGACTATATGACCATTGTCATGAAAATTAAGATGTTTAGGTAGATATGAGAACATTTGTTGCCAATGGCGACGACTCGGAATATCTTATGTCGTTTGTCACCACTGGCAAAATATAGGTTTTGTTTCCCATTTGTCACCAGGGGGAACGAAGCCAGCGGTAACGACTCGGAATTCCTGGTTATGCGGCCTGAATACTAAAAGTTGACTACGGTGTTGCGCCCGTAGTATATTGTTATGTAGACAAAGATAATAATGTGAGTATTTTCTTAGTCAAGTTTTGTCTGAACAACTTACTAGCAGTGATCACGAAACACATTATTGCGACTGAAGTAAAGGTAAATGAAACAAAATAATATTACAACGAAATTCTTAATAGTTCTGTTTCTTTTCATCGGTTATATCATCTTTATTTATTTTAATCGAAATTTAGAAATTGAAAGTAAGTTACTCTGAAATTATTGAATTACTGTGCCGGGTATTGTTTGGCAAGTTCACGATTTTTCTTGATGTAGCGTAAAATTACAAAAAAGTGTTGAAAACTTTGTATACTTAGAACTTTCAAATCACGTTTCGGTATATTACTTAACGACCGGTTTAATTATAAATAAGGATTTCATAAGTTCCGTTTTACAGCCGTTTTTACTTCATACTAAAAACGGAAATTAGGACGATTATTCGTGTATATAGCAACACATCTCTGTCGCGCCTAATATTTTAATTTTTTTTCTGACAAATGATTTATTTACCGTGGGAGAGCCATGCTTAGGAAAAATGGACCGGCTCGACCGGAGTATTACCACGGCCTCACAGAAAACCGGCAGACAAGCACTTGCACTGTATTGCTGAGTGAGTGAGGGCACCGGAGACTCATCTCTCCCTTTATTCTTTACCCTCCTGTCATCCTTCTCTCCACTTTCCCCTACCCTCTCCCCTTTTCACTCCCTCATCACCCTCGAAGGCGGGCAGCGCACTTGAATTGTAGGATCCGTCATGTCCATCAGGTGACCCGTCTGTTCGTCTGTCCCCCTATATAATAAAAACAGAACCCTACAGAATAAACATTGTTACGTCAACCCGTTCGTCCTTATGTTAGTTAAGCGTATATGTAGAGAAATCAGGAATTTACGGACTATTCTGATGCAGTGAGTTAGCTTGGAAACTGATCGATGCAAGGTTAAATAATAAGAGTAGGTAAACTATTATCTAAGCGGTTGGATAGTTCAGCGAGGTAAAGTAATCCATGTCATGGAACATTTACAGAATATATTGTATAGATTCTTCAATCTATACAATATATTCTGTAAATGTTTTAAACAATACAATAGCAAGGTGAGTTTAAAAAAAAAAGGCTATATGTTGATAGAAGATGCAAAGATCGCCGTTTATATGTGTAAGTGATATGTTCTCCATAAAAATACTAGAAAGTACTAGATTAAAACAACGGAACTGAGTAAGTGCGTACCTGTCAATCTGTCTCCTAAAGAGAGGATACCTCCACGGTGAGTTGGGTTTCCTCTGTTCATGCTGGTAGGCGGGGTTGTCCCGACCTCTTTCATGCACTACTGACACCGACACTTGACCTTCTGTGTCACGTGTTTTTGACGACAGTCTCCTGCATTGGTCACAAAAAGCATTAACCAATAACCTTACCTACAAGTTCTGAAATGTCTAAGACAATAATTTATTAATTTATAAAAAAAGTTAAGCTAAATTAAATGCTGTTTAAAATCTATATGTTTATTTTAAGGTTGCTGATTTAATCGATTGCTGATTTTATAACTTGTTAGTTTTACTAGTATGACTGGCCTGTTGGTCTAGTGGTGAGGGACCCTAACGGCTCAGACAGATGTGGTGGGTTTCGATCCCACACGGGATAACAATTTGTGTGAACCACAAAGAGTTGTCTCGAGTCTGGGTGTTCTTTGTGTCTGTTATTTGTATGTTTTTAAAGTCCCCCGCGACACAGGAATCATTGCTACTGTGGGAGTTGTCTGTTTTTAAATATTTAAATATCAAACCGGTGCATAAATTTCCGTTCGTCACATATTTATGATATTTCGATTTGTATTTTAAATATTATTAAAATTGTTTTCGAGAACAAATGCAATGCAATGCAAAGCAAACCCATATAGCAATCTATACTATATTCGTCTACAGGACAATTGTTGATAGGCAAAAGAAAGTGTACCTAAGTATCCTCGTTGGTAACGAGGCTTGTGTTTGTGGCCTTGCTCGTTGCCGGCTGTCAACAATCAGCACGTGGCGATCATACGGAGTGTCGTAGTCCACTTCTAGCACAGTGGAAAACCTATGCGGCCAGACAAGGTCCAGTATTGCTATTACTAGACCCACTGTTACGCATATACAGCCTGGAATCACGAAAACAAAGGCTTTAATGAGTGAAAGATTTTTTTTTTTTAATTTAGTGAGTGACATCTTCACGTTGATCAAATGGTTTGGACGAGGTTTTACCTAGGCACCTACCTATTTAGTTCACTTAGCTCAATCAATTGAGTAACTTTTAAGAAAACCTTACAACAAATTGAATTAAGAAATCTAGGTTGATCAATTCTTTATATTTATCAAAATCCATTCCTAAATAAGGTCATGAATTCTCCACGAATCGTAGGCCATTATATAGAATCAAAACACTAACACTTAATAGTTATAGGTTAAAAATATAGTTATAAAATATTAGTCATACCTGCAATTAAAACCAGCCAGAAACACCATCCCAGGGAGAAGAACAGCATGGCACCGTCGATTCTCACAACCAGAGGAACGTGAGGTAATGATGCCCAGTAGCCTCCCGCAGCTGCGCACAACGTCACGCCTAATGTGGCCATTGCGTAAGCACCATACCGGGGCACTACCACCAGCAGAAGGTTCATAAGCAACCACAGTGCTAGCGCCGTCCTTTAACAGTAAAGTAACCGAATCACACTCATACATGCCGTAACAAAGAAGTATCCGTAAGCTATTACCATCAATAGACTGAGGCAAGGATGTAGCTAACCGAACTCTCAAGTTATAATAGTTTACATACGAGAAGTACTAAGTATCCCTAAATCATCAATATGCGCTTTGGCTGTTGTGTACCTGTACTTAAAATAGAAATACAGGTTCGAATACTACTACTAAGAAGGGCTTCTCAAAGCCAAATTAGTTTAAATGTACATATAAGTTTTGATAGCCCCGCGCTAAGGTGCATAAGGCGCACACCGTCTCGACGACAATTATCTGTAATATTCATACCATAATAACGTCGAGGTAGTATACCCAGCAGCACGATATTTGGCTCCCCATTCAAAACCCTCATGTTGTACAGCGAAGTGTTCTGCAACTGAGAGCACAGGAAAAGGTAGACCACGTGACAAGGCCTCTCGGTAAAATTCCTGAATGGCCCCCGCTTCTTCCCATCGAAACTGTTCGTTGTAGTCCACCCCTGGGTCACCGACACTCGTGTTGCCCCAAGACAGGGCTGAAATTATAAGTTACGAACAAAATAAAAAAGTTCTTGTCAAAAAATAAGCTAAGTACTTACTGTACTCGTCACGAATGTCATACCCAACGACATAAGTATCTATGTATCATATTTTATAAAATTAAAGGCGAATGTAAGAATAATCATCAATCCGTTTTCATTCATAACTGTGTATAATATTTATGTTTCTGAGTTGAACAGCTGTTCAAGATATTTTCAGAAAAGTTTAGTAGTCTACATTGCAGGCACTGGGCAGAATGCCTTCGTATTAAGTTAAATAACTAATTTAAAATTCGCAAGTAGAAGTAATAGTATAAAAATGTTATTAAACATATATACATACATCCATTCACGGCTATAGTCCTTAAGAGGTAGGCAGAGATGTATTCAACATTCAACTCACATTTTTAAGTTACAGGGGCAGGCCTATTGCCGTCATGCGGGCACTGTATGACTGTATATATCCTGACTAACAGTCCGATCCCTTAGTCGCCTTTACGGCGCTCACGGGGAAAGATGGGATCGCCTTGTTCGACTCCACAGTAACCATACGTTGGAGTAGACTATAGTGATCATAATTTAACTGTTAGAATTCCTAAAGCCTTTATGCCATTAGGTGAATAAACAAAAAAAACTGTGGATATCCATATGGATGCTTTTTAGTTTGTTTGTCTTTACAAGTAAACTCATTTAATTTTTGAACTTAATTCGTAATTCAAACTTAGAATAAATATTTTTTTACATTCTCCTGCGACAAGGACCTCACCAGTTAGCGTGACGTTGACGTGATTTAAGCCGACGTGTACTGCCAGCCAGCAGTCGAGGCGCTCGGCCGAGAAGGCACGGTAAGCGGCCCGAGCTACGCGCGCTCCCGCCACGTGCCATGACGACCCGTGCTTACACACTGTAAATAACACTAAAACATTATACAACCTTGAAGAAGAATCAATTGTTGCTATTTTAAGATCCAAGGAAGACTTGGTAAATTAAAATTACGAGGTATCGAGCGAACTTTACGTTTCACCTTCACCCGGTCAACATAACAACTGCTGACTTTTTTGGTGAAATAATTTGATGTCATTTGTTTTTTGTATTTACGAGTTTGAGTTTGTAAACTGCATTTTATAACGAATTACCTATCTACCCAAGTGCCTACGGCAAAACTACGCAAAAATTAATGAGACATAGTCACATCAATTACGTTTGACTGTCTTGTCTTCTGTAACAATGTTACACAAGTTTATTTTGTACCAATTTACATATGTATATAAAATATACCTGACTGATATCTTATTGCAGAATTTACTAAGTTGTCATATGAAGGATAACAGTTCGCTACCATTTATAAATATTTTGTCTCTGAGAATAAAGCGCGTGTTAAACTTATAAGATTCAGTCAGAATTATGACATTTTTGAACTTCGCATACAAGGTAGATTTTCCTTTGACTGGTTATTAAAATTATCACAACCGGATTATAACTACGGTTGGATTGAACAAGCGAGCGAGAACTAAATCATTAACATTCTCAATGCAGCGCTTTACGTAGGTAATTTTCGTAAACATATGAAGGGAAAATAATCAACAGTTATAAATTGATTATGAGATAATTCAATTCTATCTGTTCTTAGTAAGCTGTACTAAGATAGTCTTATGAACAAAGTATGTTAGTGGAATTGCGTTTGACACACGAATATTGCGGTCAATGGTAGAAGGCAAGATGATTTCACCATTTGGGCGTTCACCCGAATAATAATTATTATGAGTTTTTTTTTACAAAATCATTAAATACAGTTTTATCTATTTAATATAACTAAGTACTAATACTAAACAATTACTAAGTACTAATCCTAACGTAGTCTAGTAATATTTGCATTCGTTTCTGTTTCTAGTTCGTGATCTGTTTATCGGTTTTCCGACATCAGAGAAGGTAGTTGTATTTTTAACGCTTTACTTATTAGTATTTTATATCCCGGAAAACAAGAGTAGCTCATTTAGTTTATTTAACGAAAAATGAGTAACAGAATGAGCTGAGCGAGTTTGGTATCCGTTATACGGAATTTAGCCGTATTTCTGTCATAAATAATATCTCCTTGTGTAAATTTTGACAGTCAGTAAATACTATGCTTTGATTAAGGTTGATCATTTTTAATATGTATATTCGACAGGTAATCGACTTTCAGACTAAAATTTCTTTTTTCTGAGTCATTTCTTAAACTGAACCATTCAAGTCGAATTAGGTCGTGGGAAAATTATTAAATATATGCACGTACGTGTTGTACAAATTGTCGTTGTCTTGCAGCAAATCCCTATGTGATTAGGTAATAAGAATCATAATCTCTTGGACATTAACTATTAACAATTGGGCTAATTTATTTCACTACTTTGTTTTAGTATGAACTTTTAATATGAACAGACATCAATTAACTTAAAAAAGTATTAAAACAACGAATTGTCAAGCACCGTTTGTCCAGTCTTAATTCAATAAAATATTTTTGCCCGTTAGTCGTTGCCATTGATTTGATTTTGTAAATCTGGCATAAGTAGGAGCGTCCCATTCTAGTTACGGAATGGAACCCTATGAAAATATAAATAGATACCTCCTCTCTCGACTTATATTAAATATTAATATTTAACTTGAACATGAGATGTCTTTAACATTGTACTTGAAGATTTAGTACTACCCTACTTTATTACAAAATTATAGTGGCCATTAATCTTAACGGAGCTCGGTCTCTTATATAAAATTTGTCTTGATTTTGACTTTCGATTTCCTCTGCAGTGGTTCAGGCATTCACTGTTAAATGAACAACCATATCTACACATATTGTCTTTAAAACAATATTCAGAACACGGCCGCATCGATTTCACATCTCTGTTGAGAATGTACAGAGCTCTATTAGCCATATTTGCATCTTTTAAGAAGATTGTATTGAAGTGCATGCAAATATAATTATTTGGAGTGTCTTATAATTTTACCTTATTCTTATCTTTTGAGTTTCTTTGCAGGTTAGTCTAACTGCAAATTCTAGCATGCATTCAGCCTTATATGAAGAAAGGTGAAAGTTATATAATCATGCTTACCAAGTATTACGGTGCCAACGAAGAGACTGAGTGTGACTATCGTAAACGTGGAGAATCTCTGTAACAAACAATAGGTAGGTCTTAATGTAAGTGTTACGATCTCTCCAGACATGGAAATAGCTGCTAGATAATTATTCCTCCCAATAAAGTGTAAATTTTTCATATATAATGATCTACAAGATAATGCATAATAATATTTATCATATTATTTAACTCTAGACACTAGTGAAGTCACTTAATTTACCACCTGCACTGCTATTAGGTATATCACTTTAGCGAACGTTCATTGTGGAAGATAATCTTTTAGTTATCGACATAGCGTTGAATAAATGTGTGTATGTGTGAGTGGTTGAATATGTGTTAGGTATATTTCTTCTAACTTGTGTGAGTAGTTGAATAAGTTTTTATTATGTTTCGCCAAATTTTTTAACTACACTATTATTAGTACACAACAAAATTACTTCTTAACAGTAAATAAATTAATATATCTACAATAGTTTATTACATATTTGCGTACAATCAAACTCAAGGATTTTTAACACGTTCCGTCTGTATAGGTCCATTATTCTTATACTGTATAATGAATTCCCAGTTGAATAATTCTGCTACCATACTTATATATCTTGTCAACCCTAGAGTTATTTTATATTACGTTTTATCATACAAAATTAATCAATGAAATAGTAAATATGTACGTAACAACCGCTGGTCGACTATTTGGACTTCTTCTAGGGTATACCTGAGGCCCCGGCCATAAGACCCGTTTACGGAACACTGTGTGGTTTTAGTCAGTTCGAGTTTGACATACCACCATTATCCAGTAGGCCCGATAAGGTGATGACCCATGGGGGTTTCCACAAAAAAAAAGTTTAAAAATAGCAACCCTGCTAAAGCCTTTATTGCTATATTACAGACTTTGACAAGCTTGCTGATCCAAATTGCGTAAGCATATTTTATAAACATAATATGAGGCAACAACATACATTATCACTTCAATTGTATCATTTGATTGAAGTACTCATCATAATTTTTTCTAAAAGGAAAGTTTTAATTAGACTGCAGATGTCCGCGTTTCCTGTGATCTATGCGGTGCATTAGCTGAGACCTTTATCATTACAAATAAAAGTAATTAGAGTATGCTAGTCAGTCCTGCTAGTTATACCTGTCTAGAGGTTTAACTACATATGAAAGACCATGGGTACTTCATATTATCCCAAATACGTTAATGTGCATTTAGCAAAAGAAATAATGTTATTACAAACTTAATTTCCAAGTAATATTTGCCCTTAAATGAAATGGGCAAATGCCTTCAAATCAACCAGGATCGATTCTCGAGATACACAAAGTATTTACATACACGTTTGTATATCAGTCAGTCGGTCAAACTCTCACATATACTCGTGCGATGTAAATAACCGTACGGTTTATTTCAATCCTCTTGACTAAAATCGGCTACGTTTCAAATTAGAGTGACAATTCCAAAAAGAATAAAGAACCAAAAGAAAGAATTTGTGTCAGTTCAGTGTCATTTTTACTTCCAAACAATATTATGCTGAATACAACCTCTTTCCTGATGCCGGGGAATACAGCGAGGAAGGCGATGTAGACCGTGAGCGCAGCTACAAGGAGCGCAAGAGCAGGTACGTCAGCTGCCACCGCAGTGCGGTTGTGGTACGCGTACAGAGTCGGCCCGCCTTCCTCGCGAAAAGCGTCGAACCACCCCTTCATCGCTCACCCAGCCTGCAACAATTATACATATAAATTACTAAAGTATTTTAACAATTTAAATTTAAACGAAAGAATAACTAAAAAACAATTTGAAATGTTAATTAAGAATTCGACTGGCCTAGTGACTGTTGGTATAGTGGTTTGTTTTCCTGGGGTGGGTCCGGACCTGGCAGATAACCAGTTTGGGTTCCGCAGAGGGCGCTCTACAATGGATGCCATCATGCGTGTTAGGGCTTCAGCGGAGGATGCAGTTGGGCGGGGTGAGGTCGTCTTGGCGGTGTCTCTCGATATCGCCAATGCCTTTAATACTCTGCCCTGGAGCTGTATTAGAGAGGCACTTCGGTACCATGGGGTGCCGATATACCTCCGTCGAATTGTCGGGGCCTATTTGACGGATAGGATCGTCGTATACCCGGGTCGCGATGGCTGGGGTCGGCGAGAGACGTCGTGCGGTGTCCCACAGGGTTCAGTCCTGGGCCCGCTCCTGTGGAACATCGGCTACGACTGGGTTCTGCGTGGTGCGCTTCTCCATGGTGTCGGCGTTACTTGCTACGCCGACGATACGCTTGTGACAGCACGTGGGAAGACGCACCGCCAGGCAGCCATTCTGGCGACTGCGCAAGTAGTCGGTAGGATCCGGCAGTTGGGCCTGGACGTAGCTCTGCACAAATCCGAGGCCGTATGTTTCCATGGGCCTCGGAGGGCCCCACCTCCAGGGTCCCACATCATGGTGGGAGGCGTCCGCATCGGCATCGAGCGCACGATGAAGTACCTGGGACTCGTCCTCGATAGCCGATGGGATTTCGGGCCTCACTTTCGGCAGTTGGCCCCCAGGCTCTTGAGTACCACTGCGGCACTCTCGCGGCTATTGCCCAACTTAGGGGGGCCCAATGCATCTTGCCGAAATCTGTATACGGGGATCGTACGCTCTATGGCACTTTATGGGGCACCAGTATGGGCAAGCACTCTGACAGCCAAAAATATTGCGATTTTGCGAAGGCCGCAACGTGCGATGGCTGTCAGAGTGATAAGAGGGTACCGTACGATCTCCTTCGAGGTGGCTACCCTATTTGCTGGATCCGCGCCCTGGGATCTAGATGCAGTTCTTCTTGCGATACAGTATCGGTGTCGCAGGGATGCTCTGGATCGGCGTGAGCTGCCAGTGCCTCGAGAAGTAGAGGCACACCGGGCTGAGCTCCACCAGATCTTGGTGGCGGAGTGGGAGCAGCGACTTGCGCGACCCAGTGCAGGGCACGCTGCCATATCGGCGGTAAGACCCATCCTAAGAGAGTGGCTGGAGAGGAAACACGGAGTCCTCACCTTCCGGATGACGCAGGTGCTATCCGGACACGGTTGCTTCGGCAAGTACCTGTGTCGGATCGGCCGGGAGCCAACGTCACGGTGCCATCACTGTGATAATTGCCCTGACGACACGTCGCTTCACACGCTGGCGGAATGCCCAGCTTGGGCAAGCCAGCGTCGTGATCTTGTCACGGCAATTGGTTCTGCGGGTAGTCTCGCGCTTCCGACCTTGGTTCTGTCCATGGTTCGGAGCGAGAGCGCATGGAGTGCCGTCGCTTCCTTCTGTGAGGAGGTGATATCCTCAAAGGAAGCGGCGGAACGGGTGAGAGAACGCATGGCTCATTCAGCTCTCTCTGCCCGCAGAAGGGGCACCGGGCGCCGGAGAGCATTCGTCGATCTCCGGCCACCCTAGAAAGTGGCCTGCGGGCGACGATTTTGGGGAATTCGTCGTCCGATCAGTTACAGGCCTAAGAGGCAGCACGCAGTGTTCCGTGCGTGCTTCTTGGAAGACTGCGACCGAAGGGTGACGGTTGCATCGGGTGACGAGACCCGTCTTGGGTGAGACGGGTCAATGCCTCGGGGAGGCGGAAGAATGCAATTGCGATTCTCGCTCCCCGACCATGGGCAAGAAGAGGAACACCGGGGTGGTTTTTAGTCGGTAAGAGTCCGACAGACCCCTTCGTCCACCCCAATGGGCGAAGGACATCCATGAGGATCTTCCTCATGGATGTCCTTCCTTTCCGATCTTGAAAAAAAAAAAAAAAAAAAAAAAAAAAAAAAAAAAAAAAAAAAGTGGTTTGTTTTCCAGACTGCTGAACTGTCCCGTTTCGGAAACGGACCCCTCTGGGTCCGATTCCCCAACGGGACAAAAAATTGTGCGATTTACAAATAGTTCTACCGAGTCGGGGTTCTTTGCGTCAGTTGTTTGGATGTGTGTCCTCTGCGACAAGAATCATTTCTATTGCGGGAGTGATTTTGTTTGTAAAGACTTACAAGCAAAATCTAAATGAAAAATACGAATTCTAGGCCGTCTAAGAACACTGACGTAGTCTTATTTTTTATTTATTTATAATAATATTAAATACAACATTAAATTATGCAATGAAATATGTTGAAATTAATGCATATTAATATACCTGGTGCTATGATAATTAGAGGAGATAATTAATCTGGAACATTTAGGTTTAAGAACACGTCTTTGTCTTCATATTATAAATAGCGCAGTTTCAAAATAATACGTATATATATTTGTTAAGATAACATTAATGTGTGAACTATAGGGATGGTGCAAGATTTAGCACTCTTAATTAACAATAGATTGGGGTCAATTATCTAGATGAAATTTCATAATTAAAAAAAAAACTTATTAAATTACATTTGACACAATCCTATACCGGTACCTTAGTTAACGCTTTGAGCGGATACATATCACATATGAGTATATTCTGAATGTTATGAAATTATTTTATGAAAAATAACAGATTTCAAACTTTATTGGCATGTATTTGACAATTGGTAATATACAATACAATATTGGTAAAGACTATTGATGAACAGCAATACAGGTAATTTATTTAATTAAAACGGGCGCGAGCAAAAAACAACCAGACGTTTGTATAATACAATGAAGCAAACATTGTTTATCTATACTATTTGGTTGTTGGTGAGAAAAATAAGGTATTGTTCATGCGAGATAATATGAATAGCTGCGGCTCAACCCGCATCGGAAGCGCAGGCTTATCGTAGAGGTTAATCGGTAACTCATAGATATTGTGCGCTCCTAGATCGCCCATATAAACGTAGTCGATTGATGCTTGTGGGTTGTCCGTGGACGTCAGCTGTGCGGGAATAATTCGGTCAATCACGCAGCCTATGAACCCACCTTAAAATAGCCCTATATTTCATCTCTCTCGCCCTCCATCTTATTCGTTCAAACTTAGCGGACCAGTTGAAGGTTTTCGGTACATTTGGTACCAGTTGCCTAAAATGGATGTGGAAGTTATACAAGCGGTTCGTCACAAAATATTGAAAAGAAGAAGTATATTGTTTTTGGTGTACCTTTGCGGCAATACTTCAATTTAAGCTTAGTTTTACCTGATTTGGCAAAGCCAACTCGAGAATCTTGACTCAGGCTATCGATTAGGAATTTTATTTTGTTTTTACTCAATTTTATTATGGTGTTTGATTATAAATATCGTCTATGCCATAATTCATCCAATATTTTCATAATCTATTTTGACTATGTGCTCAACTTCCGCTAATTACACGCACACGATACCAACACTTCTAATAAACTGTAATATGTTTAATAAATGTCTAATAAACTGTAAAATGACGCAAAAATCCTAGCTAAAGAAGTAAAAAGAAACTTTTAGGTGGAGGTCTATATTCTACCTTTATTTTATAAATTCAGCTGCATGTAAAGCAAGATATACTAATTTGGCGATGTACACTTGTAACGTTCACTATTATAATAAATAAATAAAATAAAGAATAAAAATAAAAAACCCCTTACTTGTTCTTAGTAAATAACATGAAATTAACCCATTCCTCCCCACTGTCCTATTTTTAGGACACCATATTCAACATTTTTTTTTACATGTTAGGTCATTTATTTTTATTGTTTCTGACAAAATTCGTATTCTTGCACTGTTTTTCTGATAACATATTTTTTTTCTTCTGGTAAAAGTGTATCCGTAATTTTAATGTATTTTTTTTTAAATTCATTTTTGTTGCCTCAAAAAGAAGCATCATATTCTGATTTTTTATACCATAATGTAAAAACTTGCCAACTCCAATTTACATAAAACTGATTCTTAGACCTTTACCAAATATATAAAAATGAAAACATACACAAAATATAATTTAAAAACTTGTATTAATCTTCCAAAATATTATTCTTGGATGAAAAAATTGGAAGGCAAGGCAAGCAAACCTACACCAGGTACATCAGAACGCCTTTTACAACCTGTGAGGTTTGACAATATTGGTCACTATATGACGAAGAGGGACAAACAGAGGCGTTGCCAGGGACAAGGTTGTAAAAAAAAAAACCTCTTACTTTTTGCGCTTAATGTAAAAAAACACTCTGCAGTGATTGTTTTATACCTTCCTATACAAAATAAGTTAATAGAACTTTATGTTTAAAACTGTTAATGGTCAAATTTTAAAATTTATTTTTTTCTTTCTGATCACATGTCCAAGGATGTCAATGTGACAGTGGTCATATTTATAGGACAGGCTGATTCAGGATTAAAAGTACAATTTTTTTTTGTTCGTATTATTTTTTCTTAGCGTATTATGAACTTAGTTTCAAGATTTGATAAAAAAATTCCAAAGTTTTCGATGCTTGGGAAGTAATGGGTTAAATTACTTCCTAAGTTTACTTAAATCTAAGTCAAGAACCCCGGATGGGTAACCCTATATTTCGCTAATTTTAGCTGTTTGGCACCAATTTGGGCATGCAATTTTTTTAATTTCATCTTCCCATAGTGTAAGCGGTTTCCCTCTTTATCCCTGTGGGCCTCCCCATAAGGTAATTTTGAGGGTCCATCTCTGGTCCGTGAGCCTCGCTACGTGTTCTGCCTATTTCCACTTGAGCTTCTGGGCATAGCTCAAGGCATTTGTGGCTTATGTAATTGTTCTTATCCTAGTGTGTCTTATCTTGTCTATTTTCTTAATCTTGAGCATCCTTCTTTCAACTCCTCTCTGGCAGGTGGTGATTTTGTGCTTGACTTTTGTAGTGAATTTCTAAGTCTGGCATCCGTATGACAAGCACAGTAAGAGTTCGAGTTCATTACCTTGGTTTTTAAACTTGTTGACATGTTACTTTTGAATATTTCCTTTTGACTCCAGTATTTGTTCCAAGTATCCTTCTTTCGATTTCTATGTCGTTACTTGCTTTATCAAAACTGATTGGTTTTGCCCATATATGTGTATGTACTCTTCTGTGTACTCTAGTGGGTTCCCATTTATTTTTATTTGTTTTTTTTAAAGCTGTTTGCCATAATTTTCGTATTACTGATATTGTTTTCTAGTCCTACTCTGGTGATAGCTGTCTGTAGTGCATCAATCATGAGTTGCAATTGTGAGCTTGACTCAAATAGTATTAATATGTCATCGGCGAATCTCAAATGACTCTGGTACGCTCCTTGTGTATATATTCCTAGCTTGCGCCAGTTTAGCTTGTGGATGATGGCTTCTAGAATTGCAATAAATATTTTTGGGGATAGCGGGTCACCCTGTCTCAAAAGTCTCTTTATGGGGAAGCTTGGGCCCAGTGTTATCTTGCCTTAGTTATTGGTGAGTTACCGTGTAGAATGCCTTTTGGTATTCAATAAAAGCTACTTAGTTAATAACCGCATACTTATTTATACTGTTACTTTTTTTAACCTACCCATAGTCAAAGAACAGACTATTGATTCTATTGCTGTCTAATTGTAAGGATTTCAATTAAGGAACTAGACTGTACGAGTAGATAGACTATTGACAGGAGTGAGAACTGCTGATAAAATATAGGAATGTTAAGGGCAAGCTCAAATTAAACAGGTTTGGTAACTAAGCTGCCTATTTAATAATGTTAACGAGGAGTTTCATATTTGTCACAAATGGCGTTGTTTACGCTTGCATAAATTATGATATAAAATGAAAGAGTTAAATACTAAAAAATGCTTGAATGATGTCATTATGTTAATTTTAGATATATTAAATAAACATGGAACTCAAAAACGATTGAAGAGTTGTCACGTAACGTTTGAATTGGTACGTAATTGCAGCTATAATTTAAGGACCCAACCATCTTTAGCGCTCTAGCCGTCAAGACAATGGAAGCCATAGTGTTTAGAGCTAGAGTGATAAATGTGAGTGATAAAGTATTAATGTAACCCAATGAATAGAATATTGAAGAAGGCATTCGATTTTATATATTACCAGAATTAAGTACCAATGTATGTAAAGGTAATTTAAACGAATAACCTTGTCACAAAGGAGTTTTATAAATATCGATATCACGCACGCATCTTTGGCTTATCGAAATTATGTGGATACCGATTCGAAAATATCATGAATAAACTTTCATCTGCTGCTTGTGTTAGACAGTGAATTCTATTCTCCATGTCGGAGAATGATTTGTTTAAATTTTGGGTTACTGATCCCTGTAATGCCGATTTCTTTTATAGAAGCCTACCATAATGACTCCACTCTGCTTGATGGAAAGAAACAAGTGGAGTCTAAGAGTGGTGGTCACCATCCTCATCGCGGATGTAGTCAATGCAGCATGGTGACCCACACTATGGCGGCCCGGTGAGATGCTTTTTTTCACATGTTTAAAAGACCCGGGATCAAAGTGGGAGGTAAACACGCGCGCTGGTAGTGAGTTCCAGGCTTTAAACGATCGGCATAGAAGGGAAGAGCCTAACCGTTTAGTTCGTTATTGTTTATTTTCAACTCTCAAACGGTGACTGTTTATGCCAGCACATAGTGTCGTGTAGAGAAAGATCCATTAATATAATGTAAAATAAGTTGGTGGTAAATAAATATACATACTTGTAATAATCCCTTAAAGAGGCACTCCCTGCACCAGAGTATTTATCATAAAAAATATTCAATATACAGGCTGCATAAGAGTTAGGTATAAGTTGGGAACAAAGAGAGACTCGCCCAGAAGGAACGGGGGCGTTGCGTAAACGCCGACCGTCACTCTCAACTTCGGGTAACGGATGCTGTAGCATTTAATGGTGCAGTGTTCGGAGCCAGTAATTAAATCTGTCAGCAATTGTGATCCTGCGCCGAGTTGTGTGTTGTGTGCGAGTGTTTCATAACTGATATTTCTTGATGTGAAATAATGAGCCAAGTCTAATTGTACGAAAATATGTATAAATGAACAGGCAAGCTCTGACTCCATGGCTGGCGTAGCGGTTTAAGTCGTCACCTCGCACTGTTTTCTCTACACTGTTTTGGGTTCGATCCCCTCACGGGACAACACTTTCTGTAATCCTCAAATTGTGGTTCTGAGTCTGGGTGTTCTTTGTGTCAGTCTGAATGTTTGTAAAGTCCCCCCCAAAGTAAAGACACAAGAATTAATTCTTGTGCGGAAGTTGTCATTAAAAAAAAATAAATAAATAAATAAATTACTTTTACTTAAAAAAATATATAAAGTATTTTACTCAAGTCAGTACCTAATATATTATATGTATTATAACCATATACGATTTCAAGAAATTCACAAAAAAAATTGGCATTGTAACTTTGAACATTATGAATATTGTCTGTACTATATATAAATAATATCATATACAATATTATAAAACCGAATACAATAAACGTTCTAATCAATACAAATATTGACCTTTATCAAGCAAAAGTCTTGACATCAATAAGTCAAACTTGTCGGAAGCGTGTTGACAACCAGTGCAAGTAGGTGTGCTGCCGATATATACGTATATTATAAAGAATGATAACCGAGGCTATGTATTTATTAAGCAGTGAGGTTATTACGTACGAGCAGTACAGGACCAATAAACGACCTTACTTACTTTCTATTTTGCGTAGATATTTTTTAAGGGGTAAGCGGAGGCGTCTCATGCACCCACTTTTTGACAACCATAATTTAATCCAACTCAAGTAGGTAATAGGGAGCAACCCTATTACTGTAGTTCGGGCACTGTATTACTTTATATATACTGTCTGACGGATAACAGTCCGACCTCTTAGACGCCTTTTACAGCACCACGATGGGGTGGCAAAATTCTACTCTACCGAGAACCACATATCTATATCTTTATTTTAATATCACTTATATATACATGCATGATATGGCTCAAATATAATTCAACACAGAGGGTATTTCGGTTCGGTTGTAAATTCTGGCCGGAAGATAATTTAGTTAAACTGAGAATACAATGTAACTGTTTTCATTTAGGAGAATTTGGATTTCAAAACATTTTAGTTAAATACGTTGTACACACATACATATGCTCACGCCTTATTCCCACCCAAGGTAGGCAGGCCGCTAGGCTTTTCATGATCCAAATTCAATTTTTTTAAATTCAAAGTACTTATTTCAAATAAGACACTTTTGAACGTCAACATTTACATTTAAATAGAATTGAATCTAGTCGCCCATTCCAAAATGTAGTTTCGTATGGAGAAGAAGGGGCAAGAAACTCCACTGTTACTTTTTTTAAATGTTTTGTTTACATACAATCATTATATATAATTAAAACTATGTGTGAAAACGTGCACCCAGAACAATATCACTATACCGAAATAGGTAAAAGGAATTAAAGCAAGGCAACGACAGATAAATTAATTTTATGATAGATACATGGTGCTCAACAATTAACAAACATAAATTTCTACCATCCGAACCCGATCTCCCGTCAGCCATTGCTCACTCTGTCAATCAACATTACACATACTTCTCAGGAACGCATTTCCACGGCATTAATTTAACTCTCATGTTCTTCTCCCATACCCAACTCTCGCTGCCATACATCAAAGTTGGTGCCAGCACTCCCTCGTGAACAGCCAAACGTGCTTTTAATGACACGTTCTGATTTTTCACAAAAGAGTGAATGGTACCATTCCCTGAGTTTTCCTTTTTGACTCTGCTCTTCACTTATATGATGGAAGCATTTTATCCACATTGTTTTAAGTAAAACAAAGATTTATTCAAAGCATAAAATGTTGACTGAAATGGATAATGCGTGAATGTCACCACCGATGTTGCATTTAAAGTAAACTTTAATATTTGGACGGTTCTTTGTTTTGTTTGTAGATTGTAGTTGCATAAGTATAGCAGGAATTGAATCTGGAATGTGAAAAATGAAACCTTATATGTATAATTGTTACTGAATGTTTATCAATATCACAGCATTGACGATCGATGTGTATTTACAGCCTTGTTGTGTAGAAAATATTTAACCTTTAGTTGCGAAGAAAAAACTGGCTGCAATTAAGTTGCTCTTTACCAAGTACTTTGATAAATTCTTTAACAATGTTAACTTCTACATGTAATTGTAGACAACACTGGAGTTCTTACAAAGAAATAGTTTGTTCAAGTTGTAGCATTTTTCTTTTTTGTTTAAATATTTATACTACTTCACTCTTGAAATTAAAGAATTTTTTTTCTGATGAAAACTATTTTCTAAAGGTCTTAAACTTTAGAAAATATGTTTGTTGATATATTTTTGATGATTTTGATTATATTATTGATTTTGATATATTGCATATTAAAAATTTTTCAACTTACATATATTGCTTAGGAAATCCTAAGTAAAACACACCATTCATAGAATGCTATTTTGTATAAAAAAACTTCACTGTAAATAAAACCTTCGTGCTTGAAGGAAGTGTTGCTCAATTAAAATAAAGTTTCGAACATTGACCTCAACCATCTTAATTTGTTTGTGGAAACGTCTCTTTGACAACAATTATCCTTTTGAGAAGGTAAGAGGAATGGACGTGACTAAGTTCGGTTAACCACGAAGACAATATTTTCTGAAGGTTTTTAATTTTGTTATCTGTTGTTGTTTATTGCGAACAAGGACACAATATGAATATGCTATTGTTTCTCAGTAAAATCCATGCTTTATGGTAATGAAGTTGCAAATATTTTATGTGAAACGAGACATTGTGTTAATACTGCTACACTTCGAGATTAACATACTGATATATTTAATTCTTGAATAAACTGGAAAATACCTCCAACTAGCTCTTTTACGCTCAGTCATCTCGAGGGGTTTCGCACTCATAATAAAATAAATCTCAATTTTACTATAGAATATAAACAGTCGTAATACAAATGAAGGAAACCTATTAGTAGCAAATTTCTTGCCAATTTACTTGTCAGCAGAAAATCTTTTTCTGGCTTCTTTACATGAAGTTAGGTTGGAGGTTTTTTAAACCAATCAAATATTAACATACATAGTTTAGAGAGTGACAGCAAAAGTACAGTCCGTTTGCACTCTATTGCGGCATGGAAGGATTAGAATGTTAGGATAGCGAAACTTGTTTTTTCATTATTTTGTAAATAATAACCCATGTCAAACATGATAGGACTAGGACGGGTAGGAAGTTCAAGGACCTTGAAACTAATTAATAAACCAGACATATAATCTGTAGACGAGGTCATGATCCAGCCGTTTATCCATCTTTTCACGTTAGGTACTAAAAATAAATACAGCATCATCGTAATGTTGTAGTTTTATTTATAACAATATTTCTTCACCATACCTACATGTTATAACGAATTAAACACCGACAAAGTTCAAGGAGGATTGTAAATTAATGTTACGTATAGTTATTGTATATATTGTTATCCAGTTATATTATTTTGTCCCTTATATTATTTAATATACATATCTTAAAACGAGTAGTGCATAAATCTTTATTGTCTTTCATAAATACTTTTGTACGTAGACACATAATATAATGCATATTCAATTATGAACTGTATTTTCTTTTAATCACAGCTCCCACACTAGGAAGTATTTCTGTGTCGCGGAGACTTCACAAACATACAAACAACGGACACAAAGAATACCCAGACTGAAGAACTATTTGTGGATGACACATATTTCGGTCCCGTGTCGCAATTGAACCCACGACCTTCGGCTCAGCAGTCAGGGTCACTAAGCACTAGACCAACAGGTTGGTCGGTAAATATTACATATACTGTATTTAAAGCTATTGATGTATGTATATGTTTTAATATCAAGGTAGGTAGCGGGAATTTTCTTATTTTAGTAAGCTGTTTAGTTTCACAATGAATATAACATGGCCTGGAGGAGAGTTTAAAGTAATAAATATTTTTTTTTTAGGTGATGTTATTATTGAATGATAGTATTTTTTAGAGAACTTAAAGTTCAGATATCTCAATTGACATTCATTCTTATTATAATGTCCTTGCATTTGGTAGTCCTAAATAAAAAATAAATATTGCTTCCATTCGACGTCATTGAAAGAATCATGTTAACATTTTCGGAGTAGCTTTCTCTTTGTTGTTTAACAGATGCCATTTTCTGAAGTAAAATACATTGCAGTTATTCTTT
The DNA here is from genome assembly GCA_947561695.1 of Tyria jacobaeae. NCBI lineage: Eukaryota > Metazoa > Arthropoda > Insecta > Lepidoptera > Erebidae > Tyria > Tyria jacobaeae. The sequence continues at coordinate 12,853,275 of OX387219.1, read as the reverse complement.
GTCCTATGTAGTATTATTTTTTATAATGTAGGGGGACAGACAAACAGACGGGTCACCTGATGGTAAATGACAACCGCCGTCCATGGACACATGCAACTACAGCGTCGTAAGTGCGCTGACCACCTTTGAGGGTAATGAGGGGTGGGGGATGCGTGGAGGGGAAAGAAGAAGTAGGATGTGAAGATGCGAAAAAAAGGAGAGGAAAGAGAAGAGAGGTATTTGGACCTCAGGAAACGTCACTAATGTCGTCGGGGGAAATGCAATGCAAGCGTTGCTTCACAACCGTTTTTCTGTAAGGCCGTGGTATCGAACCAGTCGCCGGCTCATTCGTGCCTAAGCATGGCTCTACTACTTTTACAAATCTTTAATATTTTATTCAAATATGGCAGTTATTTAACTTATTTACAGTCGTAACGTACAAGTTCAGTAGCAGCGAAACACAAACCATATGCCTGGTACCACTGATTGTTATTTACTACTGGCGGTAACTTTGGCTTAATTGTACTCGCTGTTTTGTTGAGCTGAATTGAGCTATCATAAGGATATTGTAAGATACATAAGAAAACTATATCACCTACCCGCTTCTTAGTTTGCTTTACTGCCCTCGTTAAAAATAGCAAGGAGTGTCTCATTCCTTTACACGTTTTTCCACCCGTCCTCACAAATTTCTATATAATCGTATTTATAATGTTAGTAGTAATAAGGTAAGTTATAACACGAGAGTATGATCTTTTAGATCAAAAACAACTAAAATTATAGACATAGACATAATTAAAAAAGGTTCACCATGAAAGTATCTCGAAATGTTAGGGTATTTCTTTTATATGACAATTCCTAATATACGAGTACATGTAATTGTTGTTTTAGCTTTATATCAGTTGGTTAAGATTACTGCTAGTTTTTCTTTTTACTCTATTTTTAATAAGATCCTAACATTTAGCATAATATCAAAAGTTAATGTTTAAAAAACCGGCTAACTAAATAACAGCTTGTTCGAATAGACAACACCTACGAGTAAACATTACTTGTCCACCCACTCAATAAAAACGGCTCACCGAGGTTCCTATTCTAGTGGCGAATTTAATTGGACGTAAGTATACCAAATATTTTTTAAATATGGGATTGAACTTGTCTGTGTTATTTTTCGAGGAATCGGAAGTCTTGTAAGATAGAATGTCACAACCTCTTTAAAAAATAAAACAGGATTGAAATGTTTCGGTAGGAAGAGACTCGAACGAGACTCATATAAAAGATAAAAATGCTATAAAATTTCACCTCTCTTTATATATATTTGAATACAATGATGTCACTAGCTACTAAATCGGGTATTATCACTAGATCCGGTTGAAGACAAATTGTTTCACTCTAACCATCTGAACTCTGGCTTATAAAAAACTATGATGATCGCTTTTTAGTTGTTTTTTTGCAGTGTAGATTAACTGAGAAATATTAAAGGATCCAAGAACGACATAGGCAAGTTTTATCTCCGAAGATTCCACGATGTTCTATGACCAAACCTACATATTCTGTTATATATATGTATATAATTTGAAAGCTTATTTAAGAGTACGTATGTTCTTACGACAGTATAGCCAGGGGAAAGGTGGTGCCCATGCTTATGCGAGCAACAGGCGCTAGAAGGGGTCCGGATGTCTCACTAAAGCTGTTCCGAGATTCCTCCTATTTTAAGCGCAGTATGGCACGCCGTGTGGTATTAGTTGGTCCGATTCCGACACCGTTCCACTGAAAACCCCGGTGGGATGAAGGCCCAAGGTGGTTTCCATGGAAGAAAAATTTGATGGAAGTGGGTCACAAATATCGAATATCAGTATTAAATTAAATCGAATAATAATTTAATAATTTGTTTGCATCTAAACCACAGAATCGGCACCATCGAGTGATTTATAAAGCTCTTATTGCCTAAAAAACCTTGTCCTGTAACTCCCGGAAGCCAGACCTGGGTCATTGTGCTTCAAGTAAGGTCAGCAGCCAACCTTGGATTCGCTAGTGATAGCAAGGGCGATCACATATTATGCGAAGGTTGGTTATTATGCTAAATTAGTAATCATAAATAAAAATAACAGAATATGTATGTATGTTAAGAACATGAGATCGTTGACACTGCTTTCGTTTAGGAACTAATTTTATTTCGTTAAAGGTAAATAAAGATAACTTTTCTATTGATAGTAAATTATGAGTGATTCAGTCAATAAAAGTAACTAATAACAGTTTATTAAATTTGAATATTATTATTATATATGCTTTAACTAGCGCAAGCGTTTAAAGTTTTATTGGTCTGAAACTTTTTAATTTATTTTATAAACTACTTTATAAAGTAATCATTTGAGCTTACCTTTAAAATGCTTTTAGTAGTGTAAATAGGTCGGGCTAATTCTTAGATTTACTAGAAATAAGACATAGATACATACATTCACGTCTGTATCCCAGAAGTGGTAGGTAGACGTATAATAAACGCCCCCCCATGGGATTAAGGAGTATAAACAATACCTCAAGCAAGTCAGGGTCGCATACCTAAAACTTAAACTGGCTGGTGTATGGTCAGTCCCGAGTCCTCTAAAGAGTAACATATAATTGTAGTTCATGATCCAACTAGTAGGTGAATGAACTCGCGACCTCTTGATTTAAAAATGTCAAGTAAAATGCATGTGCCTATATTGGAGCATTGACTGTGCCCAAATAACGCTAGTAATCCCAGTACCTAGTGACTAACAGCACGTACAATTTGTAATGTCGGTTATACATATGTATTAAAATAATCTTAAGTTCTTCCTACAGGAAAACGCCTCCATCATCCATATCAGACTTTCCAAGACTGGTCATGGACCTGCTATGATCGTTCGAAGTCGAGGTCAGCTTGCCTCAAAAAGCGACAGTGCTCAGCCTTGTTCCTTTAATGTTTATGATGCGGTAATATTCGAATCACGTATTAGTATTATAGGTACATGGCTGAGCTGCATTTTAAAAGTAAGTATATGATATTTATGTATATATTCTGATAAAGGCGTGAATTTATGTTATGTATATTTTAAGCAACTTATTATTAGCTTAAAGATAACATGAGAAAGGGCTAGGGGCTTCACAAACATTCCAACAACTTACACATATAACAGTCAGGCTCAGGACAACTTGAACAGAACAACTTTTTGGATCACATATAATATTGTCCCGTGTCTGTATCTAACCCACGATCTCCAGTCTCTCTGTCATTATCCTGACAGCCAAGACTAACATACCATTCAGTTCTATGAAACTGAAGTTAAATTAATGGATGCACACGCGGAATGACGCGTGAGATGACGATTGGTAAAGTAGAATGGTAAAAAAATTATAACTAGTAGATAGCAAATTTATAGCAAGATATCTCGACAAAAGATATAGTGGACCTTAATTATCACAGTTAATCTAGTAATGTTGATAATTTCAAAAAAATTTTAGCTAGTACTGGAAGAGCTACAATTTGAAATCGTAGTGTAAGGATGTTAATATATTGATTATGAGATGTGCAAGTTCAAAGCATTGTCATTTAGGACAAGTTGCAGTTGTTAACCCTCAAATGGTTGTTGATAACCTTAACATTAACATTACATTACAAATCAAAGGTGTTCATGTGTAACACTATTGAATTTGCGAAATTTATGTTGTGTTATTAATGCTGTATTGAAGGGCAGGCATATCGTTGAACATTATACATACATTCTCGTATGTTATGTAAATTTATGTTCCTTCTCATTATTAGTGAGCCTTGCGACCGCAGCTTTTTTAAATGCATAGATTTCCAAAGTTCTTTAACAGTTTAAAAGCAAGTCTTAGGAAAACGTAAGTGAAACACCACTATTTGTAGTTATGATATACTTAAAGTAAATTAATACGGATGATATAGGATTCTTATGGGTAAGTCTACCCATACCATAGACGGTATTCGATTTTACTAAATGACTTGTACCTACGTAATATTAATCGTAATTAAGTAATTAACACACGTTGTCTTTAGTTTTAACCATTTCTCTTTATTACGTTCTTCCTTGGTTTTTATTAGTATCGGGCCACCAAAATGTTCAACACTTTTACTAAAATATTCACCAATGCCCACAATTTAAAAGTTCACGAACCATTTTAATAGCGAAATCTTACATGCGCGTTTGATGACTTGATTGCGTATTTTCGAAGCTTGATACTTCTCCTTGCCATGACACAAGATTGTATTTTCTAACAGTTATTTACCAATATTTCTTAAAAAAACTGGTTTTATCGTTAAAACTTGCATAACGTAAGAGGGCGTAGGGTTAGTTTCAAAATACTTAACCAAGTTTGAGGAATGCCGCTGTTGACAGTTGCATAATTGGCTTACTATTACTTACCGTAAGAACAAGACGGGATAGCAACTGAGATTAACATTAAAAAAATCGGTTTAAACTTTATCCTGACCCTGTAACATGATATGGCAGTAAGATAACTTAAAATCAACAAGACATTAAGAACGAAATAAGAACTCAAAATAATTAAAACCGAATGATAAGGTGTATAATAGAATTTAATAAAACGTCTTAATCCAAGCCTCTATCGTACTCATAGATCAATGTAAGAACGCAACTAACTCCTTCATGTTTTTAAGTGAGCATTGTACTCCGAGGGATTCGAAAGGTCGTTGATCATTATCATTCCCATTTAACATTTCCTATTAAGTAAAACACGTTCGTGTTAAGGCGAAGAATGTTGTACGTGCCTTCCATTCATAAACCAAATGGGAATCAATGACCTATAGAAACCTTTAATGCGACCACTTTAGAGTATTTATTTGGTTGTTTACAGATATAGATAATTATAATGACCCTTAGTCTGAGAATAAACTGAAAAATGCACAAAAGGCTTATAACAGCAATTTGATAAGAACGGCGATTAAAGCTTAGGATTTCAGTCCTGTTTTCTAGAAGTTTATTTATTTTTTATATTTGTAATGAATAATCTACGTAATAAGCGTCTTTGAAAATCTGTAAAGTAATTTTGTTTGACTTTACAAATTGTACAAAGGTATGCACTATGGGTTGTAATAAAATTATTTCTTTATTTATTTGGTTTGCTAACAATCGTTAGGTGCATTTATTTTCATGTACTTTAATTATATTATAATTATTACAACACACATACTTACTCTCAATGTACAATTATTTTTGAGCAAAGACCGCAAGCTCAGATATAATACTTTATGTGTTATACAGACATATGCTGTTACGACTAGATTTGCAAATTTCCCCGCAACATGAGATGTAGTATTCTTTAATGAGGAATTCTGTCCACAATCAATTTATGTATATTACAGTTATACAATTAATTGATTTGATACACACAACAGAGTAGACTTCACATGCGCTCGCAGTTATATGAACGTCGTTTAATATTTTATGTGTGTTACGTCTTTGAAGTTTTTCCTAACCGTCCGTTGTTGTACAATGTATTTGTGTACATCGATGTCAACAGTCAACTGTGAGAGGTGTTGAGATTGTTTGAGCTATTTACAGTTGGCTGATGTATATAGTGAACGATTGAATACTAGCGGTTGAACCTTGAGAGTAACGGACAGAAGAAAGGTTCGCATAATAATAATAATATGTACAAATTTATTTACACTTTATGCAGTCAGTACAATCTCTTACAGGTGATGTAATAAATATTACAATAAGCGATTGGTGAATTATTCAACCGCTGATTTCATATTTTACCAACTTTTTATTCATCTGCAAAGATGACACTTTTCTACTTAAGTAACCTTAATTGAATAAATAGTTATTTACATCATTTGTATTACTAATTGCATTTGTATTTATAAGTGAAATAACTTACATAAGGTATATTTGGAAGAAGGAAAACTACTACTATACGATATCTAAGATAGAGCAAAAGTTATTTCTAAAAACAGTTTTAAAAAAATGTTTTAACTATTAAATTTCTTGCTCGAGCAAGTGTTAGATAAAGGACAGAGACGGTCAAGCTGCTGAACGTTTCAAAGCTAAAGAGTTTGTTTGTTTGATTGACTAGTACCCAGCAGTTATTGAGATTAGTGCAATCTCAAGAACTACTGGTTCGAATTGAAAAATGTTTATAGTGTCAGATAGTTCATTACTCGAGAAAAGCTATAGGATAGACTCACGCTACAACCATTAGCAGCGGCGCATAAATGAAAAATGTTGCAAAATAAAAAGTTTGAATTATATATTTTTTTTTTATATTAAAAGACAACTCCCGCACTAGGATTAATTCCTGTGTCGCGGGGGACTTTACAAACATTCAAACAACGGGCACAAAGAACACCCAGACTCAGAACAACAATTTGAGGATTACACAAAGTGTTGTCCCAGGCGGGATCGAACCCACAACACTCGGCGCGGCAGTGTAGTGGCGAGGTGACCGCTCAAACCACTACGCCATCCATGCAGTCAATATATTATATATATTATATTATAGGTAACTACGACCCACTCTTTCTAACCCTCTCTTTCTTAAGACGTAGACAAAGTTGCGCGGGTCAGCTAGTTGAATAATATAATTAAATGCTATCTAACGACTGTCAGTAAAGCGGAATTTACGGTTATGTTTAGGAAATGTTTTATGCGTGGAAATTGTTTCAAATACAAGATTGCCTACGTTTAACACTGATTTAGTAACAGTCAGTAAACGACGGCGATGTGAAGCTTGGCCTTAATTAGTAACTATTGTAAAATGTTAGATATATATACATTGCAGTTACAATAATCGCATTTGCTATCAAACGGAAGACGATCAGAAGTACAATTAAAATTGATTGCTTTTGATGTCTGGTGATTGTCCTTGTGGAAAGCATGTTTATAGACAGAACAAACTGTTGTTGTTTTCTTGTGGCTCACCTTTGAACCTCAACTTGAAGGTTCGAGCGTTTTATAATTCTAATGGTTTGTTCAAGAATATTTGTATGCTTCATTGAATTATGATTAAGGTTGGATATGTCAAATTTAATTATAAAGTACCGAGAGTATAATCATTTGTAGATATTGCGTATGCCATTTCATACATAGTGTATAGCCGTGACCGGCTGCACTCGTAGGAAAAATCTGTTGCTGATTTAAGATTTTAGAGTTATATGTAGTTGCATTGAATAAAAAGGATGAAACAGTCTGAAACTAGCAATCACTATTTACAAGCACTTGTTTTTATTTGATAGAACCGATAAACAATGAAATTTCAAGTATTAGTACATTAACATAGATTTGATAGAATCTTGCGATTTTGGTAAGCTGTCGTTGGTTGTAAATGGTCTCAACTATATGACAATATGTGAATGTTATAAATAACTGTATAACAGCGATCTGTTGATTTTTTTATTAGTTTTGAAAATATTTTAGTTAAACGCTTTTAATGTTTTTAAATGAAATTGTCTGCCATGTCATGTCGTTACGTTCATTCAAGGTAAGTTAACTACCTTAACAAGTAATTAACAGCGAGACACGTCATTTTATGTTGTGAATGTTTATGTATTTATATCTCTTTGTACACAATTTAAAAAGAAAGTAATACTGACATGTAATGTTATACAGGCATGACCATCCGCGGTCTATCACTCAAGGTGATTTTTTCCAAACAACCTTTATATGGATTTTGTTATATCTGGATTCGAGTAGTCTGTGTTATACTAAAAATATATTATAAGTATAAAATACAAATAGAAAACCTATACAATTATTTAACTGCATCTTATACATAATTTAATTTTATGTCACACATACATAAAAATAAATAGACTTAATAATATATAAATTATACAATAGCAGCTGGATCAATACACCTGGCTGTAGACAATCCAAGCTGGTACTGGTAAGAATTAATTCCTGCTTTGATGAGGACTTTACAAAGATTGAAACAACGAACACAAAAAACAACCAGACTCAGAACAACAATTTGAGGATTACACAAAGTGTTGTCCCATGCGGGGATCGAACCCACATTACTCCGCCGCGTACGCTATCTGTGCAGTGCAGTTAGTTTAGTTATTAGTATTAGTTTAATTAGCAGACGTTGTGAATTTATCTTTGAATATATATTTTTTTTAAGTTTTTGTCACAGATAGAATGATTACATATAATTGATTGATTTACTCTGTAGTGTTGAAGAATCATGATTTTGCTTTTAGTGCGTTCGTCTAGTTCACCTCAGACAACAAACAATACATAGATACATACACTTACGTCTATATCCACAAAAGGGGTAGGCAGAGGCGTCTTAGGGCACGCCACAATTGCGGCGGTAAGTCCCGTCATGGAGGATTGGCTAGAGAGGCGACATGGCAGCCTTTCTTACCGGTTGACGCAGATACTTACCGGACACGGCTGCTTTGGTAAGTACCTATGCCGTCTAGGCCGGGAGCCAACGTCTGCGTGCCATCACTGCGGAGGCTGTCGTGACGACACCTCACTCCACACCTTAACGGAGTGCACAGCGTGGGCGCACCAGCGCCTCAGGCGCAACAACCTCTGTCTAATGTCAACTGATATAAAAAACCTTGTATTTCTAACGGTAATATAACCGTGTTCTTAAAACAAATGTGTTGTTAGATCAACTGATATGTTAAATGCGTTCAGTGAAATTCCTTTGTTGTCTTTTATTGATGGTAAATTCGCTGAGTAGGAGCAGATTGTTAGGGCTTATAAAATTTGACTCACACATATCAATCGCTTGTTACTAGACTACCCGACATTAGTGTCAATTTATCTACTAAAAAGAAACAAATGTTGTTAAATATAATTTAGTTACAGTTATTTAAAAATGGAACAAAGTGATAAAGTACTGTTGCTATTGCTTAACAAACGGGGTGAGCTAAATAAAACCGTTTAAAAATGATATCAACTTAGCGTGAATGGTCTGCAAGATTCGACAATTTAAATAACATATAATTAGGCGTTGGTAATGCACAGCTGATCGCATAATTTAAGGTATCGTAACAATAAAGAAACGTGACCGTGATAGGGATCTTAAAGGGATGTGGTTTAAAAACCTCCGTAAATGCTCTGCGTCGACTGCGTGTCGCGAGCCGTCGACTGCATATCTTTGCGTATCGACAGACACCGAGATTAATATTGTTAAAAATCATATCAATTTTTTAAACTAGTACATACAGACATACATATGCTCACGCCTTATTAACGTCCAGGGTAGGCAGAGACGGTAGAACACCACTTGCCACGATCCTGACATATAGCTTTTGCCTCTCCCACATTACATAATAATAAATTGACACATCTCACACACGGCCGTATGATCCCAAACTAAACAGAGCTTGTACTATGATAACCAGACAGCTGATAAACATACTTGTATACTTCTAAATACATACATATAATATATAAATGACACCCAGACACAGAACAAATGATCATGCTCATCACACAAATATTTATCCTGGGTGGCAAGCGAACCCACGACCTCTGGCTTAGCAGTCAGGGTCACTACACCAACAGGCCAGTCAAAGACAGTAATTTGTCCTTGCATAAATGCTTGTCTTGGCCTTTCTGTAGTATGCTGCCGATCTGGTTAGTATATTTCCTGGGCCTAACCTCACCAACTCACCCACTCACAGAGGCCTTATAAATTCCTTTACATATTGGCTCTTCACTCATTCCTTCAATGTGCAAAAACCGACACAGCGTTCCTGTCTCTATTCGTGCGACTACATCGAATAAATAAACAATTATAATAAAACTGGGCTAAACATACAATATCATATTCTTATTTGGATTGCTAAGTTCTACATAAATGATAGAATACTATTTTACCATATCTCGACATCAGTTTAGCATTCTTGTCTCTTCTATTTATCTTATATCGTCATCTCCGTCATAACCGTTTTCCATTCTGATTAATATATTAGTTTCTAATGTCAATGATTCATTCATAAATTTGTGGATCTGAATGACGTTTGTTTGATCGTGTGTGGACAGCCAATACAGGGTTTCGCAGAACGCGTGACTGTTGGCACGGCTGCTACAGTGACGTGCACGATTGTACATCCTCACTCCGTTTTGTAATAGTCAAGAATTTAGTTTAGTCATACACAAGGCTATTATTTACCAGCATAAGTCTTTGTACGGAATCGACAACTCTCAGCTTTTATTATCTATTATCCTAAATCTTTAAATAAATAATAAGAACATGTTAAAGACAAGATATTTAAAAAAGAAAATTTCCAACACCTTAGCTTTCACGATGCGAAGTCATCAGAAGCACTTACAATGTAGACTTGATTCATATTACTAATTTCTTAGCAAAAGGTTGTAGTCCAGATGTATGGTTATAACAGATGTGTAAAATAAGTATTATAAAAGCACATTAATATAATCTTCCAAATTCCACTACAATACCTTTTTAAATATTACATGAACCTCTGGACTGGCCACTTGACTTGGGAACCTAAAAGTTTCATTGGCGTTGGCCTATTGTTCGAAAATATACTTATGCGACGTTGTTAAGCAAATATGCGAGTCTAATATTTAACTAAAAAAGTTGCGGTAAAACGAAAAAATAACAAATACTTCCAAGGTTTACTTACAACCAAAACAAGTAATTTATACTTTTACTGTTAATATTTGTGAATAAAAACAACTGTAGAAATAATATATGATCATGATGATTACTGAATGTATTCTAAACATATGTATGTTTAAACCTGGACTACTAATGAAATGACTTTTATTTTTTCAGTGGTAGAGCCATGCTTAGGCACGAATGGGCCGGCTCGACCGGTGCGATACCACGGCCTCACAGAAAACCGGTTGTGAAGTAACGCTTGCATTGCATTTCCCCGAATTGAGTGAGGTTTCCGAAGGCCCAATTCCCCCATCCCCCTTTTCTCTCCCCTCATCTCCTTTCTCTTTTTTTTTCCATCTCCTCATCCCTCCTCTCTTCTTTTCGTTCCCTGCATCCCCCATCCCTCATCCCCCTCAAAGGCGGGCTGCGACTCTTGAGTTGCAAGTGTCCATGGAAGGTGTCACTTACCATCAGGTGACCCGTCTGTTCGTCTGTCCCACTATAGTATTAAAAATAAAAAAATAATATTCCATAGAGAACAATCAAGAACTAGGACATTACCATACCGTAATACAATTTAGATGAAGGTATGGATATCTAAATGTTATTTTAACATGGATGGAGTGTTGGTCAAGTGGTTAGGGACGCTGGCTGCTGACCCATAAGTTGATTCCCACACTGGACAAATATTCCACATATATATATTGTGTGATCCACATATATGTAAATAATCCGTAGTCGTCCCGAGTCTGGGTGTTCGCTGTTTGTCAAGTTCCCAGTGACAAACTATTTATTTCTAATGCGGGTGTGACAACTTATGACAAATGTCAATTGTCGCAAAAATACACTACATCATTTTAACTACTACTGAGTTTTTGTACCTTTACAAAGCATCGGTTTATTAAGCATAATAATGAAGAAAACCGTCAATGAAATAGTAGATAGGTTTACAAACTATTCGCTTGTGACTTAGCGAGTCTCCATACAATTGAATGTTACAATTTAAATTGTAAACATGGGCATATTGAATACAAACGTTTATAATGAAAGTTTGTAAATAGGGAGTAGATAGCATCTGTATATTTCAGTGAGTTCAATCACTTGTTAAATTGAAATCGGAATGTTCAAGATTTAATTTACTAATTGATGTAATTGTGTCAGACAGGAATTATAAACTAAACTCATTAGACAGTTGTTCTTTTAGAACAACTTACATATGTGCCAGAATAGGAAACTTAGCAGTAGCAGTTCCTTTATATAGAGATTATTTATAAACACAGTAACATCCTACCAGCTATCGATCTAACATAAAGCCTCATCGAAACTTCTGTCATATACATAGTAATAAAATCACAGTGAAAAACATCGGCAGCGGCATTCTTTTTGCTTCGAAGTAGATCAATAAACGGTGGTTGTCGATTAGTACGTGAGCGGTCACTGGGTTACATAACACGACGTGTGGCTCGCAGAGCCAAGTGTTCGGAACTTGACCTTGCTACTGATAAATTTCCAGATCAACTCTCCAGTTCTCCTATTACGTTAACTGTTTTCAAACTATTCGTAAGGTATTATAGTTATTTTAAGGCTTTGATTTTGACTTCTAAGCTTTTTTTATTTTATTTTTTACTAGTCATTGGAACGGGCGTTTTTATTTCCACTATCCAAGAAAAACCTATCACCCTACACTTGAAGGTTCAAGTATTATAGTTTTCTGTTAAAATATACGCAGATCACCATAAATTTGAATTTTTTTAGGAATTTTTGTAATTACACATAAATAAATCAAATATGTTGTCCTCGGCTTACAGGGATATTTCTAGTACTAGGGTACATTGAAACAACTTGATGATCATCGGTTGATCAATTAAATGTGTAAGCGTAACAAACGAATTTAGAAGCGAGCTCACTTTTACATTTAGAAAATTAGGTTAGAAATTAGGTTAGGATGAAGGATGGACCGACGACTTAAAGAAGGTTCCTGACAGCGGATTACCGGACCAACCGGGACCGGGATAGACTGGTGATGAATTGACTGAAATTTTGGATGTTCAGCGATGATTCTCAAGGATTTTGTTATTTAAGATTTGGCAATGAAAAAAGATCCCGGTACTTGTTGTAAATTAGTTAGTAAAAATATTTCTGTATGGTGACATTTTTACAATTTAGTATTTGAGCAAAGAGCTGCAGAGTTACGTCATGCACGATGGAACATGCAAACACGCTTTGTGTTTGAATGTTCCTTTAATGGATCGAAAGTGCGATCGTCAAATAGACTACTTCGTGCTGCAGATGTTTACCTACCTTGAACAGTATGTTTACATTGCCGGAATCTGGCATATGCTTGTCACTAGTCTAAATTTTAAGCATAACAAGCGAATTAGGTTTTATTCTATATGAAGAACCATTCAATTTGAATATTACTGCTTCGCTAACCACGTAAACGTGACGTAGCTGCGACTAATTGCCACATATTTGCAACTTCTGGTGACCTCCATTACCTTCCAAGCTGCTAATGCCACTGCATAATATATATTTTGCACGTACACTAAAGTGAACGCAAGTACTGTTTTATTTATTTTGCATGCAAACGTATTGACTAGAGCTTATCTTTCACGATCTTAGATAACATGTAAGTTTTATATGGCATAAATAACACATTCAAGGTAACTTATATTTCATATTTTTTAAGACTACTACGTAAACCACACATTGATAATATTTAATTATTCTTAATGCATCTAGCTTAGTTAACAATTGTGTTTTAGGAGTGGGCACATGTCTGTAGTGTACCTACTGGCAATCAATGTGTTCAAGTCCAATACTAAACCCCCATGATATACTCGTATGCATATACTATCCCCGACGGTTTAAGCGGAGACGTACCTAACCTACATTTTGCTATTATAATGAAGTCCCATTTAAGAAACAAGGGGCAAGCCTATTGCTGTCTTCACACAGGCACTTGTCACAGGAAAAAAATGATTATATTGACAGGAAAGGGGAGGATAGCAAGGGAACCAAAAGAGATATTGTTTATACAGATGGATTGAGGAGTATAAGCAACAGCTCAAGCAGTTCAGGATCGTATACCTATACCTCGAACTGGCGGGTTGCGGGAAGTCCGAGTCCTCTAACGTCATTTTCTTGTTATGCCAATCGACATATTCATTGTAGATAAATAATAGATAATAATAGATTCATTTTTCATTTGATTAATGAATGGTCTAAGCATGATGGTTCATCTGTATCATATTTCAAGTGCCGGTGGCAGACTTAAGTCTCGTGCAACGAATAGTGGTACATGTTTACATTGAGCGTTCGTCGGCACAACCTTCTCAAATGACAGCGGTGTATAAAAACAACGGACAGTTGGTATTCAAGCCAAGGTCCTGTAATAAGATATTTTAGTTGATAGCTGTATTGGGAGATTTTAACACAATTTGTCTGTTAAACCCATCTCTGTAGTCATATTATGATCTGGATTAGGATTTAATGCGTAGGAGAATATGAAACATCATTAACCTGCATGTGTTAAAATCCATTACCATCAGGTTACCCGTCTGCTCGTCTGCCCCCTACCGTATTACATCTGAGAGAAGATGAACGCGGCCTTTCACGACGTGGCATGGTAAATAATACAATAAAATTTATGGCTTTCTTACTTTATTTACCTACCAATTGTGATATGTGATATACCATTACATTATTAGAACCCTGTATGTACATAAGGCTAAAATATTTTAAGCAACTTTTTATTTACATATATGTATGTAATATACTTACATATATGTAAATAAAAAGTTATACGGCACACAATCCTAATGATAACATTATCAGTAACCACAAACACAGAATTTTCGGTTTAAATATGTTAGGCTGATACATAACTATGTATATGCAGGTGAAAAGTCGTAATATTTTTTCTTTCTACAAATGCACCGTTTTTTTTTATTAAAACACTAAGATGTAACTTTAACTAATTTCATCCAAGCAATTTACTGCCTTGTCGGATCTTTGTAACAGACACATTGCAGGTCGCACTGATCACATAGTCGGCGGAAGCTGGACAGTAACGTATAATTTTACGTGTTTGGTTTCCATATTCATCATCCAGCTGGAACGCACATAGTCGCCAATAACGATGACGATCTACAAATGTATATGTATTGATGTAACAACCTTTTATTAAAAACAAGATGTTTTATAAAGTAGATACGAAACGCCTTCAATAATTGATATTATATGTCGTGTTGTTACCAACATGCGCGTAAAGCGTGCACATTAAACTTACCATTGTGCCGATTGTTGAGGAACTGTAGGTAGTTACTCATCGTAATGAATGGTAAAGGCCGCAGCTTAATCACGGGATTAATATTAGCGTTTTATATGGCATCTTCACGTTTTTGAATTGTATTTTGTTGCGAATATGTTAATTTGATGCAGGTTTAGATGCGCAATACAAATGTCTATCGTAAAATAGACTAATATATCTAGAACATTTAAACAAGTTCTACAAGCGGTCTTTTCTGTATTCATAGGCTATTATTTTAAGTCATTAAACCAGCATTTTTTGTCAAATAAGGCGATATATATTTATTTAGATATCGTATGATATGCGGGTAGTCGAATAATTCTGAAGTTCTTGATAAACGTCAGTAACATCGGAATGATGTCAAGGATGGATTTGTATGGTGTAGGTAGGTACGTCAATTACATATTTATGAAGTATTTATTTAGATTGATTATTGGATGAAAAACAGAATCATGGGTCATTATATATGTATGTATATATGACATGATACTACTTATAAATAAATATATTCATAACTTAGACTGTTTCGCAGTATACTCTTTGTTGCTACGTTAATAGGTAATTATTTATATTCGAACGATTATTGATAAACATGCTTATAAATTTTATAATTACCAAGTTGCATTAATTTCTTCGATAATTCGAGGTTGATGGTAGTCACAGATAAATTTGTCGGGTCTTGTAGATCTAAACAATAAAGGATTGCAACACAGCCACCGTTGCACTCAATTAACGTGGGAAATAAATATTTATCTCATCCGTTAATCTCAAGACTCGAGCAGCATGTCCAGTGAACATGCGACCAACAATAAGTACGAGTGACTAATTACTTTGTGTTATTTAATGTTTTAATTTTGTGAAGGAATTAGACAGTCCTGTTTTTTATGTAAAATACTGTTTGAGAAATTTGATTATTTTTCCAGAAAATCGAATTATGAAGAAATATCCTTAGAGCACAGCACATTTCTAATAGTCCTTTACTTTGAGGATTTATCAAACATGAACGAACGACTATTAATACATATAAGTTCTACCAAGACTCAAAACACTGAACTGCGAATAGCATTTTGATGTGATCCTTAAATTCACAACTTTGGTTGGTGAAACTGCGTAGAACTACTCGTTGTACGTTACGTTGTTCGTGTTGTTTTTATTTTCCCTTTATGCTCTATACACCTTGTACCTCTGAAGTAACAGTCGGAGTTTTTTTCGGGAAATTTATTTTTCCATAATTATATTAGAGAGGTTATAAAATAGTTAACATTACACTACAACTCTAAGATGCAGAGCAGTATCCACAAATCTTGAAATACCTCGTTGCACTCCGAACACTTTTAAGTTACGTCTCTCTCTTCATTTCACAGCCTTTTACGATTGCTACTAAGTATTGAAGCTGCTATCATAGAAACTGAAGAAATAGTGTCACTATAGATTATTTATTTTACAAACATACAAGTTAAAACTAGCAACTCCTGAGAAAGACTTTAATTGAGTAGTTAAATGCATGTGCTAGAATCTGTATATAAGTAAGTGAAATATGTGAACGGCTAATATTCAACTATGTGTCTGGATACTTTTCCTCTTCCTATAAAGTTAAGTTTCTCTGTACGCACTAATGTTGCTTTAAATAAGGTTAGCCTCGAGGCCACTGTAAGGTCGTTTCTGACTAAACTATAACGCTTTGCACTAATGCTACAACACAAATTTACTGAACTTCAAATTTATTGTTGTTAAAGACATTTGACAGAATAACTTTTAGAATTACTTCCCATATGACATGACCAAGTTATTGTGATTTTATGTACTTATAATGATATATGTTGCACCTAGAGATGCATTGGAATTTTAAAAAACATAATATGTTTGTTATTTTGGAAACTTTAAAAATGCCAGTAAAGAAGACTAGACTAGTCCGGTAAGCGGAAAATTCCAAAAATGTAATAGTAAAAATGACAAAAAAAAAATTTACCGCTAAGCAATTTTATAAGCTTTTAAACTAGAAAGGCATAGGAATAAAAATTAAATGTCGAGTATCACGAATTACCTCAAACTAACAGGTCGTTAAGTTTACTAACAGCGTCTAAGCAGAACAAAGTACAATATACTACTTATATAAGGATGGTAGTTTCTTAAAGGGATGACAAAAATTGTCCATAAAGCAAAACAAAGATCAATTTGGTAAGTAATAATTAAGGGACAAATATCTTTGATTTTGACTTACTGATTTGGAGGTACATGCATATGTGTCACGCAAATATAAAAACATTATTACATAAATATTATAGTTTTACTTATATGTTGTTTATTTATTCTAAATGATAAACAAGGCTGAATGTGTTAGTCAAAATTGGAAAGGTATAGATAGCACTTCAAAAGAAACAGCTCTCTCTCTCGGGTGATTTAGGGACAAGTTAATGAAGAAGAACCACCATTGGTGTTACAAGCTTCTACAAGTACGGTTATTTTCCAACTCTATTTTTAAGGCATAGCTATGAAACTGTCACTGTATGAAACAAAATGATCTTGTAAATCGGTTGCATTTTTCAATACTTAATATCGGGCATATCAGTCTTTGGTCCTTTAACATACATGTCAGTATTTACACATTGGCACGTTTGTATGTATATTATAATCATAATAAATGGAATTAGAAAGACATTCATACGTTTAATTCGAGATAATAGCAATTAGTAAAATAGCTTAACTCATCGTTGGGTTTTAGCTGGCAATGGTATGTTCGCACTTGATCTTTATTTATTTAATGTTTTTCTATTTTACTTTTAAGCTCCTTTGTAATTTTATTAACATTCATCATTTGGTAGTAGAACTACTTTATCCTAGTGAAAAAGATGACTCAATAGTATTAAACATAATGGATAATCTCGGTAATTCCATCTCATGTCATAATACGAAATAAGTACCTACTTAAATCCTTATACATTTAAAAGATATTAATCTCGTTCTTATCCCAAAGCACGAACCGATTAAGTGGCCTATGATTTGTAAACATAATTTAAGTTTTTTGAAGGCACGTATTTTGATTAAACACACGAAGCCGGGTTCAACGATTCTTAGTAACGACCATTCACGACCATTAGAGTTGGTTTAACGTTCATTTCAGAATTTTTTTTGGTCATTTTTTGAAGGATCACGTTTATTGTATCGTGATAATATTATGAGGGAATGTACCGTAGTTCTATCGTCAAGCGTATTAATCATTTACTCAACATATGTATGTTGAATCCGTATACCAATAATTTACTTTTGAAAAAGTGTATAAACGACTTTAATGCGTCTATCTTGATAAATTACAGCAAACTGTATATTTTATTCCTTTCGGATTCCTTTTTTATTTACTTCCTCGGTTTACAAACGGCTGAGATTCATTCACAAAACAAATAAAAAACATCGTCATTGGAATGCGAATTTTCCTGTCTTGTTGGAACTAGGTGTGTGACTTGTGGAAATTATAACGTGTATTTTCCACAGGCAAAACTGTAATATGTAAATATCCTACCTAAGATACCGTGGTATACCAGGCCACTCAGAAAATAAGCAATATATATTAAGTAAGTAAGTAAGTTAGTTTTCGCGCTATGATTTTTTACGATTTCAAGTGTCGCTTGAAACCAGACAAATCATACGATAGACTTTAAATTGCAATTATGGATGAAGGCCCTTCCAAGGCAACTGTGTATAGTGGGTATAACGAATTCAAACGTGGTCGACTGACTTTGGGGGATGAAGAAAGACGTCGTCGTTCTTTGAAGACTGTTACGGAGGAAAACGTGCTAGCAGTGAAAAATGTAATCAAAGACAGGCGAATTACATATCAGGAGATTCAACACATACTGCAGATTGGATCGGGAAGCCTTCACGAGATTCTTAACAAGCTTAGCGTGAGGAGGATAGTTTCACGCTGGGTGCCGCACAACTTCACCAATGCTCAGAAGCAGGCCCGGGTGGAATGGTGCCGTGATATGATAAACAAATTTGAAGCAGGCTCGTCTCGGCGTGTTTACGACATCATTACAGGTGATGGGTCCTGGATTTATCAATATGATCCATAAACTAAGCGCCAGTCCACGGTTTGGGTGTTTCAAAACGAATCAACGCCTACCAAAGTGAAGCGATCTAGAAGCGGGGGGAAGATTTTGATCCCGGGCTTTTTCAATCTGACTGGCTACTTGGTGTCAATCCCTTGACGGAACCAAAGAGGCATCAACGCCAAATACTAAATAATAATAATAATAATAATACCAAATACTTGGCAGAACTTTTCTCTGTTGTGAGCAAAAAGCGACCAAATACAGGGCTCCGCAGGCTACTGCTCCACCACGACAACGCACCCGCGCACAATGCGCTCAAAACGAGGGATTTCTTGGACATCACGCCGGTCAAACTTCTGATCACCCTTCTCACAGCTCTGACCTAGCACCGTGTGACTTCTTTTTATTCCCGAAAATTTAAAATCAGCTCAAAGGGATACAATTTTCGTCGCCGGAAGATGCGTTGTCAGCGTTCGAGCAGGCTGTAAACAAGGTGTCTGCAGCGGAATGGAAAAAGTGTTTCGAAAACTGGTTCAGACACATGAAACTTTGTAAAGAGGCTGGTGGAGAGTATTTTGAAAAGATTTAATAAAAAAAAATAATTAACTAACTTGTACATTTATTACAAAAAGAAAACTTTTTTTATTTTCGCAAAACTTTCTGAGTGTCCCACCCCGTCTTACAACAGAAACATTAAATATTTTAGTCTTTAAAAATCTGTACATACATAGGCATGCGAGTGAGCTCACCAAGACCGCATAGTCGTTAGCAGAAAAGTTCATGCCACATGCCACTAAATAGATCTTGTGAAATTGACCACAAGTAGTTGTTAGAATGTTTTCTTCCGTAACATATTTAGAAATTCCTCCAAAGTTAAATATCTTAATTTGTTAACTATGTTCTGTTAGGGATGGCGCCCTTAAGTACAAGTAAAGCTAAAGAGATTTTTTGATTGTTAATACTAATAATTACAATAAACAGGTATACAAGGTTCCTGTTGCGACCTAACAGTAGTTATTTAGTGTTAAGCTAAACAAAGTACAGTCTTGCCGATACTTCTGATTACGAAACCACGTGGATTCAAATCGACTGCTTGTTTGTTTGATGATGATGGTACCAGTGATGGTTGATATAATTTTATTACTCTCTGTGTTTAATTTAATTTATGGATGTAAGAACACACATTGGCACTGATATTATGGACATATTATTATGTATGTACGTTTCGTCCTCTTTTTAGTAGTAGGTAACAACAGTTAGTCAACATAAAAATTAAGTTAAATTAAGATTTTTATTTAGATATTACTATTAGCAACAAGTCTTACCCAGTGACTTTTACAGCTAGTGGCCGTAATCTTGACCATAATGTTATATTGTATGTATATCCTAGATACATACGTATTAATTTACTGTTGTGATTTTATTTTAGGGCAAATCAATAACATTTTTTTTGTAGTAGGTACATTTTTATAGAATAAAAACACTAAATTAAATTAGTAATACTACCATTTTGTAAACCAATCAAGAGTGATAGACTTTCTGATAACCAATAAGTTGAAAGTACCTACATCGCTGGTCACTAACACTACTGAACGAATAAACTTTATAAATTAATGAAAGTAGAAAAAGTAAAAATTAAGCTATTTCTAGGTAAGTATATATTAATTTTTCAAGTTTTTTTAGTTAAATTTTATTTATGTTCTTTCATAGACCGAAATTATTAATTTCGTTTTATATTAAGGACAACCTTTTATTGGCCTTGCTTCTTTATTATACTCTATTTACATGTATCGCTGTTGGTTTTCTTAATAAATAATAAAAAAAAACAGTTTTGGGTACGTGTTAAGAGATTGCCTTAATTAATGTATTTTACACACTACCCTTTTCCCCATTTAACCTCTGGGACGCACCTTTAAATGGCCCATTTGAAGGTTCTTCCCATTATCAGATTACCACATGTCCCCACTTTAAATCTGAGAGATTAAATCTAAGATCTGATAATGTCTGTGTCATATTAAAGTTTTAGATAATACTTTCTAGATGACAAAGCTTTTCGCTACCAGAATGATAATAATTTAAGACGTGATCACATACCTATGGTTATCTTAGTAGTCGGATCTGTTAAAATGAATCGTCTACC
Source organism: Tyria jacobaeae (assembly GCA_947561695.1). Classification (NCBI taxonomy): domain Eukaryota; kingdom Metazoa; phylum Arthropoda; class Insecta; order Lepidoptera; family Erebidae; genus Tyria; species Tyria jacobaeae. Next base: position 12,832,205 of record OX387219.1, on the reverse strand, counting down.
AACTATCTCTAAAAATATATTTTTTTTGGAGGTGTCGATTCGCCCACGGAATTTATTTGCGTCCGATTTGACCCCCAAAATCCATGAATCATGAACCAAGAATTCTTGTGGGTAAAACAACACTTCCAAAAATTATTTTTTAAGAAAAAGAAAACATGCTTCATAATCATCCCGCTTCACTTCAAATTAGCTATGACAAGACCGTGAAATTTCAGTATGCACCTAAGTGAAATATGATGTTGATGGCCGGTTGGTCTAGTGGATAGTGATCATGACTTCTGAGCCAGAGGTCGGGGGTCTCCCAGGACAAGTAATTGCGGGATGAAGACGATCATTTGTTCTGTGTCTGGGTTTAATTTATCTATAATATGTATGTATTTATAAGTATATAAGTTTTATCAACAGTATGGCTACTATAGTAAAAGCTCTGCTTTGTTTGGGATCAGATGGCCTTGAGTGAGATGTGTCAAGTTATTTTATTATACTAGCTATAGAGGGGGAGTTGGGCCTCCGGAAACCTTACTCATTTCGGGGAAATGCAACGCATGCGTTACTTCACAACCGGTTTTTATTGGAGATTATCAAGTATTCTTATGACCTTATTTATTACTGCTGGTGATAGTACAGATATGATAGTTGGTGCATGAATTCATATAATTATGTCTAATTAGTACTATCTTGGTTGGTAGTGTAATTTGAAGGGACAGTTACATTACTTACTGTTGAAATTCGGTACAGTTGACGCAATGGTGAACAATAGTTGGGAAGGGAATGAGTTATGATGCGAGATGAAGCACCATAATGGATGAAGATGGCTTACATAGTTAGCTGTGGCATGAAAAGTAAAATATAATAATTGCTAAAGTCATTAAGTGAACATTTATGTGAGTAGTGATTCCATTATAACGCCCGATATGCGGCTTGCATAGAATAATAGGAAACTGTATTCTACCTATTCGGCTTCTTTCATACCATAATATCGATTATTTAGGTACTATTCGGCCGAATATCGAATATAATATCGACTTAAGTGAATATATTATTATAGTGATTTTTTTTCCGTTTACGTTATAGATAGATTAATAACTCTTTATGTGTACACTATTATTACAATAAAGTATAATACAAAAACACGTGTCAGACAGATAATGTACAAAGGGCGGCGTTATTGCTAAATCCAATTCCTTCTAGGCAACAATAATTTACGTTTACTTAGTAAGTCTAATATTGAAATTAATTTGATTTTATTTTTATTTTACCTAGGTATATTAGAAATACCGATTCGATTATTAGCAAAAAATAAATATAAATGAAATGCAAATCGTCAGTTTAAAACATTTCTTTTAATGGTAAACCGGATAATCTTTCTAATGATGTCATCTGTGTAGGTTTTTCGCAAGATCACAAAAAATTGCCCATAACTAGATAATTGTAAGCTTGCCCAATTTGTGTAACTCTGTCTCAGGGAGCGGTTAAAATGCCCAGTGCGCTTAATAATAGGTCCTTACAAAATCAAAACAAGACAATCCGAATTATCGTGCACTTTCATGTTTTAGCAATAGACAAGACTGCTTTATTATATCGATAAATTGTCGAAGGGTGTGCAATCAGCTATACTCGTGGTAGATATAGCTAGCTTACTTAACTATTTGGATCGAGTTGATTTAAAGGAGAACTTTCAATATAACAAAGTTAGTACTGGCTTTGATGGTGATAACGAAAAGATAAGTACCTACCACTTATGAAATCATAAATAACAGTTCCAAAAGTTATAGTTACAAAATTAAAAAAAAACTAATAAATTTATCTGAAACTTAAATGTACATATAAGTTTTAAGCTAAGTTTGACTGTAACGAATCTCAAAGTTTTTCAATTTTTATTGTTTTTTTTTTAACATTAGGTATTTTTAAATATTTCATTCTAATCTTAGTTTTTAATCAAATTATAGCGGGTTACTTAATTATAGCGGGTATATATTGTTAAGATAATAAGGTTAGTTTTGGAATTAGTCTTTTTATATTCGTATTAGGAGAGTCAGATAACAGTTAGGTATAAAAATAATTGCAGGATTCGGTGAGATCATTGCTGATCGAAATTTATCTGGAAAGCCTAAAGACTGAGAGCAAATAATAACGTTATTTCATACTCAATTCATTTCTAATGACGTGTGAAGTAAATAATTACAATATTGATCACCGTCGTAATGCAAGTATTGTTAGTTATATTACAGAGACCTTTTTATTGTTTATATTCTAAATAAAATTGGAGAATATATTAAGCTTATCGTATAAGTTTGGGTTCCAAATTAAGGTAACATAAACGTTTCTCACATTCTGCTTAATGTGAGCTACTCACTGTTTACGTAATTACGGTAAGATGACTCGAGATAGACATCTATATATAATAGTTATTCTATTACCTATCCTTAGTATTAAATGTATAATAAAAATCAAGTTATAAAATAGTAATAATGTTTAGTAGTGAGCAGTAAATAACTGCTGCTGCTATTGTATTGTATTGAAAATTGTAAGATATTGTGGCGCCATGCCTACGTCACCGCACAGACAAACAATGCATAGAAGTTTTTCAAACGAAGATTGACAAGTCACGGTAGCCGAGCGGTAGTGGCTACGGCTGCGACCCGAATGCCGTGAGTTCAAGCTCCGGCGAACTCTATGGGTTTTTGTTTGTGATTTCGGTGTTTTATAGAAAATTCTAGTAAATGGAGATGATTCTTTACAAAATTCGAATATAATGGAAAGAACTAGATCAAGCAAAATGAATAAATAAATTAAGTTGTAGAAGAATAACAAAATGACGGTCGAAATTCAACAAACTACGATCGAAATTAGGGGTATATAAAGAGCTCCAGACGCGCCTACAGGGCAGTTCAGTGGAAAGTGCTCTCAAGTGAAGAATAAGAAGAAGTGAAAAAGTAGTACAGTGAAGTGAACAGTGAAAGTGAATAGTGAGTAGTGCAGTGCTACCGTTGGACTGAGTTAAGTGTAGTCCGCGGGAACAGTGTGGAACAGTGCTACGCGGTTCGTGCAGTACAACTCGTTCTGTGCTGTGAATGTTACGCGTTCGGAATATTGTGAAACGCAAATAAATCGTTACTCTCGGCAGTGACATTAGTTTCCTTCCAATCCCTGTACCCACTTCCGTAACAATATGTTAGTTAGTACCTATTGTTATCTAGTCATGCTTTGTGTAATATGTTTCATAATTTAAGTTTTTTTATTTGTTCTTTCACATTTCAAATATATTAAATAAACAAGTCTAAAAAGGTTCAGTAAGTAAGTATTCAATATTAGCATTACTATTAACTTGCAGGACGGAGGCTTTCTTCTAAGAGTATTCCGAGACCCTTGCAATAGACCCATTGGTGACGGAATAGCGCGTGATTGTAGTCTTTGTGTCAGATAGCCGGTTTTTAAGATTGTACCTATAAACTACGATCCTTAGGAGCGCACAAAGGACCAAACAAGTTTTAATAATACAATCATTGACTACATATTTCCTCATTTAAATAAATGGAAAACAGCATTATGATTAATTACAGTGGGACATTCTTAAGGTTATGTATTTCAAAATATAAACAGTTGATTAAGTGTGTTATAAGATATTACATAATAGGTATTGTGTAGTGATTAATTGTCCTATATATAAGAAGTTTCACTAACTTCGTACTTTAGAGAGATAAAACAGTTAATTGTTTATGAACAAGTAAAATATTTAAAAAGAAGAGAAAACTCGACTGCAATATTAACTACTTCGCAACTGTTAAAGAAGTACCCTGTGTCACTCCAATTATTAAGACGATTCAAAAAAAAAGAAAGCTCTTATTTCGAAATCCATTAACACCTCTAGGTTCTACAGCGTTAAAATGCAACTCCATTTAAGCATACATACACTTGATAACATAACATAATTCTCAGGGAAAAAAGGCCGATAGTTAGGTAGTATTAAGTCCGAGTCTAATTAACTCCTAAGATTAACTAAATAAATTCTTGTGTTAGGGAGTGGTTTTACGTGCCACAGTAGTGTAGTATATATAAGACGTACTCGAATGTACCATGTTCAATGTGAGCTTTCTGTTTTGTATAATTTATTAGGCTAACAAAGTCCTTATTGCAAGTTTGAATTCTACTTCGTTTTGGCCGTTGGGCGTGCTAATAATACCTACTTGATATTTCTTAGCTAGCCGTACTGTGTTACTGAATAACAAAATTATTGTTGTTACAAAACTGCTAAATTAATATTTGAACAATTTTTTTTTTCGAATATATAGACATGAATTGAACGAAAGCCCAAGAGAAGCAGTGTAGCGAAAAACTAAAGTAAAGTAAAAAAAAGTACAGAGCGATGTCCAGATACTTACTTATTTATTATTTTACCATGCACTAGATTTTGTCCGCAGCTACACTCGCGTGAACGTATATAGTGCTTATCTTTATGTTTTTTTTATATGCATCCCTGTGTTAAAGCGGATACGACAAAAAAAGAATAATTCAAATTGGTTAGCCGTTATTGAGTTTTAGTGAGACTAACGAACAGCATATAATTTTTATATACATACATATGAATAAGAAGATTAGGAGATTGACTGGCCTGTTGGCTTATTGTTTAGTGATCCTGACTGCTGAGCGTGAGGTCATAGATTCGATTCCCATGCGGGACAACAGTTTGTGTGATCCACAAAGTTACGTATTCTTTGTGAACGGTACGTTTGTAAATTCCCCCGCGATATGGGAATAATTGCTAGTGCTTAAGCTGTTTTAAAAATATAGGGAAATAAAAATAAATGACGTTTGACGTATCGCGATGACGATGTTTTAATGATAGTCATCATCATCACATTCACATTTAATTAGTAAGAAATTTTTACCAAACTCTTCACGTTTTCCTAGTAACTGAACAATAAAATTATATTGTTTTGCAAATAAGAAGTACACTACGTCATGTTGCCATTGTGGTGCTTGTTGTATGAACAACGTGCTATGTTTTCCTAAAACTACATAAACGATATCTCTATTAGCCGGTTTAAATGATACGCTAGCAACGAAGTGCTAAATGAATGGACATTATCGCAGATTGCATGTGTATTTTCAAGTCATTAGTAGAAGTTTATTTATTAATTTGAGTAGGATCTTGTAACTTTCCATTTTCATTCTAATTGCTAAATACGAGTATTAAAAGCATAGTTACCTGAAACACGGTTTGGGTCACTTGCAATGATATCTATAGCTATATTTGCCTTAAAGAACTTATCCTCGTTTAAATACAGTTGAACTCATTTGAACAACATGTAAAATAAGTTATTTCTGACAATTAAACCTTATATGAGTGAGTTTTATTGAATAGTCATGAAAGCGAGCTCATAATACCAAAGTGATTAAGTTGATGTACCTAAGAGATCATTTTGTAGTGCTTATAAAGTCAATGTGTGTAACTTTGTGTACCAATTGACATGAACATTGTAACAACCGATTATTTAATTAGGAAATTTAGTTTAACGTGAAGAGCCATGCTCTGGCACGGCCCGGCCTCACAGAAAACCGGCTGTTAAACAATGCTTGCATTGTGTGACCGAGTGAGTAAGGTTATCGGAGGCCCTACTCACTTTTCCCTTGCCCTTCCCCTCTTTCCCCTTCCCATTTGCCCATCTCATATTTCCCCTGCTCCCTTTCCCCTACCCTCAAAGTGTTCATGGGCGGCGGAAGTCACTTACCATCAAGTGACTGTCTGCTCGTTTGTCCCCCTATAGGATTAAAAAAAAAACGGGTATAATTGTTACATTATTAGTGAACTCCATTTATGTGTATTATTCACTTAGGATTACTGAGGCATTAGTAATGAATAGTCTTAAATGTTAACGTTTCGAGGCTACTCAGCTCATAAGCAACGTTTAATTTGTAAGTGGACTAAAATTGGCACAGTTTGAGTTTAAATTGTATTGCTACCTTAAAGCAAAATATCTAATACATTCTCTAAAATGTCATGTACAGTCTTGGTAGATTAGAAGTTTTTTGTTACTACGCAATATAATTTGTTTTTCTGTTTGTAATAGGAGTCTGGTAGCAGTCTTTGTCCGTTGAATGAGATAGATGGGTAGAGGTATACGAGGTAGTACTACGATAATCTTACTACTATTATAGATGCTAAAGTTTGTATGAATTTTGGACTTATTGGATATGCATGAAATACACAGACAATATTTATATTTAAATCGTAGTCGAGTGTTATCTGGAACAGCACTTAGGTTATTAATTTCATCACGGAAACATGTACAGTTCAAAATTTTCACGTGACTAATAAGATTCATAAGTTTCGGGTTTTGACTTTACTAAAATTGAGAATGCATTTTCCTACAGCAGGATGTTAATAGATAAACCAGGATGACGAATTCCGGTCACTAGTGGTGAACGGTGATACTTTCAAATCGTGATTGAACAAAGGTTAGAAATAGATTGTAAACATACCTTTTACAGTCATATTTATGTATTATAAAATAAACATATTTAGCATTGTTATAACGTTTTCGGTTTAAAAGTGTAGATTACAAAGTCTTAATATTAGTCAACAGGAATCGTATTATGTTATACCTATCTAGTTAATTAAAAAAAACTTATAAATACGAAGTTGTAATTTCTAACTTTCTAAGTAGGGTGTCATTTTACAGAAGTAGATAGATATAGTAGTAGCGAAACTAATATTTTTCTTTAAATTAGCGGTGTTAACTACAAATATTACGGGAATTAATTAGAAACTTCATTAAATTTGTGACCAAAATTACAAATTTCGTCATGGGCGCCCCCCTACTCATTCCTTCGTTATTTTTATTCCTATCGTACTGGGTTGAAAAAAGCTAAGATCCAAAACGTATGAAGTTCATGGGTAATGTGGCGGTTCATATGTATATTGACCAACTAACGGAATTATACAATAATATTTATGTAAATAAAGCGATGTAATACGTATAAAATTGATTATAGGCCTAAAACACTACTGTGAAATATTATAAATATTTTAATGCTAGATATCTATAACACATTCGCTTTCAGCAACACTACACAAATCACCAGCACACATCTGTAACTCTTTCTCTGCAACTGAAGGTACCACTCACCTTTTACAAATGCACTTGCGAACACAATATATACCTCCTAATATGGCACAAGGAGCGTTGGCACGAAACATCACAATATACACTTTATATACTAGTCGTTTCACTGCATTTTACAGCTGAAGCCCGGGCTCGAAAAAATAATTAAATCACTCGATCGGCGTATATTCACATGTCATAGAGATCGCGCGTATGGGTGAATTGTCACAAAAATCGTTCGTGTTATAGCGTTAAAGGCTCTGGTCGGACTGAGCAGTTTATTATTGTATCGCGGGAAGGAGCGCGGTTGTATTCAAGGTTCCGCCTGCGGCCGGCACGCAGCACGTAGCGAGGCTTATCTGCCGTCGTCTTTGTCGTTCATGGTTCGTTTTCTGTTCGCTTGTTTTGTTACGAGACATTATTATCACCGTACATCATATTGTGGCATGTGATTAGGTTGACATTAAACATGCTACCTTGATAAATTATAAAGGTAATATAATTAAAAGAAAACACAAGCCATTCTGTTATATGTATATATGTGTATATTTCGGACACAATTAGTGTACTTTTGTAAAGTGACATCGAACAAATATTTAGTCTAAAACTCTCGAATCTTTGTGTAATATCTTTGACGGCACTTGATACATTTATTATTTATTATTCATTTATTATTTATTACATTTATTTTTGTTATATAATAAACTGATAAATTATATATTATAGGGATTTGAAGATATTAGAATATCAGTTTTTGCGTTGAATGGAGGAATAATCCTCAGATCCATGCTTAAAGGAACTACATTTGCATTACATGTGCATATGATAGGTTTGTACGTAACCTTCGGTGCGGGAGTCCGGGAGGTATTTTATACCTGCTCCAATAAAAAGTGCCAGTCGGACTCCCGCACCACGGGTTCCGTACAAATCTGTAGGTATATAAGTAAAAGTTCTGTTATTTTTATTGCTAAATGAAATCTATAACAATAATAATATAAGAACTACAATATTTTAACTTGATACCTCTACGCGTTCATGAGGAAGAGGGTAACAAGTTTATACTTATAAAAAAAAAAGTGATGTAATAAAAAATTTAAGATTTTTTACTTTATGTGTGCTATAACACGTTACTTCGTGCATATTTTCAAGATTCTAAGTCGACTGGCAGTCTCCTTTAGGTTTTGATTCCCTTGCGAGTGTCGAATAATTGCAGCATAAACTGCTGTATCTTTTGATTGCGTTGGTTTAGAAGTTTGATTTTTCACAGCTCCAACGTCGGAACCTGAGTTTGATATGAATTTCAGCTTATGCCTCCACGCATTTCTGAGAAATATGGTCTGTATAGACAAACAGACGGACAACAACGTGATCCTATAAGGGTTCCGTTTTTTCCTTTTGAGGTACGGAACTCCAAAAAAGTAAAATATAAAGAATTTAGGTGCCGTAATAATAGAGTAGATACCGATATTTGGCATCGGTTACAGTGGCAACTACTTTGCGCCGACCATAAGATTGGTGAATTTAAATATTCAATTTCCTTTTATTAAACCCCATCAATCACAATTAACGTATTTTCGTTCATAAATGTCGAAATTGCGTAATGCTGACTTGTGTTTTATGGATTGTGGATGTTGATTACTACTATTACTGCCACTAAAAAGGCCAAAAGCATCAAATGTACCGAGAATGAATTAAATATATATATATTATTATGATTTGATTGCATAAATTAAAAGAATTTAGAACATATACATTTGGAGGTCACTCGGCATACTGTCTACTACTAGATGCGTAAACTTTTTCGTATTATTTTATTTGATTTAAGTATTCTACTCTTTAGTCTTTAAAGGTCCCCGGAAATTCAAAGGGTAGCGCGTGGAAAATACCCCGTAGGACCTTTGGTGTGGCTTGGTCCGTATGCGTGACATAAAGCCACGTAGACATTCGACGATATAATAGTGTATGCCAGGGGTCGGCAACCTTTTGCTATAGCAGGACCACATATGTTGTCAGAGTATCAGTGCGGGCCGCACTTATTTTTATATTTATATGTTCGGGCATGTATTTTTAATATTTGCAATAAAACGCATATATATTCATACAATCATGTCTATTTAAATTGAATTACTATACTAACATAAAAGTAAAAACTAGTGAGATTTTTGCGACTGCATTTGACTTGCAAGTTTTTTAACGTCTGCTTTCATTTTAGTAGTAGACACGCGCAGTATCGCGTCCAAATGTTCATCCGTTAACCGCGAACAATTCTTATTTTTGCGGTAGTTGAGAATTGAAAAAGTCTGCTCACATAAATATGTACTACCAAACATAGTTATTATCTGCTGACCAAACTTTTTCATTTCTTTGAAGTTTTCAGAACTCAAACCTCCGTAGAACTGTATCAAGTCAGTGCCTTCCTTAAATGCCGCTTTAAGTGTGCTATTACTTTGTAAATCTACTATGTTCATTTGCAAATTGCTTGGTACCTCACTAATATCAATTGCAAAAGGGTTTTGGAATATTTCCATGTTAAGGGAGCTCTTTTTAAAGTCGGTGAATCGATTTACAAACTCAGTTTGTAGTTGTGTTAACACGTTTCTCATTGTAATATTTTACCACACAAAATTATCTCCAGCTTCTTCCACGGCTTTCTTGCAATTAGGAAAATAGTCAAGCTCTTTTTCATCAATATGCTTGATAAACAGTTTCAGTTTCATCTCAAATGACATCTGAATACATATCGCAAATCAATTTATTTTTTCCCTGCAAGCGTTTGTTGAGCTGATTCAGTTCCTTAGCCAAATCAGTCAAAAAACCAAGATCGATAATCCACTGTTTGTTAGTAAGCTATTCCACTGGCTTTCCTTTCATCTCCATGAAGTTGCCAATTTCTTTCCTCAAATCAAAAAACCGTTCCAAAACGGCACCTCGACTGAGCCACCTCACTTCACAGGAGTAAACCACGTCACCATGATCAGCTTCCAGATCTTCCAAAAACTTTTGGAACTGACGGTGTGTGAGCCCATTTCTTCTTATAAAATTAACAGTGGATGTTACAGTATCCATTACTTCTTTCCAGGATATAACCTTGGAGCACAATGCCTCTTGATGGACAATACAGTGAAAAATCAATGGCACAGTAGATCCAGAATCTTTCACTTTGCTGATGATTCTCCCAACAACACCTATGTTTTGACCGCTCATTTTCTTGCCTCCATCGGTAGTGACACTTGTTAACTTTTCCCAGCTTAATTGCAATAAATCCAGAGCTTGTTCCACATAGTGAAATAAATCTTCTCCCGTAGTTGTACCTTTCAAACTGCACATTTTCACAAGCTCTTCGTAAACAGTTAAAAGTTAAAAACGTTTTTGTCAATGGCGCGTACAAATATGAGTAGCTGTGCTATATCTGACACGTCCGTACTTTCATCCATCGCTAAAGAGAAGTCAAAAGACTGCGCTTTATCCCTGAGTTGTTCACACAAATTAGCACCCAAGTCTTCTCGCAGAGAGACTAAGATTTTCAAATATTTTTTTCTGCTCTGGGCATATTTCTTCTGCGATAGCTAAGACACACTCTTTTACTAATTCACTATCGGTAAACGGACGTCCACTTTTTGCTAGAATTTCTGCTACCCTGTAACTAGCACGAACATTCGATTCGCTGTTGTCTGCCACAACCATAAATATGTTTTGTTGATTTTGTAATGACGATTTTAAAAGTGGAAATTTTCCTTTTTTGTATTTCTCCTTCAAGACAGTCAAATTTAGCTTTGTGCTCAGTGTCGTAATGTCGCTTCAGGTTATATTACTTTACTACAGAAATACTCTTTTGACAAATCAAGCATAACGGTTTTCCTTTAAACTCGATAAAAAAGTATAATTCTGTCCATAATTCGTTAAAAACTCTTTTTTCTTCTTCTATCTTATATCTTATATCTATAAATTCTAGTGAATTTATATGGCCTTTTGCATTGGTATTTTTTTGTTAAGGACCGCGCGGACGTCTTGCGGGCCGCACCGAGATAGTCCACGGGCCGCATGCGGCCAGTGTATGCCATCACGTTCTTTCAAATCAAATTTTACTGACATTCTTGTGATTTAATTAGTCATCGATCTACATAATTATATTATGTTACGTAATATACGAACATAGAATGCAAGTATCGAACGCATAGTTAGTAATTTGAGGAATTTAAATTTTCATTTTATTATTTAAGAGGATTTTTTTAGCAATAATAAATACTCCCTGTATAGTCTGGGAGGCCACCTTTCTTAACCCTAAGCCATTGAACAAAATCATCACACCACTTGAAACCAACTTTGCAAAGAGGCCAACCGTCACAAAAACATTACACATACATATGTACATACACTTGAAAACCATAACAAAACACGTAAAAAGTTCGATTTAGGAACCTTGGTCGGCCTAGGCAGAACCTGGCCGGTTTTCTACAGTCATGAAAAAGGTGTGTTTATAATGACTTAAACATATTTATCTCATAAGGTACCATAAATATAGACTACTCATGAAAAAAATCGAAACATTTTACGAAGATTATCTACCTATATATATATATTCTCGTTTTTCTATTAGTCACTCAAAAACTGTACTGTGCGCTTAGCTAAGCTTGAATAATAAAATTAAATCCTATATATATATATATATATACATATATATATGGAATTTCAACCAATAGTTAATTTAAATATATTTTTAAGGGAATGAAATTAGCTAATATTAAAATAATTCTTAATAGAGAGAAAATACATGAGGCAATAATAAGTGAAACATGGTGAGAACATGATTCTCACATTACTTAACCAGGATACAACATATATCGGGAGTATAGGGACGACGGTTGGGTAGGTGTTGTAATAATATGCCACAAATTAACAATCCTCGTATTCAGGTTATTTATATAATTTATTTAAATTGTAAGCAGCTATGTAACATCATTTCTATATACTGTACATCGCCGGTTAACACACGTCAAATAGATTGAGGCAGATTATTTTCGCAGTTTTGTGCAAAAACGTTAATAGCAAGTGACTTTGATGTTCACAATAGTAACTGGTCGAGTAGGACCGCTACACGAGGTATTGATTGATGAGGTGTATGATGTTCTTCAAGCAACATCTCCGGATATTTCATTTAGATCAGTAGATACTGCTGTAAATTTTGAGAAGTGTTTCAAATGAAGATCCAGGTAGCATTTTTTTAATTATTTAAGTGATCTTTAAATATGTATTAAGTTTCCTTAAATTAATTGCTACAAGAAATTTCAAATTGGCTAACGGGCCTGAATATAGGTTCACAATTTATTATGCATTGCTCCAAAATAATACAATTTTACATAAAGTTAAAATTATGTATGACTATTTTTATTTTTTTTTTAGAAAAATACTTATATAATTTCGTAAAATCTTTCCCTATAACTCCCGTCGTATGCTTATTGGGCATAGAGGGGGCCTACGACAACGTTGATATTAATAAATTGATGAACGTTTAGGATGATCTGAATGTTGGGACAAGGATTTGTTGTTATTTATGGAAATTCAAATTATGTGTGATGAGACAGGTGAAGTGTTGATTAGCCATTCGAACAAGGGAATTATTCAAGGCGACCCTTTATCACCTTTACTGTTTAACATTGTTGCCATTCGGACATGTCAAAATATTAATCTGGTATTAGTAATCTAAAATCTAGTATTTATTATTCAATATGCGGATGATTTTGTTCTGTTCCCTCAACATAACAAAATTGAACAAACTGTGATGAGCATACAGGAGGAGCTAAATGTTTTTGTTAATTTAGTAGAATAACTTGGTTTAGAGTTATCAATAACAAAGCGTAAGTATTATACTTTTAGCAGAGCTATATAGCTATAAGCGCATTCATTCATTATTATTCCGTTAGCTGTATTTAATATTTTAGGGTTTGGCTTGACAAGCCTCTTAGATGGGCGAAACATATAAATGAAATGTGTGAGAGAGCGCCTCAGTTTTGAGTCCTTTAAGGATTTTATACTCGGACTTTAAAAAAGTAGACAACCGACTTCCATGCGTCTATCATAAAATTTAAGACTAATATGGTTTTCTCATGCATACCATTGTCACAACTGGGCCAAACTTTCATCTAACTACTCTTGAAGTACATCCTTTCCAATAAAAAGAGAATCATTGAAATCGGTTGTCGTCAAATTGAGTTATTCGTCCATTTGTCGCTCACATTTCGCGTCGCGTTTTCTCATGGATGCCATTGTCAGAACTGGACCAAATTAAAGTGGGACCACACGGAAAGCACCAGCTTTCAAATAAAAAAAATCGTCGAAATTAGTTCACGCAGTCGAAAGTTCTGAGGTAACAAACAAAAAAAAAATACAGTCGAACTGAGAACCTCCTCTTTTTTGAAGTCGATTGAAAAGGAATTGGTTGGGGGTACATCCTTTGCATCTTCGCAGAATATATTTCCCCCTTATTGGCAGTCGACGGGATTCCGGTAGTTATCTATACAAGAATGCTGCTAACTGCTGTGAAATGGGTATTACGCCAATGAGTATAAGAATACTGTATTTATTGTACAAATATTGCATAAACATTAATTCATATTGATACAATATTCATTGTAAACTTTTAAAAGAACTTAAAATACTATTAGTTAAAAGATTTTGGACTCAAAAATAGAAATCATTGTTGGCTGTATGTTTTGATGAAGTGCAACACAACGAAATTTCGAAATTATGAATGTACTTGTATATATTATGACTGCCGAACTATTTGCAGTGTTACAGGCTTTCAGTGTATTTCACATCAATTGCATATCAAATAATAGATCAAATAGACAGAGCTAATAGTACGGGTATCACTGTATCACTTCAATGGGTTCCATCTCACATGTGGCTATCGGGAAATGAAGAGGTTGACAAATTAGCGAAGAAAGTTATGTTAGAAGGTGAAAAAGTAAACGTTTTACTAGCCTGGTCCGAGTTTATAAAAATATAAATTATAAAAGTATACGGCGTTTAAAGAATATTTTGATAAACTCTCAAAAGTCAAAGATATTTGGTATAAAAGTATGCAATGTGAGCCTCTTCATATCCTATGAGTTATGGATACCTCTATTAAAAGGAAATAAATTGTCGCTGCATGTAGGTTGCGGACTGGTCACATTCCTTATAGAGTTAGAAAATTATGGATTTTTAATGAAAAAGATTGGGTCACCGAATTGTAACGTATGTGGAAAAAAAGAATGACATCTACAACATACTTATAGAATGTGTGAGGTATGAGGATAATAGAACACAGTTGAAGTAAGTTTAAATTTACTCTGAAGGCAGCTAAAAAGCTTTATACTTTAACTTTAAGTAGAGATAATAGTTCGTAAATACTTGATGTAGTAGTTACCTTAGAGGAAAGTACTATGGGATTGACATTGTCATTTTTATGTACAAAAACCCCTTGTCTTAAATAAAGAGAAAAAAATCAAAAGTTGAAAGAAAAATATAACTATTTTAAGGTTTATGAAATCATATTTTTCAGAGATGCTACAAAGCTATTCGTGTCGTACGTGTCTTACGAGAGCTATGAAAATTTTAGGAAGATATTAATGCTCAATATTAAGAATAACATTTCAAATACATCATACATGTACAATAATGCTGTCGCCACGCAGCGACTAAGTACTAAATACACGCTGACCATCTAAGTACTTCTATAAACTTAGTAATTTGTTATTAAATCACGAACCAAACAGCGAAATAAGAACTTGTTCCTGTTTACTCTGTTCTCAGTCAGACATTTAATATTGATTAGAGAATATGACAGGTGATATTGATTTAAATGTCGTCGTCGAGATAATAATACGGTAGTGAGTTTCATTATAGATACGTATATATCGTTCAATGTTAACTCGGAAACACATACTGCTAGCCAGTTGACCTTTCTATTTGGCATATTTAATAGCAACTTGTATAAAAGTAAATAGGAATCAGAAATCATTTCCTAGTGAGACAAGGCCAGTTAGGTATTTCCTCTATGCATTAATGTTTTAGTTTGTGTTTAATTTCACAAATGATTGGTTTGTTTGAGGATTTGTTAAAAGCTCTTTTGCATAACTTAAGTGAGGGATATTCTGTTACCTTTGACGCGTCTACATAGTTTATTAATCAGGACTTGGGAATTTGATATAGGATCAAGAACTGATGACGTTACGTAAAAAGTTTAAATATCTTCATAGGTTGTAGATAGCGACAAAAAATACAGTTAGGATGAGATTTTTTAGTTATATTTATTACAGAATTAATTATAATTTAACCCAAACGAGTTATACAACTTGCTTATTGGTTTGAAGTATCATGCCGTGTAGTTATACATTTCAGGTATTATTATAAATATGATTTTGGTCCGTGGCCAACACTGGCTATTGCTGTGTTAGAGGAAGGCTTGAGAGGATGCCTCAAGAATTCACAACCGGAGTCTCAATCACCCCGGAATACTTACCAAAACTACTTATTTTTTTTTTACTTGTGGAAACCCCTCGGGCCGTCATCCCACCGGGGTTTTTGGTGGAACGGTGTGTCGGAAACGGACCGACAATAACCACACGGTGTGCCTTACTGCGCTGAAATAGGAGGAATCCGGAGCAGCTTAGCGTAACCTGTTAACTGTAATTTGGATCGGGAAAACCGTCGCGCAAGGGTTTTGCATTTACTTTCTTTTCATAACGAGTTGGTTAAAATTCTATAAAAGGATCGATGAGTTGGGATTCGAGACGTTAAGAAGAGAAGTAATTTTTCACAATATGTTACATGATAAACTTCTTACGGTAATAAAATAAAACATGTGAAATAGTCTGAATAATCAAGTTTCATAATATTTGTATAATTCTTGTTCTTGTTCTTAAAAAAGACAACTTCCTCATTATAATAGATAAAGGTTAATACTTTATGTATTATTTGTGTAAATTAATCATCAATATTTAGATATATGCGGCAAAATTACTTTTCCTTATCACCGACTGGTAATGCACCTATAAGACTGACAAAGGGTTGAAATTATAGTTATTCATATCGATATTCGTGGTTGAAACGTTGAATGGCAGTGCTAATCTAGATTAATTCATTTTATGAATTATTATTTTAGCTAATTTTGTTAGTATTTTCACTTAAAATAATAATATTTACAATGTCTGTTTGTAGTTATATAAAAGTAACGAAAAATGTGCACCGAAAATGCTAATGCTACTCTAGAAATAATGGTGCAGGAACGTTATAAATGTTGTGTACAGCTGGGAAGGTTTTATTGATGATCATTGATGATTGACACAAAGTAGATTTTTTATCTATTCAGTGTCGTCTCTTCATTATCAACAACAGACTATCGGTTTTGTTATCTATGAATATAAGGGTCGTGCCATTAGAATATCTTGAGCTTATATGTTTATATATTTTAATAAATCTGTAGTCGGGTCACCACCTGACCTTGAGGGCGCTAGGAGGATTCAGGATGACTTACTTAAACTGTTCCCGGATTCCTCCTATTTTAAGCGCAGTATCGCAATCCGATTCGGACAGACCGTTCCACGTAAAACCCCGGTAGGATGACGGCCCGAGGGGGTTACCACACGTTAAAAAAAGTCTCAAATCTTTATCTTTATTTAAAAAGGCTTTGTTTAAAGTACATCATACTATCATATATCACAGTCATACGTACTTGTAACGCAGTGAGTAAGATTGACTTCAATTTCTTTAATAGCTATTGTCAGCATTGTCTTTTGAAATGTTATAAAACTCCTCCCGTTACAATGAAGGATGTGTTCGCTTTTGTAACTATTATATGTGGCATGTGCCGTGTCTTGTAATGAAATTAGACTCCGTATTGTTATAGTAATATGTAAGATATTCTTTTGAAATTTATATTATCAAAAATGACGAGTGTATGGTAAAGATCTTTGTTATCCATTTAAAGTTTTGACTAATATTGTGCAGATACCTAGTTGACGTTTGTTTATGTAATGCAACATACTAATTCTATTTGTTACAGTGTCGCAGTATTATCTGCTTCTGACTCATACACCTAACAAACAGAAACATCTTCTATATGAGTTGTTTTTCAAAGAGTTTAGGTATATAAGGATAAACCTTTTAGGAATTGCCATAATAAAGGTACTATTTCACTAAAGTCACCCAGGTTGATATTCTTTTGGCGCAGAATCAATCTTTATCCCTATTCCTAGCTTGCCAAGGGGAAAGTACTCGATATTTTTGGATGCTCTGTGTCTTTATCAAGTACGACGACAAATATATTATTATTATTTAAACATACATGGGAGCACAGATTTATCATCTCTGGATTCCCCTGGCTGCGGACACCTGACCACTACCCGCCGCAGCCCAATATAATGACTGAAGGTAACTAAAATTTAGGTCTTTAATTTTGAAATCCGTGCCATCATTTTGTACATCCACCTTTCACCGTAAGTTAAATGCATTAAGCGGGCGAGAAAACTTCTTTGTGATAGTGAATATGATTTCTAACAGTAATGGTTTGTGCCTCATATTTCTGGTGTTAAACAAAGCTTACAGAGAGTTCTACAACAACAACGTTAATTCACATTAGTGTCAAAATAGAACTTTTGTATTTTTGTGTAAGGTTAAATCCAACATTTAAGCATGCGGTCTGTTTTGTTTTTAAAAATTGACATTATATAAGATAATGTTACTACTCTTTTTCGCTATACTAGTCAGACTTACATTTATTTGAAAACAAGATTGTTTAATTTTGCTTTAGGAAATGAATCTTCTTCCCTGCTAAGATAAAATGCACATTTTCTACATTTCCTTAAACTGGTATTTACTCATTCTTACGTAATATACAATGAATATAATGTATGAATATAATGCGTGACGCAATGCAGCGTGGTGTTAGACAGGGGGATGTTATATCACCCAAACTATTTAACAATTGCATATTTTGTTATAGAATTACGTCAACAAAGCACTCAGTTTTAAGAGGCATTACCGTCACATCATTCACTTCAATAAAACATGAGAAGGCCGCAGTGTATATTTAACGATATTCATTGCACGACCTTAGCATAGCTTTGTGTAAATTATATTGCAATTATATTATTTTACAAAGTGTTTGAATACTACTTCGTACTTATATTCATCAGTATTCTGAGTGTCGCTAAAGTTGCGAGTAATAGAGCAATTAGCTTGAAGGATCTCCCTGCACTTACGCATTTGTTGACGAACCGACGTTGACATCTAGACACTGTATACATTTAAACAGTTCTTAACATATGTATATGAACATAAATTTATTAAAGGCAAAACACTAAAAACTACTAAAATACGAATACGTGCCTTGTGCTCATTCAATTATAGGGAACCACATGTAGCATAAGTAGAACTAGTACTATTCTAAATTAAATTCAGACAAAGTACGTTTAAGAGTTTAAGGTAAAACCGTAAAGGAATATTAAATATTGTATAAGTATATAAATATAGTATAACATACCACGGACTCTTCAAATCCCTTTATAACTTTATAACTTTTGAGGTCGTCGGCCAATAAATAAGCTGATGTGTGGTGGACACATTCTAAAATAGAAATAACAAGAATTAGGAACATAAGAAGTCCCAGGTGCGATCCCTGTGGAACACCTGAAGTGACCACAAATTCATAGGAGTGAACCCGTCCTACCACCACAAAAGACCTACGTTTGATAAGGTAGGATTCAAACCAGCTCAGTATAGGTCATCCAACTCCAGCATCAGTAAGTTTTAAGGGGTTATACGCAGTTGGAATTTTCAAAAAATCGTTTTTTTTTCGGAATGTAAACATATATTCGGAATGTATAAATATTTCCAGAGATATACCTGAATTTGTAAGGCCACGTTAGAGTGCTAGAAAGTAGGTAGAGTAAGAACCGGAGTAGCAGCTGCACTTACCACACGCTACCTGAGGTTCCTTTTTCTATTGTGTTTTCTCATAGGGGACGAGTTAGATAGGTTTTATAATACTAAGGTTCACATTCAGTTATTATAACCAAAAATACAAGTATTTCATCAGTCTAAAGAGTTCTGCCAAGTTGTAAAATTGTGCGTTCGGTTCATAATTGTTTCTTGTGATTTTTTGTTTTATATTGGAGTAAATTTCATTAAAAATTATAAATAATATAAAATTATATTAGATAACTGTGAAAATCGTGTTATAAACTCCAGACCTTTTGTGAATCATTCTTACGAAATAAACAGACGATTTATATGAGACTGAGAATCACAACACATCATTCATCAGATGAGAATTCTGGGACTAGGATTAAAAGGCGCAGTGATGATCTCTGACGCAAGAGCGTATGGGACCATGCGATAAGGAAGAATGGCTCGACGACAACACCAGCTAGACTTATTAGAAGCTACCAATACTGCAGAAGGTACCTCTTATGGCCCTGGAAAAGATTATATCATGTAAGTTGAAGAAAAAAAAATACTTTGTATAAATTTAAACGCGTTTTTCTCAAAACGGTATTTTTAAAGTCGGTGAACTCGATTTCTCCGAAATGGCTCAACGGAACGGTCTCAAACTTCTTAAAAATATTCCTTAGGTATTGAACGAAGGAATAAGATTTAAAAAAATATTACTATTTTTTTTTAAATATTATTAATATATATCCCATGGCCTAAAAATGCCACGGTTGTACGGAATTTGTAAATCGAGGATTTAAAACTTGGTCGTATTAAAAATAATAAAATAGAGATTTCTGTATTATTCAGAATTTATATATGTAAATTCAAGATATATAATAACTTCAACAATATTGTTGATTGCAATTATAATAATGAAATAAAATATGGACGTATACATAAAAAAAATTGAGCAACATTGACTTTGATGTATACGTTATCGTGTCTATGTCAAAGGAGTTGAGCGTCCTAATTCTAATTATTTCGGACGATAATGTGATTTAATAATGGATTTTATTCTCCAAAACCGCACTTTAACAAGTACTTAATTTTTGCAAGATGCATGTGAGTTGGGCAAGATACACAGCCACCCTGTGCTGTGTACAATTGGTATGTATTTTAGGAAAATCTGTTATACTTTAAACAGGTTAGGGGGTAAATCATTTCATAAACTGAGTTATTATTATACGTATATAAAAACGCAGTGTTAAAACTGCATGTGATTAGCTGAGTCACACTGCACCCACCGAGGTTGCTCTTGTGAAATATCCTCCTTACGCTCGACAATTTAGCCTCCAGCTAAAAATAATTTACTTGTGTGTTATATTAAATAAAGAGCAACAAAAGTTGTTAGCTAAGTTATTATTTTTTACTTTATTTTTATGGCCTCTACATTTTTTAAAGACGGCTAGTGACATTGTCTTTCATATTTGATTTTTTCATGTACGTTTTGTGTATGCAATATTATGAAGCTAATTTGGTTCGTTTTGAATATATTCATTTAATTTATGTGAGAATATAATCTTAAAATATAATGTTGATGACGTTTAATAGTCTCTATCGTATTATTTTAGAATATTCAAGTGTATTTAGAAACATGACACCTACTCAATCATTATGAAGTTATGTTCACTTAATAGACTAAGGTAATTTTAGTAAAGTTTAATAAGTACGTATTATATTTATTAGTCCCTAGTATCCAGGTTAATGTATTGTACTTAATGCAACATCACCTCCATAACGTTAAATGAGATTTGAATCCATCTAAATTACTATACTCTTTGTTTGAAGCCAACTGGATATAATGCCGTTCGTGTTAATCATTCTCTATGGCAACACAACTATTTTTATACGACTAACGCCACCCAGGGGCAACATACGGAAAGGCAAAGGCTAATTGTTTAAAATAGTCAGAACGTCTCTCTGGCTGGTGATCAGCTAACTCGGCATCACACAAGAAAAGCTCTACCGCTGTTCTACAGCTGTTATACGATACTATAACATAATAATAGGTAAAAACTGAAATCTTATATCTTTGTTTCAGGAACTTTTCACTGACAAAGTAAAAATAAATGATAAGCCTGTATCCTGAGCAAAGCTGATCTTTTTTTTTTTCTTTAGGGTCGAATGGGTTTTCCAGACTTGTATACGATAAAACCCCTCCGGTGTTCCGTTGCTTGTCAATCGCCACAGCATTCTTCCCATATTTTTTTACTAAGTGTGGGTATCCAGCCCACCAGGTCCGAGCAAACCAAGTGCATGCTTGCCAGCATACCTATTTACTGATTTTACTCTTATTGTATAATACTCTTTACTACCACAAATAGTATTATTAATTAAGATTTCTCGCTGAATTACAACATTGAAGTTTAAAATGATTGATGATATTTCATGTAATATTTTTTTCTTATTCTTACTCAAAATAATCTGCTACTTTTACTGAACAATTATTTCATTATTGTTCAGTAAAAGTGTGTACACTTTACAATCGGCATTAAACTTCAGATATTTGTTTAGTGCCTCGTACTATTTATGATTCCGAATAAGGCATGTTAATATTTTACCGGGTAGAGCTAAATATATGCATTTAAAGTCTTTAGCATGACCAAGAAATATGCCTTGATGATTTATTAATTGTTCAAGGCTTGGCGGATATATATATTCATTATATGTTTATTATATAGATATGCTGTGCTCCTTATGACGTCATATTTTCCATCCAACCTATAAGAAAAGTGCCTTTTGCGATAAGGCCGCCGATTGTACAATCTGTGTATTGTTTTAAGTTGTACCTGGTGTACAATAAATATTGTTATTAAAGTATATATAGGAGACTTCAAACAGTTCTTATAATAGGTGGAAACATAGAATTAGGCAATATTGTTGTTTCTGTTTAGAACATTTTCAAAACAATCAGGCCTAATAGTACAAGCAGTTCTACAAAAAAAAAAGACATGAATGAATGTAATCCCACAATTAGTTCACATCATTGTAACAATGTAACAGACAACATCTCCTCAAAACTCGTGAAGCGATCAGATTTGTTAGATATCTACTTTGCAGGAGAGTAGACAGTAATAGGTAGTAATG
Organism: Tyria jacobaeae; assembly: GCA_947561695.1. Lineage (NCBI taxonomy): Eukaryota > Metazoa > Arthropoda > Insecta > Lepidoptera > Erebidae > Tyria > Tyria jacobaeae. The sequence continues at coordinate 12,810,036 of OX387219.1, read as the reverse complement.
GAATTCAATGGATATTAAAAGCAAACAAATATTTTCATTAAACAAGAGATCATGAAGTTAAAAGATAATTGTAATTGTTGATTTCACTTAAAAACTAAACAATTTATATACGGTAAAGTATATATATATATACACACACACACATATATATGTATATATATATATATATATATATATATATATATATATATACTCTACCGTTTTTTCTATGTGGCAGTGGTATTACTGCACTCGAGCCAACCCAGGGTAAATAACTAGCTTTTTTAAGTTAGATCTTTAGCAATACATTTGTAAAAATAGCATGACATTCCATGTAGTTTTTTGTTTTAGCTTGACGCGTGTACATACAGACATACAGATAAAAATTCTAAAAGCTGCTGGTTTGGGTTCTGTTGCTCTAATAAAAGCCCACATAAGGTACTCTCAAATGTCTATAATGTTTAGGCATCGGACTGTTACAATTATTGTTTGTATTACATTTATTGTTTCACATGTTTTGTTTGTACCATGATCCTTAAAACAGCTTGTCCATAAAAAGACATTGCTGCCAGTATTTTACGTGTTGACACATCAAAAAGTCACATAAACTCACGTTTACATAATTTGGTCCTCTTTACTTAACCCGACCCCCAAACCTGCGGCCAATCGGGCAATATATGACTGTATATAAAGTATCATCATCAGAAGGTAGTAGAGCCACGCTGATTTCAGCAGGAATGGGCCGGCTCGACCGGGGCAGTACTACCCTCTCACAGAAAACCAGCCTAAAGCGACAACATTCGTGCTGTCTTTCGCTGGTGAGTGAGTGCGCCGGAGGCCCAATGATGCAGGGGTGACAGTTATCGTGGTATGTGTGTGTGAGCAGTGGATTGCTCGTAGAATCATTGTGAGGATGGCGTGGATCGAGCCGTCGGCCAGGGAGACCCGTAGAAACGGTGGTGCCGCTGGCCGCCCGCGGCATAGAGAGGGGCCCAATCACGGCTAACCACCCTGGGAGGCTGCCCCGTCAGGTCGCACATAATCCACGGTGGGACCCGGCGTCCATTTCCGGGAGGGTACGGGGGCCCTTCCTTCCGGCGGTTCGGTCTCCACCATGCCTCACCGTTACATGATGACACAGTATTTTCAGTCTCAGTTTACACTGTCACGATGACTGTCATGCCTTTTACGCCCCCTTTCCCAACTCTTATAATGGCAGTACAAAGGAAGAAAAATGGTCCAACAGCGGCATCCTCCTCTCCCACCAACCCGCTTTTTGAGGTGGAGTTCACTAACATACGTGGACTCCATGCAAACCTCAGCGCCGTACACCAGCACCTTGAGACGGCTCGGCCTTTTTCTTACGGAGACACAAATACGCCGCCCTGCCGACACGGCATATCTCTACTATCCCGGCTACGTGCTAGAGGAGTAAGCACTCCCCCAAACACATACCATACACATACCAACAAAGACATACCCCAGCCCTCGCGAGGAAGCCGTCGCTAGGGCTGGGGTATGTCTTTTCGTCAGGGCGGATGTTTGTTGTCGCCGTCTGCACTGCCTAGAAGACGCATCCTTCTCCATGGCTCTATGAGCCGGATCTACGTTTGCCTTTATCGGTCCCGAGACAACTCGACTCTTTGACTACATGAGTCACGCAACGGACAAAGCGCAGGAGCAGTTCCCGACCGCCGAACTGGTGTTTTTGGGAGACTTTAACGCCCACCATGACTTCTGGCTGGGATCTTCCAGAACGGACCACGCTGTTCGAACTGCCCACGCATTCGCTCTCACGCATGACCTTACCCAACTGGTACTCCAGCCCACCAGGATACCAGACATATCGGGTCAAGCGCCCTCTTTGCTAGACCTTCTGCTGACGAGTCACCCAGCGCAGTACAGTGTAACGGTTCACGCCCCTCTGGGATCCTGCGACCACTGCCTGGTGTCCACCACGGCCTGGATGATGAATACGGGATTATTTTGCATCCATCCCGTGGGCTCAACGCTTTAAAGACAGGGATCTGTCGCAAAGTGCGTCTGCCGTGGCTGACGAAATCACTGTCGGTATGGAGTACTATATCCCCTACAGTGAAGTCGCCAGCACAAAGACCCGTCCCTGGTTCAATCGCGAGTGCACCCGTGCTGTCGCTCAAAAGCAGTCAGCCTACCGCGCATGGATCAGGGCCCGCGCTCAATGTGACCCAGACGTTGATCGCCTAAAAGCAGCGTTTAACAAAGCCACTAAGGAATGCAAGAGGGCTTACATCAGAGCTGATGCCCAGCGCATTGCACGGTTTGGTCAAGAACTCGTCGCATACCCTACGGGTAGCCGTAAGTTCTGGCGATTGGCCAAAGCCGTGCAGTCCAATTACTGCCAGCCTTCGCTGCCGCCGCTGAAGTACCCTGACAGATCACGGGCCCACGAGCCGCAAGAGAAAGCGAAACAATTTGCTGACCTCTTTGCGGCTAACTCCCGAATCGACGACCGTGGCGCTCACCCGAGCACCATTGCATCTTGCGACTCCGTAATGCGGGATATTCGCATCCGGCAGAGGGATGTCCGTGCGGAGCTTCGGTCACTCGATGTTCGGAAAGCCAGTGGACCCGATGGTATTCCGGCGGTGGTTCTTAAGGACTGTGCACCAGAGTTGTCTCCTGTACTGACGCGCTTGTATCGCCTGTCCTATTCCTCGGGAATTGTTCCGGAGGCCTGGAGAGAGGCGAACGTCCAACCCATCCCCAAAAAAGGCGACCGCTCCGATCCAGCTAATTACCGTCCTATAGCCGTCACCTCCATACTCTGTAAGGTGCTCGAGCGGATAATCAACACCCAATTAATTCGCCACCTAGAGGATCACTCCTTGTTAAATGATCGGCAATATGGTTTTAGGCCGAACCGATCCACGGGCGACCTTCTAGCGTACGTCACACACCTTTGGGGTGAGGCTATGGATAGGCATGGGGAGACCTTGGCCATCAGCCTCGACATTGCCAAGGCCTTCGATAGGGTCTGGTATCGCTCGCTTCTCTCCAAACTTCCTGCATTTGGTCTGCCATCTAAGCTATGCTGGGTTGCTGCCTTCCTCCACAAGCACCGCATTAGGCTATGTGACGGCGCGGCCTCAGACTTCCAGGAGGTTAGCGCTGGTGTACCTCAGGGCTCCGTCCTATCGCCCACGCTGTTCCTTCTGCATATCAATGATATGTTGGCTCTTGGTAACATACATTGTTATGCAGACGACAGCACAGTACACGGGCGATATTTTGGACATCCTGCTGCCAAGCTAGCAGACATTGAGGGAAAACGACAGGAGCTTGTTGTCGAGCTCGACCGGGTCCTGAGCCGCATCTCTCAGGGGTTGTGAGAATCTGGTCGAGTTCAGCGCCAAGAAAACACAGGCGTGCGCGTTTTCAAACAAAAAGTCTCCATTCCTTCCCCTTCCTACTCTTCAGAACGCTCAACTGCCACTACAGGATAGGCTTAGTATACTGGGTATGGACATCTGTCGGGATCTTAATCCGCGCGATTACATCGAGAGCGTCACTAAGGCGGCCTCGCGGAAGCTCGGTGTATTGAACAAGGTGAAACGGTTCTTCTCGCCCGAGCATCTGTGTCTTTTATACAAGACCCAGGTTCGCTTCTGCATGGAGTACTGCTCTCATCTTTGGGATAGCTATGCGCAGTATCTGCTTGACGCTCTCGATCGGTTGCAGCGACGCGCAGTCCGTATTATAGACTGTGAGGTCACCCAGTCTCTTGAGCCCCTGCAGTTGCGAAGAGATGTCGCCTCTATGGCAGTTCTCTATCGCCTACATCACGAGGAGTGTTCTGACGAGCTCTTCCAATTGGTCCCACCTTCTCCCTTCCTCTACAGGACTACACGTGCTGGTCTGAGGAGTCACCGTTTGCGAGTCGAAGGTATGCGATCCCGAACGAAACGGTTTGGCTCTTCTTTCCTGTGCCGATCGGTGAAAGATTGGAATTCCTTACCAGGGCACGTGTTTCCTTCCCACTTTAATCCTGGGTCTTTTAAGCGGGGCGTGAAAAAGCATCTCACCAGGCCGCCATGGTGTGGGTCACCATACTACATTGACTAGACATGCAATGAGGATGGTGACCACCACTCTTGGACTCCATTTATTGCTTACCATCAGGCAAAGTGGAGTCATTATGGTAGGCTTACAAAAAAAAAAAAAAAAAATCAAATCCGATCTTTTAGTCGCCTTTTGTGTCACCCGTGAAGAGATGACTCCATCCCTCTTCCACTCCACTGAAAACATGCACAGCTGTAGTCATTCAAATATTAGACGTGTCTAGTTCCAATATAAAGTTCAAGATGAGCAACTTATAATAATCATACGAACCATAATTAAACCTAATAATACACTTTATATATACTGGTTATTGTTTATGAATAATTCATTATTTAGGATCCTGTAATATCTTGATAGTGATCAAACATTCTTGACACGTTTACAAGTCGCATCACTGTGTAGTCAAACGCAGGTTGTAATATTCATGAGTATAAGTGTCGCAAAAGTTACAAAATTGTGCAAACATGGCAAAATAATTCATCTTAGTCTTAGATCTAGTTATATACTCACAGCAGTATACGCTGTGAGTATATAACTACATCCTAGATCGTTTGCCTTGAGAGTGCCGGTGCAGGGCAGTGAGACCTCCAAGCGAGCCGCACCGTGACCTCACACGCCATACTAATGTAGAGGAAAATAACACTTCCGCACACCTGAAGCATTTTGCTTAATGATCACCAAATGTTCATGCTCTAAGAATAGCTAAATTACTGTACACTCAATAGCAATTTATGTATTTTTAAACAACATGAAGTATAATCATTTTTCTTAATATCTCATTCATATATCCAACTTCCTCGTGTACTTTTTCAACTATGCATTTTAATTGTAGATTATTTTCTTGCATATAAAAATACTAGTAAAAAATTTAAATACGTCTTGTTTTTGTTAATGTCATGTGACATACACATATGTATATGTTTGCATCTTCAGCTCATCGTTTAAGTCTACTAATAACAGATATAATAGAACAGATTCCGCTTTCAGATAATTCATTTTATAATTAGAAAAAAGAGGCCTAGACGTGCAACTCTTGGCAGAGTATTAGCCGGAAATAGCAAAAACTTGTGAAAGAAACTTTATGATTCCTTATAATTGAAAAAAAAAAAAAAAAAAAACAAACGAAATGGCTTTTCAAATACTCATCACGATCAGCTGTTGTCCCTTTTGTTATAGATGGAAATCAGAGTTGCATGTAGCAATAAATATGTGATCAAAATGAAAGTGCAAACTTCTTAAACTTGCCAATCGCTAATTCGGCCATCGTAGCTCCGATACATTCCTTAGTGAGTGGCCAACACTAGTCAGTCACGTTTAATGAGGTCACCTTAATCACGGATCTGTTAGAGCATCACTGCCAGACATTTATAGCCTTATTTATCATAATTTTATAGTCTTATTTGTTTTTTCCTCACGACACTGTTTGCCTTAAGTTATTAACAATTTTTTTATAGTAAGTAAATGTTGACTAAGTTATAGAATACAATGACACTTTCGAGTAAAGTTTGTGGTAATCATAAAAAAAAATTGCATATTTATATCTGACGTGCGGTGCGGAGGTTTAAGACCTTACATTATATACCTACATGTTACAGTGATTGATGACGTGAAGCCATATTTGTTGTAGAGTATGAAGTACAGTACCAGTGCCACTATCTTCATATATGCGTTTGTACCTAAGTGAAATTATAGAAAATAAAACTGTTTACGTAATTTGTGTGTTCTCTTTAAAGACTCATCCCCAATTCATGAAGCTAGAAGTAAACTTAACCCTAGTAACTATCCCTGCATCCGTATTACCCATAATATTTTTTTTAAGGGTTGCGGAAGAGGTTATATCAATATTTGGTATTATTAAACTTCATTCGGTTTTAGAGAGAAATCGAACACAATATCGGCTACAATAGACTTAACCGAAATATAAATACAAATTGGTAAAAAGCAAATATCTTTAGGAGTGTTTATTAATTTAAAAAAAAGCATTTGACACTGTCAACCACTTAATTTTGCTATAAAAGTTAAAAAATATGGGGTCACAGGCGTGCTTACAAAATTTCTGAATCCTATTTAGGTAATCGCCGGCTAATAGTAAAAGTTACATATGTATTTATATATACAATATTATTCAAAAAGTCTATCATCACTAGTAAACAGGTCAACATCCTACAAGTGTAGAGACTTGATCATACTATGAGTCAAATCATAGATCGTTTTAGCAACTATTTAGACAATTCTTGAACGTCTACTTAAAGAAACTGCATACTAATCAAATGTGCGAAATCGTTCGCTTGCGCAAGTGAACGGGTTTCTCTCTACCTACAATCGACAAATGCTGTGACTACTAAAGAACCGCACTTGCGAATTACTTGTTTATTCATTAAACAACTATGTTTCTTCTATTTGCAACAGTCACTCAACTTTTCGATCGTGTTTTATATAATAATATAATTGATAATGAAAAGATATGTTACATAAAAAAGTGTACATTTTTAAAGATCTGTGTTAAGTTATCATTATTGAAAGTATATGGAAGTAGGAAAGGAAAGTGTTTGGTAGGAAGGAAGGAAGATATGGAAATCTCTGTATTGGCCAGAGTGGTAATACTGACCATCTGCTAGGACTTCTTTTTTATCACAACCCCGTCACACACTGTTGTCACATATCAATTGACACGTGTTATATCGTGTGTGTGTATGTGAGTGTGTGTGTATATACGTGAGGTATCATACACGTGACAGAGAGTAGTATATTGTAATGTTTTTAGTATAGGTGACATAAAAGTTATGTATATAAAATTATTTTGCTTCACTATATTAAAACAAGTCCAGTTTTTCTGGCGGTCAATACTTAGGCCGATTCTTACACACTGAGTGAGCCGCTTAGCACCCGATATAGATATAAATATTCTTGGTTTCACCCGATATTGATGTTATAGTGCTGCGCCAGGTCAACTCAGTCACAAAAGATCACAAGTTTCCTCACGTATTTTTAACAACGTTCTTCTCTAATTTAACATTTAAAAACGAAAATTTATGGAAATTAATTTAAAAAATAACAGTTCTCAATGTAGCCATATTTAAGGGCCCGTGGATTTTTGTTTTGGGTATGAATTGACTCTTAGACTAAGCCATTATTATTAGCCTAGTTAAAATGTGTAAAAGAAGATTTTGCAATGCGTTTTGGGATTGAATGCTATATATAATATTATAAAGTAAGTTTAAACTTATTTGTGCTTTGCGGATAAATTGACTGTTTAGGAAGATTAAGAAGATTTCCAGCGTATTTTATAACAGAACTTACTGGTTCACTAAGGTAATCATGCAATATTTTGCGTAGTTCCGCTGGTAGTAGGTGGTATTGGTATTGAAGTCACAAATTTCAGTTTAATTAATTCAATTAATTACTCTTTACTAATACAGTAACCATCTGTACACGGTAATACACAAACCTTAATAATGTGACTGTGATTACTTACTGTTTGTGATATGATCGTTAATTTTTTATTTTAGGTACGTGCAACTGATTTGAGCTATTTACATAAACCAATTGTTAAACCGTTTGGACCAATCTGTCTATCTAATACGCTAACTATTACGTGTTTTGATTATGATAGCATGTTTTACGATCAATTTCGAGATATTAACGGGTTACGAATTACTAACGTGATGCCGTTTACACTTTCTATTGTACTAGTAGAAGCTTTTGTTTGCGTCATTCATCTACGTATGTTTTAATAGAGTGTTCAATTAATAGACACACATGGTCAGTTAGTCCTAAAAAACATTACAAACATTGATTTCTTTACTAAACATAGAAAGTGAAATTTTGCTACGAGTATTAATTATTCTTAATCTTTAGACAATAAAACAGAAACATTCACTCAATAAACATCTTACTTAACGCTTAATGATCATTTTAAGTAATATATATATATGTATATAAATTTTAAGTAATTTATTATAACCATAGTCAAATACCGCTGCGTATGATTAAGATATATGTAGATATTCTTTAATATACTTTAGTAATTACGTTATTCAAATCGTAAAGCCACCGCGAAGAAATAAACCTACTTGTAGTTTACAATTATGTACAAATTATAAAAAACCTAACAAGCCCTAAACACAGAGCGGTCAGACGCTCTGTTTGTTTAGGGCTTAGTGAATCTGAGTGCTGAGTCAGAGGTTCGTGGGTTCGGCTCTCTTTCGTGGGTAAGATTTGAAAAATTTATGCAGTCACAAAGTTGCCCTGTGTTCTTTGTGTCAGTTGTTTGTATGTTTGTAAAATTTTTACAAACATTAATAAACAGGAATCATTTCCAGTGCGGGAATTGTCTTTAAAGGGTTTGGGACTTAGAGCAATATTTTAGCTCTCTTGCATTTAATTCGCAAGCTTTTATTTACGTCAACTAAGGGCTCATGTTATACTTATACCATTAGAAACGTTTAGTATTTATCTCAAGCATTCAATTACATGCTTCAGTTGTTTTAGATGTGTGATACATATGTGCTGTGTGCGGTGTGCGAAGGAGTGCGCTGATGTCAAGCATGGTCATAAATAAGTAAAATATAATTTCGAAATTCAAAAATTCAGCGACAGAAGTTTCGTTCTTTATACATACATACATTTTTTTTTTTTATACTATAGGGGGACAGACGAACAGACGAGTCACCTGATGGTAAGTGACACCGCCGTCCATGGACCCTTGCAACTCAAGTGCGCTGCCCGCCTTTGAGGGTGATGAGGGATGGGGAATGCAGGGAGTGGAAAGAAGAGAGGAGGGATGAGGAGATGGTAAAATGGAGAAAGGAGAAGAGGGGAGAGAAAAGGGGGGAGGGGGAATTGGGCCTCCGGAAACCTCACTCAATTCGGGGAAATGCAACGCAAGCGTTACTTCACAACCGGTTTTGTGTGAGGCCGTGGTATCGCACTGGTCGAGCCGGCCCATTCGTGCCTAAGCATGGCTCTACCACAAGCAAAATTGAATTTCATTGTCTTTTCATTTCATTGTCTTTCTTCGTAAATAACTCATTACAGAGGCCAATGAGGTTCGGCTTTCGGCCAGAGCAATACTGGATGACCTTAAACAGTATTGTGTATTCCTGACAAAGTGCATATTAAATATAATGATGAGCGATTGAGTAGGAAGGGCATAAAAGTGTTACAGTCAAATAAATTTCCTTTTGCCTTTATAAGATTATAGTTGGAATAAAAAAAACCTGTTTCTTTTGTCACTAATCATCCGGCAATAGCAATTTTAGATTCACTATTTTTTTCATGTTTTGTTCATGAGGGAAGTAAAAAATATACTATTTATTATTTACACAATTTTTTGTCTCGTGTCGGAATCGTACCCATGACCTCTGGTTTACCATTCACTATGGACTGTCGAACTTTAAAGTTATAAAAATATAAAGTAATGTTGCTGCTGCTGCTGCTGATTAAAGTAAGTTAATTAATCATTATCAAGTATGACTTTTAACTATGTATTTCCTTTGACAATTTAAACTTGTTTATCATGTGTAGATTGTAGATTTGCCATGTGCATTGAATACAAATAAGTTTGTATGATTATATTTGTATCAAAAAATATGGTAAAAATACCTATTAGCGTTTTAATTGTGGTGTTGTCCATATCCATTTGTAAATACAAACATAAGGTGACCAAAATTTGTGTGACGGTGTTTATGTTAACAACTTAATCCACATTAGATAACTTTATTAAGGTGAGCACAAAATATAAGAATTCATTAATAATTAAAAAAAAAACTTTACACAATTTACAAACAGCCGTCTGATTCTAAACTAAAGGGAACGTACCCATACTACGTGACCCGTTTTTACAATTTTTTGCCGCCCCCCCCCCCTGGTGACCACTCGTAGTATTTAGTAAGACCCCCCTCGAGTTTTCACGTAGTTCAGAGGTATGGCTTAATTTTTTTTAAATTGAAAATTAAAAAAATATATTTTGGTTCACCTGTGTCTTTATTAATACGGCGCTTGAATATAGCTCCGTGAGATTTTGCTAGAAATTATTGACTACGTTACGAAAACCTAAGACCACGCCCCAAGCCCCTGTGACCAAGCGTGGTATTTTTAAAGACCCCTCCATGAACGGGTCACTTAGTATGGGTACGTTCCCTAAGCAGAGCTTGTACTGTGGCTTGTTGGCTTGTATTATTTTTGTATAGTTAGGTTTGTAATTTAATTCAACTTAAGTAAGACATCAGTCGTCAAAGTAAATTAATTAATCATTTACATTAAGTATCAATTTCTTACTTAGAGCTATTTTAAATATAATCTGCTACTACCTTAAGATGCAGTGAGGAAGATATTAAATATCTAATTCGGGTGCATTGAGAGACAATGTTGCGAGACGTTCCGTACTTCAAGGAACGTCCCCCGTGTTTAAAGGATAAATTAATGCTTATAATTTAATTTGTAATGTTAGTCGATTACGCAATACCAAATCGAGCACGGTGTAAAAACGAGACGACGTTTTGTAAAACTAATTGATGACTGCTTCTAGTAGCAAGGTTTATGATTATTATCTTTGTTACTTGCGAGAAATATATTTCGTTATTTTTAAATATTTTACGATAATATATAATAACGCAAATATAACATACTAGTTGTTACATTAAATATCAATAAAAAGACTTTCGATTAGAGATTTGTCGACGTGACAAAGCTATTTGAAATGGCGTAGTTATCTAACCGTTTACGGCATTTGCAAACCTGCTAACGTTGCGATCATTCGTCAAATCTTACTTGATTCCAGGTTCTCGGTGAAGTAGAATAGGGCCATCTTGTCTTTCTGACTACGACTTTCTATTATCTATCTGACATTATATAAACAGTCGTGCAGTGCACGGATGACGCTAATAGATTTGCACCATACTCGTAAGTGAGACTAAATTATGGTTAGCAAAAAGTGGCTTCTGAGACGCCTCTGCGTACTATACTACTACTACTACTATATAGACGTGTGTGTACGTAGATAAAATACCTTTCGGTGTTGTCTGATACTTGAAAGATCTGCAGTAAGTATTCAGTATTTCTTTCTTTCTATATATATACTAGCGGATAGATAAATAATAAATAACCTAGATACGGACTGCAGCGCCATCTGCCGGGCTCATTTGTGAATCTAAACCATCCAGGGCGCCTCCCAAACGCATACAAAAAAAACATTCAAATTGGTCCAGCCGTTTAGTCGTACAGTAGAATTATATATCTATTCTCCACGATGTGATATTGCCATTAAAAAAAGGTATAAGAAAATAATTATTTTGTAGAATTATGAGGTTATCTTTTCATTTGTCTTTCAAGTGTAAACAAAATCTTCATTGATTTTCATTACCTGTAGGCTATGAGGCATGACACGTGTTCATTCATAGGCCACTGCACAACGAGGCGAGTCCATGAAGGTTGGACGGTTAGTGCGCCCACGGACGCTGATCCTCTGTGTGAAGCACGATTAACGATCATTCTTCCGGATCCGGTTGGTAAAACCCACGGAATAATGAACGCTATTTGTCTGTGCGTGATTATATTTAAAGATTATGTATTTTTTTTCAATTTATGGTTAAAAAGATGCTATAATGAGTATGACCCCATTCACAATACCTATATTTTTAAAATAACTTAAAATATATAGTATACAAGTACAGGTCGAGAGCAAATTTATTTTATTGTATTAAAATTACTCGTATTTGTAACATATTTATGTATGAGTTATTAATGATTAGATATAATCACCTACACACTTTTGAGTTGGAATTTATTGCCTCCGAAAACGAAAAAGATTCCAATAGATCCAACCCTTAACACATACCGAAAGAGATTATTTTGATTGACGAAATTTCTGGAAAATTGATCATTAACTATAAAATTCTCAACTATTACCTGACAGTTTTCTATTTCTTCTATTTATGACTACAGATTATTACCAACCTTATATAATTTAGTGTAGCAATGTAAAATGAAATCACAAAACAGAAAGAGAAACCGCAACGTGCTAAATGGTCTTCTCGTAATCGGTTACATATATGTATATGTTAAAAGAAATATATAAAAAGCAAAATAAGTAAGTAAATCTTACTACACTATGAATAGGTAAAATGTTTGTTTGTTTGAAGGGGGTAATCTGTGGATTCATGGATCCAAATACAAAAATTCTTTCACTGATAAGAAACTAGACTCTTTCTGAGTGACATTGGCTATATTTTGTTATGATATATACCTTATTTCAGTGTAAAATTTCATCACTTGTGAACCTAGTCGAAGAAAAATACCGAGAGAGACGCTTTATGGGCGTGCGCTGGGCAAACGTTTCCAAATAGGGGAATACAATGTACAGGAAACATATTAGTATTTAGTAGATCTACAACACAGTTCGGGACACCATATATCTAACTCATATATTTATTTAAAAAATTAAAAACTTGGTGGTTTGGTTTTAGTTTGTTGAATTTATAACAAACATTACATGCATTCGTATAAAATAAAGAGTTTTATCACCACGGAAATGGACAGTTGAGAAGATAACTTGAGATAACTAAAAACGCAAAACAGAATGATTTAGTTTTTACCATGTGTTAGAACTGTAGATTAAGATTAGACACTTTAGATGTTTTGTTTAACGATATCATTTGTCATGCCAAAAACGGTTGCAACATTAATCAGGTGTATTTAAGTATTCTTATAGCCATAACATAGCCATATTTGGATCGCACTCAGGGTGACACGATAAATTACTCCCCGTTCATATACTCGGATTGAAGTTGTTTTGAAATTTTACATTGATATATAGTTTGGTATATTTTATTTTACCCAACATTATAACTATTATAACTTGAACATCATTGTATATACTTATCTAAGTTAAATTTAATCTGCCATAATTTAAATCATATCCTATGGACTCAAATAAACACGATAAAATAGAGGAGGAGGAGAACACAAAAATGAACCCATTATAAGAATGAAAAGAAAGGGTACAGGGCTACACTTTTTTCAATTAGATCAATAGTTTTGCTGACTAAGGACTCTTTATAGAGACAATTTTTTTGCAGCAATGTTGTAGAGGGTTGAAATGAGCGAAAAGCGTCATAAACTAATTCGAATTGTGTAGCTCTGGGTCTCAAATCAATTTAAGTTCAAAATTACATGATTTTTAAATTCCGTAACTGAACGCTGAAATTTGTTTTTCAGATATGTATGTCTTATCATATTAAGAAATTTACAGTGAAAATACAACTCACAGATTGACAAAACTGAATGAATACTGAAGACCTTATACATCATGCAGACGTTTCGCTTTTATACAATATTCATATTTCCAAATTCGTAGTTTGAGGTTACTGAATAATTTAGTTATGGTCATTACCAGTCAAGTTGCGGCTTTGGAGCGCAATTCACGGCAAAATAAAGCAAAGCGGCGTCAACAATGGCGACCTTGCGCTCGCGCAGAGCGCAGTCGTCGCACCGCAACGTTGTGCAACTACAAATCGCTAGAAAGCATACTTTCTTTCACGTAACATTAGACAGAAGAGGTAATTTTGCCGACGAAATAAGCAGTCGTAAAGCTGACTGTGATGTTGAGCTATCAGATAAACAATAACATAAATAACAAAATTCCTAAATAGAATACGAGCGATCCGATTTTTTTTTAATTCGACAATTCTTTGGTCATTTGAATGGCGTTAATAGAGAGAGTACCGGGAGGGAAGTTAACGATTTCCAGATACATCAGCCAAAAAGTTGAAGTTTATATTGCAGTCGGGTTTTACATTTTTTAATGACTTTACTTCTTACTACACGTGCTTTCAATTGTAAGTTAAACATACATGTATGTATAACAGCACACCAATGAAATAATGAAAGTTGCCAATCGGTTGCACCATAGTCATCAATGTGATTTCTCAAACAATTCCATTGTACTATATGTACGTATATAATATTTTATTTAAAATGATTACGAATATATAGTGTAAATAATCATTTTGTCGTGGAATTAAAATGAACATTCATTAATTTTAATTTATATTCTGCTTGCGAAACGAGTGCCCTGTTTTTTTATATAAGCCTACCATAGTGACTCCACTTTGCCTGATGGAAAGCAATAAGTGGAGTCCAAGCGTGGTGGTCACTATCCTCATTGACCCAGAGTATGGCCTGGTGAGATAAGAAGAAGAGCCAAACCGTAGTAGTACCGTAGTACTAGTTCGGGATCGTACGTTGTCGACTCTCAAACGGTGACTCCTCAGGCCAGCACGTGTAGTCGTGTAGACGAAGATAGCGCAGTGTTTTAAATGGTCATAGATAGTTTTATTTCTTGATTGATTTCTGAACACAAGTACATAATATCTAACATCTAAGGTGATAAAGTTAAAGCCATGCTCTGCCTGTTAGGGCATGCAACATTAGAGTATTATATTAATTTTAGATTTATAATCATAACTCATTTAAAAATACATTAGGCAATATAAACAAATCTATAGAAACGAGAATTTCACATAAAAATCACAATAAGTTAATATAATATTTAAATTTAAATGTCGTTAAAATGTAATTACTTAGTATATGTACTCTGATACGTAACAAAATGATTGAATATTAGAATGTCATCATTGGATATCGATATTAATTATAATTATTAGCTATAATCCAATATTACATAATTGTTAGAGTAAGTAAGTTTTATCACTTTGATATTGCTTTTTGAGCATATTTGTATTCTCTGAATTTCTTAACAGCTTTGGTAATTTATTAATTTATTTTGGGGGCCTTTGCACAAATACTATAATGGAAAAGAACAGTTTTACATTTTACTATATACAGCTTATTATTACGTCGTTGGCAACTTTCTTGAACAAATTTAGACAAGTTTGTTCTTCCAAAAAAAAAAACGTGTCGTATTATACATAGATGGCATTGTGATAACCCTCAAGTTTTCGAAGGCTTGCAGCTTTCTATAGACACTTGCAGTTATAGATTGCTCGTATACATCGTTTTAGGTACTTAAAAACTAATTCTCTGGTTGTAGCTGTGCCTAGTTGCTGTGGGTGGTTTCTGTTAATTTATGTTTATGTGTGTGTACCCTCATTTCTACACAGTAAGATATATATACATATATATATATCATCGTAAGTCAATATCTTTACAAAGCATTGTATTTATCACGAAATTACAAAATTCATATTATCTTCCAAAGATTAACTTAACTTAATAGTACAATGTTCAAAATACTTTACTTACAAGTCTATTTAATGCGCGAGTGCTCCTTTGTTACTGACTCAACTTACGTCAAACATCGTACACGCAAGAATGAATGACAGCATTCCAAGTTATTAAACTTGGAACCGCAAGAACTCGTGTTAGAGAACTCATGTAATCGAATGTTAGCCATAAAGGGTATGCCGTTATATTGCCGATGCCGTTATTAAGTGTTGTCGACCGAGTTGGTCGGTGTCAGGGTCCCAGTGATCACTATTTACACTTTCACCTCACTACGGGCTTTACCAGCTTTTACGTCATAGCGAGCCAGAGCAATTATATCATCACGAAATCAGCTGCTGGTTAAGTGGCACACTGACACACTGGGCTCCGAACCCAACCCTTCTTTTTGTTAACTTATTGTATTTCTCAGTATTGCGATGCTCGTTGTCGGTCATTACGTTTCTTAATAACACATATGAAAGCGTTTTACATTTCCAATCCATTATTCTTTCATGTATAATTTATCTGTAGTAGGATTTTGTTGTGATTGATGTTGTCAGCTATAATTTAGTCCCACTTATGATATAGGCAGCAATTGGCATTATCCGGGCATTGAATGCCTGTATTTGTACTGTCTGATAGATAACAGTGTGATCGTTTAAACCGGGGGATACCCACGGAGGGAGTAGTATGTAAAAGATGTAAGATACAGCATATTTATCTATTCTCGTGTTTGAGGCGGTCATTGGGCCCCCATCTTCAAGAAAAATACATAAAGACTGCACTACTTGAGTATCATACTAGGCAATCTGTATGCTTGTATAATAATTTACTTGTATAAGAAACTTTTCGCCTCATCTATAATCTCAATATGAGTATGTTTTAATCACGGTGCAATATTAAAGTTAGCCTAGAGTCGGATTTAATGGCCGTTGTATACGAATGAAGTTCAACACATAATAAATGTTAGCAGTGTTTGAATAATCATATTATAAATAAAATATACATTAGTTCCTATTGTACACACGACCGTGACCACTGCGTGTCAGGGTCAAACGAAATAGATTAAGGGCTTTGAGACGGATATAAAACAAAGAGTAAAAAAACTGAGCTGGCGGCTACATATGTACATAAGTCTTTGGTTCCATGAAAACTTTTTAGTAACATCACATTTATGTTACCCTCTGACATATTTATTGTCACGGGGTAAGGTTAAGTTTATATTGTTTTAAATATTACGTGGTAGAGTGATTATTATCGGCCTGACCGGTGCGATACCACGGCTTCACAGAAAACCGGTAGTGAAGCAACACTTGCGTTGCATTTCCCCGAAATTAGTGAGGTTTCCGGAGGCCCAACTCCCCTCTCCTTATTCCTCTCCCTTGACTTCCCGCCCCTTTTCCCATCTCATCTCCGTCTCTTTCCCCTTCCCGCATACCCTCATCCCTCTTCCCCCTTAAAGGCGGGCAGCGCACTTACGACATCTCTAGTTGCAGGTGTCCATGGAAGGCGGTTGTCACTTACCATCAGGTAACCCGTCTGTTCGTCTGCCCTGCTATAACACATAAAAATATATAACTTATTCAAAGCGTATGTTTATTCATAAGTAAATAAATAACTGATAGTTTATATGTTCAACCAGGAATATTAATGTAGGTATTTACAAAGCCATTCATAAAAAAACTATTAAAAGACTGCTGTTGTCAAAATAAAAACCAAAACCACCACTCCTGTTACTAAAGGTATTGTGCATCCTACCCTTTCTGTCAAAGGTCCTTGAACGCCAGCTTAACACCTTCCTTTGCAGAAACAATTTACATAACGTCTTTCAATCCGGTTTATATCCCGGCTATGCACTACCTCCTCCCTTGTAAATATCACAGATGATAGAAGGTCTGGCATGGAGTAGGGAGGACTCACCTCATAGTACTTTTCCTACTCGATTTATGTAACGGGTTTAACATTGTCGATTTTAACGTTTTACTTGCCATATTGAACTCCCATAACATATATCCTTCGGCAATCGACTTGTTTCGTACTTACCTGTTTGGTCACCGGCAGCGTATTAGATAATGTGTATATGTCCTGGTCTAATGCAATTTCTGGTGTGCATCAGGGTGGTTTATCCCCGTTACTCCTCTTGGTATTTTATTAACTCAATCTCAAATCAATTACACAACCTAAATGCAGATGAACTGCAAATTTTTTGTCAGTGAGCTATCTCACAGCATTAGTAATATTAATAAAGATCTGACCAGGATTAGCTTGTGGACAACCATGTACGGACTTAAGGTTAATGTAGCTCAGACTCAAGACATAGTTGCCGGTAGCTCCAGACTTATATCTAGAGTTCATTGATCAATTCTTCCTCAAATTTCTTTTGCATGCATTTTGATCCCAGTAAGTAACTGTAAAGAATTTAGGGATTTATTTCCACAATACCTGAACATGGATAGCATAAAAGCATCTTTCTTGGAAAATTTTCCCATCTGCAGCATCCTTAAAGGCAGTACGAAATTTTCTTCCAACGGCCACTTAAATTAAACTAGCGCAATCCATTCTTGTTCCTATTCTTGACTATACTGTTCTGTTCTGTGTACTACTATTCTTAATGAGGGCAAACTAGATAAACTTTAGTGTCTCCAAAATTTCTCTATAACACAATTTGTCTGTCTGATTTTCCTTTTGGTTTACAAAAATGTTTCCGAATTTCGTACAAGCTCAAGTGGCTCCTTATTCGCTTTCGCTGGGAAACTTATATCCTTTGCTTCTTTTACGACGTGTTGCTTAATCCTGCCACGCCATAAATGACACACACATGAGGAACTTGAGTTCATTGAATAGATTGACTTTGCAAATACCATCTTACTCCAGTGTCTTTTGGTCCGTCATAGTTTCAGCAAAAATATGTGAATAAGTATATCGAGGGTTACTGTGAAAACAAGCTAAATATTGAGTATTCAAAACTATGTTAGTTTTGAGTTATCGTGGTTTAAATGTTTATACGTATTTAAGAGGCTAAAACTTTTGTACAACTTAAATAATCTAGTAGTCACAGATTAGAGTCTATGAAAACAATAAAATATTGCATAGTTTAATGAAATCTACGTGGTAGAAGTGTATGAAATTTGAAAATTTTTCTCGGTAATCATTATCAACATATTTTATCGTGTTTTAGCAATCTAATAGCGAGCGCTAAGTTGTATTTAACTGTTTATTACCCACGACGGAGACGGTATATGCGTTTGGAGTGAGAGGATGTTTGTTTGAGCAAATCCATGTTGCCATTTTTCTCTAAAACTTTTAGTCTGATTTAGATGCAGTTTTTAGTTATGGGGTCGGGTTTGATTGGTGCACGTTCTTAGATAGGTATTACGGTGATAACTCACCAGGGGGCGCTGCATTAAACATTTGTTTGAAACTACTAATCCGGTTCTGATGCAGTTTGTGGTTGATTAGTGAGGGTTCTTAAATATATTTTCTTGTTTTCAATTACTTTTTAACCGTCGTTGCTGCTGGAAAGTGCAAACGTCGCCTGGTCGTTTGAATTTCCCTCGAACTTTTATTTAAATTAAAATATGTACTTCTAGAATTTTGTTAATCGTTTTAGAAACTAATTAAATTATTTACTACAGCAGAACTTGAGATTCAGATTGTTTATTGAAATGAGGTATAAAGCTAATGCAAATGACTTTGGCTTAAGCGAGGCCAGTTAAGTAAAAATTTCTGAGAAATTATATTTTTTTTTATTATTTCCTTACATCGTGTATTAAAATTTGATTTGAGATTTCCTGAAGGACGGAAAGCTCAGACGGGTATGCACCGACGCAGACGGGTAGGAGCAATAGCTAAAGCCAATCAGGGTCGCATACCTATAACTCGAACTGGCTGATGCCAGGAACTCCGAGTCCTCTAACTAAGTGTTGCATGTAATAATATTTTGTGTAGCTCGTATAAAAATTGCATTGGATAAACAAAGATATCCTCAAATGTAATTGAATCATAAGATGCGTATTTACGTCACTTGGAATGAAATGTCATTAGAAACTTCAAAACAATGTGTTATTTTGCAATAATTACCTTCATTCACAATGGACAAAATTATAAATTTTGTTCATTGAATAATATGAATGTTAAATAATACTAGCTTTTCTTTATTGTTTGAAGTTTTTTGACCCAGAAACAGAAATTAACAGTATCTTCGGAACATAAGATTTCCTAGAGGATGATATTGGGAACAAAGATGTTGCAACAATAGCTAATACAGCTATATGTGTGATTTTATGTCGACTTAACGAATTTTCTAATATAATAATAAATAACAAAATTACTAATATAATAATAAATAACAATATTTAATAACATCTTAAGTATGTAAAATTTAAGAGTATCGTGAGTTATTTCTTTCGACTCAGTTTGCAAGTTTGTAAATTAATTTGCTTGTTGATGCTACGGATGTCTTTAGGTACCAATAACTGCTTATTATTAGCCAAGATATGTGATTATTCGTTGTGAGAAAAGAGTTTGTGTTGAGAATGAAACTTGAAGATTCCTGCTACATAAATTTAGTTATTACACGACTGTCCAAACAAGGAGTATAATTTTTTAGGGTCATGTACGTATTCAAGTGTTCTTTGTTCTGTATACATTTAAATACAACAATAGATTTGCATGTGCAGGTTATATTAATTAACAAGTGACACAGGCTTTTTCTTTACATGCGGAGTCTGTATGGGTACTCGCGTTCTCTTAATGATAAACTTTCTAAACTTCTCTTAGTGATAAACTTACCCGTGTTGCGGAATAAAGTTCTTGTACTTTTCTCTTTTCATTTCCACGTTTATCCGGAGTGATCACCACGCATTTCACTGCACATATCACAAGGCACACTCACGGCCCACACTTAATAATGCACTAGTCGTTAACATCCACTTGTGTTCACTCAATTCTTCAGTCACATGAAGCAGCACCTGTAACAATACGAAGTACTTGAAATAGTCGTAATTAAAGTTGTGGTGAGGTGCCTATTTCATGTTTTACGGAGGCTAGACTGTGTTTAATATCGTTATGTTTTATTTAAAGGTAAAGGTTATTTCCTATGAAGTTACTGATTAGATAAAAAATACTTTGTTAATTATTCAATGTGAATGTAGTAATAAAATCTTTAACATTTATAGCTTCATGTTTATGAGTTTATACAGAAAAATGAAATCTCATTATAATAAAATAATACGATGGGGGAAAAAACTTGATTATAATGGCGAGTGGGTTATTTGTTTTCGGTATTTTCCGAAGCACAGATAAATCTTAGCATTTCATTTCTGTTACTAAATATTCCTAACGTAAATAAGTTTCTTAATTCTATCCAGTGCAGTACAGAATCCAGCAAATACAGCACAGTGGTGAAATACAATGAGATTTATTGCCAAAACGCCATAAAATTCATTTGGTGTCACTTTATCTATAGAAATAAGTTCACTTTTATAATGTAAATTATTGATGATTAGTTAATTTTCAATATAGTTTACTAGTTTACTAATCGGAACAGACATAAAATGATCTCATAAAAATATTCAGAATTTGCATAGGTAGAATATATGTTTAAATATTTTTTAACTTATATCAAGTGTGTTAGCGAAAATTGAGCTTTAATAGAGACTTAACAGAAACAAACATATGGTGGATTACGATATAGGCACTGCCTTATCAAACCGCTAACTTATATCAAACAAAATATAAAAAAAAACACATTTAACATGTATTCTACTACCGTTTCATTGAGTAAGTAAAGGTTCTCTGATTTTTGAACTTAAGAGCTACATAGGCTGTTCTTGCTTCTCGGTGCTTGCGGTGGATAACTTTTCTTTTGATTGCCTTAAAGTCTGCAGTAACGAAACAGCCTAGTTTGTTGGTATACACAGTTAATCCATAACGGTATTACTCTAATCGATGTTCCATATTTATAAATGCTTAAGCATCTAATTAGTTTCAACATTATGGATTTGTAACACATTCGTGCCATCGCCTATCTGGGTTACCATTTGGAGCCTTATCCAAAAGAAGTCTCTTTTAAAAAAAATTTTTTTTAGTACGACAGATCGGACAAGTTACTTTCAGTGAAATTAGTTATTAAAACGCGCCTAAGAGATCGGACTGTTATCTATATGTATAGTCATGCAGTGCCCGGATGATGGCAATAGGCTTGTCCCCTATTACGTAAATGAGAGTAAAGTTGGCGTGTGAGTCTTCGCACCAGATGCCTCTCCTTTTGTATGAAATTTCTAGCAGTCAGCATTAATATATTGTATAACTACATAGTGGTATATTTAAGTATTTGCGAGTTTGTAGATGCCTAACATTGTTGTGATGGTTGCAAAATCTTGTTTACGCAACCACTCACTATAATTTAGAAGGACGATGAATGTTCTCTTTTTAAGACAGCGTCACAATTAAGTTAATAACTTTGACATTTTCGATATGAATTTAACAATAGGCAGCTACAGTTTACCGTGTATAGAAATAAAAAAGAGTTTAAATTATTAGCCAATCTGCAAATGACCTTTTAGTGCTTACATTAACGATCTTAACAAATATAAAATAAGACCGAAGTCCGTGGTCTATAGATATCGATTTAAAAGTAATTTCAAAGGTATAAGCCTAATAGATCCTTAGTTCATTACGAATGTCGGTAGACAATAACTAATCAATCAAAAATACCAATTCGAAATATCCATAATTAAGATATCACTGACTTAAATTTTATTATTCATCAGTTCATACAGTAAACATTTAAATTGATAGTTATTTAGTAAGTATATTTTGTTACAAAAAAAATACCGATGTACGACTTGGTAACGTTCGTCATAGAATTTAAGAAAATATCATAGAATTTATGTACAATATATATGCTATTATGGGTTCCTTATCGCTTAGCGCTAAAGATAGTTTCCTCCCTCGGAGACATACATAAGTACTTAATGATAAGTAATAACTATTACACGAAATAATAAAACAATACCCCAATCGATAATCGCAGAAATGTTGATGAACCACTAGACACGCAAAAATCAAACAAAAATGTTTTAATATGAACAGATGTCGTGAATTTAAATATGTAGACATTTCATCGATAATTCTAGATCACGACAAGAAAATATTGCGACGGGTTTGCTTGAGAGTAGGTCGTGAGAAATGTGCACGTGTCACCCTGTTATATAGCTAAGGCTCGCTTTTACTTAAAATTTTATCATCGTGGCTATATTTCAAAAAGTATACAATGGCTTACACTTTATCACATCCCGTTAAAAATTAGCTTTCGTATGAGAAATATATGTGAAAACAATGGTGTGCCTAGTATCAGCTATCAGTATTCAAATTAATTATAATGGTATAAATATTTCTAATCAACTATCACCACTTCCTAGTTAAAAAGGATATTGAAAATATCTTCATCATATACTGCTAGTGCGACCTAATAGTAGATAGTTGTGACCTAATGTAATAGACGTGTGGAAAAACCCCCACGTGTTGAATCCTTACTGGGGCCTGTATGTCGAACCGACTAAAACAAGAGAGTGTTCCATCATCTGGTCTTATGACCGGGACCTCAGTTATACCCGAGAAGGAAATCCCTGTTAGCCCCGGTAGACTTGGCCGTCTGTTAAGCAAGGCGACCCCACTCTGGTGTATCCCACATTTAGTGAGACGCACGAGGTACACGTGCCACTATCCCAGGCTTGCTTCTGCTAGGGCGACGGAGATACCATCCATTGCCCTCAGGTAAAAGGATGTTTTAACTATACATTTCGGCATACATTCAAATTTAATGGCAATAATACTGAATGGTAAGGATACTTTAACAATTTACTTTTACTTTTATAATAAGGAATTTATTTTTAGTTCTATATATTATACATACATCATACACTCAAGCCTAGGGGTAAGAAAAGTGGTAGGTAGGGTAAAATAAACAATTATCTTTACATGTATCTCAAGCATTCAAATCCTTGGATATACCCTTACTATCCTAATAGTTGTATTAATTTGTATATAAAATGTCGTATGTTTTGTTTCAAAAGACGGCCTCCGGCCATCCAAACATCTATAATTCAATTACTCGTTACGCTAATAGCTCTTCGATAAAGGTTTATTATCTGCTTTGCCACGACTTTATAACTATGAATACGCAAGATATTGATGACGAATCATTTTTTGACCTACTGTAATACAAAATTATACAAAGATCAGATGGACGGCTATCCCTGCAACTGAAGAACTTTTACTATAAGCATGCTGTACTATATGCTTATATACCACTACACAACCACAAAAAAAAACGATTAAGTGCGAATCTGACTCGCTAGCCTGCACCGTAAGCAAACGAACGTCTATCTAATAACAAGTATATTTCACTTGTTGTTATTGTTATGATAGATTTTTGATTGATTTAACTGTATATTTCATATCTTCATTGAACACTAGGGTAACTTTTTAATTACCCCATCTTTAGTACAACCAATTCAATTTAAAGAAATATTAAAATAGATTTACAAATGACGAAGATATTGCTAAATATGAGTATACTTTATTCCATAATTTCAAAATGGTCTCCAAATTTAACTGGACCAACCTTGATGTACTCAATCAACGTATTCAATAAAAGAATTTCAAATACTTATTGATATCGATTCACTAATGTCAGAGTTATTGCGTAATATGTTTTGTTCGTTCTTAACTTTACCACCTTAGCAGCTTGTAGTCTAATATTGCCTACAAAATCAAGTGGGACCAACATAGAGTAGAACCAATCCACTAAAAAAAAAATTGAAAATCGGCACAATTGGCAACGATAACGCTTAACATAGCACTATAAAATCATTGTAGATGAGAACTTAAACCCAAACCTAAATTATAATCTCCAAAATGTGGGTGTTAATTACACCTCTGTCTGCCCCTTTATGGGTTATAGGCATATGTACTAAAAGTTATAGGAAATCCGACTATGTTACATTAATTGTATCTCTATTTTTTCTTATACCCTATATCACTAACACTATTAAGATGATTTAAATGGCACCTTATATGCCGAAATCCATTTAGTCTTTTAAGCTCCTAGGATGTGTGTCAAAGAAACATCATACATACATACATCCATAAAACATACATACACACCTACATACATGCTTACATGCATCCGAAAGGCATAACCCTACTTCCACAGACGGATAGTAATACCTTTGAAGAGATATCAGCGCAACTTTATAAGGCGCAGGTTCGGCCGCACATAGAATACTGTTTTCATCTCTATGCAGGAGAACCCCAGTACCAGCTTCTCCCTCTTGACCGCATTCAACGGAGAGCGACTCGCATCATCGAATGCCAAGATATATCTGATCGACTTGACACATGGCGTTGCGTAGAGATGTAGCTTCACTCTGCATCCTTTATCGCTTGTATCATGGGGAGTGTTCAGAGGAATTGTTCGGATTTATACCGGCTGCTGGTTTCCGCCATCGTCCTACGCGACAAAATATCCATCCCCATCACTTGGACGATTGGCACTCCACCACTGTGCGCTTCTCCAAAAGCTTTTTGCCTCGCACAACCAGCTTATGGAACAAATTGTCGCCTGCCGTATTTCCGAACCGATACGACCTTCATATCTTCAAGAAAAGAGCGTACTCTTACCTAAAAGGCCGGCAACGCACTTGTGACTCTTGAGATGCGGGTGTCCATGGGCGGCGTTAGTCACTTACCATCAGGTGACCCGTCTGCTCGTTTTTCCCCTATCGCATAAAATAGTTCGGGAATATATTTTTTATCTTTTAAAGTTTTTGACCATTAATTAACAAGGACAAATTGAATTATGAACTACTTTACTTTGCATATTTAACCCATACTTTGACGTTGTTTATGGGTGCAAAATAGAAGTTTGTAAATGAAAAAGTATTTTTGTATGTTAAAACAACAAATTAACAATTTCCTTTACTGGTACTGTAAGCCCCTGCTTCTTGCCAAATTTCATAATTCTAGGACAATGGGAAGTACCCTAAGGTTTTGATTTACCTACGAATTGTTAATGACCGCATGTTTTGATTGCGGTGACTTGGAAGCCGACTGATATTTTTACAGCTTTAAAGGACAGCAGACATACTTATTAGGTGTTAATTTTATCATGACACTTTTTCCATACGTTTAGGAGGAAAAGGGTTTTTACAGACAGACAGACGGACGAACCCACGAGAGATTAGGATCACTCGTGGGTCCGTCCGTCTGTCTGTCTAAGTAAGTGTTCTTTTTTTTCTTTTTGAGGAACGGAACACTTAAACAGCCAATATGTTTTAATCATAGTCCACCATGCTATGGCTTAAGCCCACTAAGAATTATACACACACTAAGAATAACAAACAGTATTTTCATTTGTCATTAGTAGATTGTCAGTCGTAGATAAGTCTTATATCAAAGTGCGTTATTTTGCACCCCGATCGCAACTTCCTAGTTGCCATTCAAGTTTATGTATTTATACCCTTTAATTTTTGTGACGGGGTGCAATCTCGAGTCTGTTGAGCTGTTGGTGACTGTAAACTTAGTGGATAACTTTTGTCTTGCGAACCTACGACTTGCAATACATACGTGTGTGAATAGACTTAGAAGTCGTTACTTTACATATATATATATATATATATATATTATATAGACTCACGCTCATATCCCTGAAAAGATTTCACTTTTTGGCAAAAATAAATGAATACCACTTATAAAATAGGCTGCAAGTTTATTGCCGTCCTCCGTGCTCTGTAGTATACCGTCGTATATACTTTCTGATAAATAACAAGTTAAGTAGTTTTTTTGAAAATAATATTGAAAGCAGTATTTAAGTACAACAATTAAACGTTTTATCTTTCCTATTTACGTTAGTAGAAAGTATTGACTAAAAGATGTGTTTCAGTATATTACTGCTAACGTACTGTGATAGTATACGGGTTTTACTAAGGTGTTACACACAAATACGTGTAAGTGGTATTTCAAAAATAGGAGCTTATTTATTTTAACTGGTTGCCAAGGAGCGAGTGACACACCTAGTAGGTATTGAAAGTATCTGTAGGGTGCGGATCGCTTACAAGTACACCATCAACTCGTGAAGATTGTGATTGAACTAAGTAATATAAGGTAAATTTTGCAACATCATATTTAAAGGTTTTACAGTCGTTAATAATTTAATTGTATTACTGGTTTCGTATATAGTTAAGTCAGCATAAAGAAAATGGAGTTTTGTATTATGATGTAAAAAAAAAATTGCGGACATTTTCAACCAATAGCCCTATCGATAATAATATAATCAGTTTATAAATAAGGTCACTTTATTGCGTAGTGCAATCGCAAGTTTGTCTAAATCAATTAGTGCGTTGTTCACAATTCAACTATACGATCCTAAAATATGAAAACACTTTTCTTTAATATCTGGTTTAACTTAAATCTGAAATAAAGTCAGAAAAATTTAGTAAATGGTAAAAATGTGATGCTTCGCAGGGGACAATGAAGGTTTACAATTACAGAAACAATGGACCATTTGCTGATCACACAAATTTATTTTTATTTTTCTTCTCTTTGTCTTCATTAACTAATAATCATTATAGATTGTGTATATAATCTTTAATTTCTACTGAAAATCAACACAGCTAGTGTTTAAGCACTTCCAATCCTCATCATTATCATTATGCTGGTGAGTATCAAGTGAGTATTTAATAGTAACCAGCATGTTTATCAGAGCCATTTTGCTACCAAAAGCCTTACTAACTTTAGAGAAAGCCTCGTAAGGCCAATCTCACTCCTGCGCATCACTGTAGACTGTAGTCTGAGTGTGTTTTATTACGTCACCAAACAAAGGAAACTTTCACGTGTAGGAACTCGATATATAATAAACTGTGCAAGCTTATTATAGCCTGAGAAATGTCTTTTGAATACGCATACTTATTTTCTTTATCATCGAACCGAGTACTGCATGGTCTTAATCACTTGAAGGCATATAGTATTTTGCATCTTCTTGTACTACGAATTTGGAGTATATTAAATGTAAAAAATTATTATTTAATAGAAAGTTTAATTAAGCATGCTACTCGGTCATAAAAAATATTGTTTTGCACGAAAACTGAAATAAAAAAGGTTTAACTCGGTTCTAGTCCGTCATACCTTTTCACTGTGAGGCCCCGGTGGGAACCCCCGTTGGGTTTCCACACACAAAAAAAGGACAATTAACAAATATTTTTAGTTAGGTATAGGTATAGGTGGCCTACATGTTAATAATTCATAATTTTTTCTCTGCATGATTGCTTAATACTACGTTGTTACACTTATTTGTTATTCGTTTTTAAAATATCATATGATTGTGGCTCTTTCTAGAAAATAATTTAATAAGTTTGAAAAGTTTTTGTCAAAATAAAAAAATATTTTAATTAGTTTACATTACCACTATATGGTATAATTGGTATTAAAAAAGGTGACAGGCAGACAGAGAGACGGACAACCGACTGATCCCATTAGGGTTAATTGTTTCCATTTGAGGAACGGAACGCTTAATTTAATTGTATGGTACCTGATTTCCGATTGACTGATGACGTTGGGTGACGTGATCAATGTATACTTTACAGTAGTCCTTCTGTAACAAGTGACCAGTGGTTTTTCGAGATTACAAATTTCCTCAACGAACATCCTTTTACGTTCCTTGCCTTAAAAGCCCTTGTTCTAAAATTCTAAACTGCTAACGAGATAAACATTTATG
The DNA here is from genome assembly GCA_947561695.1 of Tyria jacobaeae. Taxonomy (NCBI): domain Eukaryota; kingdom Metazoa; phylum Arthropoda; class Insecta; order Lepidoptera; family Erebidae; genus Tyria; species Tyria jacobaeae. The sequence goes on along the minus strand of OX387219.1, from coordinate 12,781,955 downwards.
GACACGACAACCGCGGAATAAATTACCCATCTTTCACAAGAATACTCATACAGACTTACGTTTTAAATAAACTTATCTGTTAGCCGGAGGGAAATGGAAACAATAAATAAACTTAGTAGTGACATCGTGTTTAAGTCACTCTCTACATCTACGTGGTGAAGTTTACGCAAGAGTACAGAGTCACATCGATCTAACGACCTTGTCCGAAATTCTTCTTTGATCACTGACGTCACCCTTTCCACTGTATTACATTATTGAAATAACCACATTCCGGAGCAAGAGTCTAACCAGTTATTTATAACCAGGGGCTGTTTTACTCTTGTTTATAGGAATTTACAGGAAAGTAATTTTATATATAGTCCAGTTCGAACAAAAAGTTACAATTATAGCCCAAAATTATTACTATTGATTTTTATTGAGTTATATATTATTATGGTATAGGTGGCAAACGAGTAGACGAATCGCCTGAAGAGTGAGTATATTATACGACTACAACAAATAAACTGATGACTGAATGAAAAACCGATCTTTCCTACGGATAAGCCTGTATGCTATACGAGACATTTGTCATAAACTTTTGCGATACTTCGCTAATTTATTTTATTAACTTATAGATTTAAATTATCAGTGAAGTTGAGTACTAAACTTAAATTATGTGACAAATGGAGTACAACGTGACGGAAAAAAAACAAATACATAAAATGCACATAGAATTGAAAAGAACATAATAAACTTCACAGAGTATTCATAATTGATACGTAAAGAAGGCAACCTATATATTTATTTATCTAGCGATGCAATTTCTGTCGTAGATTTTTCAGTTCCTAAATTATATGCGTTATGTATTTAAAAAACAATAATATATTAATATATTTTCTTGTCATGTTTGGTGTCTTGTCATACATGATTGGTACGTATTAGTTGAAAATATTACTGAGTATGTTATTGCGAAAAAACCTGTCAAAGAGTGTTGACGCAATAGGCCGCGATGATAATAGCGTCGTGTGACGTATGTATGTATGTGTAAATAAAAAGTTGTATTTGCTCAGTAACATGCAAATAATGCAAGAGGCTATCCACATGAAGCGTTTTAGATGGCAACACGCGAGTAAATAAACCCAACCCTTCTATAGTAGGTGTTTAATACTGAAGGATGTTCTGATAAAACTAAATTAATTCATAATAGCATTTCTGAACTTTTAAGTGAGTTGTTTAAGTCAGTTATAAGAAAAAAAATGATTATGACTGATCTTATCTATCTATGAGTATGACTCTCTTATTTTTTAGTCCTAGTAAAAAATAATAGTAGCAGTTGTTACATTGTACTTTTAAGTGGGAACTTTATATTATTCACGAAAATATGTATGTATACATATAGAGGAAGATAGAAATAAAATGCATGCATTGATGTTGCGGATGTTTATAGGAATCGTGAACCAGTAACTTCCAAACGTCTCATCTAGATAATCTCTTAGGTAGATATGTTCATATACATATACCTCGGTATATCTCTTGGTATTCGTACGTGTGAAACTATAACTTATTGTGTACGAAACCAAACACGCCTTCTGTGTGAACTATAAACAGCGAGACTGCTCGTGCACAATAGCTCGATCAAGTCATGCGCTACTCCCCAAGTCTCCACTGTTGTTGAAACATTTCATTATAAAAACAATAGTACACAATCAGCTGCCTAGGACATACACTAACTGAGAGTGAATGCAGAATGCTAAAAGAAAGTTCTGATTATCAAGAAATAATCTGAATAACTTTGGTAACTATACGGTATACATACACAAATACATATATTTAAAAAATATTTATATTATGACCTATAATGAACATAAGAACTCTTTCATTAAAGGAATTATCAACTGTGTTGCAGTCGCACCTTTAACTCGTTTACACTTAAAATCGTATAATCGGTTATCAGTATAAAAGAATCCACATAACTTAAAGTGTCGAGAGACACAGGAATGTCTTCTCTGCCAAAATGACAATAAAGTACTGGGACTACTGTGCAAGTATAAAGCGTTTATAATTTCACTTGTGACCTGCTTGACCATTTGCTCTTAATTAAATCTAAGCAGCAGTAAATCTAGTTACGAATTGATCATTTTAAAACTGTTAGTGTTACGTCATAACACCATTGTGAGGTAACTACTTCACCGAGGATTTGAACTATAATATCTATAATCTAGTCACAGTCACGAAGCACATTTCCTTCATCATGCGTATTGCTAAGGAATCAAATGTAGATAACTATGTTGTCACTGATAATAAAATACGATAAGGACTTAACAACAGAACAATAGAAATAGGTAAACAAAAATAAATTTAACTTCACAAAACTTCAACTGTCCACTTGTAGAAATTTCTTTAAAACCGATATTAAAATCTCATTTTCTCGTAACACTTTTAAATGTCTTTTAATTTCGTCCTTTAGTGACTTCGTCGTCCACAATAACGTGTATTATACCAGATGGTGTTGGTTTTTTCAGGAAGGTAGTTGCTTGCAGGTCGTGACATGAAACAATAATTTCTATTTTGGACTAGTGTTTTTTTTTCCATTTAGTATGTACATAATTTTTTCTTCATCAAGAACATGTTAACCTTTTTTATTCTATGTTTCTGATTTCTTGTACGACATTATATTTAGAAAAAATATGATTGTTGAATAGATTACTACTAAATATAAGTCGGGAAAGAATGGAGAGTGTCCCGAAGTAAGAATATCATAAGAAGTGCGCATCTTAAATCATTGGTCAAAACGATAAATGGAAAGTTTGTGCAAATGTTAGTTCTAAACCGCAGTTCTTTGTCTATTGCCAATTAGTAATGACCACTATAAATCACTATTGATTATAAAAACAATAGGTTTTATAAAAACAATTGGTAGAAAACTATCAAAAACTTTCAAGAGTCAGTTTTAACCAACTTAAAAAAGGAGGAGGTTCTCAATTCGGTTGTATTTTTTTTAAGTTGTGCGTTTTTACGATTGAAAGTATTGCGGAAAAGAATTCAAAAGGCACATTAATCGTAAATAAAAAATAATAAAGTCGGATATACAGTCGTGGTCAACTAATTAAGGACATTCAAGATAGTGGACAGCAATAACCGGCTATGTACATATAAATATAAAACCCTGTTGATTTCTCAGTAACTATTATTTGCATAATTTGATCCGATTATTATACTATAAATGGCTGTAAATAAAAGATTAAATAAATATAAAAAAGTGTTTAATATCAAAAATTAACCATGTATTCAATTTAAGGTACAATTCTGTAGCTGGACATTTAAATAAGAACAGTAAAGTAAAATGAAAAATAGAGTTAAACAGAACTAATAATCTGCAGTATTTTAATTTCTTTAACAACTTCATTTTATTACGGGTAAAATCAGTACCCAGTAGCAAAACCTTTGTTAGTAATTACCGCTTGACACCGATGTGGCATAGACATTATCAGTTTCTGACATATTTCAACAGGAATGTTTGCCCATGCCTCACAAAAAGCTTCATTAAGTTCATCTAAAGTTGTGGTACGATAAATGGCAACTTTTTTCTTAATTTCGTGCCAAAGGTGCTCGATTGGGTTGAGGTCGGGGCTATTTGCTGGCCAATCTAGCACTGATACCGACTGTCTGTTAAGAAACGACTTGACTGAACGGGCTGTATGTTTTGGGTCGTTATCATGCTGAAAAGTCCATATAATAGGAAGATGTTCCTCAGCATAGGGAAGCATAGTTTCTTCTAATATTGCCTTGTATTGAAGTTGGTCTAAGTTACCCTGAACTTTCCTCACAGGTCCCACTCCACGTCCAGAAAATGATCCCCACATTTTAATGTTTCCTCCGCCATGTTTCACCTGCTTTTTTGTGAATCTTGGATTCATTTCCGCTTTTACAGGACGCCGTACGTATTGCCTTCCATCTGAAGAAATCAAATTAACCTTGGTCTCGTCAGAGAATAATACATGTTGCCATTGGTCGTAGGTCCAATGTCCATATTTACGTGCAAACGCCAAACGTGCATTTCTATGCTCTTTCTTTAACAACGGTACTTTGCGAGCCACTCTTCCGAACAACCCTGCTTCTACCAGACGTCGTCGAACTGTCCTCGCTGATACACTGACTCTTTTGTCTGCCCCAAACACTTCATGTTTAATTAAAATAGAGCCTAGAAACGGATCTTTCTTAGCTAACCTGGTTATCATTCTATCTTCTTGCGGAGTTGTTTTTCTCGATCTTTTTTTTCTGGGCACATTTAAAGTTGTGTTATTGCGCCTGAAATGTTGCACTGCATTGCATACCATAGTTTTTGAACAATTTAAATATCCTGCTATCCTTCGGTATGACCAAAAACGCTCGACAAACTTCATGATAATTTTTCGTAGTGTTGCATCGCAACTTTTATTTTTGCCCATTGTTCTTCAAAATAACTCTCAAAACTTGAAATTACAAATCTAGATTGCCGCCAAAACTACCACAAAGAATAGGAGAAGAAAGAAAATAATAATTGAGATTCAGATTTTGAAACTAGAACGCAATATCTCAGTGTCCCTAATTAAATGGCCAGCCAGCATTCTTTGAACAAATAGCACTGTGATCATCTATCAGCTATACTGTAAAGAGGTTTAATGTTTAAGAAGTTGTTATTGTTTGTATAATTAGGCACATAAATGACTAATTATACTTACATGTAAAAGATGTGGAATATTGTTTAGACTCGTTGGAAAATAAAAAATAAATTCACAATTTGGATTAACTAGAGAGTGTCCCTAATTAGTTGACCACGACTGTATATATATATATTTAAATGTATATTAATCTTCTATCATATTTAAATAGGATTTTTTATTAAAAAATAGTAAGAATTATATAAGGTTACCAATGGCTGACAAGTCTTTGCTTGAGTATTTGTAATGTAATTAATAATTTTGTAAATAGATTAACTACTTATGAGTTTTAATATCTAGACTTACATTTTATTTTACGTATTAAAAAGAAAAAGTTTTTTTGAGATTTAAGATTCTTATAAGAAGTAGTATTACACAAGCAATATTAACCCACGTGGCATGTAGAATACACATCAATAGATCAACTATTTGTGACGTAATTTGTGGGTATCGATTTCAATTTCGAATCAGAAGTATATAAAATCCTATAAAATTAATTATGGAAAGTAATATAGGTAGACCGTTTCAGGTGAATTACTAATAACACTTTATTAACCATTCTATATTAACCATATTCAATCTCAAGTATCACCTAGAGTTCATAATCCGATGATGATTTGTACAAGATTGCGAATAAGTAATAATAAGTTTTTTGGCAATGCCAGCACGCCTATAGTTGAGTTTGCGGCCAGTATTTGTCATACGGACAGTCACAGTAGAGCGTATTGTTTTACTTTGTTAAGTGTGAATGGAATATCAAAGAGCTAATATACATTACTGGAGATACTGTAAACACATTTATAGACAATATGTTAACAGCCTCTCTATAAGCAATAGAATCGAAATGTATATGTCATGTCAAACATATTCTTTTTAAGGCACTTGTCCAGAACACAGTGTAACTATAAATAACTACCTAATATGGTTTGACTATATTTAATACTGACAGGACTGACATTTAATATAAAAAAATAGTGTGGAGATTCTGTATAAAATTTAAACTTTAATATGCACATCGACTTACTGACAAACCGAATAAGGAAACTCACCTACATTTTCAAGAACCTACGTCACGTTGCTGATGAGAAGGTCCTTAGAACTGTATACTTAGCACTATGCCAATCCCTATAATCATATTGAATAACAACATGAGGTGGAGTCTCCAAGACTCATGTGCTCAAGCTTGAATGAGCTCAAAGAGCAGTACTCAAAGGTCTAAAGTGCAAGGTACTATCGATTCGATAACTTTTTATCATCCAGACTACTCCGCAAACACTCAGAGATTTCATATGACTCTGCCTTACGCTCCAGCAAACGTATTAAGACAAAAGTATGTCCTTCAAAATTATTCCAAAGTGTTCTCTCACATCGTAGCTATTGTTTTCTAAGCAATCGTCTCTATAACAAGTTGAACTCTATTCCTAACATCTATGCCTTAACGAAATTTAAGTGTAAGAAAATTATAACTTTATATCTTTTAGAACATTACTATGAGTCCACTGAAAATTTAATAACCGTCCCAAAATAAAGACTGACCTTACGCATATAATAAACACACTCTCACACACACACACTCACATATACACATACACACACACTACACAAAATACCTTTAAATAATTATTTGATTTTATAGTAGCTGCTTGCCTTTGTTACTTTTATAATAATTACATTGTTATGTAGGGGGCCTGGTAATCTGTGTGACAGAGTCACCTAGTGCAGTTGCCAGTCTCTCACAAAGGACAACATTGAATATGTATATCAATAGTATTGACAATCATAGACCTAAGTTACCTTTGTGAAAGAGAAATAAATTATTATTATTATATTATTATTATTATATATGTACCTACCAGAGCAATGCATCTTGATACATATAGGTACATACGAAAAAAAAGAAGAAACAAGATATGAATAGAGAAAATAAAGTAATAGTAGAAAGCCTGTGTAGGCTTTAAAACGTGTCAAACAACCTTACTCCGTCGTCGTAACAAAATATAGTGTATCAAAAATCAAAAAGCAGTTGACGCAAAGAACCAGACTGGGACAATAATTTGTGGATTCAAAGCTGCAGTCCACGTCATAAAATAAAATAAAAAAATATTGCAAATATTGAATGCGTCTTATCATTCATGTCTTCAATAGGCTATTCTACAATTTCTTTTAATATATTTTAAATTGATCGCATAGATTCGATAGTCAACTGGTATTTTGATGTCCTCAAAATAATGAGGCTAAATGCAAAAATATGTGTGTATAAAATATATAGGTAAAGGTAGACGCCATTATTGGGAAGTCATAATAGCAAAAACAAATTATGATATGACCGAAAACGCCGACTACAACAAGCAACAGCGTGTAAACAAAAGCGAACAATTTTTATTTTTTTTATTTTGAATTTGTGGCTTTTATGTTATATATATATATTAATATAGTTATTCGTAATTACATTTTTTTCTTTTAGATATACTAATATAAATTATAATTATATTGAACTAAATTTGTGGCTAAACTTTACTTCTTACAACTGCACATTTGAAGTTTAGCCATAAATTCACAAAATAAATATATTTGAATTGTTCGCTGTTGTTCACAAACAAAAACTTGTTTCTGCTATAGTGACGTCACACTTTCATAACCTCACCATTCATGGTCTACCACCTCTTTTACAATAAAAATGAACACCCCATTTTGGATAAGAGTTAACTCGTCGTGGTTGTGCCAGAGGGCTGTGTTATTAATTAATTAAAAATACACAATAAAAAAAAAGATATTCAGACAAAGACCATACAAAGCCTTACACTTACAACACGAAAACTATTAATTAAGAAAACAAAAAAATCAATAAGAAACATAAATATCAATGAAATGTTGACATTTCATTTGTGTTAGAAGAAATGTCGGTAGTATAATTTTGAGTATTTAAATTACGGATATATTAAATATTAAACATGTGGTTAATTTGCTAAAAAGTTTCAAAGCCTAATAAAAAGGACAAAGATTTATCCTATTTTCTAGGACTTAAAAACAAATATATAAAACGGTTAACTATATATACATATATATATATATATATATATTTATGCGATAAATATATATATATATATCAAACGAAGATGATAGATTGCATGTTGGTTGACCATCTCATTGATATTTATGTTTCTTATGGTTGGTGGCTGGTGGAGTTACAATTTGTTAATGTCGGGTTTCAATTTAGTTAATCAGACGCAAATGAAAACGCTCAGTGATCTGCAGTCTATAACTTTTCTTAGATAGTACATACAGCTACAGCACTAAACCCACGCTTAGTTGAATATGATGAAGGAAACGCAACTAAAAACTTCTAACTCTTGATATCCACTTCCGAACTTTACTTTTAATTCTCCATTAGTTGTGAGTTCTACGAGTTCATCTAATGTAATGATTCTGCTGCATCTGCATTTGCGAAAGTGTACATCAATCACATCACGTATTGATAGTTCAACTTCTTTAGCGATTTCTTCTTTGCATTGTACTATTACTCAAAGGATTGTTTTTAGTAAGAAAGCTATGGGTTCGAAATTTGTAGTTGATTGAGCAACTACATGGTGAAGAACAGTTTCGATTACTTCTTTGACTGCCGGTGTAATTAATTCCTAACCAAATATGTGTTTTTTCCGCTTCTGCAATTAATAATAAAAGATTATATATGAAGCTCGCAATCTATCATCTTCGTTTGCCCCCTATCGCATAAATATATATATATATATAGTTAACCGTTTTATATATTTGTTTTTAAGTCCTAGAAAATAGGATAAATCTTTGTCCTTTTTATTAGGCTTTGAAACTTTTTAGCAAATTAACCACATGTTTAATATTTAATATATCCGTAATTTAAATACTCAAAATTATACTACCGACATTTCTTCTTAGTTTCAAACATTTTGAAATTCACAATTTGTTACGATTTATATTAACTTTACAATCGATTTATAAAAAAAAATATAACTAATGACTGTAATGCATTCCTTACCTTATCAGTCACGACGAAAAACTAATATGGATCACAGACGAAGCACACAAAAACAATAAGATATTAGAAGAGCCATCCATTCCTTTTAAAGATTAGATTTCGAGCACGCAACAACTTGTATGCCTTTGTTTGTTTGGAAGTTGCAGTTGCTCTGCAAACAGGTTGTTACAAGTTCCCGTATTTTATTTTATTAAATATCTAATTAGGTAGCTTTGCCGTGACTGCCCCCTTGACTATCATAACCCCCGCATTTACGTTTAACTTTTCGTTTGCTAAACCCCTACCTACATATTTAATAATATTTTTTTGGTAACACTAAATTACGAACAAATTAGTCAAATTTTAATTTATTTCTTACTGTATCTATAGAGAAACTGTTATTTCACGATCGTAGGCTCAATGCTGACATATGTATGTATGTGTATATACATATAGTCATAATGTCAGTTGCGTGAGGAAATGTTCCGTAAACTGCTTGCCTTAATAGCAGCTTTTTAGAGTCGTTACGTGTATTTACGTAATTTAAATATAAATAAAATATAACATGTGCGTGCAATGCATACATGAGTTTGTCAGATATAATTTACAATTTTTATGGAACATTTGTGAAGTCAAACATTTAAACTATTATTTGTTCACAAGCTGTATAATATATGTACTTAGACAATAATATCAAAATTTCATTCGGGTTAATAGGTACTCAGGCAGTATTGAGACAGGGTGGGTGGGTGAGTGGGTAGGTGTATAACTAGCCTAGGTTTTCAGTCTAACATAATAAAGGGAAAATTAAAAGTTCTATAACTGACTGGATTTTTATTGGCTGTGCCTTTTTTCCATTAAGATTCAAAGGAAGTAAGGCACAGCCTATTTCCACAAAAAATTCAACCTATTGATAAGGGTGGTACATCAGTCAACTTGGGTTAACCTGCGCCATTGGTTTCTGATTTTTTTTCTTAATGTGAAGCATTGAATAAAAAAATATTTAAATTTAAGGTCAAGGCGCAAGTGACTATCGTACTCGGACGCGAAAAAAGTTCTAGTTTGGGAATTTATTAATATAACAAGGTTTATTGAACGCCGACCAAGTGCATTTTGATAAGTTTACTGTTTTTTTTTAACAATATCTGCATCAGTACTTCTTTTTATAATTAATTAATAACAGGGTTTGAAACCTATAGCTTTAGTGACACAAGCGTCTACAGACCGCGAGATCTCAAACTAAACGTAACGTATACGGCCGTGTAGAGGAAACCATGCGTTGAAATCCATTAGTTTTACATAATTAGGTACAAATGCGGCTCATTTTCATATTTTTACTTCTCTAATGTTGCGACACAGTTCGTCTCATTCCGACTGACATTTGTATGTTATCTGCAATTAGTTGCTTCTGGCATGCACTGTGCAATATATTGTTATAAGTCTCGTTTGGTATATTTTGAAGGAAATTTTGAAGAAACATAGGCAACGACAATTAATTTACTAATGTTCCAGTTTGCTGCTAGCTAGTCTTATAAGTATTTATAACGAGTGAAACTTTTTCAATCAATTAAAAAATATTGACACAATTTATAATACCTAGAAATAACTTTGTTTATGCGAGCCCTGTTTGGCATCCACCTCTCACCCCTTGTCACTCTAAAATATTCAGAGGATTACATGCTTTTGTTAAAAGTTAAGACAGGTAAGACTTTCGGAAGACTATTGAAAACGGTGTTAAGATAAATAACAAAACACATACATTGTGTATATACACATGTTTTTTATGGTATAGAGGGCAAATTAGCAGACGGGTCCATCTGATGTTATGGATGGACCCATAGATACCTGTAGGTAACTCAAGAGTCACAAGTGCGCTGCTTCATTTTGAAGGAAAGGGACGGGAAGGGAGCAGTTAATATTTGGATACAATACTTATTACTTTAATTTACGTATCGAATGATGCAAAGAGTATGCGTAATTCATTATCAGCTAAATAATATCTAAATTATAAAAAGTCACAAGTAGGTAAAAAAACAATTAATTAAATTTAGAAGAAGTAGAGGGCCTGAAGAGTAAAACATAATATACCAAATAGTTTCAAGTCGCACCGCTAAACCCGGGCAATGCGAGCAGTTGCGTAGACAACACGCTGCGGGCCCGGTTACGACAGTATCGAACCCATAGCTTTCTTACAAAACGACAAAGTAGATCTAATCTCGGGACAGTCTTACCACAGTTTTATTAAATCATATTAGCTTCGGCTGCGGTTGGTGAGGTCAAGCTCTTTACACGTGTTAGAAATATAAGTTTTATTTATTTATATAAACTTAAAATACGTTTTATAGTGTAATAAGTATGTAATAAATTTAGTAAAATGTTAACAATGACAGCACAAATTAGTTTTGAGCCTTTTAAATTTAAATATCGATATTGCAACAACATTTGCTTTATTTTGCTTTGTAAATCTAATTATTTTTTATATAGTATTTTACAAATGTTTTGGAACGGTTTTTACAGTAACTTAGAATAATTAGTAACGTTTACGTTTACTTAAGAGAAATAGCAAGACGGCGTGGCATTCGGGTTCAAAACGTGGAACAGTGTGCATCATTGGTCACTGAAATACATTATTCTTCAAGTATTCATGATTTTTAACATCATATTCTTGAGTTCTATTACACGCCGTTACTAACACTCAACTTTTTGCCGACGACTATAGACTAATAGATTTTTACTTTTCTTGACTTCATAGAACAAATATCAACAAATATCTTACTATTAATAAGAAACAGTAATTATATTTGTTACTTGGGAGAGCCATGCTTCGTCACTTTTTTTTTTTTTTGGAATATAGAGGTACAGACCAACAGACGGGTCACCTAATGGTAACAACCGCTGACGATTAAAATATCATCATTGTCATTAGCAATCACTAGTTTTCATTAGATATTGTTTGATGTGTAAGTAATACATTCATCACGTTAAAATATTTTATAAACACATTAAGCATATTGTTATTTTAAATTCCTATATAAAAATTAGTTAGAAAAATTAGAGTTCCAGATTCATTTCCAATATCATTATTTTTTCTTAAAACTTGTCTCTTACAGCTAAAATTAAATGTTATATTATAACAAAGCCGTTTATGATACAACTTCACTGTATAAGTTTGTGTAACAGCAAAACTCAAAATTACTTCATGTAAATTAATATATGCTTACTGCATGCTTTAATATAATGCAGCTATTGCAAATCGAAATAACCAAACCTGTTACGCTAAATAAATGTTAAAGTAATATCCGTTCACTATTGCGGTTAAAAGGTTTACCTATCTACCGATCACCTAGTTAGCGTAACTCCATTTTTAATAAGTTCGGAAATGAGCAGAACGCATTATTCCTTTTTCGTATTGTAGATTTAAAACGCAAGAATGATTTAATAAGATTTTAATTTGGCTTCTATAATTATCTCTAGGCTCTATAAGTAGGTTGATACTTATTGCATAGAATAATTTGACCCAGGACAACAATTGTCAAATTCAAACAAGAACTGCTGTCAATAGTTTTAATTGAGGACAAGGATGTCAAGCTGCGGCCACGGCACGCGACCACAACCACCATCCACATATTTATTTGATCGTAGTCACCTGCGGAGATTGACGGTCCGATGCCCTTGCGGAGACTCCCGGTGACGTCACACTACACGTTACTCGCCGTGAACTTCCGGCAGATACTCGGATTAGTTTAGCACATCACTAGCACTGGGAAATGTTGCGAAACTTCGGAGGTTGCCGACAGAGAGCGCCGCCGCCGCGCGATCACTGAAAACTAAACCTGGCTCAGTGTCGTGCACCACACCGCGGCTGTCTCGTCGTCGCCGTTGCAGCCACCAGCGTAGACGAAAGCGTGTTAGAAAGGGACGGCTAGTCATTTCTTTCTTTTTAGTCATACGTCAACTAATAAATGGCAGCTTTCAAATTGATGGTTGATAGCCAAAGAGCCAGTTTAGCACCTTGTATTTCATGTTTTACATGTTTTTAAACAAATTATACGTTTAGAGATATTATTGACACACTAAGTATGAAGCTGGTACTAATGAAAGAAAACCATTACATCACAATCATAATATTTGCTACATAATTGCAAATTTTCAATGAACTTCCTTGTACGATAGTATATAATCAGGAAATACAGCGAGTTTTGTTCAAGTATAACATGTGGAACATCCGCACTGCTTATATTCCGCTGACTTTACATTACTATGTAAGACGTTGACAACAGTTTTAAAACTTAGATATCTGGATCTTAAAGATCAGAAAGAAAACTTATGGCTCATATGAATATTTAATAAGTGTTGTGATGTGTTACGTTTCGTTTGAACATTATATGACCTCCGGTAGTGCAAAAACAAAATAGTATTATATCATACAAAATTTTATATTAGTGCCCATTCTCACGCGAGTTGTCAACAAACGTTATTATTTTGAACATGACATTATATCTCAATAGTTTGATTTGCTACACGGTACAAATAGAATGAATATTTATTTTTTCTATTTCAGAAAAGGTCGCGGCAGCCAATTGACCTGTATTCATCTTCATGATTTTGTATAAATTAATAAACATTATATAACCAGTACCGAAGGAAACAGAGCGTAGAACACTCGACTTAATGGTGAAGACACGGATCGCTGCTTTGTTTCTTCATTTTGTCATAAGTGAAATAACCTGTAACACTATGTTTTATATTGTATAGATAAAAAAAAAACTTTAAGAAAAGTACGATTGTGAAAGAATATTTTATACTTAATCAAATATACTTACTTACAGATAATCCGTTTATTTACTTTAAATTAATATAAATAATTAATTGTAATTGAGGTTCGTGGTTTTAAAATGACAAAAAATTATGTATTTTACTATAGAAGAACAAAGAAGAACTCATGTTTGCATGGCGCATACCGGTCTGCGCTTTACGCCCTTCAGAAGGTCTCAAAGATAATTTTTATACAAGATGTAAGAAAGTAATAAATAAAAAAAAATAATGATGTCTCAGAAATTTTTACTTAACTGGCCACAATTAACCCAAAGTCATTTGCATTAGCCTTATACCTCATTTAAAAAAATAATCAGAATCTCAAGTGCTGCTGTAGTAAATAATTAAATTAGTTCCTAAAACTGCAAAAAAAAAAAACTGGAACTACCTATTTTAATTTAAATAAAGTTTTATATTCGAGTGAAATATAAACGAACAGGCTACATCTGCACTTTCCAGCAGCAACGTTTTGAAATAAAAATAAATTTAAATAGAACAATGTCCTTGTAATTAAAGTAGTTGTATTTATTTTTCTTTTTAGAATGGGCGTGGGAAAATTTTCCGAGTTCTATAATATTTAGCTTCGACTCTGGACACGCATATATGTATGTATTTGTTGATTTCTATTGTGCAACTAGTATTGTAAAATTAAACTGCATTTTAAAAGGTTTTATTTTAAAAAAGATTTTCTGCGAACTTAGCTATACAGGTATCAATAGAATAAAATGGCTATTTTAGTTAAGGTTGGTATGTTTGCCTGTCATAGTATTTTGCTTAAATTTTGCATGCATTAAAATAGGGGATTATAGAGTTATAGAAGAAGATAACAAATAATAAAATTACCTGAAAGTAATTGTTATATTTAAGATACGTCCTCTAATGATAATTAGCAAATTTATTTTAGTTTCACTTATGCTACTTTCTATACAACGGCAGCAGTACTGTCTCTAGATTTCAGATGCCCTATGTCATGTGACATATATGTATGTACGTATGTTAAAAAAATTTTGTCAAAAAGAACATGTTTGCATAAATCATGATGATCGATTTCGAAATTAAAACGTTAAAGCGCAACATTTAATGTTTATTTTTTAATTAACTTATATCGCGCTTATAATCTTAGGTAAAGGATTAAACAGTGTTTTCTCTCGACTCATTTTCATTTCTCCATCTTTCTTACAACAAACATTTAGACTCGAATGAATCAGTTCGTTTCTTGCAATGGTTGTTGCAGTTAATCACTCGCCTCATATTAATCTTTGATGACTTCTTATATAATGTAAGTTCCGCGGTTTCTTGGAATCCATTGCGGGTTTTGCGAGCCTACATTAATTTTAATTTAAATATGTGCATTTTTAACCTCCGTACTTGATGCAATTAACTGTGTATTATTTACATCATTGTGGTATTTTATGTACTGTACAAATAGTGTAGATTTTACAATTGCATATTTCTTACAAAATATGTAATTGTAACATCTTAAATGCACCTTCAGTACATTGCTTAGGTAAGAGAAGATCAACAACAAAATGTGTATGTGATTTTAGAAATAGTAAATTATATGTTATAGATGAGAACAGTGTAGGCATAACGAGCTGGCCTATAACATCTGAAGACCAATTAATGACAATGAATAGTTGATATTATACATATGAAATGAATGAAATTCTAATTTAATGTATCATTAAAAAAAACATTGATACAGTTTTCCATTTCCTATTGTGTGACCTGAGCATTAGTACCTGTACTTAGATTAGTTTTAGTGATATCTATTAAAAATAAATTAAATTGAAGCGTAGGTTTATTTTATCATAGCTTTCACTATAACTGCATTCAGTAAAAGTATTTAATGTCGTCTCTAAATAGTAATCTCTAATAAAGAACACCTTTCTGTATAATCCACTGAGTAGAGTCAAAGGATTTTGTTGTTTGGATTTTCTTACAGGCAACTAGGTTCACGACTGACTTAGTCTAATTGACGGCTACACCCAACAAGTCGAAAAGAACTGTGATTGGTTTAATTTAATTAAATGTTTTTGAATTTGAATATATTATTTTTTATAATATTAAAACAGTCTTAATTCTTATAGAAATAATTGATACTAAAACTGTCACCGGTTTTATCCTAACATCAGTTTTCAAAACATGTGATCAAGAAAATTGTTGTAAACTTTGCTACGAGTTCCAAAGAAGGATACTTTATGAATTAAAAAAGAATTCTTTAAAATAAATTTATTCACTGAATATTTATTCTGAGTCACTTAAACTTGATTTTTTTACCTAGAAAGCGGAAATCATTATTAATCGCAATTGAAAATAAATGAAGAGGGATCTAAAAGCAACGGTAGAAAATAACCCTCATAAATTAATAAAAAAAAACCTACTCAAACAGAATAAGTCTTACATGAGAACAGTATAAATAAATAATTTTACTAAGCGTTGTTCCGTAAAACGAGGAGTTTATTTTAGTATAGTAATTCACTATTGACTTTTCCAGATTGATTGACTGTTTTAATTACGAGTACATATCAAATGAAAACTCTTTTACGAGTAATACACGTTTTGGGAGGTCAGATGTCAAACTGAATTGTTACAATCAAAAACCTTGTGTTTAATTAGATTTTATTACAAGCCTTTGTGTAAAGTGACCGCGGGCTGTGAAAGTTAGTAATTCATATAGTGTAAATAATTATAGACATGATAGATGTAATTCTTATTTGAATTCATTAGTCAAGTAGGGGCCATAGCAAACACTTAAAAAAAAATTGCCTGCAACCTGCTGCAACTTAATTGCAAGTAATAACACAGACACAGTGTCGTGATCTATATTCTATTCTGGACACGAGTAGACAACCAACAGTATAATTGAATGCAGTATATTTTATTTAAACTTTATTTAGTTACATTGTCTAGCATAGATTTTGCTAAACGCGACGTCAGCAGTTTAAATCGTTCGATAGACGTTCTTGGTTGCGACATAAGAGAACGCGATAGGTTGTAATTTCTATATCTGATGAATATTGTTAATGCGTCGTGTCGTGAAGTATTCCAAAGTTTCTAGAAGTGTGTCTAGAATAGATAGTCTAGAATATAGTGGGTTATACTTCTGTAAAAGAAAAGGAAGTAAGATTAGGTTTTTTAGAATAATATTAAACATGCTTACTTGAATATAGTTTTTTACATGTTCGGGCACTTTAGGTGTTGACTACATTCACAATGAAAATTTCAATATATAATTTAATTGACTGTTTAGAACGACTATAGTTCTTCATTATAGAATGATGATAAATGGCAGTGTTGAAGGAATGCTGGAGTATCTAGGTGGTGAAGAGATTTTCCGCCACGAAGACCGCTACCTTGTTGGTATGGTTTAGTAGGTTTGCCTCGACGTAAGTCTTAACTGAGAACCTTATTAAAAGTATCTACGTACGAATAATTTTAGACTATTCTAACGCAAAGTTGTATTAAAATCTTTATGTGACAAATATATAAAAATAATTGGGTTCGTATAATAATGCCGCAACGTTCATGAGAGGTCGTCGTTCTGCGGTTCTCGACTCCACATTAGATAACCGGTACCGAACTGTGGCAGTACCTCACTTTGTCTGCATTAATGGCATGTACTGAACTAAAAGCAATTACGTACATATCATCTGCATACGCGATGCTGACAACCGTTTGAGCTCATAAATAATGAAGTTATAATTTAAAATATACACATCATAAATTATGAGAACATTCATTTCATGAATTTAGATATGCATGATTATAGGACGATGACCCAAAAGTAGTTTTTTTTTACTAAAAGGTATATTGTCTTATTCAGTAAATTTCGCACGATTTATATAATATTTAAACTGTTCTTTATCAGTCCAGAATGTCTCAAAGAGATAAACTATTACGAGATGATGGCAAAAATTGAGAATTTTTCGGCTTGTTTATTGTCAGGGCGTCAGGAACTAAACTTTTCTTAACTTAACACTTCATAGTAATTACACGCCCTTGTCTTTAATATACTCTTAACCTATTACTAATTTCCGATCTTTGATTCCCAAAGCGCCCGGCTGATAGCAATAGCTCCTAGTAGCACCAAATTCTAATTGGCAAAATGTCACGTTTAATACGTTTAACACGCCGCAGCGTATGCAGGTGTGAGCGCGTGTACATATGTACTCGTAAGTGGACCCAATAGTTATTTAAATATACATGCAATACTTACATTTAGGATTACATATTATACTAAATTTTCGTCGCGGATATTGAACGCACTTTGTTCTATTATTGTTTATAATTATATTTAAAAAAATGTGTAGAAGAAAATAACGAATAAAAACCATGCTGGCTCAGCCGGAGTAATATCACGGCCTCACATAAAACCGGTTGGGAAACAATGCCTACCGTTGTGTTTCACCGAGTGAGTGAGGTTACGGATTCCCAAACCAACCTCTCGTCTCCCCTTCCCCCCAGCGCCACTATTAAAAGTTAGCAATTGAGACTCTTGATTAATCACTTAATGGGGACCATCCAACCAACAGGGGACCCGTCTCAAAAACTATGAAAAAAGAAAAAAAAAAAAAAGGGTAACTATGGATTCTTATTATATACTTACGAAATGAGTACTGATTCCGATGCATGTACGCACGAAAACATTATATACATATGTACAATATGTCTTCTACGCCTTTCAACATTTATTATGTTCTAACCCAGTTTAAAATCATCAATCATTACAAAATAAGTCGTTACTTGGTGTATGACTTTTGTGCAATTTTAATGTTGTTTGTACAACGTGATTGCGTTTTTACCCAATAATAATAATGTTTATTCTGAAGGATTAGAATGTTCAGTCTGAGACTGTTTTTTGCACTAATTGAAATTATATTAGATCCTTCATACAAGTTACAAATTTATTTGCAAGTATACAGGGTGTTTTAGAAAGGTCATATTTCAGGGTCATATAGTTCACCTCGTGAAAAGCGTGTTATAGCTATTACAGTTCATTTTTAATACAGACATCCTATTTAAAAACTGACATCCTATTATATATCCTATTTTGATCCTCAAAATTTATCTAGATAATAATCAGATGAATGAAAGAGTAATCAGATGATGAAAAAAGAAAAAAAATAGTATAGAACATTTAGTTTGACTGCACGGATGTCGGAGCGGTTTAAGGGGTCACCTGGCCAGTACGCTGCCGCGACGAGTGTTATGGGTTCGATCCCCAAACGGGGACAACACTTTGTGTTATCCTCAAATTGGTCTTCTGTATCTGGGTGTTCTTTGTGTCCGTTGCTTGAATGTTTGTAAAGTCCCCCGCGACACAGGAAATAATCCTAGTGCGGGAGTTGTCTTTTAAAAGAGAAAGTAATATATTGTTTAGAAATGTGTACCCATACATAAAAATCTTCTAAAATAAAAATCCTTAATCAGGTATTTGTCGGCTTAGACATAACACTCCAATAATTTGACTACACTTTTCTGTAATATCCTGTATTTTATCATACATATACACATAAATATAACAGACAGGGCGCCCCTGTTGCCGACCTTATAAAAATATTTTATATCACCTTTTTATACAACCTTATACTGACCGTACCAGAGAAAACTAATGCACATACTGCATATAATAATAATGTCATGGTAGAAATCTATAAATTACCTACAGATATAATTGTGTATTGATTAGTCGGAGTCGTCGCTATTCAAGAGGAAGTATAGTTCTTTTATTCTATTATATAGGGGGACAGACGAACAGTTGAACAGTTCTCGTACTAAGGGTAAGTGATAATAGCCGTCCATGAATACCTGCAACTCGAGAGTCGTAAGCGCGCTGCCCGCCTTTGAGCTAGGGAGGGTATGGGGTGAGGGGAAAGAGGAGAGGGGGTATGAGGAAATGTTAAAGAAGAGAGGGGGAGTTGGGCCTCCGGAAACCTCAATAATTTCGGGGAAATGCAACGAAAACTTTGCTTCACAACCGGTTTTCTGTGAGGCCTGTTTTTATGTATCGCACCGGTCGAGCCGGTTCATTAAAAGTTCACACGTAATACCCAATTCCTTTCAAATGTCATGATAATTGAGTAGACATATCCTGTCTAATCTGTACAATCATGAGGTATGATGATTTATGATGAATAAAAATATATTTCTATATTTTTATTTTTTTAAATGGAGATAGAACTGACAACTACATTTTATTTTAACCTTTTCTTGCATTTTCATTTATGAAGTGAGATTTCTTGAAAATTTCAGTAGGTTAAAAGGAGGTGTGATAAAATCAAACCTATCAAAAATAATAATAATAGTTTAAAATACTAAAAAAACTGCATTGGACTATTTAAAATAAATCAACTGAACCCAAACTCTTGATCCTCCATCTGGCCAAGATGCTAAATTACAATATTTTTATTTTAACTACATATAAGAGTAAATATAAAAGTTTTTTGTTCTTAACGAGAGTTATCATTAGGTTAAAATATGCTTTCAACATTTGTTTAGATAATTGTTAGTTAAAAGTAAAGCTTATAAAAGCGTGTTTAAACATAACTAAACAGAATCCACAAGATTCATATCAAAAATGAAATATGGGTACACTTTTCAACAATAACTATGTAAAATGAATTCATTTCACATTGATGACTGAGACGATTGAAAGCTGCACTTAGAACAATTGCCAGTTTTAAGTAGAGAGGTGTTCACGAAACGAAGGGAGCACTGAAGGCCGGCAGGTATCGTGTGCATCGTGAAGCAACAGCGATCTGAACTAAACTCAAGCGGTCACTGTGCAATATGATAAAATAAATTACGGCATTAATAACTGCACTGCGGTGATTTGTTCGCACGCGCCGCTTTAATTATACACACACGGTGAAATTAAATGAAGAACTCAAGATATTGTTTTAATTGTTATGGAAAATTGTAAAATTGTAAATCCATAATGAGCGTCCAAAATATTTGTTATGCTTATGATGCTCACAAAAGTACATAGCGTAGTATTAATCCTACGGCATACCCGTTAGTGCCACATCCCTAAAAGTTGTAAAAAAAATACTGCATATTGTGTGCAAGTTTTCTCGGTAACTTTTACGGTTTTAGAAGATGTAATGTAACTTGGACAATTTCAATATAAAATCAAATGAAATCTTTAGTATCATTAAAGTTTTTATTTCCGGCTCATAAGATATACACACAAGAACCCGTGAAATCATATAATTATAACATTCTTGATCTGAGATACTGTCACCATTAGCGCAAAAGCGTTCATCCTTACAATTTAGACAGTAATATTATTAGAACCTGCAGTACCTTTTCATCAAAATCAAGTCGATAATCCTGGTGCGACATTGCTAATATTTTAAGTAGACCTTTACAAAAGGGCAAAGAAACATATATATATATTATTCAGGAAAAGTCTTTCAAAAATTAGTCAAAAGTAGCGAAAATTAAACGCTATAGATCGTTTATGTTAATGGAATTCGAAAATGCATGTTGTTTAAATTTTAAGAGAAATTATATTAAAACGAGTGCACGATCAGCAATGCGCACGCGACGTTCGTGTGTCACGAATCCGCAAGGCTATTGTCTGTACCTTTTACTTTGAATTAAGAGCGAGGAGCCTCGAATTACACTCGTAAATAAACTACGATTAAGGTCTGGGAACAATCACACAGTGTAATTAAATACTGTGGAAATTAATATCTGATATAACGTATCAGATATATAGTTATTGTTTGTACACATACATAGAAAGACTAGAAGGTCACTCCTTGTAATTAAATGTACGTTGCATTTTTTATCCCGTAAAATAACAGTTATCATATTCAAGTGGCTTAAGGCGTTATATTTATTTATGAAATTTTAAAGGATTTATAGCTACATAAATTAAACAATTATCTTCACGTTTTTTATTACGCATATATTATATAACGCATAGGGTATTCTTTGTGTCCGTTGTTTGAATTTTTATGTAAGCTCCAGTGACAAAGGAATAATTCCTAATGCGGTAGTCTTTTAAAAAATAAAAGATTATTAATTATTAATTATTGATATTTAATAAAATTAGAAAAAAAATAGAACTTGAAATTACGAATGGGAGTACGATAGCTGTACTTGATTAAGTATTGATGAAACTACACTTCCAGTCTAGTAGTCTAGTTTTCTAATTAGAACCCACGTAAAAATGATTTTATTTTGGTCGTATTTGGACAGGTACTTCCAACTTTAGCCTGAAGATTCCATGTTTTTTAATATATATATTAACAGTTGTTTAACATGATCATAGATTTTGAAAAATCCAAAAATAATGTAATCGACAAATTCTTGTCCCGCGTCTAGCTGTTCTTTGCGTCTTTCGCTTGTATGTTTGTAATGTCCCCGTGACTCAGAAATCAATCCTAATGCGGGTGGTTCCTTAATAAAACGAAACTAGGTATTCTTAATGATAATAATTAACTACAAAAAAAGTATAAATTAACTTCAATACCCCTTGATCACGATAAATTATAATAAGCTGCATTCGTCATCCCCTAATTTACCACCATTTATGGTGAAATATTTTCTTCAAATTAAGATTGGACCAACCTTAAGTACCAATTTCATCAAAACAAGAATACATTGAAATAGATTTTAAAATTTGGAAGACATTGACGTTAGGTTTGCGCGTGTGTCATTACAAACAAAAACGGTCGTGTTAACTCCTCATTTAAATAAGTCCGAAAACTGAAACGGCACTGAAATCGAAGTTCTCAACATCTTGTTGTTCGAGAAGATATGAACAACTTTTTTTATATCATCGGTTTAAAAAATGCATTGTATTTGCAAAAACACTAATATATGTTTTTTTTTACTATTTTGATTTTTATTGAATGAAATGCATTAAGTTTTTATTTGTTGAACTAATAAAATTAAGATATCTGTGTGTTTGTTGTACTTACTTTTTTTCCATTCCATGTAAAATTGTTTCGGCGCGTTGTACGTGGCGAGTGTAAAAGCACTATAACAATTAGTCCGTTTTAAAAACAGAGATGATATGGCATACCCCCACTACTTGAGATATATAATTAACACGTCTTATAACCTTCTATCATACGAAATAAATTTTTCAATAAGCATTTTCTGTCATATTTCGATAACAACCACCAATCTGACCACTACCAAACCTCAGTGGTAATTATTCAGAAATTGAACATGCCTTAAAGTATATGTATATGTATGTGAGCTATATATATTTTAAAAATAGTGTCCCACCGGCA
This sequence comes from Tyria jacobaeae, assembly GCA_947561695.1. NCBI lineage: Eukaryota > Metazoa > Arthropoda > Insecta > Lepidoptera > Erebidae > Tyria > Tyria jacobaeae. The sequence goes on along the minus strand of OX387219.1, from coordinate 12,759,216 downwards.
TCGGGTAGCAAGTTACCGGTGGTTAGAACTCAGAATACATACCGTATCAAGAATGACTGCCTACTGCATCAGACCCTTCTCCCAGTCGCCTAACGTACCGTACGTAACGTACTAGGTGTTCGTAGGTCGTAGGTCGAGGCACTTAGCAATCAACGCATGGGCTGACTATCGGCAGAATGTTTGCCTAATCCAAATCCCATTAAAAAAAATATATTATTAATATTATACGGGAGTCACACTGAACATTTTTAGAAAATGAAAAACTGTATGATATAGAAACCTGTTAATATTTTTATTGCTTTTCAAGTAGTCTTTATTACTTCCTAAGCACCATCGCATGCGATGGAACCATTGGCTGAAGCACTGAGCCGACTCTTCTTTAGGGATCTCTTCCACGCCTTTTTCAAACGCAGGCCTTCTTCAGGGTTCGTAAAACGATTTGTTCTAAGTTCACCTTTATTTTTAGAAATAAAGAAGACTAAGGAGGATGACTCACTAACTCCACACCTCCTATAGACAAATATTCGATATTCCGTCTGGCGGAGTGAGCTAGAGCGTTGTCGTGGTCGAGGATCCTGCTTCTTGGGTGCTGCTATCTAGCATGTACCAAGACAACTGGTAAACAATGTTTGTTATAGCAATATGCAGAAACAGTCCTTTTATCTTCTGGAATGATTGTTGGTAAATGACCTATCCGTCGAAAGAAAGAGGCCATCATCTTTTTTCCTTGACTTCTTTCATTCTTCACTTTTGTCAGCAAATCTGTCAGAAAACATACCATTGCGCAGACTGTTTTGGTTTCGGGTTTGTATCAATATGTTCAGATTTCATTGCCTGTCACAATGTCATACAATTACAGCATTCGAGTTACCTCCGCCATACTTTTCAAAAATAGAGCGGCACTAATTCAAACGACGGCGTTTTTGGTGTTCCGTTAAATTATGAGATATAGATCTAGTAACCTAAATGTTCATGTGAGACTTTTTGCACTTGACTCACATCAATGCCTTAACCTGCCCGAATCTGTTGATATGTCACCCTTTCATCAGTTTCTATCATTAGCCGCAGAGCGCTCGCGGTCGCTTCAGTAGTCGCCGTAGGACGTCCTTCTCGAGAATCGACAGTGAGTTTGCTTCGGCCACGTTCAAATTCATTAAACCAGTTGTAAAAAGTGGCACGAGATAGGGCTTCGTTAAGAAAATAACGCCAATCGAATTCTATCGTAACATTGTTGTTAAGTAAAACCGCAACGAAAGTCGTAATAAATCGTTAAGCATAAATTTTCTCCAGTCAAATGGATTTCGATGCACGACAGACTTTTTAAATTGCCGCCAATTTGTAAAAACAAATGACATATGGATTCATTACACAGATTCCCAAAGAGTTCCTGATTCAAAATTGAAATAAATTTTTCATCCGCTGCTCTTTTTTCTGGCCCACTCTAAAAACTTAAAGTGTGACCCACGTATGTCATGAACCAATGAACTTTAAAAAAGTATATTTATGAACCCTTAAAATATTACACTAATGTAGGAAGCAGTCACGTAAAAACAAAACAAGATAAATTTGATTATTTATTTACACTACAATCAATTCAACACAACTAAATAAACATTAAACCAATACAAATTTATACATTATTTACAATTATTTATTTAAGAACATTGCATTACATAAATAAACAATTTAGATCGCAATGAGTATTAGGTATATATTATTCTAAGTAACTCTATAAATTTTTGTACGTTCAAATGCGCGATTGATAATTTTTGTACTAAAAAATACAATATAAATAGTTCTTAAGCAATTCTGTCACCATAAACTTTCACGTGTATTTTTTTACATGTTTCACAGAATTTACACGTGCACGTAGATTAGCTATGTGTATAGGCGAAGTCGTTCTATAGTTACTTTATGGACGGACGGACAGACAAGCTTCTGCATACGTACATATATTTAGAAGTAGATAGCCACTACGTGTTAACATAGCTTTTGCGATCTGGGTTATAAAAAAGCAAAAAATTTGCAAAAATGACAATTAAATTGCAATTTGTAGCGAACAATAACAACAACTAACACTGCGCTTATTGTATCTATAAAATAACTGGTGATTGAGAACAATAACTTCATAAGCTTTCGTTTTCGCACAGAGTAGTTCGAGGCGGCCAATTTTTGAAACTGTTAATAGTTTATAATAGCTAGTTACGTAAAAAAGGATATAAGCCTCAATCAACATTTACGCTCCGACAACGTCTGAATTAGGATTGATCATAAAGTTGTATAGGTAATTGCTCAATAAATTAATTGTGCCAATATTAACGAACGTTATTTACTGCAAAAAAAATGTAATTAACAATAAAGGATAATAATAACTTTAGTAATGGTCGAGCAAACCAAAAGCAAATATGATTTATTGACTAATGATTTAAGTGAAAGTACATGAATTAACCTAGAAATAAATAATTTTCATGAAAAGCATAGCAAAGGGGAGGATGAAAGATCTTTCGATGAGGAAACTAACTTTAATTGCATTACGACCATTCAATTGATTGACTTGTAATTTTTTATATGGTAATGCATTTTCACAAAAGTACTTTCTAGAGATGATTGAGTTACAAATATTAATATAAATCTAGAATTAGCCGAAATTTTCAAAGTGGTGTATGAAGTATGGTAGACGTCTCGTTCTGTTGACTTGTTCGCACGCTGACATCACAGATTTAGTGAGCGGCCGTGGGCCGCAGGAGAACACCCCGATTTTTGAGACCTGATAAGCAAGGTTAGCTAAGTACAGACTACAGACATTATTGGATTTTGAGACAGAAAGGTAGTCAAGCTGAAGAAAAATTTACTATTAAATTTGTAGTTGCTCGAGACTCGATATTGTAAAACTGCTAGAGTTTATACGAAGTACCCTTAGTTCACGTTCGGACAAGTAGTCTATATAGGTATCAACTGTTTAGGTGATACATTTAGACATTTAATACATTAATAAATAAAATAATTTTATTACAGTAATTCAAATAATCCACAAATATGTAATAATAGATTACGATAGTTAAGAACATGGCAGGTTTAGAAGGTAAATTCTGAGTTTATCAATCGAGGAAGTAAAAGCAAGCTACTATTTTCATGAAAACCATAATTACTTACAAGATCCAGAACAACAGTGGCGTATAATATTCAGAGGAATCATAGATGAAACATGCTTGGAGCTGCTGTGTGTGTGTGGCTACGGTCGAGGTCTTTCGGACTTTATTTGTATTTTCAGAGTAATAGGCCGGGACCATAGCACACGGACCAACGGATAGAAAGTTATCACCATCTTAACATATTATTATATCTATAATTGTTTCGATAAATGTTAACACTCAGAACTCTTTGCAAAAACCTTATATATCATAGGGTCTTTAGGAAAATAGCCAGTCTTAGAGAGAAGACTATTACCTTTAGGGACAATGTAAATACTTCTACTTAATGTGATATAATTAAGTTCTTCTTGTACACTTACATAACTATGTTTCTTCTGTACAAACTTCAGGAACGATGACATATCGGGCCTCCCAAAGTGGTTAACGGCTTTCAGACCCGTGAACATTGACGTGCGCGACAATCGCTGGAAGTGATTCTCGCAGATGTACTAAAGGAAAAACGTTACGATATTAACTAAAATTATGATAACTGTGATGTTAACATACATACATATAGCTAACGCTATCGAACGATAAGACCTAATACGAGATATAATTAAAATAATAGATATAGATATGCAAGTTAGCCGTGTTGTTCGGGGTAGAATAGGGCCCACCCTATTTGTTCCCAGTGGTATCGTAAAAGATAACTAATGGATTGGACTGTTATCTATCAGAAGCTGTGTACAAAGTGAAACAGTGCCTGGTAAATGCCATGGTCTTGTCCCCTGCTACGTTAGAAAGACCAACTTTAATTAATGAAGTGTATTTTAAACCTATGGCTACCCTTCCTAGGATGCAGTATGTAAAACTATATATACGGTTGTATGGTACGGTGTATATATACGGTTTATGACATTTAACAACTCATCATTATATAACATTACCAGCATGGTAGTTCTGAGATCAAATTTATGGAAGAATTGCGTGATGAATATGTGTATCTCGAGAACGGAAGTGACGTCCTTGCGCTCCACGTCACGTAGTACATCGATGAACCACTCGAAATGTTTATGTGATGGGCATATCCACAGGAAGTAAACCTGAAAAACAAACATTATTATTAAAAATGCTAGCGGCAAAGAAGTAAGGAAGAAGGAACGAAAGAAAAACAGAAAGTACGAAATGTTGAGAAGGTAAAGCAGATAAAATACTTAAAGCAAATTACTCTCAAATATGGATTTTTTTTTCGCCATGCATTCTACAGATCAGGTCTCATTGAATCTGAGTGGTTTTAGAGGGGGGTTATTTTTATTATCCTTGAAAATGAATCGTATTTGAATTTAAAGTAAGTATATGACAATGTAATACAAGTAGTTTTTATTAATAATAAATAATTAGTATCATTACCTTCTTGCAAGCAACTCCAGAGTACCTATTGGTGGATGTACCAAACACGAGGTCATTGAGTATGGAAGCGTACGGTGTAACACCGATACCACCGCCCACCATAACAGCCACCTCGAACTTATACCAGTCCTGATTACCACCTCCAAATGGACCTTGGATCCTAAGAAATATAAGCAATTGGTAATTAATATGAACATTTTAAACCTCGAAATACCAGGTTGTACTATTGTTTCCAATGTTTCAAATCTTAACTGCAATTTGATTCCCAAACATTTTTGTAAAGTTTAGCAATACGTATGTAGAATGCCCCATTTTGGATATTATCAAAATTCATGTTTAATAGATCATTCTAAATTAGGGTGCTATTGAATTTTTTTAAGGTTATCAAGCTAGGACTGGTGACATTTCTCATTTTCTAGATTGATGAGTTTTATAACAAACCAAACATTAACAGTGTTATTGTTTACTTTGTAATTGTTTATATTTTTTACTTAAGAAACATGTAGTTACGGAATTGGCTAATTCTTCTATGGCAATTATAATGTGCTTTATAATTTCATAGACCTCATCTTAAAAACGTACAAATGAAATAATGAAAGTATGCTAATATAAATAAATATGCGTCATGATATCATCATGACGCATATTGATCAATGCTGTTATAGATAATGCTTTTTCAAATAATGTTCCTGGCAAATATCTTCAATAGCATTTACCGTCATAAAAAAAAAACATTCTCAATTACTTACCTAATTTTAGGTTGGTCTTCAGGATTATAATTACAGGGGTCGAAGTAATTCCTGAGCTTCCAGGTCCAGGGTCCTTGTGCTTTGATGTGACAAGAGAGGCAGTTTTCGTGAGGAGCTGAGGTTAGAGTAAATGAGTGGAACTCTTCCTTTTTAAATGCTGTACACGATAAGCGAACCCATTGACCTGAAAGATGACTTATGTATTATGATCATGAAGCATTACGTACTAAAGCTAGGTATTAGATGAATTTTGTGACGATCTTCAATGCGAAGATGAGTGAAATAACTTTAACAATAAAGTAAAATAAATAAAAAACTTATGTGCAAAGTAATAATAAGATAAATGAACTCAAAAGTACTAAGAATAATAAGCCAAGTGACGTTAGCTTGTAAAACTAGTTTGAGGCGTCAAAACAAGTTGATGAGATCGAAATTGAATTGAAACACAATAGATCACGTACATAGATTGTTGTTTTAGTTGTGGGTGATTTTTACCTGAGAGATATTTGAGGTTAGGTGGCCTATAAAACTTGATTTTGATGACATCAGACGGTAACATTTCAGTTTCTAAGACGTCCAGTGCGAGGTATTTTGTTCGTAGAGATACAACCTGAAGACACAAAAGTAGCTTGTAAAACGATTTTCCAGTTTTGTTTAAAAAAAGGTTTAGAAAATACAAGATAAAGAAAACAACCTACATTATTGCAGTATAACGTGAAATGGTTTTAGTTTCTTTTATTCAACAGTTAAACGTGACAAAATGTACGCAATAGTGGTTTGTGATATAAAAAATATTAATACTGAAAACATATGGGTTACATTTTTATTTTAGAAGCTTTAATAATTGTTGTAATTATGAAAGCCAAGCAAGTTTTGTCTAGTTTCTTTAACACTGTAATGGTTCAAATAAGGTACTGTTAAAAAATTCGGCCATGAGGGGACCGATTGTATGTGTGTCTGTGCAAAATGTTGTCACATACTTAATTTAAGTTTATTTGACAATATTATTGACAGATTGTATTACTCGGTAACGATGATGGGTTGAGTATTTATTTGGGAAAAACTTCTCAAAATTATATTACATCTATACAACTAGTTAGGGCTAAGATCTAATGACCACTGATATAGTTAAAAATACACGGATACTAACGAAGACCTCCTGAAGTACAGCAATTTTGAGTGATCGCGTTTTCACATCTATCTAAATCTCAATAAAATATTTTAAAAGTGTAAGTGTAGTAATTCATTATCGTAATTAAAAAGCGTTAAAGCAAAACGCTTAAAATGAATTCAAGAGAAGAGAAGATTTTTGAAGTGACGAATTACATGTAACAGCCGGAACCACCCAATAAGTGACGCCAGGTCTATAGTCTGATGTAAAATGAACTGTTTAGGTGAGACATCACAGATTCTAAATTATATTCTTCATCACTGATTCTCATAAGCTGATCGAGACGTGATAGAAGTTAACCATGTCACCCGCAGTATGTAGTATAGAGAAGAATAATGCAGTACAGGCTGCTATCTTGCATGAAGTGTAACCTTTTTGAGTGATCACGTACCTTATCTAAGGTGTAAATGATGGCGGGTCCAAGGAAGAATATCCAGAAGCGCGGCGCGCCGGTGAGCCTGGCGAGTCCGTGCACGAGGCACAGAGCGTACAGCGCCACGTGCAGCGAGTGCGCGCGCCAGAACCACGGGTACGCGCGCTTGCGGATCACCGGGTGAGCGAATACGAAGATCACGCACATGATCACGAACAATAGTACACCTGACACTCCTGCACGCATACAATTATATTATGTAGACAAAAAATTGCTTATTTTGAAATTGGAATTGAAATTTTGAATTAATGTACAGAAGCAAAACAAACCCTGAATTTTCTAAAGTATTTTAACGGTAAACAATATAAAAAATAATTGAATGACCGCGCCTACTTGTTTGCCTCCTATATAATAAAAGAAAATCTATGTTAAAAGCTGAAGAAAATGGCTGAAGAAAATTGTTAGTGGAACCATACCCATAGCAATTTAATATTTAATTTAAGATTTCAGAATACTAGATAAGTTCGGCAATCATCAAACATTCTATTCTATTTTAATGCCACTTTGTTTTGTCGTGTTTGATTTTTTTTTGTTGCACTGTATTATAATATGCAAAGAAGTTAAAAATGTAAATGTAATTTAATAGAATAGATTTTATAAAATTAACAATGAAAACGAATATTGTGTAAAATTGCTTTAAATTTCGATCGCACGCATAAGCAAGCACACGCTTAAATAGCATATCTCAAGTAATATATTTATATCCGTTAAAATCTCAATCCATTCATGATGGTTACATTATTATTAATAAAATCATTAGTATCCTAGAAATTCAAAAGATATTTTAAAAGTGTAAATTTAGACAAACGCACCTTTCGCTACTAAAAACTAAAACTTACCTGTAACAGTTTGAAACACCCAATAAGTGATGCCAGGTCTAAAGTCCGATGTAAAATGAACTTCTTTGGTGAGACAACGCAGATTCTCAATAGGCTGAGTTGAGACGTGATAGAAGTTAACCATGTGACCAGCAGTATGTAGTAAAGAGAAGAATAACGCAGTACAGGCCACTATCTTGTGGAACTGAATGCTTGAGTCTAGTGGAATATATTGTTGGATGCTGAATTCCTGCAAAAGAAAAAAAACGAAAACAATGATGATGATGACAAATGAACCTCTAATTACTTTTTAAGAAAAATTATATGCAAATAGGAATGTGTTAGAATCACAGTCGGCATAAGGTAGTATACAACTGATTTCCATTTAAGTGGATACTTACGTATTTCTGTTTTAATCAAATGATATAAAAATAGGTCAACAGTGATAAAGTCCTGCTTAGTCATGAATGGGCAGCCCACTTACGACTCTTGAGTTGCAGGTGGTTATGGACGGAGGTTGTCACTTACCATCAGGTGATCCGTCTGTTCGTCTGTCCTCCTATAGTAAAAAAAAAACAAAAGGTTACCTTTAATTTCGTCAATAAGTTCCTCGACATAGTCAGCAGCAACAAACTGTAACAGAACGATAAAGCAGCTGCAGATCCTCTTGTAATGGCAATGCCGACTCCCATTATGTGCCTCAAGTCCAAATGTTCAGACATAAAAGAGTAGTGAGCGAATCTTTCGACAAACAACCCTATTGTTACGACGTAGAAAACGAATAGATAGAAAATGTTTTGTCTGTTTTCTTCAAGAAATGTTGTAAGGTAGTCCCATTTTAATAACAACCAGTTTCTGAAACCATAAAATATTTGTCATTGGAATAATTTATTTCATTTTTAATGTAATGTTTTGTGTAATAATTTCTTATGTTTTCATTATTAGTTTTAAGATGTTAATATTTACATTTAAAATTTGCGAAGAAAGGTACACTTTTCACAATATTTTTTTTTTACATTGACTCTATTTTGGTTTACACACACATTTTTTTATATGTATTTATTTTGTGTTAAAAAGTTTAAAGTAATATAGAAGAATATTTTATTACATTAAAGTATCAACTTCTTAGTGACATAACAGCCTTTTACGCACCTGGACTGATCCATAGAAGGTTCAATGTGAAAACTGGTCATTCGGGCAACATTGGTGGATGTGTCTAAGAAATTCTGCTTCGCACCTTTGCAGTCCAAGCCAATGGCGACAAATTCTCCTTTATATTCTTTCATCATTACTTTGAAGTCTGAATACGTCAAATGATCTTTATGCTTAAGGCCTGCGTCCTTAAATGTAATAATTTCAAGTGAATTGAAGCCGATAACTTTACCAAAAATTGTAGGAAACACTACATGAAACGGTTTTTAATATATTACTGTAAACTGGTTTCATTGGTGTCATAATTATTTATTTTTAAGAGTTAAATATAAAAGGAATACTTGATAAACACTATAAATTACAAGACATAAAGGAAAGCCTTTATAAACTATCGTTATCGAAAGTAACAATTATTAATGAAAGTACTTAGTTATGTTTTATTATTTATCTACATTAACGTTCTCAAAAGTATTGTACTTACAGAAAACATTCCATCAATAAGTTCAGTAACATGTTCGTCTCTCAATGACGTTGTTCTGGCGATTTCAACAAGAGACCGTAACATTTCACTAAGTTCGCCCTTGTCGATGACACCGTTGCGATCATCGTCACACATATCAAATATAATGCGGAGTTTGTCCTCAGTTGCACCTCTCGAGAATAACACTACAGTGTCTAAGAACTCCTAAAATAATTATAATATCTAGACTATAGATTATTCAAATATCCTTCCCATTGTATAATATTAATTTCACTATATACACAGCATCCGCTTTCGGAATATCCTTATTTAAATTATTTTCCTTTGATATGAAAATCATTTTATGAATCGGTGATATTTATATTAGAAGCTAGATATTAAATATTTGAACTAAAATAATAATAATAAGTAATAAAATAACACGGACGGGATAATACGGAGTTTAGGATACTCGAACATCGCCTCAATTTAAAATTTAAAAAAAATATTTTAAAGTATTAAAAGTTTTTTATTAAAGTATTAAAAGTACCTGGAACGAGATCCTTCCATCGCCATCTTTGTCTACGATATTAAACATTTTCTTCACAAACACTGCATCTGCTTTCATGCCCAAAGCGCTTGCAAACTCGCTCTTGGACAGAGATGTCCTCATTACAATTGACTAGAAATAAGATTGCAGAAACATGTTACATTTTATTATTGTTAACAAAACAATAAATTATAAAAAAGTAAAGAACAGGATAAAACTTATAAATGTTATTTATATTAAATGTCAATGCTGAATTCATTTAATAATGTTTGCCTTACTTCTGGATCTGCATTTTCATTCCTTCTTCGTTTTTCGCCAGGAGCTAAACCAAATGTTATTGCATAAGCTTCTCTGAAGAAATGTTCTAACTTGCGTTGTCTTCGCTCTCTCGTCTCTGCTGTTGCCAAAATTTGATCACGATGTCCCTATATCATAGTCTGGTTAATATTTTTCACTGAATATTCTCTTAAATTAATTCAAATGAGTAAGAAATTCATTTAATTACCTGACTGAGGTTCAGTGATTTCTTATGTTGTGCCAAAAATGTATCTAGTTTTACCAGAAACTTACGGCGCGAATTAATGGAATCCATTTCTAAAACAAGGTCATGTTCACGTGGCGCTCGAATCAGGACTAGTGGACGTTTATTTTGTCGACTTTCCTGTAGTACGTTTAAAATTAAAAAAAAACATTATTTTATATGAAAATTATGTAAGCATATAATAATGTCTTAATATTAGGCATATAGGAAGATAGATTTTACCTGACTCTCAAGCACTGTAATTTGATCAGTATGGTCCAAAGGTAGAGTACGTAGTTTATCTCCTTTACGATCTGTGACATGTAGAGCAGGTTCTGGTCCAAGTCGAAGTTTCACGATACGTTTATAGGACGCGTGTACCCATTCACGACATACCATTTTGTCTACTGAACCTAAAAGTTAAAATAAAAATATAGTTGAGACGTTCGTTAATTCCATCAAGTCACGAATAAGAAATGTTGCAAAGTGTCAGTTCAATTTCAATGTCAATAATTAAGTGAAAAGATAATATCTAACGTGATATGATGATTGATAATAATACTACCTTCTTATTTGTCGTGTGGTTCTCGGTGGATTAGAATAGGTCCACACCATCTCTTCCCGCGAGTGTCGTAAAATACTGTATCTATCAGACAGTATATATACAGTCCCCTTATTACGTTAGTGGGACCAAATTCTAATTGGCAAAACGTGGGTGGAGGTGTATTTAACACACCTCTGCCTATCCCATCGTGGATACAGGCGTGAGCGTATGTATGTATGTAGTTTCTTATTACCTTTATGTTGAGCGGTTTTCAAATGTTCCTGTTGAATTTTGAGTTTCCTTCGTCTGCTATTCTGTAACTTTACTACTCCGTATCCAGCGCCAGCGCATAGTATAGGGACGAATAGCAGTATCAAGCATGTGTAAATATAAGCGAACTCGTTGCCCTAAAATTTTTGGAATAGCATTAGAATTATCATTTTAAAGTAACCAAAATCCTAATGGCTTATCTTCGAAAATATGCAAATAAGTTTTGGATTCTTGGGTTGTCCACACCAGTTTTATAAAAAGAAAAGTTAAAATCCGAAGGGAACCCCGTATCAAGTTGATTAGTTTTCAATTCGGTTAAAAAGTCTGTAAAAGTGTAGAATTTCGGTATGCAAATGTCTTTTGGTATATTTATTTGAATACAGATTATTACGCTAACAACAAACTTTATACCATATGTAGACAATAACACATCTACTAAAGACTGTTTATGACTTCTCTGCTTTTCGTCTTTAACCGATATAATTGGTTAAATATACGCCCTGAAAATATTATTCTTGTCTAGCCCATTTTCACACCAAGCCATCGGGTAGATGACGGATGATGTTTTACTGTTCAATATATTTTTAATTTCGCAAATTAACATTAAAATCGCACTATTTGACAACAGCCCAGCGTGACGTCACGTTTTCGTATTTAATACGAAAATGTACATTTTGACGTTTACTAAAAAGATGCTTATTTCACATGACAGTCATGTAGACGATTATGCGTGTGACAAAAACCTATGTAGTTATTGTTAGTATCTTACCTCAAAGTAATCGTAACCTTTCAGGTACTTGCAAGGCGGAAGCTTAGTAGCGTTCAATTGGTAGGGTTGCGGACAAGGATCACCAGTCTTCCAATGAAATACATCGCGTTGAATGTCATGCGGCCCTACTGCGGTACTGTTTACTATTATGTCCCACATTGTGACCTGACGAAGCTCCTCGATCTCATCTTTAGTGAAGATACTAAAGAAAGAAAATAATATTTTAAAAATGATAGCCTGCAAGATCCCAAATGAAATAAATTAGAAGTTGTTTAATCTGATAAAAGAGGATTCTCGGACTTTCCGGTAACACCCAATTTGAGTTGCATGTCACTCTCCAATCCATTTGTATAAGCAATATCCCTTTAATTACCTTCCATACTCCCTTTACCCTTCAATATACTCCCAATTTTCCCATTTGATTCCCAAAGTGCCCGGTTGACGGCATTAGGTATGCTCCTGTCGTCTAATTACGGCAGTGGCTTAAAATTATATTCGTGTCATTTTTAAAATCATGTTCTAATGTATTATATTTCGTGTCACAAGAAAATAATAAATTTTCTGAATGCGGCCGAGTCCGATTAGCTGATTGGAGGAGCCAATCAGCTAATCGGACTCGGCCGCATAGAAAAAATAAGGAACCAAATTCTTACCCATTATGTTCATTTTCAAACCAAAACCTGTCTGCGTCTCTGATCCGCGTAAATTGATCTATTATTATTGCTCTAAATAGTTCTCCAGGGTGCCCTGTAGATTCTAGCATACCACCTGAAATGTATTGTTAATAGTACTGTACTTGTTGTCTTTTACGTTACTGGGTTCGTGCTATAGTAGGATTAAACATTTTTATACCAATATAAACATCGATGTTGTCAAGTCGTCCATTATAGATTTGTATTAGTTTTTGTAATAAATCAGGATCATTTTCAAATAGTGTTGGATTAATTTCATTGAAGGTTTTAAGTCTGGGCAATCCGTAGTATTCCCTGTAAAGTAGATAAAAATACTCTGACTATCACTTAGGAAAACAGTATATGTCTTTACTGTAGATACCTACATCATTCAAGGAAAAAGTAATACAGTCATGTTGGCGTTATCAGTTATCATTCATGGTGATTTGTTCTAACCAACCTTTATACGGATTTGTAAAATCTGGATATGGGTTGTCTGTAGTGTCTACTATTATCTTAAGAATAGATTTTATAAAAAGTAGGTATAAATACTAAACCTATACAATTATAGAATTATACATACTAATTTTTACAAGTATTATAATAATGGTAAAAAGGTTATATTCATATTTTGTTCTTTTTAACAGAATAACGTTAGAAGTATACTATAAAAATACAATTAATAAAGAGAATAACAATAAAATGCCGCAATTAATAATCTTCAGTATATGAGATGTATGTAAAAAGTATAATACCTAGCTGTATTGTAATCAGGGAGTCCGTTATCTCTTCCACGCATTATATTAAGGGCTCCCAGATCTCGTCTAGAAAACTCCATAGGTCCGAACAGATTGTCACGAACATCAGAACACAGTAAAGCATCTTCGCGTTCTGACACTTGAGAGGCCATTCCCATGAGAACCTCTTCTATTGGGACTTGAGACATGACGTCCTAAAATATAAAATTACTTAACCCATTACTTCCCAAGCATCGAAAACTTTGGAATTTTTTTATCAAATCTTGAAACTAAGTTCATAAAACACTAATAAAATAAATTTGACAGTGGGGATATGTGATCAGAAATAATAAAAGTAAACAATTATAAGAATATTAGCGGGATTTGAAAATTTGACCATTAACAGTTTTAAACATAAAGTTCTATTAACTTATTTTGTATAGGAAGGTATAAAACAATCACTGCAGAGTGTTTTTTCACATTTAGTAAGAGGTTTTTGTTTACAACCTTGTCCCTCAACTGCCAACGCCTCTGTTTGTGCCTCTTCGTCATATAGTGACAAATATTGTCAAACCTGACAGGTTGTAAAAGGCGTTCTGATGTACCTGGTGTAGGTTTGCTTGCCTTGCCTTCCGATTTTTTCATCCAAGAATAATATTTTGAAAGATTACCACAACTTTTTAAATTATGTTTTATTTACGTTTTCATTTTTTATATATTTAGTAAAGGTCTAAGAATCAGTTTTATGTAAATTGGAGTTGGCAATTTTTTTACATTATGGTATATAAAATCAGAATATGATGCTTCTTTTTGAGGCAACAAAAATGATATTTTGAAAAAATTACATTAAAATTACGGATACACTTTTTGCAGAAGAATAAAAAAATATTTTATCAGAAAACAGTGCAAGAATACGAATTTTGTCAGAAACAATAAAAATAAACAACCTAATATGTAAAATAAAAGTTGAATATGGTGTCCTAAAAATAGGACAGTGGGGAGGAATGGGTTAAGATTTATCTCATAATAACCTTTTCAAGTAGTTCCACATGCGTTTATGCTTACTGTTTCACTCTTACACTCTAGACCCCTTTTATAGATTATATCATTCCTCAATAAATACTCTATCGAATACAAAGAAAAAATTAAAACCTGACTAATAGTTCCACAGGTTACCGCATTGAAACAAACAAACAAAGAAACATTTTGCTTTATTAATAAATATAAGTATTTAATAGAATGTGGTATGATGATACTGCTACATTGTATTCTAATTATAATTCTAATTTAATTATTTTTTTGCACATTCACGCATAACTATCCTATAAATTGTTAATATGATTTTTCTACTGTTTCCGAAGAATAGATTGATTGCCAAAACATGACAGACAAACTTGAATAAAGCTGCGGAGAAAAATTAGTTCTTATATATCCAATTCGATAAGAAATCTCCCTGCTTCCTACCAAACTAATATAATGTGTGTATTAACACTCCCATATTACTTACGATTCCATAAAACATATTCTGTAGGTACTTACATTAGCATCCCACCACGTCTGACATAACCTAATCACATCGTGTCCTCCTGGTGCTCTTCCATATCTACACTTCCTGTCCCTCAACAATATGGCCGGTGGCACAAGAGTATGTCCGAAGCGGAACGCAGCCACGGCGAACGCGTGTGTTACTCCCGGGGCCACATCTGCTCGGTACCCTTTGTATGGAGGGAGAGGGGTGCCCAAGAATGCTGGCACATATTCGTACAGGATTATATTCTGAAATAAAATATGTAATATTTCATGATTAATATGTGTATTCGTTTAAATTAATAAGATAAAATTTGGTATATTCAGTGTCTACGAATGGTTTATATCACGTCTTGTAAACAAAAGGATATTGTAGCAGATAACTACTATCGCTCTTAAGATACGAACTACTATTGCTACTATTATGTATATAAACGGATAAAGTTTTAAAAACAATTAATTATAATTTGTTTCTACGCTGCTACAAATTGCCACTATAAATCACTGACTCCGATTCGGTATTTTTTCTAAAGTGTTGCCTATAGTTACTGGCAGAAAATAAATGTACTTATATGTAGGTCAAATATGACATCGTTATTTTATGACAAACCTGTAAACTAGCAATAATGAGTCGTCGAGCACGCTGAAACAACTGCTCGTCACTCCAATCAGGATGTTGCCTGTGCACTCTGGCCGCGACAACGTTATGCCACCGTAGTAATAGAATGCCAAAAGTCACCATAGCTGGATTCTGATTAGTTCGAGGATCTCCTAATACTGGAAAATTATGACTAAAAATTAAGAGAACGGTTACAAATAAATATTTTAGATTGCCAAATGATGATAACATTAAATCAGCGCCGTGGTGAATTGATATCAATGTGAAATTAAAGTTATAAACTTCTTTAAATTGTATTACTTATAATTATTTTGTGTATGAAAAAAGAGAAGCAAGTAGCGAGCTGTTGTCTCTGCATTCTCCGATAGGTATGTACGTGGGATGTTCCAAAGAGTTGGAATGTGAAAAAAGATTATTAAAGCTTTATTTAAATATACGGGTTTACTCACGTATGTATTTCGGGGATACTACTCCTTGAGAAAGGTCGGGACTGAAAGTAGTTAGGCATCCCCGAAATACACACATGAGTAAAACCGTATATTTAAATAAATATTATTTATAGCTTTTCAAAATATTCCCCTCCGACCCCAATGCCCTTATACATTCGGTTGAACTGAGCCGACCGATTCGCTTCCGAAACATAAAATGGTCTTGTGTGAGGTCGAAAAATAACAGCCAAAAGTTTTCGACGGAATCTACTGCAGATAAATTATAATAATACTAATATTTTATGATTTGTAAAAATAACAAGGTAATAATAAATGATGATTGTTTTATCAGTTTAATGGATCCTAATGGTCTTATGATCTTCTTTACATAATTACAAGAAATATTACAATAAATAATTTTGATCAACAGTCGAGAAACAATATGGAATTATAATTTATAATAAAAACTGCCACAAAATCACATATGTGATCTCCATACAAGGGTGTCAACCACATTACAGTTTAAAATGATAACTAAATTTTGTCTCAAAGTAGATACGTGAGGAAGAAATGTACATGTGATTCAATACTTACAGAATAATCTCTCTTGACTGAGCATCCTCATATAATGTGGCACGGGATTATTGAAGAGTGGGACGCGTTTTGTGTTACGCAGCGGCATACCGCCTTCATGCGCTAAACTTCCGTTCTGCATACAAAACATTTTTTTTTTATGTGGGAGTAGATACTTGTTCTAGATAACTACCATTATAATTACGTGGGTTCTCAATAAAAACGTTTTTGTCGGGACACACACAAAGCGAATAATGAATTATATTGAATATCAGCTTATGATCCGAGTTAAAAGCCGAAAGACGTTAAATGGGCTGTGTATTTAATATTTATTGATTGACTGATTTTTTCACGAATGTAAACTTTTTCTGAAAAAAAGTTTTAGTTCTATAATCGCAACATTCAAATCCAAATGTAGGTAAAGATAATAAAAATAGTAAACCTAATATGATATTGCACGAAAGCTTTGTACATACATACATACATACATGATAAGAGTGAATTTTGTCACGTCAGCATCTGTTAAGAAATGTAAGTAATTACGAACAAATGTATGTACATACATATGTATGTGTCCACGTGTGTATTTCGTAATGTGTATTACATTTGCTTTTGGTGTCACGGCTTTTTAATGATAGTCTAATTGAAATCTATCCCTTCAGTTAATCGTGAAAAACCATTATCATGATCGTAAACGGACTAGACTACCTAATACCGACTAATACTTATTCCGGACACTACGTATCGAAATGCAGTAAAATGCTAACTGGTGTGTCTTGCTTAAACAATTAATTTATTAAATCTAACAATATGTTTTTCTTTACTAAATTTACTATTAACACAATTTCATGACTTGCATCGACTTTAGTTTTATTTTAGAGAAATAGTAGTTTGTATATTTTATTTGGACTCATGTATAATACATGTATTTAATGTATCATGTATAGGAAAGTACGTAAAGAGGCAGGCGTGGCTGCTGGGTGGCACCTGAAATGACCTCATTGCATTCACCCACGCCTCGCTAGTACTGTACACGAAGCTGCCATCGATCCACGACGTTATTTGGTTTATCTGCAACAGAATGACATGTGTTATTGCCAACCGAGGCCGAGTCGAGCATGTTCACATTTTACGTTATTGAGTCGTGCTTGTCATTACAATTTGTATTTGTGTACTATATTTTGAATAAGTTTAATTAGAGATAGATAACATAGTAAATTGTATCTAAGGTTTGTAGACCTTTGGTACAAATATCTAAATTGCATATATTAAAATATTGCACACAACAGTTGACAGCTGTCCTATCGATTTTAATTAAATGTATTTGTTTTTATTTTTATAAGTAGACCTTAAACACATGTGTATATTTAACTGACATAATGAACACAGGTATTTGTACATTTGATATAAATGTGTAAAATATTTACAATCTGATAAATAACGTCCTTAGCTTAGACTATCAAATTAAACGTATATGTTTCTTTATTAGATATAATCTAAAAAAACCTGCAGCAATTAAACGCAAATTAACATTCCATAACAGGTTTACAGTTTTAAGGTAAGGTTCGTTCATAGGGACATATTTGTAGGCTGCAATTGCATTCATGTGATGGGTGTATCTAGGTTATGTAACCATTCAATTTTATTGCCTGGAATTCGGCCTTCGATGAGCACGGACTATTGGATGTTAGGCACAGTTTACATTACGCCTTAAAAATATGTAATTTCATACTTGACTATTGCGCAAACGTTCTTTGACGTGTAATCACTAATCTTTGTTATGTAAGACTGATAGGTTCTGTCTATATGGGTATGTTCGTGTAGAGATAGGAATCTATCATTACTCGATAACGGCATGACTGATTTGTTTTAAAATTGTCTGTGATGCTACGAATAATGTTTTCCAACAGAAAAGTTGAAAGGCTTGTCTCTAATATAATATTACTAGTAGTATTACTTATCTTATCTTATGTTCTTGAAGAGTCATTACCAAAAAGTATTGTACTATAGTTAAAAGTAAATTTAATAATACTTGCAAAATAAATGAAAGTTATAGTCGCTTAAGGACTAAATAGGCGTCATGGATTTGTTTCCTGATTTTATTGACCTTAAATAATTTTATACAATCGTAATACTTTACTAATATATATCTTCTTATTCTAAAATTATTGTGAAGCTAAATATGACACAAAATACGAGAAAATGAATTTAAAAATAAATTCTTACATTTGACTAAAATTATAAGGACTAATCTGTCTTCTAATTGTCATTATCAGTACAGCTTATTTAGTACAAAACTTAATTTGAAATAGCTTACGATCATATATTTTTTATAGATTACTTGCAAAGGGTGACCCACATTACTAATATTATTGTCAGCCCCCCAGCTAAGATAAATGCTTGTGACAGGGGTGGGTTCATGACGGTTGTGAACCCAGTGTTCTAATCCGCAACTACTCGGTCGCAAGTCGGACCTTACCTATTACGCTACCGCTGCTTCACATATTGGCATATTCGTCGGCAGTAGCTTAGTAAATATAATATTACAAGCTATTGTCATCATTAAGCGCGTTGGCAGTAAAGAGCTTAAACGACTGTGATAATAGTCATTGGACCTTCAGCAGTGTGTTGTGTACTTTTGTAACAGCTTAAAAACATTTTTTAATTATTTTAGGATCCGTTGTAGCATCTGGTCATGTCTATTGGAACAGATAATAGTTGGACAAATGAAAGAGGGAATGTAAACGTGTCCTGGACCTAACTACATTGTGTGCTGTTGTGATGTTCTCATTTTATTTTGACACATTATCCACACCGTCAATATATTAGATTGACTATAATCACGCTAATTATCTCGATTATTGTATTCGAAACAATTTTTGTAGCTGTTATTGCCATTTTAGAAGCGCTTATTTAAAATATCACTTTATATCGCATCAATGACTTTACATATTATGAACTATTTTTAAGACACATACTTTGTTTATTATTCGTAGTCTTATTCTACATAGCTTGCACAGAGTTCATTTATACCATGATTTTTTTTAACCGTACCTGCAACCAGTACCAGATCATACATTTGTAGATGATTGATAATGTATAAAACACACCCAATAACTAAAAGTTATGTTTATTGTAATTTAAGTTTAAATCAAATCATTTCCGTTGAAGTCAGTAACTAAACTGTCAATCATGACAGTATTTTTCAGTACTTTTATGGTGTAAAAAAAAAGAGTTATAAATAAATAAAAAATAAACTGTCGTGTTGTTGTGTTAAAAACTATACTAAAATAAAATGTTATCTCTCATCTGTATTATAGACACCATGACACAGATATCTTGATCGTGTTCCTTAGAAGGCTTACCTGTTCTCTTGGACTATTAGGACTTTGGCCAGTATTTCGATCGTAGGCAGCTCTAAGAAACGGCATATACTTAGCACCATTACATTCTGGATCATACATATGGTCACATTTCTCGACTGGTATTCGATGGTGTTCAATCGGGCACCCGGATTCTGAAGCCATGACTATCTCGTTTGTGACGATTTGTCCTACAAACAAAATACATATTAAATGTAGGAAGTGAATTAAAGTTACTATTTGCCTGGTCTGGATTAGTAATCTTAAAAGAGGAATTTGTAATGTTCTTAAGCGTATTCAAGATTTGCACAATTATTTTTAGTCAGTATTTTGTTATTCTCATTCGTTAACTTTACACGTCGCGAATTAGTTATCAATAAAGTACACTATTTTCAGTCAGAGTAATTCTAGACTTAAGTTAGTTTTATGGTATATTATAAAAACAATTTTAGTCTAGAATTATTCTGGCAAACGAGCAGACGGGTAATAGTAAGTGACATCCGCCGACCATGGATACCTCCAACTCAAGAGTTGAAAGTGCTGCCTTTGAGGGTGATGAGGGAAATTGGTTGAGAGGGAAAGGTAAGAGGGGAGGAGAGTTTTGTGCCTTCGGTACCCTCACATACTCAGTAAATACAACGCAGGCATTGTTTGACAATCGGTTTTCTATTAGGCTGTGGTATTACTCCGGTCGAGCCAGCCCATTCGTGAATAAGCATGGCTTTCCCATGTTAAAAAAAAGTTTTAACTTTTCTACAGCTTTGTTTTGCATGCTAAGTAGAAGAAAAAGTATTATAATGAAAGTAGGTACGTAGGTAGTAACACCAGACTATGTTTGCCTATATTATTTTTATGTTACTTACCGAAAAATGCAAGTAATGCAGTCCTGTTAGCGAGTGATGGCAGACCATCTTGTCCTCTCATAAATAATTTGGATAAAGTTCTGGCTCCAGGCCGGTCGGCACCAGCCATCATGTATACTCCATCCGCATAGGCTGCTGGCGTCTTGCGGGTAAGCCGGCTATCTGCGAACAAGCATTTAGCTGTACGATACTTGCTAATAAACTTTTACGTGTATGAAGGAAAACTAATTATTTCCCTCGTGTTGTAAGTTGTAAAGT
Source organism: Tyria jacobaeae (assembly GCA_947561695.1). Taxonomy (NCBI): domain Eukaryota; kingdom Metazoa; phylum Arthropoda; class Insecta; order Lepidoptera; family Erebidae; genus Tyria; species Tyria jacobaeae. Next base: position 12,738,201 of record OX387219.1, on the reverse strand, counting down.
AACACGTTTTATCTATTTATTTTAAGATAATAGTGTTAGAGTTTTTATGTATATTCTGATATTCTTGCTTAGATGCTTGCTTCACAACCGGTTTTCTGTGAGGTCGTGGTATCGCACCGGTCGAGCCGTCCCATTCGTGCCTAAGCATGGCTCTACCACTGTTTTAGTAAAAAAACAAAAGGTGGTATTTATTCATGCTTTAAAAAAACCTGATTACTTTCAAGGTTTTAATAATCTAAATCAAAACTCACATTGATATGGTTTACACTAAACTATAAGATTTACGAAAAGTGTAAGTATATACATGTATAAAGTAAATACCTACAATGAAAGCTTAAGCACCGTTTACATTCTGTGATTTCCCATCCAGACAATAACGTTAGGTCAATTAAATGCCTATATCTTGTGCCATTAAAAGAGCCCATGGTAATGGAATGAAGTGACACATAATACAATATAATATATAGAAATACCAAGAAATTTTAATATCGACTGGCATGGTTCCCTAATAATAGAAATCTATTTTTATCGCTAATGTCATATGCATATTTCCCCTAGTCTAACAAAACACAAAAATATGATTTCGCATTTATAAATACTATCTATTCCTTTTTCAAATTTAAAAACTGATGATAAACCGATACTGATGATAAAATAAACATACATAATGTTGACTTTTGTAAATAATTTTGCTAAACTGAAATCAAATAGATGGTGACGATCGATGATGAATATTGTTTATATGATACATTTAGGTTTCAGATTTGTACCAAACCGGACTTGTATTGGATTCCCGAAGTGAACGTCGCCGTTCACTCTTATAAATCCTCGCCAGAGAATGCTTCGTGTTGAGCAATATCCTCTCTGTTACTTCTGTATTTAACATTCACTAATGCATTTACCTGGCCTTTGTTTTACTTGTAGATAATATTTCTTGATTTTATCTCGCCTATTATTCAAATGATCTATTGGTTTTGATAAAATGTCAGTAACCCAATTTTAATCATTTTATTTTTTTGGGTTTCTTCATGTTTATGAAAGGTCCATGATTAAAATAAATAAACCTTGATTTCAATGAATTTAGAGCTACATTTTAAATAAGATACTTCTTTATTTGTTATGTTATGAGTGTCAGTCTATAGTTGTTTTTGTTAGTTTTCTGTTCTTTCCAGGCTAATGTAAAATGCTGTATGTAATTTTTGCTTTTTTTATGGACATTGGAACATGAAAACATTGTTATGGAAATATTACTATTTTTCTCTAAGGCTTTTACAGCGGCTAATAAACTACTTAAATCTAATAGTCTTATTGAGTTATGGGAAATGAAAAAAAAAATTAGAGATCTATTAAAGGTACCAAAATAAAGCACGCAAAACTGTAACTACACAAACGCACATCTATCAAAATCACCGAATTGCAGGAGTACACAGGAATGAAAACAGTAAAAGAAGAAGTCGAACACAGAGCAAGGGCATAACAAAGACACACTACTGTGTTATGTTAACAAATAAATGGGAGAAGGCTTCAGGCATTTACTTGTTAACATAACATAACAGGACAAATTCTAATGTATTAAGAGAATGTTTTTTCAATTGAGGAACAGTTTCTTGCGATCAAAAAAACTTCCACACTAAATTTGTTGAGGGCTTGTCAAGGTGATCGCAAGATACAATAAAAAATGAAGTTCTAATAGAATAAGTGTATTAATTTTGAATACATTCTTAAATATGGAGAAATACCTAAGTGATGTGGATGAATTGACGTATGGAACTCACTGACACTGAAAAAAAAAATGGCGCGTTTCAGGATCATAGGTGTGATATATCCAATATCCATAAGTGCAACAAACTCGTTTATTGTAATTAAAACACAATAGAAAGCGATAGAAATAAAGTCTAAATACACTATAATAACTAACAAAGTGGAATACGATACACAGTCGAAATTGCTAAAATCAGCCCCTTTTTGTAATTGAAAATAAAAGTGGCAAAATTAATCTCAGCTCATAGGGCAAACGAGCAAACTTGTCACCTGATGCTAAGTGACAACCACGTCCCGTGGACACCTCGAACACAAGAGTTGGGCTGCCAACCTTGGAGGGTGTTGAGGGGGTATGGATGAAGGAAGGGGAATGAGGAGAGGGGGTGTTGGACCTTTGGTACCCTCACTCACTCAGTAAGTACAATATCGATAAGATGATAGCAGTTCCTTTTCTGCATTTGCTATTTGCCTAACACTCAATTCAATGCGTTAATTTCAAAAATAGCTGTACAATTCGGCTAGGTATAATCTCATTCTCCAATAAGGTAGATTTTTAACATAAATTATACTGTCAGTCAGTCACGATTTGTGCCTGTCTGAAGTACCGCCTCCGCGTTCAATGTTTTTGTAGTATAAATGAATAGACGCTTCTAACTATATTTTTTACCTAATATGACAGTGTAGTATATTTAAAAAAGCATTTATGTAAGATCTAAATTAGCGACTCTAAATTTAATAAAAGATTTTAAGGTAAGGTTTTGGGTAGTGAATCATTTCATTGTTTATTTAAAACGGAATGATGTCGATACTGAAAGTATTAAACCCGACTTAAAATCAAATCTGCGTTTAATTTCAACTCTTCTAAGAGTTTCTCTTCTCTCTTAAAGTAATAAATACTTTTAGAACGCCTGGTAATGTTGTATTGTTGTTGTATTAAAATAAAATAAATTGTGCTTTAATATGATCTTATTTCGTTTTTTTATCTGGAGAAATCTAGTAATAAATAAATACATAATAATATGCGATTATATAAAATTAGAATCATAAAAATACAAACTTAAAACACTCGTTTTAAACATCTAAGTATCTCTGCCATATTATTTGTCTAACAATAACATCGATTCGCACGTGATGCTGCGGTGGCGCAACTCTCGCCGGTTTATTTGCATGAGACGCGAATTAGGAACGAGGAGATTTGGCCTCACACACAAATTACTCCGCTTTGCTCATCATTGCGATAATCGCTAGGTTATAGATAGGCGTTAATACAAAGCGCTCACGATGCAATAATAGTATCTTAAGATTATTTTATTGCGAAAAACTTTTTGATAATTATCATAATGGCTCTTATGTATCATTCATAGTGTATTATGATTTATTGGTTTTAAATAAACGGTAGTTGCTTAAGAGTTCAACGAAAAATCTAGAGATTTCATTGACTTTTTTTATGGAAATGAAAATTCTTAGGGTTTCTTTATATTTTTTACAATTAAGTATATTTCAAAAGCCACATCCCCATCGTTGAAATATACTTTATCATTGAAAAAATATCGTTATAACTGAATTATTACAAATAAATCGTGTATTATGAAAATTATTTTATTTTTTTTATCTCGGTCTAAGTGGGTTTTTTGTATGTATTTTGGATCGTTATGTCCCGAAATAAAACACATAATATGTTATGTATGACTTTTGATTAAATTGTTTATAATCTTTTTATAAGCATGCAAAATTAACAACTAAAAAAATAACAAATATAATATAAAATGACAAAAAAAAGAGTTTCTCAAAGCATCCTTACATATCAAACAATTGCAAATATAACAAATTTATATAGATAGATAGATAGAAAACTCTTTATTTGTACACCATTCTTACAGTAAAATACAATACATGTTATACATGTGTCAAATACATAATGTACAAGTGGCGGCCTTATTGCTATATGCTATCTCTTTCAGGCAACCTTAGGATGGATCATAATCATTCGGAGAGTCAGAGGTAGTTGGAGGATCATTTCAACATTTTAATGAAACTATAATAACTTATTTTCAAATATAAAACTTATATAAAAGATAACCATATTTATGCACAACATATAACATACATACTAATATAAATACAGATAAACATCCATACATACTAACACACATACACATATAAATACATACATACATACCATTAATATGGAAATAATAGATACTAGATAACAGAAAAAAAATATATAAATAATAGTCATGAACCATTTTCTTAAAATGTTCATTAATTTCGCTAGCCTATTGTTCTTTGGCAATACATTCCACAAGCGTACAGCTTCAATGGTGAAAGATTTGTCATAAAACCTAAAATTTTCCGATGATCTTAGATATTTGTAATGTGAGTCATGAAGGAACTTGAACCGTTCTTTGAGATAAAAAAAGGGGTTTTAGGATTGAATAAGATGTTGTAAAGAAGAGTTAGAATGTAAGTATTCAAATATAAATCTTATAAAAAAATATAAATTAATTCCTAAATATAAATCTTATACAAACATTTTCAGGTCGCTCAAGCTTATTAAGTTGTACTTCAGTGAGGTTCAGATAGCTGAAATCGCCATAGTCAATAATTGGAAGAAGAAGCGATTGTGCAAGTGCAACCTTAGTGGCAGTTGGAAGAAAATTGCATAGCCTTCGCAGAGACCTTGCTGAAGCAAAGACTTTGCGGCTGACTGCTATGCTGTGGACCCCAAGATAAGGTACTATCCATGTAGATTCCTAAGTTTTTGACAGTGTTGTTGATTTTTAAAGTTGTGCCGTTAAACTTAATTTGGGGCAGTTGTGACCAGTCAGTCAGACCAGTGCTTGTTTGTTTTGCAAATTTGGCTTTTGACAGTTTTTCCTTATCTTTTGTAAATTTTATAACATTCTACGCTACGTCCTTTACACTTTTTAGGAGGGTCCTCCTTGGAGGGCGTGGTGTTGATGCTATGGACCTTCTTCAACTGCTGCGTAGTTGCGCATGATCTCTCTTATTACTTTCTCTCTGATTTCAGTTATTTTGAGCTTCTTTTTGTGAAACAAAGAAAAATAAATAACACAACAACGAAAAACATGTGTTTCTTAAACGATACTATTTTCACATAAAATTTTTCAGTGTCCCCGTGTATCTTTTAGGCACACATGAAAATTTATGGAAAATCTTGTAATATCAAGCATTACTTCATATCTATATTATAAAAATAACATTAGAATACGAAGTAGGTAAAAGAATTAAAAATAAAAAACACGGTTTTTCGGCTTTGAGCTTAACGTATTAAATTACTTTCTAAGTATGAGTTCAATGTTGATAAAACCTCTTCTTGTTAGAGGAGGCCTTTTACTACTTGTCGTTAAAGCTTTTTGCTATTACAGGCAAGAAGCTTTTTCTATTGTATTTTGAAACGTTGATTAAAATAAGTGACTTCTGACTGACTTAAAACTAAAATAGGAAACAGTTAAGTTAGTGTAGTTAGTGAAATTTAGGAACATTATAATATACATACATTTATTGTTTTACAAACGGAAATCAACTCCGGGTAAAATTAGAAATTATTGCTACTAATCGAATATCTAACATCAGATATATTAAACCAACAGACATTGAGCTTTCTAATATAGCTATGCTAAACAATTAATTCACTTAGATTCACTAGGTCGATTTCAACTTGCTAGACATATAACCAGACAGATCGATTGATCAACTAATTAATTAATTTCGTAATTAATTTTAATTAAAATGAAAGGTATTTTAATATCCTTTCATTTTAATTGAAATTAGGGTACTATCTGTGAATCAAATAATGTCATAAATTATGCATGTCAATGAACGCTGTCAATAGTCATCGGTTGTGAAACGATGGATGACAAATTTATAAGGTTTTTATCGAGACGTGTAATCTTGTATTAGTTGATTCATGAGTAGACTGGATTACGAAAAAGGTCAACCAAGCAACATATACCGGCATTAGTAGCTGGGGCATCGATTGCCTTAAAAATGACAACTGTCGCTTGTACGTACATACATACGCTTACAGGTATCTTGCCATATGTTGAAAGCAAAACCTTATATAGGTGAACAATATAACCTGGGGTGTGACCAGAAAGTAGCATGTAATTTTAGTTTCAATATAAAGCTAAATAAACTAACTCGTTCTGATAGTAGAGCCGCTGGAGCAGCTGGGCGAGTCAAAATGAGGCATCTCGACACGTCGGGCTGGCTACGAACTTGGATGAAACTAATGTACACGACACACCCAGATCGCTAGACGTCGAAGGGTCGACGCTCGAAATTGTTTACCTCGGGCAAGTTATTCAGCTTGGTGGAAAAAAAAACTTTTTGTAAAAACATATATAGGTAGGTATGTGTGTATATTAGACAAAGAAACGTTTATACACATAGTCATATATATGCATACAAATATTTACGCTGAATGGAAATCAAACCCTTAACATTGTAATCCGAAGATAAACGAAACTAAGGACATCGTATTATTATATTATCAGGGATTATCTTTGTCATAAAGCTTCTATTGAACTTTTAGTAAATTTACACTATAACATCCGGTTGAACTGCGAGAGATATTGATATTCGCATTGAATTGATTATGTACGGACAGTAGCAGGTAGCCTGTCATATATATTTTAATGTTTGATTAAAATCGTGCACATCACAGCCACTCTCCGCCGTGCACCCCACCGCACCGCGCGGCGCTATATAAGGGACGTAGGACCGAGCGCCTTTCTCCTGGCTGCAGCACCGAAGTTACGTGTCTACACTATAACCGGCCGCACACTACACACAATCGAAGCCTCTCAAAGCACTACCCTGAGTCTAATTCTCAACTTCTTCTTATTAAAGTCTGTAAAATTTCGTGATCTAGTGTTCTAATTTATCTCCAATAATTAGTTTTCCTGGCCGACATCGTGTCTAGAACCAGGCGGCCACACCCTACCACGTTATGAAGGTATTACACAATAATGGGACTAGTATTATAAATGCGAAACTTTAGATGGACGTTTATTATTCAATCATGCCAGAACAGCTAAACGGATCTATATAAAATTTGGCACAGAGGTGGAATATAGTCTGGAATACATATATAGTACATCATCATTTTATCTTGCAAAATGTACGGTTAATTTTTTCCCAAGCGCATGAAATTAGTTTTTATGCTACTATTTCATATTTTATAATTCAAATAGACTCTTATTAAGAGTTTTAATGTGTTTCTGTTTCTTTATGCTCTATATAGTAATTATATGAAATATGATATAATAATGATCACAACAATAAATGTAGATAGATGTAATAGCTCTCTCGCAGCCCTATTACAAAGAAGAGGATAGTAAAACATACTTATATCAAGCTATAATATTATTACTGAGTATCTCTTGTAATTACTTTGATAGACTTTATAAAACTTATGTAAAATAATGAATTTGACGACGTATTTGCTGCACACGGCATATTATGAGAGTTTTCAAGATATAACTAAACAACACAATTATTAATAGATCAAGATATATATTTTGGAGAGACACTAAAAACTGCAGGACTAACCACAAAACTACTTTATATGTAATTAGTTTTAATATTGGTGCTTTTATGGTTCATATATGTATGTTTTTGCACAAACACACCACAACAGGTAAAGTTCTATTATAACATTCATTATTAAACACCTGCCATTTATGTGTTATTTGCTCTTTATGGATTATTAATTGAGATAAAAAGTGTAGGTGCCACTCAGAATAAAGACAAGTTGCCATAAATTGTGATATAAATATTGAAAGTGGTTCATGGACTGTTAAGCGAATCCTGTCATCAGATAGCTAATCTTCAATCTCGCAAATGGATTGCACAACTTTTTATGTGTTTAAAATCTATTAAATACTTACTATTAATAGTTAGTATACATTTTCCCAATGTTTCCTAAGCTGACTAATAGTATAGATTCTTAAATAGATTGTCTTGTTGGTCTAGCGGCTAATGATCCTCAATGCTGAGGTCGTAGTTTCGTATCCCAAGATAAATAATTTTGTGATGAGAATGGTCACTTGTTGTGTTGGGGTGTAATTTATCGATTAATGTATTCAGTAATACATAATTATGTTAATCAAAGTATACTTTTCAACCGACTTCAAAAAAGGAGAAGGTTCTCAATTCGACTGTATTTTTTTTATGTTTGTTACCTCAAAACTTCCATTAGGTGAACCGATTTTATGTTTTTTTTTTATTTGAAAGCTAGTGCTCCCCGTATTGTCCCATTTCAATTTGGTCCAGTCCAGAAAACCATAGAAGTATTAAATTTTATGATAAACGCATTGAAGTAGGTCTACTTTTTTAAAGTGAATTATATTTGTATGTTAGACGTCTCAAGTTTTAATTATTATTAGTTAATAAATTTCCGTTACCGAACTGATAAAGGACTCCAACACTTATGTGTTAGCCATAAATAACTAATAATGACAAACAATAATTTGACTGCAATGTTACTCAAAATTGTTTCTTCTCTGTCGACAAAGTCGGAATTTTTATAAAAAAAAATTAAAGTCTATATTTTATAATGTTATAGGATCTGTGGCGTACCTCCACCTATTTATTGTTAAAATAATGTGTTATTGTGTTAGTAATAAGTACTTAGTTAAATATCACTAAGTTAATGTATAAAGTTTAGTAGGTTAGTAGGTAATAAACGTACATACACTTAAATAATATTATTAGTAAATTTATTTATAATATGTAATAGGTTAAGATTACCTTAGCGTTAAGTAATAAAACATATAGGTACTTAATTAAGTACATAAATATAGTATTGTATAAATAATTATAACAAGAAATATGTATTAGTATTTGTATTAGTATAAATATATATTGTTTGTATAAAATAGTAATATTATATTAAAATTAATTGGTGCGGACGGACGGACAAGCGAACATGATTTAGTATCTAGTGATCTTGACGCGCGAAGCAACGACGAGAGAACCGGTTTCGGTCGCCGTCGCCTCGGGCCGGCTGCTAAGGCAGTCCGCTAAAATAACTCACAGCGATCGCATAGCCGCCGCGCGCGCATCTCGCTTGCTTGCCGCTAGTGTTTATGCTAATTGTACGCCATTTTTTTATTCTGTCGCCTTTCCTCCTAATACACCTTCTACTTTCTGCAGTTCTTCTTTACTTATTTCCTATCCTATTACCTATTACCTAACGAATCGCTGCTTCATTGGTGACCCCGCAGAACACAAGATGAGTGATTCGGAGAAGGGAGATGGCAAAATGGCTTTGGAGACATTCCGAGTCGGCGTGAAGGTACCTCCATTTTACGCCGAAAAACCAGCTCTTTGGTTCGCGCAGCTTGAAGGCCAATTCCAGCTGGCCAACATCACCGCAGACGGAACAAAATTTTTCTACGCGATTGGGCAATTGGAAGCACAATATGCCGCTGAGGTTGAGGACGTCATAACCTCCCCACCGCCGGAAAAGAAATACGACAAGCTGAAGAGTGAGCTCATTAAGAGGCTGTCGGCTTCCCGGGAGAAGAAATTAAAACAGCTCATGGACCACGAGCAGTTAGGGGACCGCAAACCATCAACGTTCCTGCGTCACCTACAGAACTTGGCTGGCCCTGGTGTTCCTGAGGAATTTCTTAGGACGATCTGGACGAGTCGGCTACCTTCCGGGACCCAGACCATCATAGCTTCCCAGCCGAGAGCAAGCCTGGATGAGTTGGCTGAGTTAGCTGACCGGGTCCATGACGTCGTCTCACCGTGTCAACAGGTTGCTTCGACCTCGAGAGCAGCCCCATCCTGTAGGAACAATGAGCCAGTGGAAAACCAAATCGCCGAGCTCACCAAACAAGTCGCAGCTCTTAATAATAAAATCGTCCAGATGTCGAGGGATGGTCATCGTCGAGCAGCCGGGCGCAACCGAAGTCGTTCCCGATCACGGAATCGTTCCCACTCCAATTACCGCAAGTATCCCAACTGCTGGTACCACGCCAAATATGGCGACAAAGCGGAAAGATGTGTGAAACCGTGTGATTTCGGGGCGGGAAACTCGACACGCAATCGGTAATGGCGGCCGACGATTGCGTCAACAGTGGTCGCTTATTTGTGACAGACAGAAAAACTAAGGTACAATTTTTAGTAGACACGGGTAGTGACCTTTGTGTTTTTCCCCGCATTTATTTTAAAGAACGCCGGGCTCGTACGGACTATGATTTGTGTGCGGCTAACGGTACGCCCATAGCAACATACGGGCATATCAACTTAGTTTTAAACTTGGGCTTGCGCCGCGACTTCGCTTGGTCATTTATTGTGGCCGACGTTACAAGGGCGATAATAGGTGTGGATTTTTTATCATTTTTTAATTTGGTTGTCGATTGCAGGAGTCAACGCCTCATCGATAATAGCACTAGCTTGTCGGCCGTGGCTTCGCGTGCAAGACCGTCGGATATCATTTCTTCGGTAAAATGCGTAACTGGTGAGTCTGACTATCACAGCATACTACGCGAATATCCCGACATCACACGTCCACATGGTACACACACCACTCCTAAACATAAAACAGTACACTACATACGTACTACACCCGGCCCACCTGTTTCTTGTACCCCCCGTAGACTGGCTCCGGATAAATTAAAAATTGCTAAGGAGGAGTTTGCTTCTATGCTGCAGAGTGGCATAGCCAGACCGTCTGAATCTTCTTGGGCCTCCCCCCTACATCTTGTCCCTAAAAAGGATAATGGTTGGCGTCCCTGTGGGGATTACAGGATGCTGAATGCCAGGACGATTCCAGATAGGTACCCTATTCGTCACATTCAGGACTTCTCACACAGTCTTTCAGGATGTAAGGTATTCTCTACCATCGACCTGATGAAGGCGTACCATCAAATTCCAGTCCACGACGCCGACATCCACAAAACTGCGATTTCTACGCCGTTCGGACTTTACGAATTTCCGTTCATGAGCTTCGGATTACGAAACGCCGGACAGACGTTTCAGCGTTTTGTGGATGAGATGCTGAGGGACCTGGACTTCTGCTACCCGTACCTTGATGACTTTCTAGTCTTCTCGAGGGACCCAGAAGAACACAGAAGACACCTCCGTATGCTTTTCACGAAGCTACACAAGTACGGTATGGTCATCAACTCTTCAAAGTGTTTGTTTGGCGCTTCAGATGTAGTATTCCTAGGTTACCTTATTTCAGCCGAAGGTACTAAACCCCTCCCCGAAAAGGTTGATGCCATACAAACTTTCCCTGTGCCCAAAACTGTACGTGAGCTCCGTAGGTTCCTTGGGATGCTCAACTTTTATAGGAGGTTCATTCCAGGTGCTGCTAAAGACCAAGCTCCCTTGAACGCACTGTTAGAGGGTTCTGTGAAGGGCTCTCATCCTGTCCACTTTACCCCAGAGGAGCAAGAAGCATTCACAAATTGTAAGAAAGGCCTATGCCAGGCAGCCCTCCTCGCACACCCCGACTGCAATGCCAAACTCGCTGTCGTGACCGACGCGTCCGACACCGCTTTAGGTGCTGTGTTGCAGCAGTTCAACGAGGACAAAGGATGGCAACCCCTTGCTTTCTTTTCTAGAAAGCTAAGTCCAGCACAGCAGAAGTATTCCCCTTACGACCGCGAGCTACTCGCGATTTATGAGGCAATCAAATACTTTCGTCATATGGTCGAGGCTAGGGACTTTGTGGTTTACACCGACCACAAACCATTATGCTTCGCATTTCATTCTCGCAAGGAGAACTGTTCACCTCGTCAGTTTCGCCATTTGGATTTCATATCCCAGTTTACTACTGACATCCGGCACATATCAGGTAAGGATAACGTCGTAGCTGATACCCTTTCCAGGATCGAAGAAATTGCACAGCCCGTTGATCTGAGTCAAATAGCAGATGCTCAAGGCTCAGATACGGAACTACAGACTCTCTTGGAAGGTGCCACTTCGTTGAAATTGAAGAGGATGACGCTGCCGGGCGTCAGATCAGAGCTGTACTGCGAGGAGAGATCCGGGAACGTCAGACCATATGTTCCGAAAATATACCGACGACAAGTATTCGATTGTCTCCATTCGCTCAGCCATCCAGGGGTGAACACTTCACTTAAACTGGTAACTGATCGGTTTGTGTGGCCAGGAATCAGAAAAGACTGCCGAGAGTGGACAAGGACCTGCCTCGCTTGTCAGCGATCTAAGGTCACTCGGCATGTCTCCTCACCACTCAGTTCCTTCCAACTTCCGAGCTCCAGATTTACTGCCATCCACATTGACCTGATTGGTCCTTTACCCTTGTGCCAAGGATACAGGTACTGCCTCACAGCAATCGATAGATTTACGCGATGGCCTGAGGTAGTACCACTCACGGAAATTACAGCTGAGGCCGTTGCCAAGGCCTTGCTGCATGGATGGATCTCCAGGTTCGGTTGTCCGGTCAGTATTGTTACTGACAGGGGTAGGCAGTTCGAGTCGGCCTTATTTAAGAGCCTCTCTGACCTGGTAGGCTTTCAGCATAGGCGTACCACGGCTTACCACCCGGCTTGCAACGGCATGGTGGAAAGATTTCACCGCCAGTTAAAGGCTGCTATCACTTGCCACTCCACTTCAAATTGGGTAGATTCCCTTCCGCTGGTCTTACTGGGCATTAGGAACTCTTACAAAGTAGATCTGTCATCCTCGTCAGCTGAACTCACTTATGGCGAGCCGCTGAGACTCCCTGGTGAATTTTTACATCCCAGTAGAGAGGTTTCAACTGACATCACCGACTACTTGTCACGTCTCAGGTCGTTCGTCAAGACCTTACACCCAACATCCGCTTCAAGGCATGGCAAGCAGTCAGTTTTTATTTTCAAGGACCTCGCAACTACTTCGCATGTATTTTTGCGCGATGACACTTGCCGTGGGTCCCTTACACCAGCCTATTCTGGACCTCACGAGGTTCTAACAAGAGGTGATAAAGCTTTTAAAATTCTAGTTCGTGGGAATCCGGTCACAGTATCTGTAGACCGCATTAAGCCGGCCTACATACTGCACGACACAGACACCACACACGACACTCCATCACTAACTAACACTAACTCATACACAACCACACAGGTCAGGCCACCAGAACACAACACACACGCTGAACCCAAAGATAATGATATCCGAAGGACACGTTCAGGCCGTATTGTGCGATTTCCAACCTATTTTCGCCCTTGACGGGCTCTGGAGGGGGGTGATGTGGCGTACCTCCACCTATTTATTGTTAAAATAATGTGTTATTGTGTTAGTAATAAGTACTTAGTTAAATATCACTAAGTTAATGTATAAAGTTTAGTAGGTTAGTAGGTAATAAACGTACATACACTTAAATAATATTATTAGTAAATTTATTTATAATATGTAATAGGTTAAGATTACCTTAGCGTTAAGTAATAAAACATATAGGTACTTAATTAAGTACATAAATATAGTATTGTATAAATAATTATAACAAGAAATATGTATTAGTATTTGTATTAGTATAAATATATATTGTTTGTATAAAATAGTAATATTATATTAAAATTAATTGGTGCGGACGGACGGACAAGCGAACATGATTTAGTATCTAGTGATCTTGACGCGCGAAGCAACGACGAGAGAACCGGTTTCGGTCGCCGTCGCCTCGGGCCGGCTGCTAAGGCAGTCCGCTAAAATAACTCACAGCGATCGCATAGCCGCCGCGCGCGCATCTCGCTTGCTTGCCGCTAGTGTTTATGCTAATTGTACGCCATTTTTTTATTCTGTCGCCTTTCCTCCTAATACACCTTCTACTTTCTGCAGTTCTTCTTTACTTATTTCCTATCCTATTACCTATTACCTATCGAAACTCTGCTTCAGATCTATGAAAAACTATTATGTTGCCAAGAATTTGGTTTCAATGTTGTTTACTTTCTTTAATAATAAAGGAAATTGACATACAATTATACTGATCAGATGGATAATAAAAGCCCCAAAGGGTAAGTGTCATAAACATCTTAATTGAGAAGTAAAAACTTTACGTGCTGTTTTTGAGCTTCTTTATGTATTTTATTATGTTTATACAATATAGTTTAATAGAAACGCCTCAAAATATTTTACTGAAATATGTCTTAAATACCTATAAACGGACATAAAAAGTGCGTAATAAGAAACTATACTGTTAGAATATACACGATAAATATAGAAGATGAGAGAGAAGAATATATAGAATATATACGATAACTGTTAAATTGTAATATAAATTTAAATTGTAACTTTAAGATTATTGGCGCGACCACATACTTAAAAGACTTGCCTTAATAATAAAAAAACTTTACAAATGCTATAAAACAATGAAAGAACAAGTAAGTTTAGTAGAAATTGCTTTAGTAAAAATTTAATAGCGAATTGAAATTGTATGCCTTCGATAGGGTCTGGCACCGCTCGCTTCTCTCCAAACTTCCTGCATTTGGTCTGCCACCTAAACTCTGCAACTGGATTGCTGCCTTTCTCCATAAGCGTCACATTAGGGTTCTTTGCGACGGCGCGGCCTCTGACTATAAGGAGGTTAGCGCTGGTGTACCTCAGGGCTCCGTCCTATCGCCTACGCTGTTCCTTCTGCATATCAATGACATGTTGGCTCTTTTCAATATACATTGTTATGCAGACGACAGCACAGTACACGGGCGATATTTTGGACATCATGCTGCCAAGCTGGCAGACGTTGAGGGAAAACGACGGGAGCTTGTCGCTGAGCTCGACCGGGTCTTGAGCCGCATTTCCCAATGGGTCTGTGAGAATCTGGTCGAGTTCAGCGCCAAGAAAACACAAGCGTGTGTGTTCTCTACCAAAAAGTCTCCATTCCTTCCCATTCCTACTTAGTATCCTGGGTATGGATATTTGCCGGGATCTCAATCCGCGCGATTACATCGAGAGTGTCACTAAGGCGGCCTTGCGAAAGCTCGGCGTTTTGAACAAGGTGAGACGGTTCTTCTCGCCTGAGCAACTGTGTCTTTTATACAAGACCCAGGTTCGCTCCTGCGTGGAGTACTGCTCTCATCTCTGGGACGGCTATGCGCAGTATTTGCTGGACGCTCTCGATCGGTTGCAACGGCGCGCAGTCCGCATTATTGACTGTCCTGTGATAACCCAGTCTCTTGAGCCTCTGCAGTTGCGAAGAGATGTCGCCTCTATGGCAGTCCTCTATCGCCTACATCATGGGGAGTGTTCTGATGAGCTCTTCCAATTAGTCCCACCTTCTCCCTTCCTCTACAGGACTACACGTGCTGACCTGAGGAGTCACCGTTTGAGCGTCGAAAATATACGTACTAAACGGTTTGGCTCTTCTTTCCTGTGCCGATAGGTAAAAGCCTGGAATTCTCTACCAGCGCACGTGTTTCTTTCCCACTTTGATCCCGGGTCTTTTAAGCGGAGCGTGAAAAAGCATCTCACCAGGCCGCCATAGTGTGGGTCACCATGCTGCATTGACTAGACATGCAATGAGGATGGTGAACACCACTCTTTGACTAAACCTATTGCTTTCCATCAGGCAAAGTGGAGTCACTATGGTAGGCTAATATAAAAAAAAATTACATATAAATTACTAACTCCATTTTCAATCTTATTATTGTAGCCCATATTACTTTTAAAAACAAACTTTATCCCTGTGACCTAGCCCCAGTTCATTGTAACACGATTTATCCTTTTGAGTGTCGGGACATCAAAATTTGTTTTACAAGGTCTATTAAGACAAAATAGATATCTACTACTTTGTCTTAATAAACTACCTGTTTCCGAGATTAGAGCAAGGTGAAATCGATAAATCAAATAGTAAACCAAATTGGTCTTGATTAACGTCAGTTTAAACAATGACAGCTGACAATGAGGTTGAATTCGGCCATGTATAACCTGATATTGTGTTACAACACTGTTCTTACAGTATTCTGATTTCTATACAACACATTCGTGTTTTGACATACCATTGTTTAATGTATGTATGTTCATCAAGTTGAAGTTGTTGTGCTCTTGTACTAGTTTGTTTTTGTTAGACAGTCGGGTAGCTAGCATTAAATAATTAAATGGTTACTGTATATCATCTAAGCAGTTCGTCATATAGCAATACCTAAGCAGCCCATCTTGAGTTACTTAAGACAAAATAAGATTATCACACTTTCCGACTACTGTTTGTTATTTTAAAAGTGATTTAACTATGAATGAGCCCTTATATTAGATAATTTTATATTTATAACACATAAAATACGTTAACACAAAAGTGGCGATTTGAACTTACCAACTGATCCCCAGTCAGGATATGCTCTGTTATTGAACCAACCATCGTAACGCTGTTTTTCGTAATAGACCTCTGAAACAAAAAAAGAAATTTAATATTATGTCAGTTTTATAATTTAAATACGCTCGAGTCATTTTTATATAAAAAAAATAAACACTATGTTGTTGAAATGATATCAAAACATGTTTTATAACCAATAGGTGACATTTGCTTCTTACTTAATCAACCTAAACTGTATTCTTCGTATTTAAAATACAAATTCAAGATTTTTTTTACATTTAATTATTATATATACGTGGGTCACACTGAAAGTTTTTAGAATAGGCTAGTAAGAAAAGCAGCCGATGAAAAATGAAATAAATAAATTCCGAATTAGGAACTCTTTGGGAATCTGTAGATGTGTAATGAATGCATATGACATTTGTATTTACAAATTGGCGGCAATTTAAAAGTGACTGTCGTGCATCGAAATGGATTTGACTAGAGAAAATTTTCTCTAGACTAGAGAAGGTTTTACTCAACAATAATGTTACGATAGACTTCGATTGGCATTTCATTAACACAAGCCAACAGGTTTAATGTATTTAAACGTGTTCGAAGCAAAACTCACTGTTGTGTCTCGAAAAGGACGTCCCTTTACGGCCACTACTGAAGATAACGTGAGCGCTGTGCGGCTAATGATGGAAGCTGATATCAACAGATTCGGGCAGCTTTACGCAGACTCTCTTAGTGTTGTATCTGTTGTTATCCACCACTCATCACAGCATCACCTTGCTGCGTGTTAATCCGGATTTCTCTACAGTCTGTGGAGCTTGACTACCCTTTAACCATGATCTTTTTCGCACGCTCTTGTCGTCTGTAAAACTGTTTTATGGTCAATTCCCAGTTCCTCGACTATGTCGTACCTACTTATATGCGAATCTTGCTTCACTGTTTCAAAATGCCATAAACATTATCCGTATGAACAGCATATTTTACTTCAAAATTCCCGGACTGAAAACGCTTGAACCAACTTTGTGCTACTCTCACTGATACTGCATTATGTCTATTAATTTATATTAAAACTAGCTAGATACAAACAGTACAACCAAAAAGATTTTACTTCAATTTTATACTTACAAAATACGAAAAGACTTTTCCCCTACCGGTGGTCCTGGGTGGAAATCGAACCCACGACCTCGGCTTAGCAGTCAGGATCGCTAACCGCTAGACCAACAGACCAGTCAAACTAAGGTAATGGGGTTAAGTCTATTGCCGTCAACTGGGCACTATATGACTGTATACATACTGCCCGTGTCTGATAGACAACAGTAGTGAAAGTACGATCCCTTAGTAGCCTTTTACGACATCACCGGGAAGTGATACGGTGGCACTATTCTAATCCACATGGCTTGTTACTGATGTATTGCATTGTAATTGAAGTTCATTCATGCCTTTTTCTTGGTTTTGACGTTGGTGCAATAAATCCAATAGTAGTGCAGCTATAAAGCTTATTATAAAGAAAAAACATTAGAATTTAAAGCAGAATATAAGGCAGCCTTTACCCGGGCAAGTATTTGAAATCGGCAATCTCAATAGGATTTAACAGTATACAAGACTATACTATGAGTTTGTTTTCTTATTGCAGTTTAAATTATAACCAATCAATTAGTCTCAACACGTCCGTGGGTGGTTTTACCGAGCCTCATTTAATGTCGAAGAATGTTTATTGGTTGACATTTTAATTAAACCTTAAAGGGTTAGTATGTAACAAAGTAGAAGTCTCGTTTCTGCGGATGGCTGTACTAGTTACGTGGTCGTGCGTTCGAGGCCTTGCACTATTCTCTGTAACCGAGATGCATTGCAAATGAAGTGCTCGTTACACATTCAGAGCTTATAACTTTATAAGCCGTAAACTATAATCAAGAACTTTATGGTTTTGGTTTCATTTTGTTTTACATTTCACAGAATATCTTTTTGTGTTAGGTGTTTATTTTAGACGCCAGTAAAGTAAACTAAAGATTTCATATTTTTTTCTTCTTTTTAAAATACAACTCCTGTATTAGGAGCAATTAACGTGTCGTGACTTTACAACATTAAATCAAAGGACACAAAAAAGACCCAGACTCGGGACAACAGTTTTTTTTTTCCCGTGTGGGAATCGAACTTATGTCCTCCGGTTCAGCAATCAGGACCTCATTAGAGCATCAGGCCCGTCATCATCACTTTCTTATTTCTTTTTACAGGAAATTAATTTAATATGACGAGATGACATAAAAATATAAAGCAATCAACTAAACTATAATTAATTTGCAATAAAATATTATAACATATTGAAAATATTAACTTCTGATGCAAAATTAATACAAATTATGATTGCCCTCGTAAGTTTCAAATAAAATAATTCTTCATGTGTTAATTATTAAGTTTTCTGTAGTACATTCATTATTCCTAAGTTTATGAGTCTATTCTATATTACACATTGCACGCAGTAATAAATCTTGAGAATTAAATGTATTACTGATTTGTAATAATGTCAATCACAAGTAACAGCCTATGCTTAAATCGCATATTACTTAACTACATATATTCATCAATCTTTACAATTGCGTATTATATTGTTATATTAAAAATCACCTATGATCAGGAACTGAAATTAATGCTGTAACTACAAATACATGGAAGTGAATAGGTTAAATGACCCTGATGACAAGAAAATATCAGATGTTTATCACCTTTACAAAAACATATATATTTTATATTTAGAATTTGAGCTCTAAACTGTGCTCTAACAGTTTTAACTTACAATTGAATATACCAATTTAAGTCTTGCTTATGTTTAACTCCTCCTTAACTTAAATATATAAATATAATGTTACAGTTATATAGTCTTCCCGTATTATGAAAAAAAAAAGAAATAGAAATATAGCCTTGCAAGCTCCAAAAACTAGAAAAAACAACTATCTTCGTCACGTTGACGTTCACGTTCGTCGTGATCCTAAGTAAATTAAGCACATATAAAAAGGATAAAGAAAGAAATAAAAATAGGAGGTTATGGAGTGATGGATCATTACAATCTCCACTTGCTACCTTAAAATCGAACTTGAAGGTATCAGTCTTTCTACTACTACAGCTACATTGATCATTCCCAGTCCTCAGTAAACTTTGTATTTTACTTAAACTTAAAACTAAAACTCTAACACTAAATCTTTTATTGAAGGATATATTAATAGGTGTGTCATACAAGTTACTTATGTGGAAAATAAAGAACAAAAAGCAGCGAATACAGGTATTCGGCACACTTGTCACCTGGACACCTGTATGGTTTTTTAACCTGAATGTATATTTCATGAGCAATTTATATTGCAATCATGTGTACTTGAAAAAATGTTTTAAAATTATGTCAATGTAATAACTGTTATTAATTGTAGCAGAATTGCAATGTGACATAGTTCACTGCGTGTATTATAAATTAAATGTAATATAATACTAATAAGGTTTTAAGCTTCAAGTAAAGCAGAAGTATTACTTATTTGACCACCTCGAAGATTTCCTGCCATATTTGTAGATGGCTATATTTTTTCATACTCTATATTATACTAGTTTAAAAATCCATCCATCCATCGTTATTAATGTCATTTAAAAATATATATCTATGAATTCAATAGTTTATTGTAATTATATCTTTTAGATATTGCTTAATAATGACAGAGGAAAAACATCACTCATGTTACTAACTGTTAATGTATGAATTTTTGACCAAAAGGTTAGGTCACGATTCAACCATGAATAATGCTGTGTTCAGATATAAATTAAACATATCGCATGGATGTACTCGTATATATGTCAATAATTACAGCCTTGGTGCTGGTGTGTAATTGGAAAATTAATAGACAAGTGAATGATGAATTGAAATGTGTCCCGACGTACTCCTATAGACTACTGTTAAAATGAATCTGTACTACTGAAAATGAGGTTTATATTATATATATCACTGGTCAATCTATTTACTTTTGCAGTATACACGAGGTTTATAAATTATTTATGCTGCGTAATTAAATCAGATGTTTATCTGGGAACTGGAATCTAAACAGGGAAAGGTTACATTTACATGAAAGGCAATTTAGACAGATATCAGTATAAGATAAACGTAACGAATCAGAACCTGTCACGAACTACTGTTTGATAGGCAGTGGGTGTGACAGTTTACTGAGATCTCAATTTGTAGGCGCTATGGTTTCGTAAGTATCAGGTATGTGGCGTCACAATCATATGCCGACAATGTCGTCATTTTGAAAGCTTTAGAGAGTATATCAGAATGAGTGTGAACAGGCGTGTGACATGTTGAATAGACTAGTTGTGAGAAACGGGCTTGATCAAATATTCAAATTATGAAATTTATTCAACTACATGTACCAATGTACATGTAGTTGAATAAATTTTAAATAACAACTGCAGTTACATGACCTGGATTTAGTGATACCACGATTTAGGATCTAAACACAAGTAGGTGGGCAAATATGACCTCTTGACCGCATTCATCGGAGAGCGACTCGCATCATCGACTGCCAAGATATTTCTGATCGACTTCACACCTTGGCGTTGCGTAGAGATGTAGCTTCACTCTCCATCCTCTATCGCTTGTATCATGCGGAGTGTTCAGAGGAATTGTTCGGACTTATACCGGCTGCTGGTTTCCGCCATCGTCCTACGCGACAAAAAATCCATCCCCACCACCTGGACGATTGGCACTCCACCACTGTGCGCTTCTCCAGAAGCTTTTTGCCTCGCACAACCAGCTTTTTTTTTTTTTTTTTTTTTTTTTTTTTTTTTATACTATAGGGGGACAGACGAACAGACGGGTCACCTGATGGTAAGTGACACCGCCGTCCATGGACACTTGCAACTCAAGAGTCGCAAGTGCGCTGCCCGCCTTTGAGGGTGAGGCTTATGGAACAAATTGTCGCCTGCCGTATTTCCGAACCGCTACGACCTTCAAACCTTCAAGAAAAGAGCTTACTCCTACCTAAAAGGCCGGCAACGCACATGTGACTCTTGAGTTGCGGGTGTCCATGGGCGGCGGCAGTCACTTACCATCAGGTGACCCGTCTGCTCGTTTGCCCCCTATCGCATAAAAACGTTTTTACTTGGTAGAGCCATGCTTAGGCACGAATGGGCCGGCTCGACCGGTGCGATACCACGACCTCACAGAAAACCGGTTGTGAAGTAACGCTTACGTTGCATTTCCCCGAAATGAGTGAGGTCTCCGGAGGCCCAAAATCCCCAACCCCCCCCAATGATAGCGCTGTTAACAAAAAGGATACCCCAGGGGGGTACCAGCGCTAGCGTTGGAGAATCCCCCCCGGACGTCCACCCTCAGTACGGATTATACCTGAGCGTGGACGCCCAGGCTGCCCCTCGTACTCTGGGGGGGCTCAACTGCGCTCTCAAAATCTGCTCGGGGCAAGAGAAGGCATACCATGGCACCCCCTGTCACGTTTACCGTGGATTTTTGTAACATCAGGGGCTTACATTCTAACGTCGACACTGTCCACCACCACCTTGAGACAGCAAAGCCGGCCTTGCTCTTTTTAACCGACACGCAGATATCATCTCCAGCGGACACATCCTGCCTCTGCTACCCTGGGTACGGACTGGAACACTTCTTTGTTCCTAAGGCTAGTGTATGCTTGTACGTTAGAGATGATATCACTTCTCGCCGCCTCGGCAATCTTGAAGGTAGGGACCTCTCCATCTTATGGCTACGTGTACACTGCGACGACCATCCCCGCATCTACGTATGCCTCTACAGGTCCCATAGTGGTGATGCCGAAACGGACCGACTCATCGACCACGTCCAAATGGCTACAGACTCAGTGCTCCAGCAGGTCCCATCCACAGAGATCGTGATTCTTGGCTTCTCACCGGATGATCCCAATGTCGTTGCCGACTCTGTCGCTGATGTTGTGCTTCAGGGTATAGAACTATTCATTCTATTCTCCCTGATTCCCACAGGTGGCAAGTCTCAGCCATGGTTTGGTCGAACCTGCAAAGCGGCGTCCCGCCGAAAGCAAGAATGTTACCAAGCATGGGCTAATGCAGCGACAGCACGGGATGTAAAGACCAGCATATTGAAGAAACAATTTAACTTTGCCTCCAGGCCCCTCAAAAGAGTAATTGCTGGGGCGAAGTCGGCTCACATCGGCAGAATTGGCGAAAGACTAGAGGGTTTCCCTTCCTGGTCTTTTGCAAAAGCTGTCATGGGAAACTTTTGTAAGCCATCCCTTCCACCTCTGCACATAGGAGATAATTCTTTGGCCCACGACGCTATAGAAAAAGCCGATCTTCTGGGCAAACTCTTTGCGTCCCACTCAACCCTGGACGACGGGGGAAACGCACCGCCGACCATGCCGCAGTGCGAGAGCCGCATGCCGAAAGTCAGGTTTACACAAAGGGCAGTGCGTAAAGCGCTTCTTTCCCTCGACGTTCTTAAGTCGAGTGGGCCCGATAAAATCTCTCCTATCGTGCTGAAGACGTGTGCTCCTAAGTTGGCACCGATTTTAACGCGCCTTTATCGGCTTTCTTATTCTCTTGGTGTAGTCCCGAACTCATGGAAGACAGCTCTAGTGCACCCAATCCCTAAAAAAGGATATCCTTCGGATCCGTCCAACTACAGACCCATAGCCATCACCTTGTTCTCCAAGATAATGGAATCCATTGTTTAGTGCCAGCTCCTCCGGTACTTAGAAGACCAGCCAGACGCCGCATTGTCGATCATTGAGGAGCTGGCCTCAATGATCGACAATGCGGCTTCTGGCTGGTGATCTTCTCGTTTACTTGACTCACCGGTGGGCACAGGCGATCGAGACCAAGGGGGAAGCGTTGGCCGTTAGTTTGGACGTGGCGAAGGCCTTCGATCGGGTCAGGCACAAAGCGCTCCTTGCGAAGCTTTCTTCCTATGGGCTTCCCGAGAAACTGTGCAAATGGCTCACCAGTATGCTTTTTTGGACCTTAGTACATGCCAGGTACATGTTTACAGATAATGATTCTACTTCAATTATTTGATAATTACAAATCTATTATCGTTTAATGGCACACTTGATTTGAGTTACTTAAAAAAATTACCTCCTATTCGTCGTGATGACTGTGTGCCGTTTAATCCAAAAAAGTAAATCCGGTATACGAAGAGGGCAATTAATTTAATCGTTACTTACGTGTAATTTTTTTGCACTAATAAAGGCTTTTTACGATAAAATGAGATCATGTAGCAAAATTCTCATCACAACTAGATACTTCTTTTTTTATGGTGAAGTTATATTTTAATAACACTAATAGCTGTCCTCATAGATTTTTTTATTTACTTAATTGTATAATACAGCGTAAAATCTTTTATAAGAATCTCAATTTATTACTTATTACTAGCGATGTACTAGAAATATTTATCGGATGCTACAGAGGCCTATTAGTTTCTTATGTATATCTCTATTGATTGAATTCTATGAAAGTTGCAAGCTAATTTCTACAATTTTTAATTTAAGGTTCTGTAGTACCTCAGTCAGCAAAACCTGAACGGATAAGAACGTAGTATTTCTACGAAAAAGGCGATCAAAGCAGAAAAGGAAAGAATTCATAGAAATCCTGTCTGAAAGCAAAAGATTTTATCTCCGGAAATGAATATAGCACCAAAATCATGTTGCGTTTTTATTATTTAACTGATAATTTAAAAATGAATAAATTAATCAAAATACAAAAAAGAAGAATTTCATTTAGTGATGGGATAATTCTTACTATTGAGCAATATTTTAACAAGCAGAATGACCGAATTGATGCTCAAAGCCCTATAAAAGCTTACCAATTCGTCTGACCATATTTTGAGGAAAATATTCATAGGTGTGTAAAGATACAATTCATGAGAAAGTGATTAAGCCTCTTAACAACACTATGTTTCATAACCAAGAATGGTCTTTTCAGCAAGAGTCAACACCGAGTCATAAAGCTCGATCCATCCAAGCGTGGTTGAAAATGAACGTTTCTTACTTCATCATAGCTGAAATCTGGCCGTCATATAGTTCTGATCTTAATTCGCTGGATTATTATTTATTGTCAGTTTTAGTTAGAGAGAGATGACATGCTCTAAATGGCATGATAATTTGGCTTCCCTAAGACAATCGCTTAGATTGGCAGTGAAGAATTTTCCCATTTAGATAGTGCGTGTTTCTATTGATAACTGACCTAAGCGTTTAAAAGACTGTACGTCCAATGGAGATCATTTTGAATGAGCTTCTTATTTTTTTCATGCTATTATATGAATGTATAAACACATTACAATAATTTTTTTTATGCAATAGAAAAAAAAGATATTTCCTTGTAACAAAATTAATGGCAACACTAGTTACAACCACCAGTTTCCAAATGGATGAGCCTTTACGGCCGTTACGGCCTGGTCACGACTTCGGTCTCAACGGTGCGCGGTGAGGCGGCCGGGGCGGCGTCGGTTAGCGGAGCGTTGTGCTCACAACGTATCCTCACCCTCAGTAGCGGTTAGTGGTAGCGACTGAGGTGGACGTATTTCGACAGTCAGAACGTGCCGGTATTTAAATGGTGAATTTCATGATTAATACGAAGATTACAGGAAATACCCACATAAGTTGTATGAGCCCACAAGAATGATTGTGAAAACTTTTGATTATATTCTGCTACACATATATTATTTTTTTTTGGTTTTCATTACCGCCACAAAATGGTCTAAAATATTTTTTACTTCCTTTCATCGCTGAGTTCGTCACTCCTATGCCGCTGTCTGCTCCGCTCTGAGTTTTGGCGTTGCACACATTCACTTTTACCTTTGTTCTCACCGCTCACCGCGGCGCGCGCTGCTGTAGCGATTCGCTCGGAGAATACTGGGCGTATTTTCGCTATGAGCGGCGTCACTTAGTAAAAGAAATGTATGTTTAGAATAAGAAGAATAAGAACAACTTTTATTGTACACCAAAGGCATATAACTTAAAATTAAATATGCACAATGGGCGGCCTTATCGCTAAAAGCGATCTTTTACAGGCAACTTTAGGATGGACAAAATTGATAGTGAATTAAACGAATAATGGGTAGCTTGGTGCAAGATAGAAGTAAAGAGTGTAACGTGGTATATATGTAACATTCGTCCGTTTATGTTTATTACGTGTGTTACAGATACTAAGAGCGTATATCCCATTTTTAATAAACTGACCTTTATTTTTATGAAAGTAAATCAGGTTTTTTTAGAAAATGAAAAACCATGAAGGGTTTGTGCATTGTGAATGCCCTTCTTTTTATGTACATATGTACCTACGAGGGGTGGTCAAAAAGTTCGCAGAATCGCGGGGTTGGCGAGGGTGAGTTTACTCATCCAGGTAGGCGCTAATTGAGTGACTCATTGTTAGTATATATGTATGTATACGAAGTTTCAGCCTAATCAGGTCATATGCTTTTGAGTTATCAACGAAGTTGTAAACAAGTCAATCGGGAAGAAACTAGCCAGTATGGAGAAAACTAAATATCGCGCCATCATTAAGTTTCCCACCAAACAAGGAAAGACACCTCAAACCATTTTGCAAGAAATGTGAGCTGTTTATATTGACTCTGCTCCTGGGAAAACCATGATTTATAAATGGGAAGCCCTTTTCAAATTGAAGACGACTCCCAACCTGGACGGCCGATTGTTGGCTACCACGCCAGATATAACCGAAATAGTTGTAAAACTTGTATTGGAAGAAAAAACAGCTTGCAGCATTAGTTGGAGTATCAGAAACAACAATTTTAAACATCCTAAATCAACACCTTGGCATGACTAAAGTCTGTGCAAGATGGGTTCCGAGAATGCTTTCTGCGCATCAAAAACGCTAGCGCGTCGATAGTTGTCGCGAGTTTTGGTACCGCTTTGGAGAGCAAAGGGAGGAAATTCTGGCCCGAATTGAAACTGACGATGGAACTTGAGTTCACCATTATGAACCTGAGTCAAAGCAAGAGTCGATGCAGTGGCAATAAATAAAGCACATCCCTAAGAATATAATATGTCTCAATTGGCCGGAAAGATCAAGGCGACGATCTTTTTTGATACATCCTTTTGGTTGATTATAAGGAACGTGGTGTTTCCATAACGGGAGAATACCTTGATTCTTTACTAGATCAATTAAAAGAAGCTTTTAAAGAAAAAAGGCCAGGAAAGCTTATAAAAGGCGTGCGGATTTGAACAACTGCGCCACCCACCCTACAGCCCAGACCTGGCTCCAAACGACTATTATTTGTTTCCAAAAATGACGGAAGAACTGCGTGGAAAAAAAATTGGCGACGATGATGAAGTGAAGTCGGCAATTTCGTAGTATTTTGACACCCAAGACAAAAATTTTTTTTTTTTTGACCTCCAATCGTATATGTATGATGTTTCATACCCTGGAAGCCTAAACGGCTTGTTGGATTTTGGAATCGTTTCTATTTTGGTTGACATATAGTAGTTTCATGCGAGTTTCATATAATTTTAACTGACAGATGGGAATTATTTTTATTGGTAACATAACCACTCGTCACCTTTATGATTTGTGAATCGATTTCAATTTGTTAAATGAATTGGTTCTACTCCACGTTGGTCGCATTTGAATTTAAAAACAATATTTGGTGTAGTCAGGAATAAACTGCACGGATGGCGTAGCGGTTTAAGTGGTCACCTCGCCACTACACATCCGCGCCGAGTGTTGTGGGTTCGATCCCCGCACGAGACAACACCTTGTGTAATCCTCAAATTGTTGTTCTGAGTCTGGTTGTTCTTTGTGTCCGTTGTTTGAATGTTTGTAAAGTCCTCCGCGACACAGGAGTTAATCCTAGTGCGGGAGTTGACTTTTATAAAAAAAGAAATCATACTACGCGATAACTCCATCATTAGTGAATCATTTTTTATTAAATAAATTGTATTCAAGGTTGGTTGAGTTAAAATATGAAGATCATAAACCTACAAGCTCTAAGGTAGACAATCAAATAATAAAACATACATGTCACGACATAGCTTTGTCATTTGTGAATCGATTTCAATATTTTTTTATTGAATTTTTGGTACTGAAGATTGGTTTGTTTATAAATATACACATTAAATGCACTTTGCACACAAATTATACCAAAGCAAGTAACTTAAAATGTCACTGAAGCTAAAGTGTTAATCAAATGGAAAAGTTAAGTAATTACTAAGTTAAATGATAATTGGCAGAAAACAGACTGTGAAACTATTCGGTAAACCATCTTCAACGAAAGTTTAAGTTTAAAGTAAATTGGTCGCTTCCCTAAACAATTAGAAGATTACCTAAGCCATGGTCTGACTTAGTTAAGAAACCATACTCGTATGATATTATTCACTTCTTTGGGTATAATATATGAGTACGCCTACGTATTTTTAGCAGTTATTGTTCTCGCTTTTTTAACACGATATCTCATTATGTATGTCAGAATTGTACTAAAAATGAATAGGGTTTTGCTTCCTTAATGCTTGAATAGAACTGCAGCCAATGTTTAAGTTGCTTTGAAAAGTATGAAATAATGCAGCAGTGATAAACGATCCGTTTTTTGTAAATAGTATACCTAAACGAGATATGGGTTATGAATGATTTTTTTTTTATAAGAGGTGTAACAGAGATGACACAATATTATACAGATAAACTATTAAATAATTCTGGAAATATGGCAAATATTGTAGTATTTTTATAGGCAATGTACTGGATGTAAAGAATGTATCGATTGCATATGTCACTAATAGGAACCTCGTCACCAAAGGTAAATTAACGATTAATGCCAAGAATATAAGAATTAAATCGTGACAGTAAATTACCAAAAGTTAGGAGGCTATAAATATGTTTCACAGTTTCGAGGCAGAGTGTGTATTTACAAAACCTTCTTCTGCCCTATTAACTATTTTTAAATGTTTTTAAGTATACTACCACCATCTTTACTTTACTTGTAGCTCTTGTAATAATACAATGTCGCTGTAAGCCTACTGCAGACTATTGTTGGACGTAAACCTTAATAAAACATATTTGCTTATCATTATACATTACAGATTTTATAATCATTATCATCTGAGAAGTAGGATGTTTGCTGACGAATATTAGCCTCATATGATAAAACTTCCAAGGAGCGAATAACGTGCACTTTGTTGTTGATAAAGATGATGTTCTACTTCTATTGCCATCGTTCTTGACTATTTAAAAAGTAAAGGTGCTTTTATAATTTCAGATTTAAAATATATATACCTAAAATCCCGCCTGAAGAGGTAGGTAGAGGCGTACTATACGCCTGTAATTTGTAAACTATAATTTCGCCACACTTACGTAATAATGGCAGTAGAAGTAGCCTTTTGAAGTTAACTGGTCACTTTGATAACTGCATGAGAATATTGGTGGTAAATATATTGAAACGGGAAGGCAGTATAGAAGAGACGGAAAGGGTTATTGCTTATACGGATGGACTGGAGTAAGCAATAGCTAAAGTAGGTCTGATGCCGGGAAGTCCAAGGCGTCTAACTGACTTAGTGCTTATTTTGACATTCAAATGAAAGTGATTTCGGAAAAGATTCACAGATAGTGTTCGTGGAAATAACGGTTGTTAAAGAATCGTTACGTTTCCACGGCCTTCAGCTTTCACTATCGCGATATGCGGTGACGACGCGCGCTGCATTTGCGACGTGAGTTGACTCACGCTCGTAGTTTACTTGATTACTACGTTTATTTGAATGGTTAACTGTCTCCGCTTTTGTTTTTCTTGTTAGTGGTATATAAATTGCTTAGTAATTTATGTATAATACTATTGAACTATCTTGATTTTAAAGTATATTTATTCAGAACGTATCTATTTCATACTGTCTACAAACTATTTTAAAAGTATACCAGCCAATATATGTATATACCGAAGTAAGAAGCATATCTACCGGCATGAGAGAATGGCACGTTTGTTAATGGTTTAGAAAAAAAATAATTATTAGAAAGTCGCGGTAGGAAGATAGGATCAGAGTTGGGCACAAAACTATTTTTTTCTTATAGTATAGACAAATGAGTAGACGGGTCACCTGATGGTAAGCGACTTCCGCCGCCCATGAACACAAATCAATAGTAACAAGACTGTTGTCTGCTTTTAAGGGTAGGAGGAAGGGATGCAGAAGGGAAAGGCGGCGGTAGCGTAATGGCTAAGGCGTCGGACTTATGATCAAGTAGATGCGGCTTCGAGCAACATCCAGTGCACTACCGTCGTGAACCCACCCCTAACACAAGTATTAAGCTTAAGTGGATGGTTAACAAGAATACTAAATGTGTGACCCACGTTGCTAGTATTCTTTATTTAAAAAAAAAGAAGGGAAGGGAAGGGGAAAGGTCCTTTGGCACCCTGTAGCCTCACTCACTCGCTCACAAAATTGTTTAACACTAGTCATTGTTTAACAGCCGCTTTTCTGTGAGGCCCTGGTAATACTCCGGTCGATCCGGCCCATACGTGTTGAAGCATGGCTCTCCTACGTTAAAAATATTTTTGGCTTTGGATAACAACTTAACAAGAAAATTAGGAAGATGATTGCAGCAAGCAATGTTACCCTAGACTGCTTGTACTCAACATGAAATTGAAGCATTGGTATGTATGTATTTTTGTTGTGTATGTATAAAATAATGATGCGGTTATGAATAGGAAGTAAACGACTTCTTGATCGATGCGATGACATTTAAATGTCAATAATTGTTCCGTATGCAACGGATACAAGTTTCAATGTAGGATTTGATTTATTTTAATGAGTTGAGTTTGTTGTTCGTACGAGTCATGCTACGCCCGCATACTTGATTGCTCTTAGTCCAGCAGGTACAGGCATTATGGTAAACTTATATATAAAAAAAAATGTATAACTAGGGATATACGGTATTATTTTAGGGTAACTTCTTCGTTCTTACGAGAGTTCTTAGTGTTTTTATAACAGAAATATTGTTACACATGCGCATTAAATTATAAGAAAGTTTATTTTTCTGTTAAACGTTGCTCAATTAAGGCCCGTGACAGTGCTCTGGTATCAGGACCTATAAGACTTATACAGAGCTGTTCCCATCAATCCTAGAACATGTTTGATGGCTCTATAAGGACTTTTAGGATATTAATGACAACTATAATATAACCAGGCATTGTCGAAATGAATAGGGAGTGAACCTGTGAAGTATTCTTTACACAGCTCCTGATAAGACGATGGGCTGAAATTACTGGTTGACATTTTAACTACGTAATAATCTACTATACAATAATTTGTAAGGTAAAATTTAAAAAGCCAAAGTGACTGGACAAGCCGGTGGGGGTAGTCCCCGAAAATCGTATACTGATCAGATTGGCATTGTACGTTCATAAGTCGAGTGGGCCCGATAGAATCTCTCCTATCGTGCTGAAGATTTTAACGCGCCTTTATCGGCTTTCCTACTCTCTTGGCGTAGTCCCGAACTCATGGAAGACAGCTCTAGTGCACCCAATCCCTAAAAAAGGAGATCGCTCGGATCCGTCCAACTACAGACCCATAGCCATCACTTCCTTGTTCTCCAAGATAATGGAATCTATTGTTAACTGCCAGCTCCTCCGGTACTTAGAAGACCACCAACTCCTCAATGATCGACAATACGGCTTCCGTCGGGGTCGTTCAGCTGGTGATCTTCTTGTTTACTTGACTAACCGATGGGCACAGGCGATCGAAACCATGAGGGAAGCGTTGGCCGTTTGTTTGGACGTGGCGAAGGCCTTCGATCGGGTCTGGCACAAAGCGCTCCTTGCGAAGCTTCCTTCCTATGGGCTTCCCGAGAAACTGTGCAATTGGCTCACCAGTTTTCTTACAGACAGAAGCATCAAGGTCGTTGTTGACGGTGCATGCTCCGACTCACCACTCACCCACGCTGTTTCTTCTGCATATCAACGACATGCTGCAGATTAGCAGCATCCATTGCTATGCAGACGATAGCACGAGTGATGCCCTTTACACCGGCCGCGCTAACATTTCTCGGGTAAACGTCATCGAAAGCCGATCCAAACTTGTGTCTGAAATCGAAACTTCTTTATCAAAAGTTTCAGATTGGGGTCGACTTAACCTAGTCCAGTTTAACCCCAAGAAGACACAGGTTTGCGCGTTCACCGCTAAAAAGTTGCCATTGGTCGTATCACCTCAATTTGAGAGCACTTCCCTAACTGCATCAGCCAGTATCGGAATCCTTGGCGTCGCTATATCAAGCGCTGTGCTGGTTTCCGCCATCGTCCTACGCGACAAAATATCCATCCCCATCACCTGGACCATTGGCACTCCACCACTGTGCGCTTCTCCAGAAGCTTTTTGGCTCGCACAACCAGCTTATGGAACAAATTGTCGCCTGCCGTATTTCCGAACCGATACGACCTTCAAACCTTCAAGAAGAGAGCGTACCTCTACCTAAAAGGCCGGCAACGCACTTGTGACTCTTGAGTTGCGGGTGTCCATGGGCGGCGGTAGTCACTTACCATCAGGTGACCCGTCTGCTCGTTTGCAAGAGTAGAGAGTATCGCATAAAAAAAACAAATATATACCAATGTATATATTTTTACGCCTTATTCCAGTCCAGGGTAAACTTTTTAAGGGTTTAGAACGTAACCCCAGAATCCTGCTGATTTGATTTGAGGCAATGGTACTTTTAAATTAGAAGTACCAGTATTTTAAGCACCTGATACATACATCTATCTTCTTCTTATTAAGAATTAATGCAGCAAGCAAACAATTGAAAAATGTTATTAGCTATATAATTTCTGAATTATTGGGACTATAATATACAAAACTTTAGTTTTTATCGTGTAATCGTCTGTGGTATCAAGTAACCAGCGCGGCAACTGATGCATCACAACTTTCAAAGCTTGTGGTAATATTTTACGATTTATTATAGATTTGATAATGGCATACTAAAGTTCTTCCTAATTGAATAATTTGATTAAATACTTTTTATTTATAGACCTGTATGCCGGAGGTTATTTTACGCAAGTTTATTGCGATTCAAGGGCTCTCGGTGCAATTATCGAACTATTTTTCACGTCACGTTGACTTGACCTTTTTATCTTAGATACAGAGTGCAAACTTTTGTTAAAATGAATTCTTTATATATTGATTCATTGCCCCTGTAGCATTAAGCCCTTATGGTAATTTTGCAGACGTGAGGACTGTGATCGAAGTAGCGTGCGATTTATTGTCACAAAAGTTTTAATAGCACGATTGAGCTTTACAATAAAAGGCATATATGTATTTTAATCCCGTTAACTCATGTCTGTTCATTTTAATCGTTAATAGGACACATAAGCTAAGAGTTGTAATGATCCAGAATCATGTGTTGTGCTATTTAATTAATCGGATGATTAACACTACTAAATTTTGAAGTTTAGATGTTTAGTTCCTAAAAATATTAGAATAATTTTATTGTGTTATTAATATGATTGAATACCTTCAAAGACATTGCTTATATCGTCTGCAAAGACGCTAAGGCCAATATATAGTAGAAGTCCTATTTGAGTTAATAGAATTTAAAAAATCCTAATACAGATACTTAATATTTCTTCATGCTTCGGTTTGATGAAAAAAACATAACTTAAGTAACGATTACATAATTATAATATGTAACTGACACTTAGGAATATTGTAATCTGTATCTAGTTTGAAATACAGTAATGCGAGACTAACAACAAAAATACGTTTATTTACTATGATACATAATATACACTATGATACAATAATGTACATACTAAATACTGGTATATAATATTTATCATATTTAGTTTGATATCGTGTCATAAGAAGATGCTATTCATTTATATATATACTATTAATTAAAATGTATGTGCATATGTTGAAAGGATAAAGTATGTACAATCATGTTAAACGAAACATGTACAATATTTAAACAATAGGCTTAAAACTGTTTTTTTTTTTTATTGAATAGAAACTATGAATAATAACAGATTATAGGTACATTTATTTAGGCTGAATTTTAATTCATATAAATCCTTCAAATCACATAATTTTTATATTCTTTATTTTGCACTATATTTTTTGGTTGGTACGTGAGATATTATTAGTAGAGGATTTAGTAGCTTAGTAGTAGCAGCTAGGAACAGTGGTAGTTTTCTTTATACTGTATACATAGTCTAGGGTGTTTCAAAAAAATGAAATTTTTTTTTTTTTTTTCCAAACAGGCTTAAAAGTTTCCTTTTGATGTCACGAACCGCCAGTGAAAACCGGAGCTCTTAATATTAATATTAAGTGTGTCCTCATCGCACTTTTTTAATTCCCATAAGAATAACACGGGAAAAATTATTTTTGTTTCTTCTGATTTTGATTTTTTTCCAGTTTGAGATTTTTCTCCAATTTTATACATTATTTTATATTATTACACAAAAAATACTTTTTCCTCTATCTATTATGTCATCATAAGGGCGAAAATGTGTATCTTTAATAGTGAAATAAAGGGTTTTTAATTTTATTTATCTTCCTAGTAATCTTATTATTTACCAATGGCTGTAAAGTCAAGCTTATTATTTTATGTTGTTGTTATGAAATGATTAGATTCAAGAAGTAAATTTTTGTTGTTGTTTTCACCTTGCTTTTGCTAACTGTGCGAAAGTAAATTTTATAAATTTGTTTAAATATTACCACGTAAGTTATTAATTGTAGTAAAACAAGTTCAATCTATTTAACCTTAACCTGATCTGCAGGAAGCGGAACTGCAGTCAAGGCCGCGGGGAAATGTTGTCAGGTGTCGTGACTGTGGTATGCTTGTGGCTCAAATGTCAAGATCTCAGCGTCTCGTCACTACAATCAGTTCACGTCCAGGATTATATCATAATGAAACGACCACTTCAATACAGATATAGGTGCTACGTCATGTCATCCTAAATGATGCTCATGCCCGCCCGTTTACAAAATTTACAATGTTCTTTTTTTAAAAACATATAGACATACCGACACCTACACTCCATAGGCATATCAAATGCCTACTCTTGGATAACCAGAATTTTGTCCCAATTACGTAATAGTGGGCAAGCCTTTGCCGTCAGTCGGGCACTGTTTGTCTGTATATCTTCTGTCTGATAGATAACAGTCCGATCACTTAGTCGCTTTTTACGACACCAACGGGAAGAGATGGCACGGCCCTATTCCATTCCATCCAAAAATACAGTTCTCATAATAACAGTACAACCATATCAAAACGTGTCTTAATCCACACTACTGAAACGTTTTCTAAGGTTTCTCCTACGTTCGTCTCTAAACAAAAATATTTTGAATGACAATTTTCTTTTCTTTTTTTTTTTTAGTAGACAACTCCGCCACTAGGATAAATTCCTGTATCGCAGGGGACTTTACAAACATTAAATTAACGGACACAAAAACATCCAGACTCAGAACAATTATTTGATTTTCTTTATTAGTACGAACTAACGTACGTCTACGTCTCAGAACTACGAACCATTAAATTTTCATCCAAGTCCTGGTTAACTTCTCTGAACAAATGTATTAATTATTACAGTTCGTGACTGATCCAACACGCGTAATGTACTTAATGACAATAAAAACACATGGTAACAATAAAATATAGTTGTTGAACAGAAAACTACTTACTCACCGGATATGTTCGTGTTTGGCAATACAAACCCTAAACTCTGTACACGAAGAGTTAAAGTGCTTTATACATATGGGGCAGATGGAATAAATTGTGAAGCTGACTGTGTATGTTTGTATGGATGTCTGCTATACACATCCGCCTAAACTCCGCTTAGCAATAATATTATCATTTGCGTAATATGTCTAGCTAGCACTTAACCTGAACAAAGTAGGTATAAGGAAAAGCCGATATGAGAACTACTGCTGCGTGCTATTCTGATGAATTTAAAAGCGAAAACTGTTTCTTTTTTTTAGTCAGATGGTAGACAGACGACGACGACGGTTTGTGCAGTATATAATGAATATAATTTTTTTTTAGTTTACTAGAAGATTTTTTTTATATTATAGGGGGTTAGACGAACAGACGGGTCACCTGATGCTAAGTGATCACCGTCATCCATGGAGACCTACAATTCGAGAGTCATAAGTACGCTGCCCGCTTTTGAGGGTGATGAGGGATGAGGGTATGCGGGGAGTGGAAAGAGAGGGGGTTGAGGAGATGGGAAAAGGGGCGTAAGGTAGAGGAAATAGGAGAGAGGAGTTCTGCCTCACTAATTTTGTAGAAATGCAACGCAGGTGTTGCTTCACAACCGGTTTTCTGTAAAGCCGTGGTATTGCACCGGTTGAGCCGGCCCATTCGTGCCTAAGCATTTCTCTACCGCGTACTAAACGAACTGACTATTTAAATAGCATCTCACATGCAAAAATTCATCAAGTGCGTACAATTTTGGGCGTGACAAATAACTATCATACATACACAATATATACACATATCATACATAAACATAATTATCCTTCCCTCCTCTTCACGCAGTCGGAAGGAAGGTTATGTAATAGACTACCGTATACGTAACAATATAATTAGAGGATTACATGTATATATTACTTTAATAAATACATTGCATGGTATTTTGGATATTCACGTGATTTAACTATTACTTATTTATTAAGTCGCCTGAGGCTTTTCTTTTGTATAGATACAACTGGCATAGAACAGAGTCGTTGAAAACATTGACCACCATTCCAATCGAAGTTACTAAATATAAATAAATAATGTTATAATTTAAAGGTGAATGGAGAAAATTTAAAAAGTAATTAAATTATTTAAGATTAAAATTGTTATGTCAACTTGAGTAGGGCCACAGAGTAGCTAGGTACTCTTTAGTGAATAAACTCCCTTAGGCCAGAATAAGCTCCATGATTCTCAGGCCAGGTCCTCAAAATCGTAGCGATTATATCCTGATTTATGCATTTAAAAAGACATTACAATTTTTGTTATTAGCACTGCTAAAAAATAAGTGAAATGATTTACAAAAATATGTAGTGTAGCCGGCTGCATTTCATAAATATGTAGTTTACTTAGTAAATTTTTCTAACTTTTTTTGCGGATTGCTTCTGAATCACTCTTACACTATTTAGTTGATTAAAATATCAAAAACCTCAACCATCTAAGAACGTGACTAAGAAATAAGAAATAGTCAAAATATTTATACATGTAGGTACTCCTTGCACAGTCGGGTAACAAATAAGGACATAAGCTCCAGAAACCAGTATCGTTAACAATATGTGCCACTTAGTACTTTAGTTATTTTGTATCCAAACATACCTGTCTCGCAGAAGCATTGTGTGAGAAATGCAAGCAACGTGTATAACACCAATTTGCAACACATTTGATGACCCACGCTTAGTTGCGCGGCCATTATATCAAAGTAAAACCTGTAACAAATGAAACATATCAGTTATTAACGTTTAACAACAACACACAAAAAGAAATCATTGTTTATATCTACACAGGGTAACCATTTTCAAATTCCCTCCAAAATCTGATTATAAAACAAATGACACGAATTCTCTTCAAATTGACAAATTAAAAAATAAGAAGAGTAAATCTTTTTAAAAAACAGTTCTATGCACGTGTATATATCCTCATTAGTCTTCAGACTTCATAAATTAATCATTTATTATCTAAAATAAGAATTTATGACTAAATTTTATAAAACTTACTCTGAATGTTTAGTTTAATATATGTTGTGTGCATAAATTTACATATTACGTTCTGTTTACGGTAATATACTTTTTAATATTATTGTGTTTATATATTGTATTTTATGGGCACATCGCCCGCAGTACAGACAAGAGATGGACTAAACGAGTCACTAAATGGAAGGGACCTTGTGGAAAAAGGAACAGAGGAAGACCTAAAGATCGATGGGTCGATGAAATTAAAAATACAGCCGGCGTAGACTGGATGACGAAGGCAGCAAATCGAAGACTATGGAAAAAGTTGGAGGAGGCCTATATCCGGAGAGGAGCCATGCCCTAAACACACTTTATATATTATGTAGTTAAAGTTCAATGTAATGTGCATGGAAATAAAAAGGCTTTATTATTATCATTATTATATTGTATTTTGTGTATAATTGTGTAACATATTATGCTTATGAAAATTAATTATTAAAAAAATATGTTCAAAGGCGCTTTTACCTATGAAACCACTATACAATTTTTTTAAACACTTTTTATCTTTGATTGTAAGGGTTTATAATGTGTGACAATAAACTTATATTTCATTTTAAGTCTTGGAAACCTTATACGGTCATAGTAAATTAAAAGAAAATAATAGATAGCTATTTTTGTAACCAAAACTTATGTAGTAAAACTTAAGTAGATAAGTAGCCTGCCTTGTGTGAGAATGTTGCCAATTGAAAAATGTAGTAAATTGTTAACATCAGTATTTGCGAACCATTGTTTACCTTCGCAATGTAGTAGTTTTATATTCAAACCACTTTGTTTTTACTAGAATGGACGATACCATTTTTTAAAACTGCTATCCTACGAATTTTTCCGCAGTTGACCATCTCTGAACTGTGTCGACGTTTTTTTCCATTAACTTCAGGACGATGGAACTGACTTTCAATATTCGTAGTGCAATGAGCGCTTGAAGTGAATACACACACACACACAGGAGTGCATTTGAACCTTATTATTTAATATAGTGGTATAACATGAAATAAATAGTTAACACAATTACATTTTCCGTTGTAATATCCTATAAAACAAAGTGCATATAATCTATAAAAGTAACTATGTAGATCAAGCAAAAATTAAGTAAGAACATACCTACTAGTAAAGTAAAGGCGTTGATTACTAATCATGCTTAAGACAACTGAGCAAAGGAAGAGAAAAGAAAAGAAAAGAAAAGAAAAGAAAAGAAAAGAAAAGAAAAGAAAAGAAAAGAAAAGAAAAGAAAAGAAAAGAAAAGAAAAGAATTTAAAAATTACAAATCTTTTAAGTTTTGCTGGTGGCGTTTGTTTATTTTACATTTCCTCCAAAAGTAACTGCGGTCTTCAAATAGTCTGCGTACCTAGAAACTGCATGCTTGGGGCGTAAAGAGTAAGACTTATAATGAACCTTTTGCCTAACAATTACAACTTCAGTTTGTAAAATATTAGTATATTTTACAAACTGAAGTTGTAATTGTTGAGATGATAGGATAGAGAGAGAGGTTGAGATGAGATGATAGGAATGCCACCAGATGGTGTAGTCACCATCTAGTGGCATTCCTATAAACACATACAATTTGAAGTTACTTAAGAGAATTAAGTAACTTTTGACTGCAAATATTTATCTTAAACCGATAAATAAAGAAGGAAAGTCACCAAATAGCCTCAGTTTGTAAGCCAAGAGCTATGAAGAATTTATGACGTGAATAATCGGACTTCATTTAAAATTCACTTTCGAGAGTAGCAACCTGCTAATTTATAATCACTGAAAGCACCGAGGTAGTATGGCTTTAATACATACTTGCATTCCTGGATAATGAAGTCTCAACAGTTGCGACGAATAGAGGTAAGTTACATCAATCATTCAATTTAACGCATCGCACTACAGTGAAATACACAGGTAGTGAAGCTTACAGTTAGATTTAGGTTCGATTGTCTATCAGTCTGTCAGTCTGTTAATTATGCAATGTACCTAGATAATTTGCGTATTTTAAAACAGTTTCTATAATTTAATGTCGTTACAGGGCTCGAACCACCTGGCGTCAGTCAGTTCGAGTTAGGTGTTAAGCGACACTGACTCGCTGGAGCTATTGTTTAGACTCCTCAAGCCATCCGTATAAAGAAAGGAAACTACTTTTGGAATTAAATGGAAAATTTCAGAGTATTTAAAAAGAGAAGGTTCGCTAGTGAGACTAAATTATTAATTAAAATACTTTTATATATCAAGAAAACAGAAACGGTTACTGTTCAGACGCTTAGCTAGATGAAGTTAAACTTATCGTATTTGTATTGCATGTTTCAAAGTTTTATACATAAACTGAGATTGTAGGTATGTTTGTCGAATGCAAACATTTAATGACAAAATAATGCTTCAACAAACCAGTGGATAACTTGGTCATGTGAACTCACTTTAAGACATATCTGAATTGTATTTAAAAGTACCTGCTTAATGTTAGAACTTGTTAGTTGTTTCGTTTCATATAAAGATTTTAATAGAATGATATTTTTTTATTTCGTTCCCAAACAAAATTATTCATTTATTTCTGTACATAATACATACATACATCTGCCTATCGCCACCGCCGTCCACTGCTGGACGCTCGCCTTCCAAGGAGCCCGACTATATAACTAATAGTTTCTTTGAAACTCGTAATTTTTTTGTCTATTCCTAAATAGCCTGGTACAAATTGCATTTCATCAATAATGCCACCTTTGGCACATACAATTTTTAAGATTTATTAGTTTGTTCATTAGTTAATGCTATTTTGTTATATATTTAAAAAATCTCAAGATGTTGAAAAATCTTAGATCGGACGGCTTTGGATCACTGATCATAGTCTAGGTAGTTTACTAACAAAACATTCCGTGAAACTAAAGAAGGGTACAGAATGTTATGACTACCTAACTCAGCGAATTCAATAGCTTTGATCAAAGATATTTAAATAGTCTATTAAGATTTCCATGGATTTGTTTGCTGTCGGTTATGTTGTCCTCTTATTAGCTTCTATAATGAGAAGCTATCGCAAGGACGTTACCTCGTGTTTAGAAATATATACCATCGAGATCTTTGGCCTACATTATTGCACTGTCTTGAGCAATTCGAGATTCGTAGCCATTATGAATATCGTAATAGTACCTACATTCTTGCGCGAATATACACATTCATTCAAAATATAAAGAGCTAATGGGTTTTCTTTTTTTTTATTCAAATGCGTGTGATCTACTGTCGGTACGGATGAGTATTTTTTTATTGCCGCCGCCAGCTAGTGTGCTTATAAATTAATCAAAGAGAATAACTCTATATTTGGTTGTCCTTTCATATCTTATGAAGTTTATTTTATGTACGCTTATAAATGTGTCAACAAGAATATAGTGCAAAATGGTACATGCTACGTAGTAGCATGTACCATTTTGCCCATATATTAATCCTCCTATAATATAGACTTTTTTTAACTCAAAGAAATGCAAGTAATTTGGTGATAATAGACTGGGAAAGTGTAAAAATGACGTCAATATGAAAATGCTTGTATTATTCATAAACTTATTAAATCATTACGAGATTTTACGCCACTCACTTATTTCATAAAAGCGAGATAAAAGTCCAAATGATAAAATAAGAGGCTAGACTAACATGATAAGTTATTATTACTATACTGACGAATGTGTTTACATTTTATTTATCAAAATACATGCTGGTCTGAATTTTAAACAGTGTATGGTGATTAGCATTCAGACAAAAATGAATCTAGATGTCCCCGACCAAGTTCAACAGGCTCAAATTTATTCAAATTAATGACGAAAATAATTCACTTTAAAAAAGTAGACAACCGACTTCAATACTATCATAAAATTTAAGACTTATATGGTTTTCTCATGTATGCCATTGTCAGAACTGGACCAAATTGGAACGAAACGAGAAACACCAGCTTTCAAATAAAAAAAAAATCATCAAAATCGGTTCACCCAGTTTTGAGGCAACAAACATAAAAAAATACAGTCCAATTGAGAACCTCCTCTCTTTTAGAAGTCGGTTGACAAACTTTAGATGTTCAGTACATCGTAATGGTAATAATAAAATCATCGAGTTGGTCCATCGTCTTACTGTTACTGGAGAAATACGAGGCAATTCAGTAGTTAACTACATTGATGATATATTTTAATTCGTGGGTCATCCGTCGAAGCGTGGTATGATGCGTAATTAGCAACATCACATAAGCAATTGTAACTTACATTGGTTTATTGCCACTCTTTTTTTATTTTTGTTCCCCTCTCTATAATACCATTATTTAATATAACACCAAAAGTTAAACCGATAACCTAAGTGAGGCCATGGTCCCAAAATTGTAATTTTTGTATCGGATATTCACCGCATATTATATCCATAGCCTTATACAATATCAAAACATATAGCCATCACAGTATAATCCATAATCTTATTATAATAATGTAAGTAGCCTTAGCTACACTAAACTTTTTCAGAGACAAAGGTAACCTATTAAAATATTTGACATTAAGTAATTTAAGAATAACAATTAAGATTCTTAACAATTAAATCTCATCACACGCTTTTGTTGCTTCTCATGATAGACCGATAAGTGTTTGAATTATTGAATAAAATGATAATGGTTGGTCATGTATAATTGCGCTTGGGTAAGCGGCGCGTGAATTTGACCCATTTGCAGACAAGGTCGACTTGCCAAACTGCTGGAAACATTATAAGTGTATAGTGCAACACTATTATATGCCGCATCACATGTCTTATGTATGTATATGAATCCTCGGTGACACATGAAAAATGTCTGTGGTCATCCCGAGATTTGACACTGGAGATCCCACTGCACTTCACAACATTTTATGGTCACTCCTTTGTTGTTTCACGAAGCTGTGCGTTAGTGGAATGCTTTACCACTTAATATAAGCGCAATCAATGGCCAGTTTTAGAAAATGGTTAACGAATTTTGTTTATCACATTAACTAAATTATTTCCGTATTAAGGTATGGTTTTATATGTATATACATATGTGTGCAAGTACATATATGTGATATACCTACTTAACCTATTATAGAGATGTATATATAGTTAGATAAGTTTGTTGTATACAGAATATGTGTATATTAATGTTCATTAACAGTAGTTATAAAATAGAAATGCACCTTCAACTACTACTGTCTCTCCGCATCATTTTGTCCAACCTAAACTGAAGCCTAGTAGAAACTGCTTTTAACAATAAGGCCGCCCTTCGTACATTATCATTTTGACACATGTAACTATGTATGATACTATAAAGTGGTGTACAGATAAAGTAATAACTATGTATTTATGTATATTTTATAAACAACAGTACAAAACTACATGAAACAACAAAATCGTTTATTTCGTTTATTTTTTAAATCCATGACTGTCTTTCAAAGTAATTATGTAAAAGAAAAGTCAACGAAACATCAAGGACTCTCTCTCACTCTCTCTCTATCATATATTTTTGATGATTTTCAGGTTACATTGCTTTTAGGTATTTTAATGTTAAACGTGAAAAACATATATAAAGGTAATGTTATACAAGAATTGACTACAACACTACTAGGGATGATAAGCCCCGAATAACATAAACAATCGGAGACACCTGCTGCCATAACAAAAGAGACAAAAACTTTAGTGAATTGAAAAATCTTGAAATAAAACAAGTTAATTGTACAGTAAAGTGTGACATAATTGTCTTGATGCATTTATTGTTTATGCGATGACTGACCTCCATCGCCTGCCGCATATTGTAATAGGTCATTGGCAGGATGACAACAAAGATCCTGTATAGCATGAATCACGCGGATTTAGCTTTGCTATATACATTCACGAATACATAATGGCTGGAATTGACGAAGGTACACTCACGGGAAAACCTACACGGATGTTCATAATTCAAAAAACCTCACGTAGCTAGCGTTTAATCGATAGTTTAATTGTGTTTGTCCTAAGTAAACGTGATCAATTTTGTCTTCAAAACACACGTCATAGACATACTTACTACACTTTGTATTCGTTTCAAAATACATATATGTTAAAAGAATAAATTCTTATAAAATTGTAATAAGTGTTCTCAAGAAAACATTTGATAGAAGTAATTCATGTTATGTTTAATTATTTGGATGTGTTAAATATAGTAAGGTTACTTTTGAAATCAAGTATCAGTTGTCTTAATGTAGCGTGAATAACATTTTTTGTATTTGCGTAATAATATGATAGTTCGACAAGTTGTTTTTCTCTTAAATACGAGCTTACTATTTAAGTAATACACAAAGTTTTTAAATAATAGTGGTGGTTTGGTTTGTTGTAATTTCTATTTGTATTTGTAACTGATATGCTTAAAAGGCTTGATAACTGTCCATAAAATCTTTTTAGTAAACGTCAAAACGGGAGATTTGATACATTTTTTGTAGAAATGCGTGGGCGCGACGTCATGCCTACGTATTATCAAATCATTCCCTTTTAACGTTAATGATTCGAAATTTGATAAATAAAAGATTAATTGGAATTAATGATTAAAATATTTTCTGTAATTTTATTGCCCGAACTAGTGAAATCATTTAATTTAAGAATATACATCTACCCAATGTACAATTTTATTCGGCTTTTATTGTGCAATTAATACAGAACCTCCTTATCACCTTCTTTCGCAAAGAATCAGGCAAATCATGGCACAAACGTTTCACTCGTACTTATATGCATGAAAGGAGCGATATCATATTGTCATAACATCGGAAGCAATACCAAACCCTGAGCCTGGCTGTTGAAGCACTTAGGTACTTCAACAGCCCAACTAGCCCTAACAGAATATTCTATATCGTTTAAATTGTAGTCCAATAAATATTATTGTAACTAAAGGATGACATTACGAGTTTGTGCGCATTTAGCAAAGGGCTCTGCGACTGATCAGTAAGGTTGCCCAAATATTGTCTTCGCTAGCTTATTCAGGATTTGTCACGTATCTTTGTAATTTTTGCTAGAATTACGTATAGTACAAATTGCAGTTAGAACAATTCGTTCTTTGTTTAGCATATAAATAAAGAACTAATTGTTATTTTTCTAAGAAATTTTGCTACAAAAGCTGCTACCCATAAGGCCCTTGTAAGCAAAATACAAAAGCATTATAAAATTATATTGGTCTTTAGAAACATAATATGTATATGCCTTATCTTATTCAGAAAAACAGCTGATCTACGAATACCAGCCACTACTAGACCGGTTCATACTAAACTGACTAACTGTAACTCTAATATAACTGTTCAGATGATTATCTACTGTCGATGTGTGAACGTAAAGAAGGAGGACGACTTTACTATTATTTGAACCTTTTCAATTAAAACGTAAATTTCTTCTTCAAATTTCTAACTATAATCCTGTTAACTTAACAGCATATCGAATATTTATACTGAACAGTGATAGGTGAAGATGATTCGATGTACAGTGGTATTAGTTGCGTCCTTGCATTCACCAGTATCGTACTAAAGTTGCCTTACTTACCTATCATCTAATGTCATCTTACACATAATGGGCTATGGTTAGTAGAAAGATAAATAAACTCACCTCTAATTAGTAGAACACATCACTAAATTAAATACGAAAACTGAACTCTGTTTCTGTCACGACACCGCTTACACTGTTTTCGTCAACGCGATTAAATACAAATAGTTCGCACGAGAACTGTTTACGGAGCGAAAGCGTTTTTGTTCGGACTCGGAAGTGGGTAGATTGTCGCGCCAGCGTCGAAGGCGGTCGACTCGCGCGCGATTGAATGTGCGACTTACGGCGACGCTCGTTTCACCGGCGCGGCAGAGGTGTCGCGAGGAGAAAGTCTCGGCCGTGGTGAGCCCGCGCCGGTTGGCCGCCGTCGTGGGGGGAATGACGTCGTCACTAAACTAACAGTCTGTAAGCATCAACAGCTATTGCTTCATCGGTCAACGCAAGATGTCCTCCGTTGCGTTAGGATGCGCAGCTAATGAGATAATACAAGCCAGCACATCGAGTTAGATTTAAAC
Source organism: Tyria jacobaeae (assembly GCA_947561695.1). Classification (NCBI taxonomy): domain Eukaryota; kingdom Metazoa; phylum Arthropoda; class Insecta; order Lepidoptera; family Erebidae; genus Tyria; species Tyria jacobaeae. The sequence goes on along the minus strand of OX387219.1, from coordinate 12,693,442 downwards.
TAAGAACTCACAGAATAAACTACTTAAATAAATGTTTGCTACAGTAGTAGCAATCGTAGAAAATGTACATTGTCTAAAGCTACTTTCTCTTTTTGGCATAAAAAATATAATGATGCAATTGTGTATTGTGCACGACAGTTGGGTTATACCTTCCAAAGTCGCATTGTGTTAAACACGCTGAAAGAATACATTATAACATAAAAACTAAGATACATATTTTATTCCTGTCTCAAAAAACATTTATAAAATCGATAGGAACTTCTTTACTATCTTCATCCGAATTAGCAGTCTCAATAACATATTTACTTAAATTGTTTTTTTCGTGTGAAAGCAGTAACAGTTGTTAATGAATACGCATTAGTCTTCATTGGCCGTCATTCTCATATCGTATAATTTAACCAATTAACCGTTGTTCCCACGAGTTACCCACCCCAGGAGACACAAACATACGCAAAACATATTGAATAAGCTGACTAATATAGATGAATGAACTAAATAAATTATATACATAATATTAACTCTTGTAAAGTTTTCTAACGTTATAAAGGCTATTTTTTGATAATAAATAAACCTTATAATTTACATTTTATTTATAAACCTCTAGGCTGATAAAAATAATATGTAGGAAGTGTTGTTTACTAGCTCCTTATTTTGATCTACAAACATTAACTTTTGTTAAGTTTTTATTCTAGAGTAAAAGATTTTATTTATGGTTACTTTGTAGTCTTCTATAGTCTCTCTTAACTATTATTAAAGATGACGCGTTGTTAATATAGATTACATTAATTATCCATACAGTTTTGGGTGCCAAGACAGATTCAACATAGACTCAACATAATTTGTATTTAAATTAATAAATATTGTTGGATTTGGAATAGCTAGGCCATAATTCTATTTAAAGCAATTCAAATTAATATTTGCCTTAACTCACACTATAACCATATCTGAAATTCTAGACTCGATTACTAAAACATCGAGCTGAACACGCGTATCAAACAAAACATGACTTACTTTTTTGTTACATATAAAATTTAAAAAAATCTTCTGACAATCATCGCCGCCATTAAAAATATTTATTGCGGTAGTTAGCTTAAAGCAACAGAGACAAAGCTTGGGGAACGAGCTGCATTTTACATTCTTGATGACAAGTCACCCATTCGAAATAACAGGCACGGACTTGGACTTGAACGTACAAATTAACATGGCTTTGAAATATCAATAAATGACACCAAACGCTAAACTTTTTTTGAAAATAATAATTATTTTTTTATGCTCATAAAATGGTCTTAGTAGATTAATTTTGTGTGTTTGTCTTTCTGTCTGGCAAATTAAAAAAAAAATGCTATATTCCTAATAATATAATTTTATAATTAAAAGATAACTGTACTGTTTTTATATGTTTTTAAAGTACAGTATAGAACTCAGGATAAATTTCTATTCCATTCTCCAATACGTCAACTGACATTCAAATGTGTCAGAAGTTTTTTCAGTGAAAGCTGTTCGTCTGTGGAATGAATTGCCACTGACCATCAGAAGTGCACAAACTTTGACTAATTTTAATAAATTAGTAAAATAGCACCATATTTATATGTGACATACTTGGTAGTATTATATATATATATTTATTATATATCCGTATCAATTTATAATGTTTATATGTAGTTTTATATATATATATTTATTATATATCCGTATCAATTTATAATGTTTATATGTAGTTTTATATATATATATTTATGTATGACTATAAATATATTACATACGCTTACACAAAGCGTATGTAATATATTTTATGTGCATCCATTAAATGTGTATGTAGACAGGAGACTCATATATTGTACAATGCAGCCCCTCTTTCAAATCACATCTCTCTTTCCATCGAATGGTTGTCTGGAAGAGATTGCTAATTGCGATAATTCCGCCAATTGTACATATTTTTAGTTAAGTATTTATCAGCTAATATTGTATCTGTCTGTACAATAAAGAGTCAATCAATCAATAATATACATATTTCTAAATAAAATTTCTCACACACAAAATCCGTCCCTGTAAGATCAGTAGCCATCTGTTTATACAATTATCGGTTAAGAACGGAGCAGTGGCGCGCGCTGTTCTTCCTAAATGACTCCTTCATGAACGATATCCATCGGAATACTTATTAGTGGGCATATACGACTGAGGATTAGTACGCATCCTGTATCCGAACAGGCATCAATACTATCACTGAAATACTCAAAGGAAAATACCCAATAATTTTTATAATTTTACAAATAGTTACGTGTAAATATGGACAATTTTCTAAATTATCAGTGCACAGAAAAAGCTTGGGAACAACATATGTTATCAGTAACCTCTTATCGGCATATTGAAGCTCAACCGGCAGCGAAACAGCGGTGTCAAGCCAACGCACGTGAGAGAGACCGAACACAAAAGTTAGTACCGATTTTGTATGTCATCAAAAAGTGCAGTCAGGAGTACAAAGGAGTCCGAGTAGCACGTTGGGAGGGGCATATGTCAAGCAGAGAACTGCTTTTGCGATAGGCTGAATGATGATGTTGCTGTATCATACATTTTATGTATGATACTCGTATATTTTGTTACTCCTATTAGTATTTATCCATACTTTTCTTTTTTTTCTTTCTTAATAACAAGCATCCATTTATGTCTTAATATTAAAAGTTATATATGTTGTAGTTTTTGCAATGAATAATGTTTCAGGTTTAACCTTCCTCTGTACTAAGATGTTTTTTTATTATCTAATAGGTATTGCAAAACTGCCTTTTAATTTCCGCATTCAAGGACTTTATATACTACACCTCTTATTATATTGTTATCAAGAGGATGCTATAACACTGTCCATTTGTATGTTAATAATATTGTAAGCTTTTTTAATTTTAAGACTGGATCCATCACTTTGATCTTTTTATTGCTGTTATTAGAATGAATGTATTCTGTGTAATGGACCGCGAAAAGAAAAAAAAACCAGTAGTTTTAATTTTTAGTAAGTCTACGATCTGTTAAGTTCTTAAATTAGTCACGTTTCTACTAACCAAGTAGCTAATATTATGAGTAGTTATATACCTGTGACTTCGACCACAGAGACACGGTTATCGTAATAGTAAGGGTATTTTTAATTTTTTTCATTCTTTACATTTAGGTTAAGGTTGTATGCACTAATAACCTCGATTAATGTTAGAGTACATAGTGCATTAATTAAAATGTTTTTTTTTTTAGTACAAAAATTTAATTTAAAAGGGTGTTTATATATTCTTGAAATACTGTTAAATCCAATTTACAAATTGACAGGGGCTTTTTAATTATTCTTTATTTTACATGTTTATGTAGATCGATTATAAAATTTTAATAAAGATATATATATCCTGTTCTCTGGAATTTATTTTGTTTTATAAATTGGAAAAAATAAAGGAATTTTACATGAAAAGAGGTTTAGGCAGCCCTGCTTTCAATGACGGCCAAGCCGTTCTCTTGCGCTTCACATGCTGCGGTTCGAGTCCGGAAAGAGTAATCACTTAAAACTTGTGTAAATATATTTTTGTTGGGAGTGATTTATCTGGTACGAGGCAGCAATATTCAGCAACATGTACCCAGGGTTCGTTGTAAACATTTTATATATTATATCAATTCAAATTTTTACCGTTAAAAGGTAATAGGCACACTGAGTTAATTTCTCATTTATAATATTAATAGGTATAGACAAGTTTGTATTTATAATATTGGTTGGGATTTATATGATAGCCATGAGTGGTAGGTACCTAAGTATGTATATTTGTCTGACTACATTATAATTTTATCAATAGAATTGTTATCAAAATACTCTTTATATTTCCAAGCAGCGTGAACACCGCCTTTAACACGCTGCGTCTGCTTATCCCCACGGAGCCACCCGACAGGAAGCTTAGCAAGATTGAGATCCTTAGACTAGCCGGCAGCTATATCACGCACCTGGACAATCAACTCTACACAGGTACCATAAAACACCTTTTACAATAACAGTGGCAGATCCGGCATTCAAGTACTTCGAGTTTTAAAGAACACATAAGACAACATAAGAAACAGTCGGGCCGAGGCTAATTGTAATCTGATGCAACAAGAGTAATTTGATAAATCTCAAACGCCAGACTTAAATGAACAATTCATTTAAGTCTGGCGTTTGAGATTTATCTTTTATAGTCAATTCGGTTCTATATTTGTTTCTTATTATACTAGATAACTGTCGATTTGACAGATCAAATTAAATTTATTCCATAACTTTGAGCTTGGTAACGTGTCATGCCCATTTTAAACCAAGAAACTGGCGACACGGCAGCAGTCGACAACATACATTAAATTTGAGACTGTTGACACCTTAATAGTTATTAAGAAGATACTTATTTAATCAAACCAATTCAAGTTTAACGGTTTAGTTTATCAGTGAGGTTGCATCTTCTAAACAAATATTGATCATGAGCGAGACTTTCAAACTATCACAGAAACCGACCAATCTTTATTAAACGATGTTCTTCTAATACAGTCAAGAAAATATATTGAAGGTTGTATGTTTCAGGGGAAATGGATAAACCATGTCTGAAGAACACCGAAGTAGGCGACAACGATAAATCACTGTGCACTTTTTGCTATTCCGTTGTTAAAAAAGACGTAAGTTTCATTATAATTTGATTTGATGATTTAAATTGACAAATTACGAGTGATATATAAAATTAATAAAAATTTAAAGCCTGTATCACTCCGGATGATGTAACGACTGTCTCTCTCAATCTAACTAATACCCAATACATACAAATCTGTTAAGGCATTAAAAAAATATGGAGGCTTAAGAAACTTACATTTAGATATTTTCTCTTATTACCTTAGATAGAAGTTTACTACTTCCGGCTATAAAAATGCTAAAAAGTCCGTGTAGTGGTACAGGGTTAACGTCGTCAGGGTAACACATATGAACCCTGTATCATTACGCGCACTGTTACGCATTTACGACAGGAATGAGGCCTGAAATATATAATACGTTTATTAATCCTGAACCATTACACCCACTTTCTCGTATTTTTATAGCCGGAAACAGCAAAATGTCCTCCAAGGTAAATAGATTTTGAATCTGGTGCCTGGGGATCGTCGGTAAGTGATTGTAATTCTCAGGTTCAAGCCTAGCATCGTAACTGTATTTCTTAGTAGGTCTCATACATTAAAACTTTTATAATTAGTTTGACTGGATCTCTTAGTACATCTATAAATGTGTTTCAGAAATCTTCTCCACCACACAACAGTTACTACAGATTGCCTCGCTAGACACTGCGAATCCAACATAGTCGTACATTTAAAATTAATTACTCCGACTTATTATGTACATTTATTTATCACATTCGAAGGTTACAATATTACGTGCATTATAATTATACGTGTTGTATTTACTTTTGAGTTGCTTAAGGCGAAATTAAAGGAAAACCAACCCTACTTATAGGAAAATTAATACCTATAAAATACTGAACGAGCCTAGACACTAAAGATAACGACAATTTATTCTTGTTAAATACGATTCCTTAGTGTAGCTAACTGTTAAATTTAAATTCCTAAAAAATATTTAATTCAATATTAGACCACTGACTATCCAAAATTACATGAGACAATATCCTTATCAAGGTTTTCTAGATAAAATCGACGTGTGTGTTAACTGTCGATGGTTATATTTCTATACAACTTATCACATGAAATGTTAATTTTTATAAAATCATGATAATAATATTCCACCAACCTGTGTGTCCATATTAAGAAATCGTAATCCATTTTTTCTTATTAGTCAAGCGAATTTTTAGAACCTATTTTGGAATCCAAACTCATGTCTGTTACTTTAATTGAGTGATTTATAACTAAAAGTAGATTAGACATATTTTTCCTTTTTCTTTGATAAAAGGAAGACAACTATGCTCGTAGTATGAGGGTGACAAGGTGTATTATAGAATAAAAACCACAAAAAAATGGCACAATTTTATTCAATCCTATGTACTATTAAGTAGATGCAGATAATCTAATCTAAATTACTTAACTGTTCGTATAAGCACCTTTTAGTAGTGCCTGCAATGTTCACAAATCACATTTACTAGGCATGTTTTGCAGTCGTCATCGTCAATATTTATGAGATATGCACTCTGTAACTTTAGATTAGTTTATCTATTCAATAAGTTGTCTTAATAAGAACAGAATTAATCACAACCAGTGTTATTTAGGTGGTCAAAATTTGATAAAAAAAATATAAAATACTAGGTGATAGAATCATTGGCAGTGATACTGGAGGATTTTTGATAAAACGTGTATAGGTACGCCTCTACTTGCAAATAGAAAATTTAGTAAAAAATCTAATGACATGAAACTATTATATTTACAACACTTACACTAATTTACTTATTTATTAACAAATTCTTTTCATATAAGTAGAAATATGAAGTCATGATTGTAGCGTGTAAATATAAAACAATAAAATTATTTAAGTACTGATCAGTTTTTTAATTCATTACCTCGTGTCTCGGGCAAGTATTCGTCAAAACTTCCATAAATTATACAATAAAAAAGCACACCAAAATGCATCATTCAATACTCGCACATTATCAAAACAATGAACATTTAATGTCATATTGATAATATACTCGTCCGAGTTATTGTGACTAATTTTCCTTTAAGTATATTTCCTACATATAATACCTACATAACTTTAAATATCTACACTATAACATTATTACAATTTATGACTAGATAAACATCTAGTCAAATTAAGTAGACATTTAAATTATTCATAAATAATATGTTCGTATATACAAAAAAAAACAAGGCAAACCTGGCAAAAATCTATATTTTCATGACCAAAATTTCACTGTGAGTCTGGCCGCACGTCAAACTATTTAGATAACATATAAAGAAAATATAAATTCTTTAAAGTATTATGTAACGAAATGCGGGTAATGTGTTTAACATTTTATTTAAGCATTATTTATATTTAAACGAAAAACTTATCTAAAAAGTCCAAAGTTTTTTGAAGTGAAAACTTCTTTTAACGCGGTACGCATATTTTTAGATGAGAAAAAATCTATGGACTCGCGACACCGTTACGAGTCGCATATGTCCAATCAACGCAATATTAGCACAACGAGATCTAAAAGTACAATTGATGCGGTATTCACAAGATATTTAAATAACTTCGAATCAAAATTGTTTATTTCCTATTTTATTTACCATGAACCTATAGTTTCTATTTTAGACTGTAATAATTTTATGATAATGGTGATGATACAAGAGTCGAAATTGTTAACGATGAATCATAAAAGAATATTAAATGTATTTTAAAGTTTCTAATAATTAATAAAATACAATTCATAAATAAAATGCAATTCATTACACAAAAACCCAATAACCCTAGTACCCATCAAAAAATGTTTATCGCTCCAAAATAAGTTTTCACTTCTGTCGGCACTCAGAGTGTCGGCACTCACGGCACGCAGAGTGCATTTTATTTTTACCAGGTCTGTGAACCGCAATTCATTAAAATATATCAACTTGAAACAATAAATTTGACATACATTTTCTAAATTCATAATTAAACATTACATATGCATACTAACAAGAAAGACAAACTGTGTGAAAATAAATAATATATCACGGCTACTGTTGATACTGGTGAAGAGGCAAGGAGGACTCGGTCGAAGAACACAGAACTGTTCGGGCTATTAAAAAACAGAAAATTCTTAGTCCAATAAAGGTTAATGATTTGTACCGATAGACCGAAAAAATTGGTAATAATTTATTTATTTATTACTGTAATGGACGAAATAGAGCAAGTACTGTCGCTAGTCGAGTCGAACCTCCGTACTTGATCTGTTTATACAGTAACATTGACGACGATATTTTCTAAATAGGTACTGAATTAAGAATATCGCCGATATTACCTTTACATTACATCACTACCTCTTTCAAACTGTATAAGTTAACAAATTGAATGTTGTGTTCGTTGCGGTCTTAAAAAAGTGCATTACAATAAACAAAATGTCAGTGTTTAACAAAATATAGAGCCGTTACTTTAGAAAATCACTACTCAATTTTTTTATATAAGATGACATCACAGTTGGAGATATTACATACTAAATTCTTGTGCACTATAAGGATCAACAAAAAAAGGCCGACTTTAGTCCGCCGCAGACATTTGTCCGATGTTGTCATTTTTTCCAAAGCCGTCATTTGTGGAAACCTCCTATTAAAGCATTACTTCCAACCCCACCTAAAGCACTCAATTAAGGTTGGGTTACACTTAGGGGGTTTTGGCTCACAGTATCAATGAGACACATTTAAAGGAGTGTTTTATCATTGCGGACAAAAGTACGTCAATGAAAACCAGAGTAGATTCGTTGTAATCTGCATAAGACTACTCAAATTCCATTTATACATTAATACCGGCGCTTACCGGCGAACTACAAATCCGTCCACACTTTAAAAGTTTTTTAAGGGCTATCGAACACTATTTCTGTCTCTACCTATGAAGGGGCTGGATTCGTGATTATTCTTTTCCAAGTTACCGGAGAGTGTGGGATCTGGCCGGCTTCGCTTGAAGAAGCCTAGCTTCCATAAAGCAATTATAAGTAGTATTAGAACTATAAGCCCCACTATCACTGATATTATGATCACCCACAAAGGTACTTCTGTTGGCTCGCTTATCTTCAAATCTGGATATGCAACCGTCTCCACCTGTACATAAAAGTAGTAATATAAGGTTTAGAAATGTTTAATTGCTTAATTCTGTTTAACACATCTCTGCCTACCCCTTAGGGTATGTATGCATGCGTGAGCGTATGTATGTATGTAATTGTATCTAATATTTATTATATATAATTGCTACTGTAACGGTAATTTTCAATACATCAAGACCTTGGTTTACGGTGGAGTAGAATACAGTGCCCTGACGGCATAAGGTTGCCCTCATTACGTCAGTGTATCAAATTAAGTATCAAAATCTAATTCGCAAAATGTGGGTGTTCAATACCCCTCTGCCTACACTTTAGAATCCGCTTTTATAGCCAAATAATTTATTGGACGGCTACACAAAACAGTCCTAAAGTTTTGTAACACCTGTATAGGCTAGTTGCTAAGAATCAGTCTGTGATAACGGCTACTTTCAGGAAGTGTCAGCTAAACCTTCCTAACAAAACCATTGCGTTAATTTCCCACTCCAAAATAAATGGGGCTGAAGACTAACCGTAGTTCTATCATCGTATTGCTTGTTCTGGTGTATGTTGAAATGCGCAGGAATACTGATGTAGGCTGTTGATGCAATGTTGACCCTCGCCGCCCTCGCAAACTCTTCTACAAGTGTCCCGTTCCATAGCCTGGCACGAACGCTGATGGTACTGGTTTTCATACGCCCCAGCTTGTATATGACGCATTGGAACTGTATACATTTAGCTGTCTTCTGTTGACAGTTCTGAAAAAAATATTATTATTTAAGTAAGGGAGAACTTCCATAAATTATTGTAGTATAGTTTTAAAAGAAAAACCTAATGTTAGAATTGTCCTTAAGAATAACCTGTCTTTTTGTAAATGAACTTTCAATCCTTAACTCATAAATAGGCCATATTACTACAACACACAAGATGACAATATAACAAAAGCGGTACCGGATTTAAAAGGAACTTATATGGTACCTGTAGATATATATTTTTACTAACATAATAAACCAAAAAGTTGTTTGTTTGTTGGTTTAAACGAAAACAAAAATTGTGTTTGATACAATATTTGTCGAGAAATAATATAGGCTGTAAAATATGCAACACTTAGGAGCAGAGCAGTGACTACAAAGGCAGGCGAAACTGCGTAGGACCGTAAGTAATTCGAATATAATTTTTATTACTTTGTAATAATGTTACGAAGAAATTTTAAAACTGGGTAGTTTATCTCAGAACTACTAGAACTAGATATATTTATATTAACCTACTTGATAAATTCCATTTTATGTCATGAAAAAGAACTAACCAAGTTGATCACATGTTTCCTATCAGTATATGCTTCAGCTTTCACCTCATCTTCATCCCTCTTTCTCCTCACTTTATTACTACTGCTGTACTCCATAAACTTCCTCCTAGTCTCATTGTGAAACTTTTCGCGGGAGCTAACACTAAGTTTGCCGTTTAAAAGGAATGGATCCATTTCTAAGTTTTCTAGATAAGGTTCGGGGGCACCGGGGCGAGCAGTTAAGTTTAGCGGGTTGGTGTCTCGTGCAAAACATTCACCGTTTTGATCTGAAATTGAAAGAAAATTATTTGTAATTGAGGTGCATTGTTAAAAGACCTTTTCCAGAGGGCCTTTTGATAGCAATCACTTTTTTGTTACACATATACACAAGTATATTGAAAAAAAAAAAAAAAAAAAAAAAACGCCAAATACTGTTTACAAATACATAGTAGACTGCGGTATAACTTCAAAAACTAAATGTTAACTCGCAAAGCCTTTTGCTAAAAAAAAAACTACCTAGTAAAGAAATGAATGAATGTGGTTGAAAAAAATATTTCCTTACCAGAGTTATGATTCTTGATAGATATAAAAAAGTATATAAATTTGACCACGGCGCATACATTTCTCAAGTGCATTTGATAAGTGCCTAATATACCCTAGTACACTACAATAAAGGTTTGAATCCTTTACGTTGGTGTCTAAAGCGGGACAAAGTTCAGCATTTCTTCAGAATATCTAAATAATACCCATTAAACTATTAGCTTAAATAATCCTATCATAAAAATTACTACGTTTACACAAGAAGTACTCATCTTTAAGACAAAAACTTACCAGCTTCTCCATCAACCGTAGGTACATCTTCAGGATACAGCAGCCACTTGCCCTGTGACCCATCAGATGCGAGCTGATGTGGCCATTGAATTACCACCTGTACTGTAGACACGTGCCAAGGACCCTCATTGAACACCTGGAATATAGATCATGAGTGATGTTTCAAGAGTTTCTTTCTTTAACAAGTTTTGATTAATTTACTTGCAATTAACTGCATAAACAAATTGCTAAAAGTTTTGTCATATCGAAATTAAACTTTGTATGTATGAATAGCAATACAATTATTTTGAGGACAGAAGGTGATTACTAGAACTCTTCTATGGCTACTTGAACTTGAGCTCATCAAATTCGACCATTAACGATTATCTAAGGCTAAAGCCAGAGAGGTACAGCGGAACACTTCAAGGTTAGTCAATCCCTCGAGTTTGATTTAATACATTACACTGGGTAATCCTATTGTATCTGTAAATATGTTTAAGGATTAATTGTAGTTATTTTTTGAGGTTTAATATCCTGAACACATACAGACAAAAAAATCACAAAACATAGTAAATAGTGGTGGTGGTAGAGCCATGCTTAGGCACGAATGGGCCAGCTTGACCGATGCGACACCACGGCCTCACAGAAAACCAGTTGTGAAGAAACGCTTGCGTTGCATTTCCCCGAAATGAGTGAGGTTTCCGGAGGCCCAACTCCCTCTTACCTCTTCCCTCTCCCCTCATCCCCCCTCTCCTATTTCTCATCTCCTAATCCCCCGTCTCTTTCTTCCCCTACCTGCATCAACCTATCCCTCATCACCCTCAAAGACGGGCAGGGCACTTCTTATAGACGGCGTTTGTCACTTACCATCAGGTGACCCGTGTGTTTGTCTGTTCCCTTATAGTATAAAAAAAAACTCATTTTGATTGCCGATAACTGTTGTTAGCAATTTAAATTAAGGTAACAAGCAAGTTCCGAATGTGGCTCTGTGTTTATGTAAGCGACATTCTAAAGTATTAAAATAAATTGGGAATTTATTCGAATCCGTTTGGACACGCAATTATACTATGTGATGTGAGTATTACCTGATAAGTGTGTACAACTCTTGTACCAATGTCGTCGAAATATCGCATAGATGACTCCCCTTTTACTTCACCTCCGTAGAAAACTTGTTCAGGACGCGCCACACTGCGAATAAAATGATTCATCGTTTATCCTTGAGTTGTATTGCTTTAATGTTCAAGAATAAAGAGGTTTCTTCAGCCTTTTTACACTAAAACATGTGGTACGATGTTATAAAAATCCATTTTAAAATAATTAAATATATATTTTAAAATTGACTTTTGGAATAAATTTTTATATGCTAACTAATCAACTACTAGTATGTCAAATTCAAATTCAATATCTTTATTACTAACTGCTCTATAATTATTCGAAAAAGTCTTATTTAAAAAATATAGTCAGCATTATAGATCAATACACACAGCGTCACCGCAAATATAGGTTGCCTTGTCAAATGTGAAATGAATATTAAAAAGATGAAATATTTAAATACCTGCCTGTGTTGATCTATAGCCGCCCGTATCCAAACGGTTGAGCCTAGCCTAGCCTTATGAGAAGAAATCGGGCATACAAACTCATGGCCACTCTTTTAAATCTCCAGACAGGTATAACAAAATAAAAAAAAAAGAAGATAGAAAATGAGAAACATAATTAGCCCACATTTGATTGTACTGATTATTTGAAATGGCCCGTGAATCTCTAACAGTTCAATCCCAAGCACTTATCTTCCGTGTAATCCACACTCATTAATAACCTTTAAAGTACAACTTTCGCTTTAAAGTGGACTTAAGTTTATTTAGAATATATTGATGAATTATATACATGTATACTTCTAGTAAAGTATATATGTAAATAATTTTTCTTTTGTTATTTCTTATTCTTATTGGAATATGCCTTTGTCTTCCACCTCACCTGATGGGAAGTGGTGATCAAGACAATAAAAAATATATAAGTATGTAGAAAATATAGTATGTAGAATATATATATATATGTAAAATATATAGGTATGGTATGGTATGAATAAAAAATAAATAAATAAACAAATTCTTACCCCTTAATAAGTAGCTCAGCATTCTTAATGACTAAGGCTTCAACTTCTACTGGCTTCTTCCCATGGTGTAGCTCTTTTGACGTGGAATTCGCCCACACGGTCAACAACACTGATTGATCGTTATCTTCAAGAGCTCTTGCGTCAAATCGCATCGTAATTGGAGGCGAACCATCAGCTTGCTTTCTGAATGGGTTCTCAAGCATACACGTTACAGTAGTTTTGTTAAAACTTGTGCAAATTACGTGCTTGTCCTGTAAAACAATAAGTGTAATAGATTTTCACCTAAAATTATAAAAGCATATATGTATATGATAACACGACCTCCCGGAATTTAACTCATTACACCGAGGTTACAGTATTACCGTGACCTGAAAGCCGTTTAATTACCGCACACAATAAATGTCTTTATCCAAAGAAGTTTCTTTATAAAATATAGTAAATTATGAAAATCACGTTATTAGCTAGACAGGACTTTGAGAGATCTTTCAAAGATTACGCAATATAGCAAAAACGCTACAGTATATGTACATGAATATAGTAGGAATAAAGAATTAAGTATAGTTATAGAAATAAGTGGATCCAAAACCTTTTTTTTATAATAGTTTTCTCTAAGTTAGTAACAGACATAATACGTCTACAAATTCAGTAGGTACAATACAGTTGAATTGATCTACTTACGCTTATATTAACAGCAATGTAGTGCAAACTGGGTGGATGGTTTACAAACAACTGAGCCTCATAGGCTGATTCACCATAATTGTCCACCATTATCGACAATTTAATTTCTTCCTCCTGTCCAAGTGTGAGAGCGTAGGTTTTGTTGTCTTTTGCTGTACGGTAAAAAATATAATATCATAACAAGTCTTACCTCGTTAGTATAGTACAGTACGGTATATACGAGTATATACGAATAATGAATACGATATTGAAGGTAAAAGGAAAATCATAAAATTGGTGTTACAAATTACAAAAAGGATATAAATATTTGATCGGAGATGTTGTACTTTCTTGTGACATGATATTTTTATAAAAAAGTTTGACCCATTAGGGATGTTTCAATTATACTACTCCAACTAAATACTGTTGCATACAAAAAATACAAAAAAAAATAGTTAAAATAAATAAGTATTTTTGCTATTCCTTGGAATAAAATGTAGTTTTTTTTTAATAATCAAATAACGCTTATATTTTAAATATAAACACAAGGTATAAAATATTGATAACTTACTAAAATATACTTACTCAAAGGCAATAACAATTTAGGATCCACCACCAGATCACTGACGCAAACTCCATCAGAACCACAATCATTCAGGAAGTTAGCGCTAAACATAGTAGTGGCGGTCGCATTAAGCACTGGATACTGGTCTATGTCAGGGGTTGTGCCCTGAGATGAATACCGCGGTTCAGCGTGGACCAGCATATATGTCACTTGAAACTGTAGGCAAAAAGCATTAAATATCATTGTGATTGTGGGAAATTCATCTGTATTTTTTGCCAGAATTTTGTAATTTTTGGAAAACAACAGAAGTGGTTCATAAAAGATTCTTTTATTTTATTTTAATATTCACAAACTTTACATGGCTACCACCATTAACTAAGTTTAGAAGTTAATAAATAATCTAAACGGATATTCAAAGCTGTAACTTTTCAAAAAATCTCAATTGTTGATAATTTTATACCCAGAACATCTATGATTTCAATCATGTGATTATTCAGAATAAGTACATATATGTATTATTCGTACTGCATACGACTCTAAAGAATAATTGGATTAGCTTAATTAGGAAAAACATAATCTATAGAGTGCTTTATATTTTATACACGAATACATTCATACGCTCGGGGGTGGGCTAAGGCTTTTTTTTTTTTGTAAATTATAATAAAGGGGGAAGGGGGACAGTCTAACATATGGGTCAACTAATGGTTAGTGACAACCGCCATCGTTTGACACCTCTCTTCACCTGCAACTCAAGAGGTGCAAGTGAGCCGCCCACCTTTAAGGGTGATGCGGGGACGAGCCCACGAGAAGAAATGGCGTGGCTCTATTCTACTTCACCGATAACCACATGGCAATAGTTTTTATACAAGTTTATAAGATGATTACCTTAATAGGAGTCTGTATATCTCTAGTATTATTCTTCAAATAAACAATATGCTCTCTGCAGTCTTCAACATCTTTCCCAAGCATTATAGTCTTGTTTACAATATTATTTTTATCGGAGTCAAAGAAAACTCTTGAGTATTTCCTACCGCCAGGGAATGTTTCCGCTTCAATGACGTAATTAAGTTTATGTTTATTTGTTTGTGCTGTCTTAACTAATGACTCGATGATACAGCATGCTTGGAAGTAGAAGCAGGTGTAATTGGAACTGGGGTCTTTATCACAGCCCTGTTTCGTTGGATCGATGTTTATAATTGTATTCGATGGTCGAATAGACGTTTTGATGTCTATTATCGGTCGTGTTCGTATTAAAGCGACGCTGCTCTGTAAGTGTAATGACAAAATCATTATTGAAACATATTTTTAAACATATTGATTGAAATATATTTTTTTCTTTTAAATAAATATTTTTTTTAAATTATGATAAATATCATAATTTTATTTGAAAAAAGATTGCAGCAGTTTTAATGTATTTTATGCATCTGCCTTCGCCATTTATCATACTTTTTCAAATTCAGTGTAGTGTACACATATGTTAAGCAAAATAAACTCACATTTTCATAAGCGCCAACTAGCAAGTCAGGGTAGCCATTGGCATCCAAGTCTATACCACCTGACAATGCATAGCCAAAAGTTTTCATTACAATTGGCAATGATTCTGCAAGTATCACTTGATCGGGTTTCGAGTTCAAACCTTTCTCTCTGTCTCCCATGTAAATATACACTACCCCATTCCCCTCGTAAGGGCTTCCAATAGCTATATCTTGACATCCATCTTTGTTCAAGTCCCCCGCATTAGCAATTGCGATGCCGAATTGAGACTCTTGTTTGCCGGTCAGCTTGACATTGTACTTTAGCGGTAGACTTTGGTTTACGTTGAGATACAAGTAGACGGCACCACCGACATCCCGGGCAAAGTAGAAAGGGGCTCCAACTAATAGGTCGGGTAAACTGAAAAATAAAATAGGTATGTTAAGTGATTTTAAAATATTCGGTAATCAAATTTGCTAAGTCTAAGATAAGAAGGGATATTTCTGCAGCTTTAAGTTTACATACAACGATATAGGTGATGAATAATAATAATTAAATGGATTGCCTACTGGGATTGGTGATATTCTGAAGAAAAGGTAGAGCGGATGGGATTCCACCGCCTCGTTTAGGAGGAGGTGATGCTAGTCTGCTGTCTATTATTGAACAGACTACTAGGTCTTCGGGGGTGCACAGGGGTTTCCTTTCAAAGTTACACCTGAGACTCCGGCAATAAGACTCTGTGTCGGAACACATTTTAGACTTACGGATTTTAGACGGATCGAGTCCGACATACCACCTCACCTTTTAGCCCAGTTAGGTGAGGACCCGGGAGGGTTTTCACACGTTAATAAAGAAAAAAAAAGAGGACAGAAATACCCGAAACCAGTGGGCTTGTATAATTTATTATCTTATGTTGGGACAATACTGGAAGCTCGTGAAGCAGTAAAGATAGAAGCAAGTAGCAGATTGACGCCTTTACTAAACCCGAAGAGAAGAAGGTGTAAATTTATCTATATATGTTATTACATTATTATAAAGTATTGCTAAACGATAACAATAAACCGCGTGTATAGCATGACTGACTTATGTTTTTTTTAATGTATAGATGGACAAACGAGCAGACGGGTCATCTGATAATAAATGCCGCCCATGAACATTTGCAACCCACCCAGTTGACAGTCAAACAATTCATCGAGATTTCAGCAGTAATGTAGTGGACGCTGTTAGTAATATACTTTATTTCACACGATTGCCAAAAAAGCTTCCGGTAAGAAATAAAATAGAAACGATAACGAAGTTATGGTTCTCTTACAAAATGGTCAGTTCTCTTCACGTCATTGATATCTTTAAAAAATAGATTCTTACCTATCTCCATTAACATCTGCACTCGCTACTTCATATCCGAAATTTGAACCAAATTGTTCTCCCTTCAAGAGGAGAGACAAATTGAGGATATTCAGATCAGTTCTGCCCCAGTCCTCTGTTGCAAGTTTGCTAAATATCACCACCTGGCCGGTACCGTGAGACCGAGGCGCACCAGCTACGTAAGATGGTTTGTTGTTGAAGAAGTTACCACTAGTAACTGACATACCTGAAATGCAGACGTTAACTAGATGTTATAATATCCAAGGTTGATAGTGTTTCGACATCCCATACCAATGTTGTTGTTGCTGTTTTTAGGATAGTTACAGATCAATATAATTAGGAATGAGGGGAATATGAATTTAATTCACGAAAGTTTTTATTCTAATATGTGCCGCTACTGCTATAACCGGAACTAATCGGTCATCTTTATTTAATTAATATTTTACTAACATTAACTGATAGTGGTTTCTCCTCCCCTATAACCTAATACCTCTCTGTATAAATAGTAAAACAATAAAATACTACTAACCTAAATAACTATACTTTTCAACAGGACTAACACCATCTTGAACAGGTGCCATATAAACAACGTTGTCTCTCTCTAAAACATCGTCACTGGTATCCTGTGCGAAGATAGTCCCCCTCCAAGTATATGGTCCTGGACTACCCATGATCAATGTGTCGTCGTCCAACAGTGAGCTGCTAGTACCGACCTGACACAAACCGTATTCTTCATGTTCCCTGAAAAAAAAAAAGTTTTAAAAGGTTTTCTGTGCAACACTAGTGAAGTCACTTGATGCTGTCTAACATGACATCTTATAATGCCGAATCGAATCTTTTTATTAGGAATGAGTAAAAACTTCACATAATGAATACATCAAATAACTCATAAAGAGGATGCAGCTCAGGGTAGGTATTTGGTCTAAATATTATTATATGAAGATTTTACTCACTGCTCATAAAAATATTCGTTACTCGAACACAACTTTGGCGTTACATCAGGGATGGGATTAAATAAGTTAAGTTTGAAAATTTAATAAGGCATAATGTATATTGGACATTTCGCTGTTGCTACGACGAAACAGTCCCGACTCTTTATTGTATACACAAAGTAATAGTGTAAACAAATAATGTACATTAATACAACAATTTGCGGGACAAACGACCTTTATTCTATAGATAATTTTATAATTAAAAGAACTGTTTTTAAATACTTTGTTTTATTCTAATTAGATAATATATTTAATTTACCTTAAAACCGATCGTCCTCTGCAAGGTTCCATAACATCGACCAGTTGCAGCTCATTGCTAAGTGTGTAGCATAATCCTTGACCGAATTGTAACTCCCCTTGCATCCGAATGTATCTAAAATATTTGTACATTCTATGTCAATACCAGACAGTGGAATCAGAATTACGAACATAACATTTTCTTTGCTTTTACAGAAAAAACAGTTTCAGTTTTCACAAAATTGCACGGTTGAATTTCATAGGATGCATTATTTACATATAAAATAACATATATAAGTGACCCTCTTGATATCAATTCCAGTAAAATAGTTGTTTAACCATTTAATAACACAAATACAGATACACTCCAACACGATCGTCGCTAATTGCATATTAACCTCATACACAAAGTGAGTGTTATTACTTTATGATGGGTAATCATGAAGTAATCGCAATCACATTGTGTTACTTTGATATTGCAATTGCCCCCTTAGTAATATTCAAGTAATATTTTCCTTAATGGAAATGTTTTAAACATTCTCTTTACAACGCGTATCTATCTTTCAAGTCTCTATAAGAGTTTTATTCTTCGAGTACCTTACGCACATTGGTAGCGTGAAAAAGTATACGCACCTGTGGGCACAAACTGCAGCCTTCTTTCCGGGACCCTGACTCCTTACTGACACTCCAAGCCACTGGCCTTCCTTGATCTCATCCGAGTAAGGAGCCGCCAGGTGATCAGAATCCAAATCTACACATTACATAAAGATAAGTACATTTTGCTCTAACCCATGGCAACGGCTGTTAGAAAGCATTGATTGAATTTAGAAAATAAATGTCATTTTCATATAAAGTTTTAATCAAAATTAATCACATATGTTACTTCATATGGATTACGATTATTGGTGTTTAGCACAATTTTTATATAAAAGCTAAATTAGACACAAATACGGAATTAAACTCTTTAGTTATTAACTTATTATATACCATGTTATAAAAACTCAACCCAGAATTGATTAAAAGTGAATTATAAACTTGAAAAGAAAATGCACCAAACAAAAGCAACTGTGAAGTGTTGCTGTTGCTTTTGCTCAAAAAAATCGTTCAAACTCAAACCCAAAGAAACTAAAACGGTGATATTTCGGCAAATGCAAAGCATTGCAACCAGGCGTGTGTGATGCAAGAACAGGGTATTCAATCTAACAGCAAAATAATCTTGCAAAATGATACTTTTCGCATCACGCTGCACATACATCGTGCATATCATATAACATAGCATTTCTCATAAAACATGCATCCCTTACTTGATATTAAAATCTGTTTTATTTATAGTGATAATAATAACTCATAATTTTGAAACTTTTCATATCGGTAACTCAAAAAACCACATCGTAAATGTTTTCAAAGCTTGTATAAAACAAAAACACAATCTAATAGGGCGGTTATATTACTTTGTGGCATTTTTAGTGGTTTAATAAGTTTTTATCGATATTAAAAGTACCATAGTGAAATAAATCAAGGTGTGTATGCTCTAAGGTGACGAAATACTCCTGCAACCTGTAATGAATCAAGGTGATAATCAACGTGAAGATACGGCTCAAACATGTGGTCTCGGGTTAATGGATTTCATCGAAGACTACGTATGTTAATTAATTTATTAATAAGTAAGTTATTTCGCCCAGAGTTACTTGTAGTCTTTTTGTTAGACTTTTATTACGCAAAACCGGATATAGATTGGTTTTGACTAGATTAATTTATTAGAATTTTGTAGTGCATTCATTTTACGCACATTTATTATCCAAATGTGATAGTTAATAACTAATAGTTTAGGTATTATTGCCAGTCACCTTTTGTTTCGTGTTAAACCGGTGTCAATTTCATGTATAGATTAATAAATGATCGTGTGATTAAACATTTTGTACAATTTTTACAGCCTAGTTCTTTACGAAGCTCTAATTACTTGTTTCTAAAAAGCTTTGCAAATCATTAATCATAATCTACTTCTAATATATTTTGTTGATTAAAGTTTTAAGCTCAAATTCGTGAGCATAATCTACTTCACATAACCATCTGTATTTACTCATTATATTTATAATTCTTACTTAGATATGATTGTACATTCTAAAGTACTGTGTAGCTAAAGCAAATGATTGGGTGCTATCGCAAGCAGTTAGTGCTTTTATATTAGCCGTAATAGGATATATTTTCTATTCGCTATATTTGTTAACACACTTTTTCTTTTCTGTAACAGAAAATATATCCCAAATACGTTTCAAGGATGTGATGTGTCGCAAAATAGAATTCAAACCACTAAGTTAGTGATATTCATGCGTTACAGTATGACGGTCCAGCTGGAACTTGAGCAGACAAAGTTGACGATTAGTAAATCAAAAGTACAAATACAGCGATTAGTCGATTAGTCGAAGAGCAAAATGATTAAGAATAAAAGGAGGTTGAGACCACAGCTCACTTACTCGTGTCTATCTTGCCGTACTTCGCTGTTTGGGGCACCACCGACAAAAGACAACATTTTAGTTAAAATTTAAATCGATATTCTATCGAAACATTATTTGGGAATCAATGTGTTCCAGCGTTTCCTTTGATCTTTATATAATTAAAATCGGGACAACTAGTTTTCTACTAACCAGTGTTGCTACTCGTAACTACAATCTAATGTTGTATTTTTGTGTATTCGGCAAATCTGTTGTCTAATGTGATTTTCGTGACAGCTAAAAACTCATTGCACACTATACTAAAACCTACAAATAACTTCTAAATCCAAATCTACTGAAACGTAAACAAAATAGATATGTATATACATTTTTAATATAATTCATCTTGAAGAGGAAATCAATGGAGATCTTCGAATGTAAGATGCAATGAGACAATGTTTTTAGAGAAGTTGAAGTTGCACATTCTATGAACCTTATGAAGTACTGAACCTCTAATGAAAATCGTTCTACACTTTACTCACTCCTTTTGCCATCGGTAATGATTTGAATACAGTCATTTGGTGCAGGGTTCACGGAACATTTCCATAGCGCACCAGACCTCGTTGTATTTGGCTGAAGATTCTTTCCCAAAGGTGCACCAACCAATAACCTGTAACAAACAATACAAATAAAGTTTTAAATTCGGTACCAAATCTTTTTCTCTTTTACACTTTTTACGGTGATAATACGTTTCTTTGTTTTTTAATAACATTGTTTTATCTGTATATATTCCAACCGTTTATTTTTAATCTGTATACAACTTCAAAATAGCTCAATAAGTATCCGCTGTTAAACAACCGCAAGTCTTGAAGCCTTCAATAAAAACGACAGTGGCTCTAACGAAGCGAACACACTATCATTAAATTATCCTCACATTTATGAATCAAAGAAATGAAGTTGAAAGCCGTCATCGTCCATTGATAACGAGCGGTAACGATACGAATATGATTACTGTAGATTACAGTGTATTTGTGGGCATTCATAACGTCATTATCGAGGCATAATGACGACGCATGAACGAACGCGAGTGACTACTTGACGAGATGATGGCAATTACTTTTTAATCAAGATTCTATAGCACTAATGAGATGGTGATATGCCAGGACATTATTTCAGTAGGATATCGATCGTTACTTATTAATCCCAAGATAGAAACAAAAGATTATATCGACACTGGAAGTAAACATTAAGCAATATCATTTCTTTCCGATAATTAAATGAGATTATATTTTTTATTATTAAAAGCACGGAAAACAAATAAAACTATCGGTATTTTTTACTTTTTAAGATGTGAAAGATATCGCTGTTGTGACAGGACACACATTCACATTTAGTTAAACCTCAGAAGATCAAGATTGCTCGTAAGTCATAAATTAAGGCTGCCCCTCGTACTCTGGGGGGGCTCAACTGCGCTCTCAAAATCTGCTCGGGGCAAGAGAATGCATACCATGGCACCCCCTGTCACGTTTACCGTGGATTTTTGTAACATCAGGGGCTTACATTCTAACCTCGACACTGTCTACCACCACCTGGAGACAGCAAAGCCGGCCTTGCTCTTTTTAACCGAGACGCAGATATCATGTCCAGCGGACACATCCTACCTCTGCTACCCTGGGTACGGACTGGAACACTCCTTTGTTCCTAAGGCTGGTGTATGCGTGTACGTTAGAGATGATATCACTTCTCGCCGCCTCGGCAATCTTGAAGGTAGCGACCTCTTCATCTTATGGCTACGTGTAGACTGCGACGACCAGCCCCGCATCTACGTATGCCTCTACAGGTCCCGTAGCGGTGATACCGAAACGGACCGACTCATCAACCACGTTCAAATGGCTACAGACTCAGTGCTCCAGCAGGTCCCATCCGCAGAGATCGTGATTCTTGGCGACTTCAACGACTACGCGAATCCCAGATGCAGAAAGCCACGTGCCTTCACTGTTGGACCTTCTGCTGACCTCACATCCTCTTGGCTCTTCACCATTGCCTGATTAGGAGTATGGTGCCACTCGTTCACTCGCTGCGGCCGCGAGTTACAGGCAGTCGCCGCGTATGGCACTATAGGTCACCAGACTGGGATGGAATGCGAACATTCTTTGCATCCTACCTATGGAGGCAGGTCTGCTTCTCGCCGGATGATCCCAATGTCGTTGCCGACTCTGTCGCTAATGTTGTGCTTCAGGGTATGGAACTTTTCATTCCATTCTCCCTGATTCCCACAGGTGGCAAGTCCCAGCCCTGGTTTGATCGAACCTGCAAAGCGGCGTCCCGCCGAAAGCTGTTGCCGAAAGCCGAAATGTTACCAAGCATGGGCTAATGCAGCGACAGCACGAGATGTAAAGACCAGCACATTAAAGAAACAATTTAACTTTGCCTCCAGGCCCCTCAAAAGAGTAATTGCTGGGGCGAAGTCGGCTCACATCGGCAGAATTGGCGAGAGACTAGTGAGTCTCCCTTCCGGAACTCGTGCATTCTGGTCTCTTGCCAAAGCTGTCCAGGGGAACTTTTGTAAGCCATCCCTTCCACCTCTGCATATAGGAGATAATTCGTTGGCCCACGACGCTAAAGAAAAAGCCGATCTTCTGGGCAAACTCTTTGCATCCAACTCGACCCTGGACGACGGAAGAAACGCACCGCCGACCATACCGCAGTGCGAGAGCCGCATGCTGGAAGTCCGGTTTACACAAAGGGCAGTGCGTAAAGCGCTTCTTTCCCTCGACGTTCTTAAGTCGAGTGGGCCCGATAGAATCTCTACTATCGTGCTGAAGACGTGTGCTCCAGAGTTGGCACCAGTTTTGACGCGCCTTTACCGGCTTTCCTAGTCCCTTGGCGTAGTCCCGAACTCATGGAAGACAGCTCTAGTGCACCCAATCCCTAAAAAAGGAGATCGCTTGGATCCGTCCAACTACAGACCCATAGCCATCTTGGAGAACAAGGAGTTCTCCAAGATAATGAAATCCGTTATTTACTGTCAGCTCCTCCGGTACTTAGAAGACCACCAGCTCCTCGAAATCGAAAATACGGCTTCCGTCAGGGTCGTTCAGCTTGCGATCTTCTCGTTTACTTGACTCACCGGTGGGCACAGGCGATCGAGACCAAGGGGGAAGCGTTAGCCGTTAGTTTGGACGTGGCGAAGGCCTTCGATCGGGTCTGGCACAAAGCGCTCCTTGCGAAGCTTCCTTCCTATGGGCTTCCCGAGAAACTGTGCAATTGGCTCACCAGTTTTCTTACAGACAGAAGCATCAAGGTCGTTGTTGACGGTGCATGCTCCGACTCCAAGTCTGTTAATTCTGGTGTCCCTCAAGGCTGTGTGCTATCACCCACGCTGTTTCTTCTGCATATAAATGACATTGATGCATGGCAGATTAGCGGCATCCATTGCTATGCGGACGATAGCACGAGTGATGCCCTTTACACCGGCCGCGTTAACATTTCTCGGATAAACGTCATCGAGAGCCGATCCAAACTTGTGTCTGAAATTGAAACTTCTTTATCAAAAGTTACAGATTGGGGTCGACTTAACCTAGTCCAGTTTAACCCCACGAAGACACAGGTTTGCGCGTTCACCGCTAGAAAGATGCCATTAGTCGTATCACCTCAATTTGAGAGCACTTCCCTAACTGCATCAGCCAGTATTGGAATCCTTGGCGTCGATATATCAAGCGAAGTCCAGTTTCGCGGTCACTTAGAGGGAAAGGCCATATTTGCTTCGGAGAAGCTTGGTGTGCTAAACAGATCGAGACAGTATTTTACTCGGACCCACCGCCTGCAACTTTATAAGGCGGAGGTTCGGCCGCACATGGAATACTGTTCTCATCTCTACGCAGGTGCACCCCAGTACCAGATTCTCCCTCTTGACCGCATTCAACGGAGAGCGGCTCGCATCATCGACTGCCAAGACATTTCTGATTGACTTGACACCTTGGCGTTGCTTAGAGATGTAGCTTCACTCTGCATCCTCTATCGCTTGTATCATGGGGATTGTTCAGAGGAATTGTTCGGACTTATATCGGCTGCAGGTTTCCGCCATCGTCCTACGCGATAAAAATATCCATCCCCACCACCTAGACGATTGGCATTCCACCACTGTGCGCTTCTCCAGAAGCTTTTTGCCTCGCACAACCAGCATATGGAACAAATTGTCGCCTGCCGTATTTCCGAATCCATACGACCTTTAAACCTTCAAGAAAAGAGTGTACTCCTACCTAAAAGGCCGGCAACGCACTTGTGACTCTTGAGTAGCGGGTGTCCATGGGCGGCGTTAGTCACTTACCATCAGGTGACCCGTCTGCTCGTTTGCCCCCTATCGCATAAAAAAAAATACTATTATGTGACTTGCAACGCCATTCAATATCTGAGCGCCTAAGTATCGAGTTATGATCGTTAATGATGTCATAATAAATTGCCAATTAATTACTTGGACGAGCAATAGACACTATTCAGTTGAATAAAGCTCCATGCACTTATTAGACTTTTCCCTGAAATTGACAAGGAAATTAATAATGCTGTGTTTAGAAATACTGTATCAAAAATTTATAAGTTTAATTTCCTCAACATATATCATCAAGTGTTAATATTTAAAACGGCTGACTTTTGAAGGTGACTATTTCTTGACTGAATTTAATTATTTATCTTGCGAAGTATATTTCTTGATTCAGATCGGAAGTCCAACTTATACATAGGATTCATAGGGACTTAAATAATAATAAAAATTTTATGAATTTTATTAACGGCACATTAATTACTGTTTAATTTAAATATCAAAACACAGTAGACAGTAAGAATAGCCATAAATAGAAATTATTTAAAAATAATAGTACATGTCACATCAAAAGCTATAAATATACATGAGATGTACTTGGTTATACACGCGTACGTAATGATAGGTTCTATCGCTTACGTAGCTAGTCATGGCTTAATTAAAGCCGGTACATTTGCATAGTAATGTCTGTAGAACACTCATTGTTTTCCCGATAAGGCTGGTTAACATTGCAACGGTCTCCGCACTCTAATATATGTATGTATGTGTGTAGACAATACGATGATATTTCGTCATAGTTAAGAATGATTAGTTAATGTTATAACTTGATAGTTAATTAAGTTGTATTTATTGTAGCTGTAGTGTATCATTATTGGAAATAATAACATATGCAAATTAAAAAAATATGTACCATATTTTCATTTAAGTTTATTTTTTTTCTTTTTAATGCGATTGGGGGCAAACGCGCAGACAGGTCACCTGATGGTGACTACCGCCGCCCATGGACACCCGCAACTCAAGTGCCACAAGTGCGCTCTTTTCTTGAAGGTTTGACGGTCGTATCGTATAAGTCTTTATCGATTTACCTAATCATTTATTCCTAGACGCAGATGTCACTTTATTTGCTAGTACTTGGCGTTTAAGGCATTGATGTTTCAAAGCGAAACGAAGAATTGTAAAAAGAATATTAATGTAGAAGTCATTCTTAAGAATACAATTTCATTCATAATTCATTACCATTCAAACGAACTTAATATACAAAATGGTCAGTAATACATATACATATGTATATGTAAAAATGTATATCGATATTTACGTCCATGAAAAGTATTATCTCCATGAAAAATAGTATCGCCATGCTATTTGTCATCGAAATTGGTTTAACCGTTTAACCGTGAAAAGGTTACAGACAGAGTTACATTAATATTTATAATATTAGTATAGATTTCTTTTAATAGTCTTATACGTACATTAATTTTCCCATATGAAATACACTTACGAAATTATTAACGCATAATTTATTCAAAAAGATTCGATCGATTGATCATTTTGGTTCGAATCGATTTGAGGCGCGCGCCATTCCATAGCATTAATATTGATAGAGAAGACGTTTTATTTGTGATTTCTAATAATAGGGAATAGGAGTATTTATGTTTCAGTTTTAAACGATATTGATTTTTTTTAAACTTAAATTCTATACAAAATCTTACTTCATACAAGTATCAGACAGATTGAATACAGAAAAACAGACTTTCATATTAGAAGAGCCCTTCGGAGGTCCTCCGACATTATTCCTTTTTGTTAAACAATGTTAAAAATTATTAAAACGAATAGCAATATTTCTTTTTTGTGTAGATAAATAAAAGATTGAAGATAGATTGCTAAAACTCAAGTATCGGCTCGTCCGGAGTACGACTACCACGGCCTAACAGAAAACCGACTGTGTGTAAACGAGTGAGAGACCCAACCCCCTTTCCCTTCCTCTCTTACCCCTCCTCCCTTTCCTCTACCCGAAAAGGCATACAGCACTGCTGCGACTGTAGTTGTAAGTTTTCATATGCGGCGGAAGTCACTTGCCATCAGACGAACCGTTTGCTCGTTTGTCCCCCTTTACTATACAAAAAATTATGTTTTTAACCGACTTCAAAGGAGGAGGTCCTATGTACTGCATGTTTTTGTTTATGTATGTCAAGTGATTTCCGCGGCACTTGTTGAGCGATTTAAAAAAAAATGTTTTACCCCTGCGGTAGTCTCCTTGTAACAATCAGGATTTGATCCATGTGATACCAGAAAAAATAAGTATAAGTTTTTAAATTGCACGTTTTTATGACTGAAAGTATTGCGGTAGAAAATTCGAAAGGCGATTTGGAAGCTGTTTGAAAACGTTACAGTAAGATAGGGAAGACATTTGATAGGGGTACTTTCGGTGCCTAAACATTTGACCAAACAAATTTTTCATCGTCAACTATTTCGATAGGATGTTTATTAAGAAAGTTGTTCTTAGATTTCATTAGTTTTAAAAAGGTTAGCGTTGATCGCACACTCTCCTATTCTATTTCTAATATATCTATGGCCCGATCGCTCGATAGCAAATAACCGCTTTATATTCAATTTAACATTGGTCACGGGCCGCGGTCCCTGTGATTGTGCATACTGGATGCCTCTACTATATGCCCTTATGCATTTAAATGAACATAAATCATTACTAACCCCGATGCGTTCCCATTAATAGTATTAAACAGCCTACATTGAAGACATAAAGGCAATGCAAACGAAATGAATCGGGAAATTAAAAAAAAATCATTTTTGTATTTTTTTAATTAATAGATATTTTAAATTTGAACCATTTTACATACATTTTATAATATTGTCCCATATAAATAATAGGAGCAAGCCTATTGCCATCAACTGGGCACCTGGGGATTAAACGGGTTAATTTGGAGTATATTGACAGGGAAAAGGAGGAAAGAATTGCTTATACAGATGGATTGGAGAATACATGTAAGCAATAGCTCCAGCAATTAAGTCAGAGTTATTTACCTACAACCCGAGCAAGCTGGTGCCAGAAAGTCAATGGCCCCCTAACTTTCTTATTTAGACGAATTTTTACATAAATTCAAAACTAAAATATATGTATATTTATATTATAATGTTGTCTCTACCTGCCCCGATGTGAGAACGGCGTGAGCTTATGTATGGATGATAATACAAAATGAAATTACATACTTTGTATGTACATATTACATTAGTAAGTACTAATAAGTTGTAAAGTGCGGTGCGGTGAAATATCGTTACAACAAATTCGACAATTTAAACATTTAGAATTTGTATTCAGCCTTTAATATGATGGAGATTTTAGGTTAATGATATGGTTAAACGTGAATTGACATATAATTAAATGTTGACGTTTCAATGATACCACATCTTGAAGAAGTCAATTCTATGATCTGGCTACGACATATACACATTCAATTCATTAATTCTAAACATCACCACTAGAAGAAACGTTTACCACCTCTATATCAATAAGGTTTGATAGTTTATGCGTTACTTTGTGATATACATATAAACAACTCGGTCATCCCGACCTTTCAGAATAGTAATCCGTACACTTTACTCCCACACAACCGAGGTCGTTGAACTCGTAAGCAGAGACTGAAGGAAAGTCTTAACAATTAAGACCTCATTGTTTACTTCGTGTTGCGACATTGCGTACCTTATCTTGATATTTTTGTAGGAGTGAACAGCTCTGTTAAAAAGGTTGGTAAAGTTGGGTTGAAATAACGGGAATACAAACTGGTGACTTCGAACCAGTGGTTTAAGTGATGACCTTGCTTGTGAGAATAGTGTTCCGGGATCGTCTTGCACAAGCATGTTATTCGTGATAAAACAGACTGGCTGCGCCATTACCTGCGCCAGTGATTACCTATATCTTATATGTATAAAAAAGATAGTACTTATAAGGAGCTTTCTAATTGTAAAATGATTATTAAAATAGATTCATTGTACATCAGTACAGATAAGTAATAGGTCGGACTTCCCGACAAGGGCCAGTTCGAGTGAAACGTTTACAATTCTTAAGTGCTCATCGATCTATCGCTCATACTCTCCAATCCATCGATATCATGAGTAACATCATATTCTTTCTATTGCCTTCCCTTCATATCCACCCTTCAATATACCTATAACTGTTATAACTTTAATTCCTAAACTGCCCGGTGGATGGCAATAGATTTGTCTCCTATAACGTGAGAGAGCCTACCCCTGTTGTTGTTGTATAGCGGTATTCTGTTACACACAGGTTGACTTTATTTGTAAGTCATGACTTTAGGTTGATTTCATTAATTGACAATAGCTTTAATCGTCAACAAAGTTATTATGCTATAATAAATTATTTCTCTAGGCAAAATTACGGTTTTGGTTTTCTTCAAGTTGGCAGTGATTTAATCATAACCACTGGATTCGTGTGATTACAAAGGAAAATGCAATTTATTTTAATAATTTCAAAAGGTGATTGGTTAGGCCCTCATGACCAATTTACGGCACAAAGGGCTCATTTACAGAGAAACGGTTCTCGCCCACATCATCGCGATCGATCGTGCCCTCATTGGGGTTACCGTGCGCACGCGCCTACGCTTTATATTCATAGAAATATAATATGTAGTTATAATAAAATTAACAGGCAACCATTTATATTAGAAAGCAGGGAGCACAAAGAATAATAACTACTTCGACAACTTGGCTACCTCTGCATTATGACCACACATAAATTAAAAGATCTAAAACAAATTGGTTTAGTTTTCTGCTTTAAACATAGGCATGCGATTTAGTGAAATTTAGTTTATATCATAATTTCTTATTTAATCTAAGTGGGTAACAATAGGCTGAATGAAGGTGATGATGATGATGATTATGAATTACAAACGAGGGGGAAATCTAAAATAACAGTCATGTTCTTACATACATATATATAAAAACATGAATGTTAGACATTACTTACACTAATTTTATTTTAAAATTTAATGAACATACTTAGTTGTGCGTAATGTCTCATTATCACTGTTAATGCGTCCCTAATACAAAGAACCTTCGTTCGTACCTTTATTTATTGTACGAGACTATTGTGATATATGTATTATGTATGTAGACTTGAGTCATGTTAAAATAAGGTGCAAAAAATAAAATGTAAGACAATATGTTTGGTAACGAAAGTTTCTTCCATTTACCGGTGAAATGCAAACATCTGTAGTGCTAGGGCCGCTCCTAGTTTGCGGATCGTATGTCGTATCCTTGGCCGCACCCACAGAAGGCCAATAAATTTCCATCAGCGTGCTATCTATCCTTGACATCGAACGATAGTGCCACCATATTGCACAACCATTTAGATACCCATTACAATAAAAATGCATTTCGTGTTCGTTCATCAATCTTACATAGAGAGATTTATGGTTTCTTGATTTGTAGAGACTGCTTAACCGTCATTTAGATTTGTGGTAAATATGGTGAAATAGCGACATATTTGTAGTTTTAGTATTCTACAAGATAATCTAGCGACTCAATAAGTAAATTCACACCTATCTTTTGTAATTTAAATTTCAATACTGTAGTTTTTTCTATCGAATTGTATTAGGAAGAGAGAAATTTGTAGTAACGATAAAAAAATCTCCTAAAATTATGTTTTTTGTCACAGGATAGAGCCTTAGCTGGAATAAAGATAATACATTATTTTATAAAAATAGACTTAGTCTAGTGGTTAGTGACCCTGACTGCAGAGCCGGAGGTCGTGGATTCGATTTCAACAAAGACAAACGTTTGTGTAATCCACACAAAGTGGTTGGTGTTCCGAGTTTGGGTGATTTTGTGTCAGTTGTTTGTATGTTTGTAAAATTGAAGTTATCCTTTTTATGTCGTGTACGCAATAGCATTTAACCAGCAAGAAAAACAAATTCCTTTTTTTTTCTTTTTTATATGCTTGCTGCCTAATATATACAGACTAAACGGTAATTAAAATCACATTTGTTGTTGAGATGAAAACACGAATTATAGATTGACACGCGAACCACGGAGGTCAATGATTTAATAATCATTAAACGTTTCCATCATATACAATTCAACTCTACGACGAGTGCTTAAATTCAACATGCGTATATTTTTTAACGTACAAGTACAATTAATTTAAGAAATATAACTCGACTTTAATGTTAAAATATTTTATTTTATTGGAAATTTGAACAAACGTCCGGAAAGTGACGATTAATGATGTAGATGGTGCACGCCTATTGAAGAGAAACCTATTCACTCTACTCTTGAAGGTTTCAGATTTTGGAATAATAGACGCAGACAGCTCATTTCAAACCTTTGCGACGCAAACAAAAAAGAAGTTGTCAAAGGGCTTAGTTCGAGTTTTAGGCATTTTGAACAACAAATGGATGGAACCATCGCCCGGATCCAGGAATTGTGAGGTTTGATCGGTTCGAAGACAGCATTCGCAAACTCGCCAATGTGTATCCTGTAAAAAAACGATTAGCAAGCCTAGAGTGAGTGAGCACAGCGTCGTTTATTAGCTTACGGACTATTCGGTCAATTGAGTCCAGAGCTCCAAGATGGTACTTGGTTGAGCTATACAAAAGGTGACTGCAGTACTCCATGCCAGATCATATTTATTGAGCAGCTGTTCAGAGCTGGACCGCCGGAACTTGGAAATCCCAATTTTCTAGAAGCCACCTTTGCCATGTGCTCTATTTGCTGGCCGAGGTTGAGTATCTACTCATTGGTGAGTGTGATGCCCAAAAGCCCTAGTTGGTAATTGATAGGCATAGATACACCTTGGAAAGTGGGTGTAAGTTCATGCTTAAAAATGTTAATGAGTAAATATGTACTTAACATTTTTAAGCTACATTTCTGTGTATCTAGCCGTGAAGACAACATAATATAAATTATAAATACACATTTTCTGCTTTGTAAAATAATGCAATATCTTAATAATAAATCAGTAACTAGACACATAGATATTTTTGACTTATTCATGTAAGCACGTACTATGTCTGAAGAGCTGTCTGAGATATCACAGTCAATGAAATGCCTACACGCACACACGTGTTTATGGGCCCTTAAATTCCCACACGCATCTAATATATTCTATTTATGTCATAAATGAATTCGAAAGTCGTTCATATGTATTTCATAAAAACAACTTTGTTACAGAAATATTAAAGATTTAAAACTGTCAATCGTACACTTACACAAATGTCGCTTCTTTAAACCGAATTTAAAAAAGTAGGAAGTGTCATGTTCGACTGTATGTACCCTTTTTATGTATCTTACGATTACTCCACGGATTATGTTTATCCAATTTTTTTTTTTATTTATTTGAAGAAGTTCGATTTTGCAGTGGTCCGCTTGTAAGCAAATCAAGATTTGATCACGGGATACCAAGGAAATTACGGATAAGTTTTTACATTGCGTAGTCGATTAAGTATTGCGTAATGAAACTAGAAAGGCGATTCTCGGCTTTTTAAGAATTCATTATAATGTATTGTTACCGACTAAAACGAATAAAATAAATCTTTACAATACCTGTTATACTTATCCAACCTGGCTTTACGAGTATAGCCTGTAAAAGCCTATTTTCACGAAAAGCATATTTTTATAAGGTCAAATTAAAAACTCCTCCAAGAAAATAATATCCCCTAAAACCGATCACGTTTGTAGGAATCATTAAAAGTGTATCAATATGCGGTTGATGCGGTATGACACAAGATATCGCATTAAAAAAATCCAGGTGTCCACTTCACTTCGTATTTCTTAAAACCGAACTTTCTCCGTAATTATAATAACAATTCAGTCGAATACTTGCAATAGTACTTGATTTTTTTTTTCTTGTAGTAGTACCTGGAACAATTTGTATAGTTTTTGTGGGGATGAAATAAAGCATTGTTTCTTGTAGAGAATTTAATCCGAATAGTTTTATAATAACCTCAAGATGGAATGTAAAAGTAATTACAAAAAACACTTTTGAAATTACAAAAAACCAAAATCAACATTTATTCACTTTATTCGTGGCCAGTATTTTCGTCTTTCATTCAATGTTTATATGAAACGTGCATGGTGACAGGGGTCCCAAAGGCGAGGTGGTTCAAGCGGACCTCGCTGTAGGTGGTCCGTCGTCCACCGCAAACACTGTCCCGCCCATTGTCCACAGTTTATTGTCATAAGTGCCTACATGAGGTCGCTCTTCTATCAATGTAAAGGTTGACCCTAAAGAACAAACAATAATTTAGTACCTTTAAAATTCATAGAAGAATAGATAGGCGACTTGATATTTATTTGTAAAGCTTTTTCAAGTACAAGTCCAATTAAAAATATTATGTGCTGTTCTTTTTCACAGATAGTTTAAAAAATTAAATTTTAACTTCTTAAGTGGAAACTGAACAATAAAATGCTTAGGATCTGATACTAAATGATTGTTCGAAATACGTCGGACTCGTTTGTCATTTTAGAAGGCACGCGCCTCGCCCTGTGTGGCGCAAATTGTATGGAAATAAGCACATAAGTGCTATGAGATTCGTTCATTTAACAACAGCACCGACAGGCTTACATAAATTGTTACAAAGAGACGGATTATTTACCTTGATGTTGAACTAAACGAGGGTCAGTGTTTGCATGCAATTATAATTCAGTATATCGCTTGTGTTTCTTAGTCACCGCGATACGCCGGGACATATTTTTAAAAGACTGCATCGGAAGGATGGGTTTTCCAGTGTATGTATGTATGTAGGTATGATGATGAATCTAATACATGTACGATGTTTCTCTGCCACGCCCTAGAGCCTAGACGGCTTAATAAATTTCGACATATGAGGTGTCATTTAAGTCATCGACCTAGGCAATGCAATCGGTTTTTTTATATTATTTTATATTTTCACTTGGTATACCTTAAATAGAATTAAATAAGAATTACACTTTTTTAAATGCGTTTATGCATAGATTGTCTTTTTAATAATTTCAAAGCTTTTGACTAACTGCTACTGACTGAATGCTTTTACAAGCGTTTTATGTTTCATGCACTTCGCCGTCTACAATACACAACAGGAGTTGGACAGTTTATAAACAATCGTTTGCAGACTTCTCTGTAACTATAAAAAGCTCTTCCCTCGTACTTTGGTGAATCTCTCAAATAACTCTGTACATAATTATTTACTTATTTGCTTAAGTAAATAAAGCTTTTTCTAATAATATTATCATAGAGTTACGTTGACCCTCTTTTTCACTTATAATAGCATAGTATTATTAAAACAACTATTGCAAATAGTTTATCTTTTTTGTACTGGAAAAGTCACCGATATACAGGATTGTAGCAACGAGTTAAAATAAAACCAATTTTAGTATAGTAGTTAAATAATAAACCTAGAAAAAATCGTGTACTGTTCCTGAAGTGTAAAACAATAACCAGCTTCAGAAACCCCTACAGGGATCATTCGTGTGAACGTTACCAAGACCCTCCTCTGGCGATGTATCCATTATACATCATCTTCAGTGATATTTCGAATTTATTACCGTTGCCTGAATGATGGAGTAGGTGTTCGACGAGTGAGCACACAAGTCTGTTGTCTATGACGCAACACAGAAAATACGAAAGTGGTTACATTATAATGTCACGACACCATGTCATAAAATGTTTGAGCATGGAATCAATATGTTTTGTTTTTGTCACATACTTCCATCATAATAAAGACACAAAACAATGATAATGTGAAAGATTGCAAGGATGTTTGTAACTCAATCACCCCAGAATGATGGAACAGATCTGGATTAAACTTGGTACAGATATATGTAGCTTATTATAACCTAGAATAATACATAGCCTTTTTATTTCCGAAAAATTTACTGATGTAAATTTCCACAGCTAGTTTCAAATTCAAAGTCAATAAATTTGTTGCATCGTTAATTATAAACGAATCTTTATGTTTGTTGCTGTTTTTTTTATATTTCAATATAATTCCATTTTATAAAAATAAAAGCATTTGTAAGTTTTCACATCTTCTAATACTAATATTTCTACGTCATATGGTAATATGTCATGTTTAATATTAATATTTTTATTAAACAACAATGTAATACTGAAGCAAGCAGCTACAATGTTAATAAACTACTAG
This sequence comes from Tyria jacobaeae, assembly GCA_947561695.1. Lineage (NCBI taxonomy): Eukaryota > Metazoa > Arthropoda > Insecta > Lepidoptera > Erebidae > Tyria > Tyria jacobaeae. The sequence continues at coordinate 12,658,324 of OX387219.1, read as the reverse complement.
AACTTTCACATGCAAAAATATTTGCAATTAAAATCACCAATCAAATGAAGAGTGTACGACTAAAAATACCAATATACATTAGTTCTAGTGGCCGCGAGGCGCGCGTCGCCCGTCGCGTCGCACGAAGTTACACGCAGATATCGGGTGGCGCGATCTCTCATTAGAGGCTTTGCGTTAACGCCGTTCGTGACTGAGCTACGTTTTCTAGCTTGACTTACCGCCTAAGTATTACAACGCGTCATAATCGCTCATATATTAAATATGCTTCAATGGTAGGCCTTCGACCCGCTTTCTATGTCTACGCGGTGAAGAGTCGTGCCGGTAATGAATTTTCTATTGTGGAAATGTCTTTAAGCAATTATTTGCTGACACGTACTATCTGACCTCTATGATCCGAATATGTCTGTATTACTTTAGCTATATTCTGTAAAGTATTAAACATGACATATTACCATATGACGCAGAAATATTCGTATTAGTAGCCCACATTTTGCCAATTAATATTTAGTAACTTAGGGACTTAAATAAGAAAATTAGAAGCATTTTGAAAAGAAGGGCAGAAGGGAAAGAAAGTAATATTGCTTATAAGGGTGGATTTGCAATACATTAAGCAGGTCAGGGTATACCATAGCATACCATACATACACTCGAACTGACGGTAACGTTAATAGGCATCAAAACGGCGTACTACTACTTTATAACATTACCATTTGGCTTTCACTAAGCGCAGATAAATAATAACAAAGTTGTTCAAAGGGAACGAATTGAAACTATTCCTCGTATTCAATGGAGAAACAGAACTAAATAAACAGCGTTAGCACTACACTACACCTTTAGCTACGCGATAAAATTGGATACGTACTGAAACAGCCAGCGCTTTCATGTTTTGTAAACAAAAATAAATGACAACTGCATATAAAAAATTGACGGGTGACAGCTTGAAAGTCGGTCTCAAAATGTTGTAACGAGTAATCATAAAAGTGTAGAAGAAAAAGAAGAAGAAGAAGAAGAAGAGAAGGTGCTTGACATTTAGTTTTTAACAGACTACAAAATTGGATGAGATTCTATGTTCGACTGCATATATCTTAGTTTTATGTCTGTTAAGCGATTTTTTATTCGAAATCGTGAACCAGATTTGATAATGGTAAACCAGAGAATATACGAATAAATTTATAAATTCCACGTTTTCACGATTTTGAGTATTGCACTTATATCTATATCTAGTTTTGTTTTTAGTCAATTATATTATAAGCTAGTTGCTCCCCCCTCTCCCCCGGGCGCACCGGTGGTGTACCTAAATCTGTCAATGTTTTGTCAAAATAGCTCCACTGTCTTCCGTCGCACTCACTTTTAATAGTAAGAAATTCTAAAACTTTTCGTACGAAACGTCCTATTATACAAACCTTGTCCTGATAGTAACGAGTACTAAAAAAATATTATCTATTTTGGTTTAATCTTTTTAAAGTTATGCGTGTACCTACACTTACAAACCTTTTTTCGTTTTTATTTACCTATGTAGATAGCAGTAAACCTAATTAAGTAAACAAAACACATTAAATAGAAAGCAAATGCATGCTCCTTTTTTTGAACTACGTAGTAGACCTGACTGCTAAACCGGAGGTCGTCGGTTTCTTTATGAATTTCTTTATGTCCGTTGGTTGAATGTTTGTAAAGCCGGGGGGCTTGGACGACGACGACGACGACGACGACATAGGAATTAGTCATAATTCGGGAGTTCTTTAAGAAAAAACAGCTGACACTGGATCTTTGGTTCTATAGAGAAATTAGGATGAACGGTTTTCTTCTACCCTATTTACTTAAGCGACTTTGACATGCAATGGTCACCATCCTCATTGCATGACATGCAATGAGGATGGTGACCACCACTCTTGGACTCCAGTTATTGCTTTCTATGAGGCAAAGTGGAGTCGCTATGGTAGGCTAATATAAAAAACAATCCTCCCATGGCCTTAAGCTGGAGAGCATAAGTAAACCTATACATAAAAGGATCACAGACACTACAGAACACACTACACACTATACTACAGAAATTGAACATTAATTATTCAAGAAACAATAAATACAGAATTTATGTACGAGTATACACATACATAATTCAGGCAGCCCATAGACAGGACAAAGATTAGCAAACAAACCATTCGGACAAAATTATGTAAAACAGTAAGTCATAGATATATAGTATGAACTGCAGACTGCACGCAGAGGACGATCTCGCTGATTATCGCAAACCTGTTCTGTGGAGTAAATAATAGTCTAGCCACAGTGTGCATTAGTCAGACAGCTCCGAGCCAACGTGGGCGGTGACCGCTCCTGGGAACTAAATAAACACTGCTAATGAAACGCAAATTATTATATTCTTATTTAGTTTCCATGTGAATTTCAAATAACCAATTTTTAATACCGACTAGTGTGAAGGTCGATGTTTTATCGAATCCAAATTCAAAATTAAGTTATTTATTTTTTACTCATAAGTTAAGTCATCAGAAATTGTTTCAAAGAAGTTGTTGTCTAAATATAGATTCTGACTACACCTTTCTTTGTTACTTGGTATATAAGAAAAAATATGTATTATGCATAGAATTTATATATACATATATACATATATACTAAGCAATTACTACGATGTACAGAAATGTTATTAACCAGATAGAAAACAAACCCGGATGACAGACATTAATTCCTTCGTAACAAGTATATACTTCTTAGATTGTTTGTTTCTAACGAGAAACATTAAGCAAATTAATGTGTAGTAAAGTAACATTAGGAAAACGGATTGTGAGCGAGACTACAAACCGCAAGACAACGGTAATGTAGAAATAGGTCTGACATTCATATAAACTAGTGTTATTTAAAATAATTATATTAATAAATGGACTTGTAATTTCAAATTAATTCAATTTTTATTTATCATCTAAATCAATCCACCCATTTTCATTTCAATAACAAATAATGTAAAAAGATTGCGCTTAACATTTTTAGTTTGTTTTGACACGATTTTTGGTTGACAGCATCCCTGACTAATAAAGAGAATAATAAAATAATAAACAAAGCTAGTAGATACTACTTTTATTTTTAGCATAAAGTCGCCAATTGACTTCTAATTTTAAATTAAGTTCATTTAATTTGTTTTGCCAACTGATTTTTGGTTAATAGCAGCAGCCCTGACTTAGTCCGACAAACATAATATACGTAACTTACCGACCTTACTAAATAGAATAATATAAGTTATTTCATCTACTACAATTTCAACTAAACTACTCTATGATACTTTTTATTGTAAATATAATTAATGTTATAGATAATTCTCTCCCTTAAGCCGCTTAGTGTTAGTGTTAGTGCTAATAGCGGAAAGGTTGAAATTCAAGCTCACCCCTTCTTGATTTCAACATCGATACTTTATACACAAATAATCGATTGATTTAAAATGATGTCGTACCTGTTGATCACGAACGTCAACAACTCTGAATAATATCTCAAGTACAAAAATAAACGAGCGGCAATGTGTTTATTTTCTGTAGCTGTTACTGATACTTTTATAGTTCAATATTATTATTGCGGAACAACTTTTAAAATAGGTTACGAAACGATACTATACATAACGAATTCTTTGACCGTTTTATGTATCAATAAAATAATGAGTACAATATTCGACCGGCTGCTAACTACAGACATGTATGTTTATTGTAAATAACAATAAAATAATTAAATACCTGCCTGTCTTAATCTATATAACCGCACGTTTTCAAATTTTTGAGCCTTATGAGAAGAAATCCGACCAACAAACTCCTGGCCAGTCTTTTATTATTATTACAAAATTTAGTGTGTGAAATATACGATTCAATAAAATGCTATTTTATAGTGTGCTAAAAGTAAATAAACTAAAATCAGCAGGGAAACTAAGTTAAAAGGAAGAAGTAAGAAATATAATAAAAGTAAATAGAAATTGAGAACATATTAGCTCACATTACTTCCAAGCGCTTCTATCTTCTATGTAATCCACCACTGAATAATAACCTTAAAGCATAACATAGTTTTTTTTTCTAATTTTTTGAAGTGAAAACCTCTTTAGGCACGTTTAGCACTTTTTGGGTGAACAAGAACCGAACGTCCCCGAAAGCTTTCCATGGGCTATATGTATACTGTATACTTTTACGGTGATCGTATCGTCCGTTATCGTCACCGCACGCTTCCCATGAGCTATATGTATAAAAAGACTGCCCGTATTTTCTTATTTTTTTGCTATAGGGGCAAACGAGCAGATTTGTCACCTGACGGTTAGTGACTACCGCCGCAAATGGACCCCCGCAAGTAGACTTCAATTTATTTAGACTGCAAGACTGAATATTATTATGGATTTTATTTTAAAATCGCACAAATTGACCTAGAAACGGCTTTTTTTATTTTTTTGAAGCTTAGAGGTATGTTATACTTATATAGAGTTTATATCTTTTTTTTTTTTAATAAACCGACCTTTATTTTTATAAGTGTAAAAAAGGTTTTCATAGATATACTAACATGCCACTGTCATTATGTTTATGAATGTCTAAAAACTAAATTGACACAAAGGTTTCATCATACATTTTTTTGTATCAGTGTTACAAAGTAAGCATGATGATAAAAGAATTGAAATTCAATAACAATTGTCATTATAAGAATAACTGTTCAGATTTTTCTCTGTAAGCATAAACATTTTTTTTATTTATTCTAAAAGCACGTTTAGTACTGTGTATGGCAATTATTAGTCACTGACTGTGAAGATATTACAGGAAATAACACGGAACACTCATAGCTGATAAATAGTTGAAAATTTAAACCTAGATGAATGATACGTCATGTATATATGTGTACATCACCTTTGATTCATTTCCTCGAAGTGATAAGTATATTAATGTTTTATGCAAAGCGTTTAGTTTATACTACATGTTCAGTATGTGTGACAACTACTTTAAAATTACCTTCTTAAATTTAGAGTACAGTAAATGTATAATTGTCGGACCTACCTATAGAATCGATTTACTATGATTTCGAGTCAATTGATAGAAGTTAATATGTAACCAACTCAATCACTCAAATATAATTATATATATAACGTATAAATATATGTATATTAAATAAGAAGCGGAGGCAGCGTAATGGCTAAGATGTCGGACATGCGATCAAGTGGTTGCAGGTTCGACCCCCACCCATTGCTACTACCGTCGTGAACACAAGCATTTAGCTCAGCTAACAAGCATACTAGTAATGTGTTACCCACGTTACTAATATTCTTTAAAAAATTAGGTACCTACTTGTGATAACTTCGATATACAGATAGTATTATATTTTCAACCCATGACTCGGTAGTAATAACCGACATTCGATACGGGTATAGTCAATGTTGTTGTTCTGTGGTTCCCCATTTCAGTGCTTGCACCTTCTTCAGGCGTTTTAAAACAGCAAAAAACTTCAGGCGATAATTTTGTAAATACTTTATTGATATTATATTTGATAAATAGTATATGTACATTAAATAAATCTCACTATTATATAATCACGAACAAACTCACGGCAAAAAAAAATTGTTCTAAACTTAATCTTTACCATTTTTTACGTCTCTTTACTCATAAACTGTTTTAATTCGACGCCGACTATAGATGCAATCGGAACGTTTGTTATTTGTTATGGGAATTTTTGACCATTTCCTTGTCTTTTGTTCTAAACAATATCGATTAGCACTAATATAGGCACCTTTACATTTAATGAAATGTACCGGTGCTCTCCCAGTGGGAAGTGGCGATGGTCACGGTATGCACAACTTACTAATATTTACCTAGGGCGAGGAGTTCCCACGCTGCACATCGGAACAGTGATCAGTGAGTGTCAATAATCCCAAATATACTTTTGTCAGTTTTGGTAAGGTTACTAAGTACTAAAATTTACTTTTTGATTTTGACTTTCCGTATCAACGGCCTATAATTTAAATGTAGATTTTATCATAAATTAAAATGTTATTCGTAATAACGAATTTTTTTATAGGGGGTATGTATCTGATAACATTCATAACTCGAATACTAGCAATGTGTAACGATCGTGTTATTGATTATTTCATTAAAAATATATATATTTTTAGTTTAAATAAATAAAAATAATAAAAAGAAATTCATTTTATGCGAATTGTAATCCGTTCATAGAATCACTGGCAGAAAACACACTGGGAATTTATATTATTTTGGGTTCTAATTGCAGGTACCGCGAAGTTCCTGAATACTATGTCAATAATAGGTTAGTATTGCAGTCTCCCTTACTACATAAAACAATATTAAGTACATTAACGTCATACAGCATCATCATTTATTATTAATAACACCATATGGTAGCTTCTGAACCAAGTTTCGTAAAAGCAATCATCTGAGATGAGATTACTCATCTTGTTAGTTGCATTACTCATATCCTTGCGACATGCCTGTAAACAAATATTTCTAAGAATACTAAGTAGTAAAAAGTAATAAATGAATAATCCCATTTGTTGGAAACCTATAACCGTAAAATTGTACCGCTCTCTGCTGTAGCTGTAAAACATGTATTTGTTTCAAACGAAAGATTTTAGGATATAACTCAAATTTGATTTGATACATATACACATTACATACTAGTGGTTAATTAGTTACTATGTATATGTATACCTAGCAAGCCAAGCCCGTTTAGCAGGGAGTAAGTTAAAATAAACTGAACGTTGCAACAATAATCAGATCGCTACGACTCTTACAGTATTATCTACTAGACCAATCTGAAGATTCCCTGAAAATTTAATCAAAATGAGTCCAGCCGTTTCACACGGGCCGCTTATGTCTTGCTTTTTTAGTTATCTCAAGTTATTTTCTCAACTATCCCCCCCAAACGGGACAACCCTTTTTAAAATCTCAAATTGTTGTTCTGAGTCTGGGTGTTCTTTGTGTCCGTTGTTTGAATGTTTGTAAAGTCCCCCGCGACACATTAATTAATCCTAGTGCGGGAGTTGTCTTTTTAAATCAGAATAATAAATCAGAAGAATTTTATCTTCATAAATATCTTTTTATTTTTTATGCGATAGGGGGCAAACGAGCAGACGGGTCACCTGATGGTAAATGACTACCGCCGCCCATGGACACCAGCAACTCAAGAGTCACAAGTGCATTGCCGGCCTTTTAGGTAGGAGTACGGTCTTTTCTTGAAGGTTTGAAGGTTGTATCGGTTCGGAAATACGGCAGGCGACAATTTGTTCCATAAGCTGGTTGTGCTAGGCAAAAAGCTTCTGGAGAAGCGCACAGTGGTGGAGTGCAAATCGACCAGGTGATGGGGATGGATATTTTGTCGCGTAGGACGATGGCGGAAACCAGCAGCCGGTATAAGTCCAAATAATTCCTCTGAACACTCCCCATGATACAAGCGATAGAGGATGCAGAGTGAAGCTACATCTCTACGCAACGCCAAGATGTCAAGTCGATCAGAAATATCTTGGCAGTCGATGATGCGAGTCGCTCTCCGTTGAATGCGGTCAAGAGGGAGAAGTTGGTACTGGGGTGCACCTGCATAGAGATGAGAACAGTATTCCATGTGCGGCCGAAACTGCGCCTTATAAAGTTGCAGGCGGTGGGCCGGAGTAAAATACTGTCTCGATCTGTTTAGCACACCAAGCTTCTTCGAGGCTAATATGGCCTTTCCCTCTAAGTGACCGCGAAACTGGACTTCGCTTGATATATCGACGCAAAGGATTCCGATACTGGTTGATGCAGTTAGGGAAGTGCTCTCAAATTGAGGTGATACGTCTAATGGCATCTTTCTAGCGGTGAACGCGCAAACCTGTGTCTTCGTGGGGTTAAACTGGACTAGGTTTAATCGACCCCAATCTGAAACTTTTGGTAAAGAAGTTTCGATTTCAGACACAAGTTTGGATCGGCTTTCGATGACGTTTACCCGAGAAATGTTAGCGCGGCCGGTGTAAAGCGCATCACTTGTGCTATCGTCTGCATAGCAATGGATGCTGCTAATCTGCAGCATGTCATTGATATGCAGAAGAAACAGCGTGGGTGATAGCACACAGCCTTGTGGGACACCAGAATTAACAGACTTGGAGTCGGAGCATGCACCGTCAACAACGACCTTAATGCTTCTGTCTGTAAGAAAACTGGTGAGCCAATTGCACAACAGTTTCTCGGGAAGCCCATAGGAAGCTTTGTGCCAGACCCGATCGAAGGCCTTCGCCACGTCCAAACTAACGGCCAACGCTTCCCCCTTGGTCTCGATCGCCTGTGCCCACCGGTGAGTCAAGTAAATAAAAAGATCACCAGCTGAACGACCCCCACGGAAGCCGTATTGTTGAGGAGCTGGTGGTCTTCTATGTACCGGAGGAGCTGGCAGTTAATAATGGATTCCATTATCTTGGAGAACAAGGAGGTGATGGCTATGGGTCTGTAGTTGGACGGATCCGAGTGATCTCCTTTTTTAGGGATTGGGTGCACTAGAGCTGTCTTCCATGAGTTCGGGACTACGCCAAGAGACTAGGAAAGCCGATAAAGGCGCGTTAAAACCGTTGCCAACTCTGCAGCGCACGTATTCAGCACGATAGGAGAGATTCTATCTGGCCCACTCGACTTAAGAACGTCGAGGGAAAGAAGCGCTTTACGCACTGCCCTTTGTGTAAACCGGACTTCCGGCATGCGGCTCTCCCACTGCGGTATGGTCGGCGGTGCGTTTCCCCCGTCGTCCAGGGTCGAGTTGGACGCAAAGAGTTTGCAAAGAAGATCGGCTTTTTCTTTAGCGTCGTGGGCCAACGAATTATCTCCTATGTGCAGAGGTGGAAGGGATGGCTTACAAAAGCTCCCCTGGACAGCTTTGGCAAGAGACCAGAATGCACGAGTTCCGAAAGGGAGACTCACCAGTCTCTCGCCAATTCTGCCAATGTGAGCCGACTTCGCCCCAGCAATTACTCTTTTGAGGGACCTGGAGGCAAAGTTAAATTGCTTCTTTAATGTGCTGGTCTTTACATCCCGTGCTGTCGCTGCATTAGCCCATGCTTGGTAACATTCCTGCTTTCGGCGGGACGCCGCTTTGCAGGTTCGACCAAACCAGGGCTGGGACTTGCCACCTGTGGGAATCAGGGAGAATGGAATGATAAGTTCCATACCCTGAAGCACGACATCCGCGACAGAGTCGGCAACGACATTGGGATCATCCGCCGAGAAGCAGACCATGGGTAGGATGCAAAGAATTTTCGCATTCCATCCCAGTCTGCTGACCTATAGTGCCATACGCGGCGACTGCCTGTAACTCGCGGCCGCAACGAGTGAACGAGTGGCACCATACTCCTAATCAGGCAATGGTCCGAAGAGCCAAGTGGGGCCTCAACGGATACTTTGTAGCCGTCAGGATGTGAGGTCAGCAGAAAATCCAACAGTGAAGGCACGTGGCTTTCTGCATCTGGGATTCGCGTAGGCGTTGCTACCAGCTGCGTCAAGCCATATGCCAAGGCGAAATCTTGTCATGAAACTTACATGTCAAAAGCTTCCTTCCTATGGGCTTCCCGAGAAACTGTGCAATTGGCTCACCAGTTTTCTTACAGACAGAAGCATCAAGGTCGTTGTTGACGGTGCATGCTCCGACTCCAAGTCTGTTAATTCTGGTGTCCCACAAGGCTGTGTGCTATCACCCACGCTGTTTCTTCTGCATATCAACGACATGCTGCAGATTAGCAGCATCCATTGCTATGCAGACGATAGCACAAGTGATGCCCTTTACACTGGCCGCGCTAACATTTCTCGGGTAAACGTCATCGAAAGCCGATCCAAACTTGTGTCTGAAATCGAAACTTCTTTATCAAAAGTTTCAGATTGGGGTCGACTTAACCTAGTCCAATTTAACCCCACGAAGACACAGGTTTGCGCGTTCACCGCTAAAAAGATGCCATTGGTCGTATCACCTCAATTTGAGAGCACTTCCCTAACTGCATCAGCCAGTATCGGAATCCTTGGCGTCGATATATCAAGCGAAGTCCAGTTTCGCGGTCACCTAGAGAGTAAGGCCATATTAGCCTCGAAGAAGCCTGGTGTGCTACACAGATCGAGACAGTATTTTACTCCGGCCCACCGCCTGCAACTTTATAAGGCGCAGGTTCGGCCGCACATGGAATACTGTTCTCATCTCTATGCAGGTGCACCCCAGTACCAACTTCTGCCTCTTGACCGCATTCAACGGAGAGCTACTCGCATCATCGACTGCCAAGATATTTCTGATCGACTTGACACCTTCGCGTTGCGTAGAGATGTAGCTTCACTCTGCATCCTCTATCGCTTGTATCATGGGGAGTGTTCAGAGGAATTGTTCGGACTTATACCGGCTGCTGGTTTCCGCCATCGTCCTACGCGACAAAATATCCATCCCCATCACCTGGACGATTGGCACTCCACCACTGTGCGCTTCTCGAGAAGCTTTTTGCCTCGCACAACCAGCTTATGGAACAAATTGTCGCCTGCCGTATTTCCGAACCGATACGACCTTCAAACCTTCAAGAAGAGAGCGTACCTCTACCTAAAAGGCCGGCAACGCACTTGTGACTCTTGAGTTGCGGGTGTCCATGGGCGGCGGTTGTCACTTACCATCAGGTGACCCGTCTGCTCGTTTGCCCCCTATCGCAAAAAAAAAAAAAAAAAAATGTCATTATTTCCTATACATGATATTCCTTTATTTGGAACTGCTTCCCCCGCGCACGCCGATAAAGAGTATAACTAGATATTTTTTCTTCGACTAGGTTCACAAATGCTGAAATTTTACACTGAAATAAGCTACATATCATAATAAAATATAGCCTATGTATTTTTAGATTCGGATCGGTAGATCCAGAGATTAAATAAACTAAAAACTTTACCTCTTTTTAATATTAGTGTTGAATTAAAGGTTTCGGAATCCTAGATTTAAAAAAAAAACATTCATAGCCGTTTGTTTTGCATTTGTAACACGAACAAAACAGTTCATGCTTTTTATAACAAAACATATATTTATGATTTCATATTTATATTCATTACTATGGCAGGCAAGAGCCGTGATATATTATCTATATTAGAAATAATAGTTAATACCTACATACATATCCTAAACCTATATCCACGAAGGGGTAGGAAGAGGCGTCTGAAATACCCACTTATTGCCAATCATCACCTAGTTAACCATAACCTCCTGCCGTCACGCGGGCACTGTAGATTATGCTGTCAAATAGATAACAGTCCGATCTCTCAGTCGTCTTTTACGTCATCCACGGGAAGGGATAGGGTGCCGCTATTATTCTCAGCTTCCTCTCTCCTTTTTTATTAATTATATTAAATGTAAATTTACAATACCAGGAAATCGCGAATAAAGTGAACTTACCTCGGACAGAAGACTATCAACTGTAATACCATGACAAAAATACCTCCACGATGTTATATTATAACGTCATCCCTTTTAGACGAATATAGAGGCAAGAGTATGAACTCGCGATTCGGGTCGGCGCACAAACATACACGTACGCCGCGCATTTTACACGTGCAACGCCCTAAATAAACTGCATGTGCTTACGCCACAGATTTATTCCTGTTTATTTCTAGCATACGCTACCTTACTTGCATAAGATACATTTGAAGTTTATTATTCGGAATAAAAACTGATTGCTATAATGACTATAACAAATTTCCTATAAAACTATTCCTATGTTCTACCTTTAGCATCGAGAGCACAGTCCTGGTCATGGAAGATGATCAAATTGTAAACCGATCCCGTGTGATCGCTTTCTCTATGTACTGTTACACATAAACGTTTACAAAGAATGTGTTATTCGGGCCAATATCACCCTGTTAACTAGTTTCAAGATAATACAAAAAAAGTGCTCAAGTGCGTTTAGTAGAGTAAAAAATGTCATTGTATAAAAATTAATATGTCATAGTCGGCCTTGTTGTGCAGGAAGATGTAATTGAGCGAATGAACCGCGCGCGCGGATCTGAAATGTTTCATGGTGCTTTGAGCTATGATCACGTGTGAACTAGGCCAGTCGGTCAGGTCAATGACCTCGGATGAGCGAGAATGACACCAGGATATTGATAGTGCTGTTAGACATAAGGCTGAATCAGATGACATTTATTTATTTTTTTATCTGATGTTGTAGATGCCTCGTATATCCTTCCAGTTTCAGAGAGAAAAAATATATTCTTTAAAGGAATTAAAAAGTAAATAACTTTAAAATAAGATGCTGCGAAGTACTTTTTTCCTGCATTAGGAATAATTTCTCTATTGCGGGGGACTAATAACGGACACAAATGACACCTAGACTCATTGTAACAGTTGTGCGTAGTTGTCCCATATGGGGATCGAACCCGCGACACACGGTGATGCACTGTAGTTCCGCGGCGACTTAAATCAAATCACTGCGCCATCAGTAAAGTCCTAAATTAAACTTAACGACTTAATATCCTAGTTTCAATTACCATAACACGGTAGAACTGCAAACCAAATTTTAAATCTGTAGGTTTTATACTCATATGTATACGTACTCTGAAATTCCTTTAAAATAACGCTTTCCGCAACTTAATTATAGCCTTACAAAATGCGCCTCAAGCCGACGCATCATTTATCATCTGCTATATCATGATGACATTTCAGCCAATTAGCGGATGTTTTGTGCGCGCTTTCGAGTTAATAAAGCATGCCTTATATGGTGTATCCTTACTGGGAAGAAATTTAAACTGATTGGTTGCAAACCTGGACAATACGCTGCGAGAGAATTAACCCTTACTCGTCTTTCATCACTAATTGGGCCCTAATTTGGAGACTGGATATCTGTTTTGCTAAAAATTTATAATTAATTTTCCCTAACTTGTAAAAGACAAGCATAACAGTTTCTCTATTCAAAATGCAACAAATGGAATAAATGCCTCAATTCTTTCATCTTTTCACTGGTAGCCGTTATAAACTCAATAAAAGTTGAGGATGTTTTCAATTCCGTACACCCAAATGACGGATTTCTACTGGAAACATGCTAAGAATAATAAAATAATTGAGGTATAACAAACATCTAACTATTCTAAGGTTAGGTTTAATGGCAAAACGCCTAATAATGTTATTTTGTTGTGTCTTATTTATGCTAACATTTGTTACGTAAATAAACTTTACATATCTAGTATATTTGGGGGTTAAATTAAACTTATAATTATGATGGGAAATGATTCACGTCAGTAATATACTGAAATGTTCGTAACCACAATCAAGATCATGATCACAAGTCAACTGTATTTTTGTTAGACACTAAAATATTTAGAATTTCAAGCGTATTTTTAAATAATACTTCCGATTCATCAAACCGCCAAGTTCAAGGTGTACTTCGGTTACCAAATTCCTTACGAGACTTGTTCGTCACGAAACTATTTACCATAACAATAGCAGGTACAATCTTTTACTACAAGCCGGTAACATTGTTGGCCCATCCTTTATAATTTATGGAAATGACCGCAAAGAAAAACAGATGACAAAGGTGTCTACTCGAAATTAAATAGATGGGTAGTGTGCCTTGTGCTCCATTGTTTAGCTTTTGTTGGAAGCGTCGTAAATATCATCCCTTAACCTTCGGCTCGATACGTTTACGACCAAAGCTGTAAAATGTTACGATATCCAAATCTGACCGGATGGATAACATACAGGTTTTATAAGTATTTTATTTAAAACAAGAAGAAGGAAGAAGTTCATTATATCATGTCTCATTAATTATAATATCGTTTTCTGAAAAGTTTCCGAGAAATACCCAATCGACGAGTATGAGTAGGTACATGACGATGGGATGTTTAAACAGATCAGCTGTATCCATATTATTGGTACGGGCATCGTTGTAAGTCCCCGGTTTTGCTTTGCTGTGATAAGGCGGCGTGGCTCGCTAATTGGACATAATTTATTACCCTGCGCGTGCGCCGAACTAAATAGCTACTCACCTTTAAATTCACCGGCCACAGCTACTTCGTGTACCATTTACTTAGTTAACTTTGCCAATAAATACGAGATTAATTTAATTACAACTGTTTAATGATCTTAGCTTTTAGTAAATTCAATGCTCTGTGATCTTTATTGTTCTCTATTTCCTAACCAGATGTCTTTATCTCCCGTCGTTAGTTACGAAACGACTTCGCCCACGGTCGAATTTCGAATCGACTACACTATCGAAAAATAGAAAGTCATAAATTTACCGAAGGGCCGCTTTCCCGGTCTTATCTAGGTTAATGCTGGCTCGGAACTACAGTGCCATACTGGAAGGAACAACCGGTGACGAACTGCTATTTTTGTTTCGTCAAGGGAAATTTAAAACATTAGTTCCGGTCTGTGTCTTCACTTTGACAGGCTTTTACAATAGAAAAGTTGGCTTTCGTTTGAAATATACTTAGCAAATATTTGGAATGCAAATGGTTACAAAGACAATTCGGGTCTTCTAATTCTTTTTTTATGTATTTTAGTTCCAATTTAATGTATTAATAAGATGCTTTAAACCATCATTCGGCCCATCACTGTCCACTGCTAAACCTGGCTGGCCTCTCCCGACTTGAGTATAGCATCCGCTCCATTGCCTTAGACCATCCAGTATATCCTAGCGACCTTCCTCAGGTTTTCAGTCCATATGCTTGGAGTTAAGATGCATGATTAGAATGATGTTTCAAGGAAAGATGGGACATATATAAATAGGACATTAATGAAGCTGTATGATGGACAGTGTACACAAAACTTGTTTTCGTGGCACATTTGAGCAATCGCTCATCTTATGACGTCATACAATGTTGCAATCTGATCGTCTGGTCAGTTTGTATACTTTGTATTACTAAATAACCGTCCCAGATTTCTTGCGCACTCTGTTGACTTAAGGTGTAGTCACACAATCTCAATACATTAGGCGATTTATTTATGTTTAGAAACTTACCGTAAAGAATTCTTGTTTATCGTAGTAGTATTGGCAAACTCTCTCGTTTTTAGCCTCTACTAGGGTTTCCAAGAAGTTTCACCTGCGTTTATGCTCACTGCTTTGCTCCTAAGAGTAACATCGTGGTGTTTTATAACCTATATTATTCCTCAACAGATAATCGCCTCAATGAAACAGTATTAACCAAATACACCTGATAGTGTTACAGATAATAAAATAAATAAATAAAGAAAAACTTCCGATTTAATAATAGAAGAAAAACATAAGATTAGAGACGGGAATAGTGCCTTCTTTGTAGATGAAAAACCTATATAATTTTTTGAACCCCGATATTTTTTTTATGATATAGATAGGGTGACAGCTAATGGTAAGCGACAACCGCAGCCCATGGACACCTGCAACTCAAGATAGTAAGTGCACTGCCCGCTTTTGAGGCTGATGGGGCCTCCGATATCTTCACTCACTTTGCAATACTATTCAAGCATTGTTGGTTTGGCGGTTTTCTGTAAGGCCGTGGTATTACTCCGGTCGAGCCGGCCCATTAGTACCTAGTATGGCTCTTCCACGTTTTAACCCTGATATCATGAACACAAAGCAGGTACAATTTTTTTTATAATTTTGAGTGTTTATTAGAGTGTATTACAGCCATATACAATAGTCATCATCTTTACTATAATGTTGTTTTACATTACTTAAGTTTTTAGTTTGTCACATGACTGATATCACCGCAAGGAATTAGTCACGTAAGAAAACCAAACAAACAATAAAGACAAATCTTGTAATATGACTTACTAGGAACTATGGCAGTTTACAGCTTTGCATTAGACAGATATACATTTATATTATATATATAGATATTAGGTCATCAGTCTTCAAAGCTAAAGTGACGTCACAGTTATAAATCAACACCTGTTTATGTATGGGAAGTGATAGTCAGGACAGGAAAAGGTATAATTTCCGTTAATTGTTTAAAGACACAAAATGATATTCAAATGAACTATCACAAAATAAAGCATTTAATAACAGATGAGCCCATATATTAGATGTGCATGAAGTTTTATTAATGTGGCCATATTTGCACACAATGGCGACGCTTATGAGGTTCCATGCTCGGAATAAAGTGTCAATATGACAGTATAAAGAAATCATTCTAGTATACGGGCATAAATATCTTGGTTACAAAATAATTTAACTATGTGATATGTAATGCGGTAGAATGAACACCTAAGATCGCGGGTGCAGTTCCCATTATTGCAAAGGTAATACATACATACATAGATAAGCTCACGCCTTTCTCCCGTAGGGGTATGCAGAGACAACAGCTTGTCCCTTGCATCTATCCTTATAAACATAACAAGCTTCCTCTCTGTCATTGAACCTTTCTGAGTACTTGTGACCTGTCCTGTTGAATTTCCTGGGTGTTAGTATATATTACATTCATATATACATAAACATATATGAAAGAGCATATAAACAAGTTGAACAGGTAGGTAATTTTCCTTTTGTATTCCAGAAACGGGATGCCCGCGGCCTAAAATGTCAAGATTAGCAAATATAAAGCATAAATTTTAAGGCCAGCAACGCACTTGTGACTCAGAAGTTGCGGGTGTCCATGGGCAGCGGTACTCACTTACCATCAGGTGACCGGTCTGCTCGTTTGCCCCCTATTGCATAGAAAAAAAAAAAAAAACTGGGGCTGGAACGAATTTCCAAGATATATGTGACTTGTTACTAGGATATCATGTTTTATAATACTACTATCCTCGTCTAATAAATACAAACCAGTTAATTATTACATACATACATGATATATACATATGAGGTTGGCAGAGATGTATTAAACATCTATATTTTGCCAATTAAAGTTTGGTACCACTAATTTAACTGGCACTGTATGACTTTATACATACTGTCACATGGATAACAGTCAATTAATTATTAATATATTATTATAAGCATAAACGCCGTGTCGTTTCAATAAAGTAGAACAGGGCCATTCTATCTCTTCTCATGAATGTCGTAAAAGGTGACTAAGGGATTGGACTGTTATCTTTTACACAGTATATATAGTCAGACAGTGCCCGGATGATGGCAATAGGCTAGTGAAAAAAATTGTGACTGGCAAAAAGTGGGCGTCTGCTTACCCCTTAGGGGATAAAGATGTGAGTGAATGTATGTATGTATGTGCAACTCTTCTAAAACTCATTATGATTAGAACTTACGTACTCTATTAAATTACAGTTCTTACCAGACTTCATTAAAAGTTATACTCATTGTATAACTTTTAATGAAATCAGGTATTTAGGTAGAAGGTAGAGTTATTTTTCAACGTCACTTGGTTATCATTCACAAAGAGCTGATAGAGCTTTTGATGCCGACCTTTGATAGAAATGCCAATTTGCTAATAGGGTGTTTGGCTGTTTACAACCGTTTGTTTGAACTATTTATAATGTCAAACACTGGACTGACGAAACAAAATTGATGAAAATATGGGCGTTGAATACTTCCACAGAGTATGTTTGTTAGTACATTAACAGTCCAATTAATGGTTACTGAAAAACAAAACACAAGACGAAAATATCGGTTTGATTGCGGTTTATTAGTGACACATGTCTCGTCATCATCATCAGATGACTGTGCGACCTTTGCCATTGTATTATATTATGTTTATACGCGTTTGAAAAACCTGTAAGGACGCATGTACAGCCGCATTTTCAGGACTAATGCTTGATCTGGAAGGGCCCGAAGGCCCCCGGTGAAATAAACAGACCTCTGGAGTAGAATCGACGGGGAGCCATACTTATCGTGGGCGAGCCATGCTTAAGGGCGAATGGGCCTGCTAACGTTACGATACCATGACCTCACAGAAAATCGGTTGTAAAGCAACGCTTGCATTGCATTTCCTTGAAATTAGTGAGGACTTCTCCCCTCTCCTCTTTCCCCTCCCCTCATCCCCCCTGCCACCCGACACCCCCCCTCAAAGGTGGGCATCGCACTAACGACGCTTGCGTAGTCTTGAGTTGTAGGTATCCATGGACGAGGGCTGTCACTTAACATCAGGTGGCACGTTATAAAAAAAAAACATATCGCGATCGCACTAAATTTTCGCAGAAACATCGAAGTATGTTACGGGAAAAACAAAGCATTACACATTATTGAATAGAGCTGAGCTGACTTATTGCTTTTATTTTAATTTCGATCGCATAATCGCAGTTTATCTACCAACGGCAACGTGAATGGGCTTTAGTGAAAAATTCTTTGAGTTTTCAGATGGTTTTAAGAGCTTTGTGTTAACAAAACATGTTAATGTAGAATAATCCCTGTATGACACATAATCACCAGTGTCTATTTCCTATCAACCAAAAAATATTGCTCACAAAATAAAATGTAAGTACACCTACATTTAGTTTTTCCTTGAATCACCGTAGTATACACGGGTCATTCAACATACCTGTTTATTTAGTGAGACACTACATTTCTTGCAATTGATAATGTAACATACATACATGATAATGTCAATTGCAACAAAGTATCTGCTTTCATAGGTGTGCATTTCGAGACATGATAAATATTGCACTCACGCTTTTTTAATTAATTCTACTTTTGCTTAATGGTTCAACATTCATAAAACATTATGTGCAATAAAAAATTCAGCACAAAAAATACATACACACATATATATAGTCTCATCAAGATTAAAGAAGAGGCACCAATTTTGACTTGAAAGCATAACGGGACTAAATTAGATAGTATTAAAACGAAATAGTAAATGCAGTTCATCAAGAATTAAATCTTAATACCATAAAAACACACGGGTTAAAAAGAAAATTATATAATAATTTTCTATGTTAATTAATTTCAGGTAATGTCCTTTTTAATTAAAAGAAATGTCTTTAATTAAAACAGACAAATGACGATTAGAGAGCTTAAAGAAGCAAACGACATAATCACGTCGTCACGTTGCTACTGCAAGGGCCCGACTTACAACCGAACGGACTCGTTATTTGAATTGTAAAACTGTTAGAATCTGAATGTGGGTAGTGGGACGGGATGACCTCCGACCTGCCTGCGCTGCACCGCGCCAGATTACGATGTACCTACATGTGTGTGCTACACAGATGTTAATCGCACTCCCATTTACGGTCTCATTAAAACCACGTACAGTAACTTTTTATTTTGATGTCATATAAATAGCGTACTATGGCTACCATAACACAAGTTATGAAAAAAATATCAAGTTTAGTACCGCGTTGAGGACTTAATTCTTCACTCATCACTGTCCTAATTTTTGTAAGTGTCTTAACTAAAGTTTATTTATGCCTTGATATAGAATACAATGTTTAAAAATCTTTCTTTCAATTGTACAGCAATCGATCACTTATTCAGAGGCTGTAGAGTATCTGTTGACTCACAGTTAAAATAAAAGGGGTTTAACACATAAAGTTGAGTGCCGCGTCGGGTCTCGTTTCTTTAATAATGAATCACGATGTGAGAAAAGAGGCAATTACTCTTATTATTTGAACCATATGAGTCACGGGCAAAGGAAGCTGTATATCATGACCAGGGATGGCGTTCTAAGGCGTTGAACACCATACATTACAAATGAGAATTTCCCAGTAATCAAACATACCACATGATACGCACAAATGTTTACCAAAACATAACAATATTATGGCTTTTATTTATTTATCTGTATTTCTGATTGCTCGTGCATCTTAGACGTTTGATCTTAAACATCGATTGTATATTGTAAAATGAATTGATTAACACCTAAAGATATCGATAAAGATAAATTCTTATCTAGTAGATAAGATTCGATTTCCGACCGAAATTTAATGTTCCACTATTTCATTAATGGGCGCTAAACCGGCTATGAAGGATGCATCATTAGATTAATTTCTGTGTAAATATGATAGTAAAATTATTAGGAAACCTTTACGTAATTTAAATGTGGAGATGAATTTAAATGCGGTTTTAACGTGGAAATGTACGAAACGTACCTGAATATAACATACAGACAATTATATTTTTGTACTTATACCTGTACCTTTAACATTTGATTACGTATTTGTTTGTACAAAATTGGTTGCATTACTATAATAACTCAATAGTGCTACAGAGTTGGGAGCCCCCGGGCCAGCCAGTTCGAATTACATGTTATGCGACCCTGTCCCTTTTGAACTATTCGCTTTGAGCTTACACTCCCCAATCCATCCGTAGAAGCAGTACCGCTGTCCTTTCCTTTTATACTCTCTTCCCTTTCAATAGACTCCCAATTTTCTCATTTGACTCCCAAAGTGCCCGGTTGACGACATTAGGCTTGCCCTCTATCATATGAAGTGTAAATTATGGTCGACAAAATGTGAGTACTTATTTATTACGCCGTTGCCAATTGACAAGATTTGTTTTACTATAAATAAATTAAACAACAAACTAATAATTTAAACTGAACCAAGGTGCTTTGGAGCTTAAAGAGGATTACTAAATATATATGTATGTATATACGGATCTTGGTCAGTAGGCATCTTGGCTTACATTTGAGATTACTACAAATCCACATAAGGAACGGATATGAATAACGACCGGCAGACTAACAGACGGTTCTAATCACAACGGCAAACAATGGATTTGTTTATTTCATCGAGAGAACACGGAAATTGTATCTCGAATATCTCGATACTCTGATACCCGAGTGGGTGGTCGATCACTATACAAATACAGTGCTACGTCATATTAAAATGTATAAATGTTCTTTTTATTCTAACATTAAAAAAAAAAAATTGACACTTTAGTTAATTGAACCATCATCATATTCTCCAGCCTTTTTGCAAACTAATTCTTTTATTAAATTGTATAAAATTTACAGTTAAACAAACTCCCGGCTACTGATGGTTTAAATTGTTTTCTCTGTCAAGGGTAAACAAACTATGGTCAATTTACTTTGCAGTAGCTCTCGGGGGCTTAAGTATAGGGGGGGATAAGTTGTCAATTGTCGTGTGTTATGGTAGGGGGATTCTTCTGTTGTTAGTCCATGAGAGACAGTTGTCTGGTTGTAAGCGGTCTATAGCACCCTGATTAGAACAGGTATTTTTAGAATATCAGTACAGTAGTACAGCTACGCTTTAGCTACAGTGTAAAACTTTTTCTAAGCTTGATAACGAGTAATGGCCATCTCGTGGGCTTACAAAATCATATGTTCCAGTAAATGCCTACTATCTGTGAGTTAACAGAAAATAGTGTGCTCTTGCTATTGGGAGTGTCAGTATATTTTAACATTACCATAGGATTACAGATAAGGATTTCACAATTTGGGTGTCTATTCATAAAACATATTTTAAGTGGCACTTGACCGGAAGTGCTTGTGGTCTGGTAGTCGACATCAAAACCACTCGAGATTACTCTAACACCTCAAATAGATGCCGCAGCTCAAAACTATTTGATCTCACCACTTGAAGAGTGCCTGTTGCAGGATGAAGGGTGGGCAAATGGTCCGTGCCTTTAGTTTATTTAAATATTTATGACTGGAAACCGACTTGAACGTCTTACATATTTCATGGCAGACATGGGTGATAAAAATGAGCTTTATCAAATATTTATTTTCAAATGAATTATTTAAAATTAGATATATAAATTATCAAATGTATGTCTATGCATTTACATTTGCACGTTGAAGACTCTTTTGCTAATACCTTCGGGTACTAAGGCGTGAGCATATGTATGTATGCATTTACTTTTTTAAATATAAAGCATTCACTTGAAAACTATTTTTAGAAATTAAAATGTAGTTTGTTCTTTAAACACATGATAAGATATTGAGAGATTAAGATTAAGAGAGTGGTGATTGGGGATTTGTGGGAAGCGCTTACCATATCAGATCTTGCTACTTTATGTCTAGGTACTATAAAAAGGTATTTTTAATGAAAGAAGAACACAGAGGAGCAGTTGTTAAAAAAAGGTTATTTGACAATGTGTCCTGATATTGTCAAATAACTGTTTTGATCGTAATTGTGTGTGTTTAATTACAGCGGTTCATGCAGCAAATATACAAGGTGTTTAAGTAGAGATTCAAATAACTGAACATGCATATAAAACTTAAGTAGGAATAAAAATATCTCACATACTTAAATATAACATGAATTCACTTTTTTTAGGAAGTCGTGAGTAAAATTATAGAAAGTTCAACATCGTTTGCCCATTATGCATTGATAGTTTCCTAGTAATGAGCAATTGCCGGCTACTTCACTTTAAAGCACTCAACATGTTTAAATGAAATAGAGTGGGTACACAGTTTGCGTGCAAAATAACAAGAAGTCGTAAAGTGTGGAGTGACTTTTATGGCACTGTTCTCACAGTGATCCGATGTCGGGACACCTTTGTGCAGAATGTCAATAAGATACCACTCGTATGTTAACCAACCAATTTATTCTTAAATTGGTTCTGTAACAAGATCTTGATGTTCCGGTAAACCGGCGAATTCTAAAACTTTTTATGTAATGAAAATTTTTAAACGTGGAACTGGTTTTTCGACTATTATTAGGGCACTAACCTTTTTCCAAACGAAGGATTTTGCAAAAACCTTGAAATGTTTACGAATATAGCTTATTTAAAGAGAAAGGTAAATAATACAAATTTTCTTTTCGTGCATGCTAGAAAGCTAATTCTACTGTATAGATGATAGTATGAAATATAATAAAATGCTTATTTGGCATTGTCACTAGTCTGCAAAATACTGAATCTATTGTATTTTCTATACACACTATTTTCAGGCTATTCATAGGCTAACAGTTTTAAGTTTCCCAGACACGTCGAGTACACTTCTTAATGTATTCACTTATCATAATGTTATAAAAGATACGGCTTGATTTACTTATAACATCATGTATCGCCATTTTATATACAGACTTTGTACAATCATAACAAAAAGTGTTGAAAAAAAAAACTGCGTGTGTGCCATTGAAAATAGGACTTTGTAGGTAATTCTAATCCGGTTCTAATTCTAAAGGTTTTCTGTGTGGCTGTGGTATTACCCAGGTCCAGCCCTCCCATCCGTGCTTAAGCATGGCTCTCTCACGGTAGAATATTGTGTATTATTTCCCAGAAAACGTTAAAAGTAATGGACAAAAGAAATGCATACCTAAGATGATACATTTCTCCGCAACTATACCTGATCTTTAAGTACATTAACTATCTAAGAATAACTCCATATTTTACCCGTCTATATGTATATTACAAGGTAACTAGTTTAGTCGGCAGAACTAATGCAAAGAAATAACATCGTTCACTGCAGAAATCTCATCTCCATACATAAATTATAATGTCTAATGTATGTATCTCATTACAGTTTGCAATCCTTAGAACTGTGGCGCCATGGTAATGATGCATTGCAATCGTGTAACTGCTCCTTAGTGGTTACTTTATGAAAGTTTTGAATTTATATTTATTTATTATTTATTTTTTGGTTTAGTTTACTTTTTAGTTTACTTTACTTTTAAATGATATATCCAAAAGCTATAAAACTATTTTCGTGTATTTAATTGCTAAAGGCAATCTAAGCTAATATTATAGTTGTTTATTAATATTATGTATGTTTAAGTACTTACAAATAATATAGGCTATAACACAACACGCTGTGACGAGATGCAATTGCGGGAAACAGCTACTGATTTAATAAAGCTGATGAGAGAGAAATATATACATTTCTCTAATATAAAGTACTATTCAAATAATGCTTATCTAAACTGTTCTCCTGAGGCATCAAATTATATATTTAAGTACGCGAAATTACCATTTAAATGGGGATTTTTTAAACAGGTAGCGACACTACAGAAAACATTTAATGTACGCGCTCTTCGTATTACAGTCAGTGACGAATCAAGAATGCAACCTGAGTGTGAGGCTTCGAAATGTGCGGTAAATGACACGTGAGTTTTGTTTTATTATGCTACGGGCTAATGATAATGTTTGATGAACTTTTCTCGTGAGAATATATATTGAATGTTGCTTATGTAGGGAACTAAACAGGAGCGGGAGATCTTTGTTTTGCCTGTTACTGATGACAGGGGCCTAGGGGCATGAAAGTAGAATAAATGCTGTTGAGATCACTGCGAACGATGTGTACGGTAAGATTGGTTTACAGAAAGAGGAATGTAGATATATGGAAGAAGTGGGGCTTGTATTAAAGTATTAACGACAATAGATAATGCTCGTAATGTATCTAAGGATATAAGTAGGTGGCGTTCTGTTGTATCTGCCTATCACGATGGGACAAAGGTCTTACTGAGATTTTTAGGGTAAGTTGTGTTTACATGGCACCACTTATTTATAACGCGTTACCAGAGACTATTACAACTCTTCCTTATCATAAATTTTGTACTACATTAAAGAATTGCCTAAGAAGAAGTGCATTACTGTAGTCAATGTATAAAATAAGATTTTTAATTCTTCAACTGTCATGTATTTATTATATAGTGGCAAATCAATTCCATGTTTTATGTTGGTATGTTTATATAATTTTATCTGTATAATCTAAAATATTTGCATGCTACCTAAATATAGCGAAATGTGTCTTGGGCTTTTAATATTGTAAACCACCTACTGTAACCACATTTCTGCAAATAATATTATTATCATATAATAATATTAATAGAGAAGATAATGCTTAATTCTTACATCATGCTACTAAATAAATGAATGTTAGTATGTATTTAAATAAGTTATGTTTTCCCCCTCACCTCTTATCAATCCTCTCCACTTTCCACTAGCGGCGGGCAGGGCACTTACGACATTTGAGTTGGAGTTATATATGTCGGCGGTTGTCACTCACCATCAGGTGACTCATCTGTTCATCTGTCCCCCGATCTAATAAAAAACTGAATCAATGTTCGATATTTTTATAATAAACGCTACCAATTAAATGTAAATACAAAAAAAAAAGAGAACATCGACATACAGAATCGCTAACTTCGGTGCCTGTTTCTACGGTATTTTTTCAATCTATGTTTAATAGTTTACGCCTTCAACAATTCACCCGTCCTCTCCAAAAATATATTTTTGTATGCGTTTCAACGTGACCAACTTTACAAAATGATGGAGATTACTTTCAAATTTAGAATACTTGAGAATGTTTATATTACGTTGCTCTTGATCTTGTATGATACTTGAGATGCATTGTGCAAGTTTTATGTTTCGTACGCACTCCGCCTACACACATTCTTACGATGGTACTCCATATCCACGCCTGAAGTGTTTACCTTCGACATTTTTGGTGCATTAGAGATGTCTTACCTGTAAAAAAAAACGTTTATTAATATTTTATAAAAGTCTTAGGGATCTAAATGAACTAATATAACGCATTACGTGTAGTTCAGATCAGCGAGATCCACAAGAAAATAATAATAAAAACGAGTCATATCCGATAGTCATATTTGCACACGGATTGATAGCCAAGAGCCTCGATCAACATCTTAAGAGACTCTCATTAGATAGCTGGATCAAGGGACTGATGCAGAAGGCAGTTCTCCTCGACACGGCCCGATCTGTCAGGAGGAAAGATAGGGATATCTTTGAAGCCCAAACCACCGGTGTCTTGATCCCTGTGCCAGATCAATGTCAGTGATCTACTATTTTTAATATTTAAATAATTTATTTGTTATTTATTTTTTATATTTAAAAGTGTAATTTATATGTATGTATTAATTTAGATGAAGGAAATATTAATCATAATTATTTTAAAAAGTTAGAAAACAACCACTTACAGCTTAAATTGCTTATTACTATAATAATACAACTAACAATATTACCTTAGTAAGGAGTGTGTGATTGGAAGATGATTTTCTTGGAGCTTGAGAGCATGTCGTGAAAAAGTGCCTTACCATAGGCACAAAAAATCATTAACATATACCTAAAAGGATTTATCTATAGCTGGAGAAGTTATGGCTTATACTGATGAAATACCTTTTACGCAAGCTTACGTGTAACCTCTATAATTAACGAACCATCTAATAGTTACTTGATTAGGCAGAACTAAATAATTCGACCTTATAATGTTACTAGAACAAGAAGCAATATAGTTAACACAATTGTAATTGTTCTTCGATAAACGAATAATAGGCCTGTGCCAATTAGCAAGGAAAGTTACACGGTAACATATGAAATGTGTGTTTCGTTTTTGTTTTCAACTGATTAGATACCACGAAGTTTTGCTAGAATGCATTTTACATTTGGGTTATCGTCTTGCCGTCCGCTACTAGCTTTCTTGCAGCTAGATTCATCCCCTTCTCTGTATCTTTTATCATTATCAAGAAAAAAAAACAAGTACTTAAGCATTTCCAATGTATTTGCATTCGAATATGACGCATTCTATAAAACACCAATTACAATAGAATATAATGCCTGATTTTAAATAGTGATCAACACACATGAGCATTGGATTCTAGGATGGAAGTTGGATATAAGAAAGTAAAAAGTATTGAGTCAATGATGTTAAAAGAGGTTTAGAGATTACAGAGACATTATAGCAGAATGTATATTCCGATAAGGGTATTTTTCTTGTCTTTAATATTGAGCAATGCTATGGGCCTGCTTATAATTAGGTTTATTAACTGTCCCTTCTTACAATTGTGTCATAAGTTTACAGGTTATCAGGCAAGTCAACAACTTCACTCTTTGTTCTGTTGCGAGATAGTACAATATGTTCATTTTACGTTTTGAATTAATAGGGTATGTAGTTTTATATTTTTGGAGAACATTTCTTATAAAAATCGTTATAGAAGGAAATACCTGCTCAGTATAACAGTACTTCCACAGTATACCTTAGGGGGTGGTCAATTGTCAGTAAGACAGCAATTCTCTCTGCCAAAACGCTAAGCTAAAAAAAGCCTTGTGTTGTGTTTTATAAATCTTAAAGTTTTAATTGTGAAAAAGAAAAGTCGGTTATCCAAAAAGTTCAAAAATTGTGAAACGTATTTGCTCTATGATTGACATGCTTATCTTAATAGACTATGTGAAGCTCGATCAATAGGGTCGAACCCAAACTTTTTCGGACACCAGTTCAAGCATTTGCTTTTAATTTAATATACATACAACTTATGTAAAACAGACTTCGATTTCTGGTTATTCATATACATATTGA
Organism: Tyria jacobaeae; assembly: GCA_947561695.1. Taxonomy (NCBI): domain Eukaryota; kingdom Metazoa; phylum Arthropoda; class Insecta; order Lepidoptera; family Erebidae; genus Tyria; species Tyria jacobaeae. Next base: position 12,631,238 of record OX387219.1, on the reverse strand, counting down.
CATAAGTTTAGAGAAATATAACAAACGTTAACGAGCATCATTTAAATGTTAAACAACAGCAAAATATCACTTAAAATGTATTTCACCTAGTGTTTGAAGATAGACAGTGGAGTAGGTACCTGTAGCATATACATATTTCAGGAATACTTGCCTGAGCAACGTCATAAGTACCTCAGTATAAAATAGTGCTATAAATCTCGTGGTAACATTTACCTGCGATAAATTCTTAACGCAACCTATTTGTATGATGGTAGACAAACTATAAAGTACGTTATTGTCTGCAATCTCTTTAGCGAAAGTCGTAAAAGTACTCCTCAAATTGACAGCATTCCAAGACGTCGGGAACGCTATAAAGCTATATTATTATAAAGATATAATAACTCATTATGTAAAAAAGCACCATAGTAAATATTAGAGTAAATATGTTTAATTTAATAGCTGATCCCAGCCTGTGTGAGTGGTCAACCTGTAGCAAGAAATTCCGGGAGCATTCTCTAATTATTACAATATACTTAAAAAATGACTGCACTCATAAAAGCTTATAGCCAAATAACTTCGACAAAAACAATTCACTTTACTAGAAAAGTAAAGTACGCCTAACACGCCAACTAATATACTAAGGAAGACTAATATGTATGTATAATAAGCAATTCTATTTTAATCTTAAATGTTTTGCCGCTTATCATACGGCCATTAATTACAGTTGAAAGGATTCCGACGCCCACCAGACGTACTTGCAACATAAACATAAGTATAGTAATTGATTTAAATATAATAATAGTATGGTTGGTGAAGATCCAATCTACAAAGTTTGATAAACTCTGATGGTGTGTAAACAACGTAATTGTGGCACTTTCGATGATGTAGCTTGTGTGTTATAGCCTTTATTATCCAATCTGAACATCGAAAGGCCGCTGTTTAACGATGCCTATCTTGCTTATTTTTTTTTTCCTGCGTTACTTGTAAACAATGGTTAATATTGAGTTGATATTCACTTGTTTCGAATAAAAGGCCATAATTTATAGCCGTAAAGATCTACGAACATACTGAGAGAGCCTTTTTTATAAGATTATTTCTTGGAAAAACATTGATTCAGAAATCAAAATCATTTGTGTACTATGTAAGTGGAAATAAATCATCAAAACCTGATATATTGATGTCTAACCGCAAGAAATCTTTTAAGGCTGTTGCGGCAAAAAAAAACAAGATTAATATTGTGTCTTACTATAACAAAGTCAGAACTCCGTCTGTGATTACATCTCTCACTTGTCAGTTATATTTTAAAAAGATTTAAGTTCCAATCAGCTTTTACACCCAAGGATATACAATAAACAGCCGTCGTAAACTGATATCTGTGTGAAACTTGTTCATTATTAAAAGTGTGAACTGCTTTTAACATTAAAAGCTATCACTTTTTATGATCATACAATTTACAAGAAATATTAATATGTTAATAATTTTTGTTGCTAATACGTCTCATCTGCCATCTCCTTTAAATTGTGATTCTGCTAATTTAGAAAACGGTAACAGTCATTTTCAGTACAACCTAAATTTTTGACATAAATACCTCAAAAATGCCTTTTGTCTGAAAATAACTTTGTGGAAATTAAAAATGCGACTTTGTGGCTTTGTATGTATAGGCTGGGGTGGGGAGGCGTTTTATATATAGACGGCTAACGCAACACGAGGGCAATTAAAATTTTTTACTAATTATACTGGTCGTTTTTTTGTACTGTCAGTGTTGGCATCGAATAACTTTTTTTTCACTGCTTCGCTGCCAATGGTTGCCTCTACATAATTTGTCATTAAATATGCTATACAACACAAAATATTTTTCGAATCAGAATGCAAATTCCAGAGATTAGTCTATTTAATTGAACGTTTCATATAAAATGTTTAAGGCGTCGTCTAAGTATCGCATTACTTAGTTCATTAAAATATCCTTCAATTCAAACCGATCCTTGCATCCGTTGTACAACTAATTTTTTTCTGTGTAACACCCATAGTAACGTGGATGGTTTATATAAGGCATGAGAGATGAAAGACAGCATTTATGAGCGCGCCCCGGTGTAATATTACCGACGGTTATATTAAGTTTGTTTATAGTATAGCTAATTTAAATATTTACCCATTAGATTTGAACAAATATCAATAAGTTAGTGAATAGATAAAACACGCGTGGGAACTCTCACAGCAAACATGTGAGGTTGGAACTAGCGTGGTCAGTCGCGCTCATTACTTTTTCAAGCTGTTGAAGTTGCCGACAAAAACAAGATATACACTAAGATTTTTGGTTAGGCTTTGTGATAACAACCTTTTGTATGAAAGATGAGACTAATGTGGCACGAGTGTTAGTTTACTTATCACTTATATCTTTATGTTAATAGCTAGGTATTTATTTCATCCGAGTATCTGACGATCGTTGTAGAATTTTTATAGCCAACATTTTGCAAATTACTACATTAATATATCTGTAAAATACTTTAATTTCAGAAAAACAATAAATGAGATAATTACGTATACTTAAGTAAATATCTTTCTTCTGCTACTAAAAATAATTTATGTACTAAGAATTAGAGTACTGAAACATACTGAGAACAGTTTAACACTGTACAATATCTATGAAATAAGAGAATATGACTTGTTCAGGATGACGTCACAGAGCATCGACCTCACTTCTCGTAAAACTTTACTAATATTCGCAGTCAAAACAAATGGCACTTCGTCAGAATTTCAGCAAAACACAACCTAACTCTCCAGGATTTAAAGTTATATTTCAGGTACAAGATTCAAGATACCAATATTTTGTGTAGTTTCGTCTGGGTGCAAATACTCAATGTTTTCCTGTTGCTGCGAAAGAGTAACCACTTTGGAAAGTTTATAAGAAGAAAGTATTATTGTCAATTTCTTCAAATCATGTTTTTATTCTGTTATTAGTTTTTAATAAACTCTAATATGTATATTGAGTTTAATATGTATATTGAATATGATCTTCATAATGCAACATGCGTGTGGTTCTCGGATGAGTAGAATAGTCCCTGGTGCAGTACAGTAGAAACCCGTAGGAGTCATATAGTGCCCAGATGATGGCAATAGGCTTGCCCTTTATTACGTAAGTGGGACTACTAGGGGAGGTCTTTTTTAGCCGGGACTAAAAAAAAACCAGCTTGCAGCATTAGTTGGAGTATCAAAAACAACCATTTTAAACATCCCTAAACACCTTGGCTCCGAGCGTACTTTCTACTCATCAAAAACGAGAGCGCGTCGAAAGTTGTCGCGAGTTTTTGGACCGCTTTGGAGAGCAAAGGGAGGGAGTTATGGCCCAAATTGTAACTGGCGATAAAACTTGGGTCCACCATGATGTACCTGAGTCAAAGAAAGAGTCGATGCAGTGGCTTTAAAAAGGCACACCCCCTCCTAAGAAGTATAAGGTGTCTTCTGCCGGAAAGATCATGGCGACGATCTTTTGGGATACACTTACACTTACACTTTTGGGTATCCTTTTGATTGATTATAAGGAACGTGGTATTTCCATAACGGGAGAATACATCTTTACTAGAACTGAAAGAAGCTATTAAAGAAAAAAGGCGAGGAAAGCTTACAAAAGGCGTGCTCCTTTTGTACGACAATGCTCCGGTGCACACAAGCCATGATGCGACGGCTGCCATTTACCGCTGCGGATTTGAACTACCTGTCCTACAGCCTAGACTTGGCCCCAAGCGACTATTATTTGATTCCAAAAATGAAGAAAGAACTTCGTGGAAAAAAAATTGGAGAAGATGAGGAAGTGAAGTTGTCAATTTCGGCCTATTTTGACACCAAAGACAAATCTTTTTTTTTCGACGGTATTAATAAGTTATTTGACAGATCTAATAAATGTAGGGTTAAGGGAGAATACATTGAAAACGAAAAACGCGATCGAGACGCTTCTGCCTGCCCTTTTGGGCATAAATGCGTGAGTGTATGTCTTTATGTGTGCGTATAAAGAGATCAATCCTACAGAAAGAATGTCAACTTTCTCATTCGTAAATAAAGCGCACAACTTACGACCTTTTAATTCCCAATTGTAAGACAAAAGACTGTTTGAGCTTTGTTGCAAGTTAATGATTCGTTGTGATTCGCAGAATCCTCTAATGTCTAGACTGCAATTTTAAATGCGCTGTCTTTCAGAACAATTTCAAGTCACAAGCAATGATACTTAGGTATATAACACAAACATTCCAGCTTTATATGAGATCATACATCAAATGATATTTTGAAATTAATTTGTGTTAATTAGTATGATTAAGGCTTTAACCATAAGCAAACCATGACAGTTAAATCATACTCTTTTATGTCAAATGTTATATTGTAAGATAAGATTAAATGCATCTAAACATTGTAACCCAAACATACAATGTTATTACTATAAATTTACGTAGGCTGTAAAGTATTGTGTTCATTGGTGACTGTCAGTCTGACTTCGCACTAATCTGATTGTGAATGCTAAAATTGAATATTAAGTAACCCATTGTCATTCAAAGATAATCATTGGATACGTGAGATCAATATCGATCTTTATAGCTCTTATATTGCGACGTTTAACATTTATACAGTTGACGCACTTTGAATAATGCTTTAGAACATATACAATAAACGAAATCAATGAAAATTATATTCCATAGCTCGAGAAAATATTTACGAAAAGTAGTTATCACCATGATAACACAATGAAATTGTGAAAGAGAAATTATTGAATTTAAATTATAGAGTGAAGAGGATGTGTAGGTAGTTATTATTAAAGGTTTGCTTGGAATACGTTTATACAGGTAATGGCGAGTGACCACACAGGTAGAAGACAAGTAATTTCACTGGACGCACTCACACTGCCTCGGGGTTCATACTAGCCGCGCCCAAACGAAATGGATGTAGTTACGACAAACACAGTTTTTTTTTTAACTGATGTGACTTGATAAACAAGACGATTAATGTTTTATTACTGTTAATATGTATAATATACGTACGTAGTAATTAAGAGAAGAGGTCGATTGTCAGCAGAGCAACACTAATGAAAATTCAAATTTCATAATTGCAGAATGATTTAGTTCTTCAGTATTATTTACTGTGTACATAAGATTATACAATACTGATGTTTGGGGAATCCACTCACGTGGCTTTTTTTTTTATTTTAATTTAGAGCAGCTTCGCCGTTTCCATAATATTTAGCGAGCTTTTAAGAATTCCTGATCCCGTCATGTTTAATTGAAATTCCTTCTCAACTATATTTATTGGACTTCTCTGCATATTAGAGCAAGCTACTTGAATTATATGACATTAACGGGCTGTACCTCTTGATCGTTGATACAGACTGATATTTTTGTTAATGTAACAATTTTACGTAAACTTAAGAAAAATAGAAAGTTCATGACCTTTTATAAGTTGAAGTTCAGTGAGCATATATTTATTGAACAGCTCTTTTGTCTAGGGCGTGACAAACCGTTTAAACGTGAATAAATGAATGATTTCAATTTTAATCATACGCATAACAAAAACATACATATACTTTCATTGTCTATAAAATGTATCGTATGAGTAAGAGCTATCGTTACTGTGAAGCTGAATTGAACTAAAGTAAAATTAGGTCAGCAATGCTTTTGACTACCGTTGTAATCCCAGACTGTAAACAGTAATCTTAAACAAGACGCGTTTGGAAAAGCAAGTAATTTTAAGAGAAACCGATTTAAAAATTCTCTTAAGACTGTATAAGATGATCAATTTTAAAGCATATAAGTACTATGACATGTACTTAATGACTGTTATAGACTTTTTAAGATTTTGCATATTTTCTTTCCTAATAAGGTTATTAAACAAAACTATATTTAAGACCAAATACGAAGACATTTTTGCTTCCCATGTACATTACTGTAGACGTCTCAATGCTTTCAAGTTGCTTTTGTGTTTCATGTATTGTACCCGTATTGTGGTCGTAACAACGTCTCCGAAACTTCCATTGAAAAGGGAAAAATGAAAGAAAAAGAGTATCTTTGCTTTCACGCTTTTTTAAACTTTCCTATTTCATAGTCACTTGAAAAGTTACCGCCATCCGTGCGTATCGGCTATTGTAATAATGCGTAGTGACGGCTGCGCGTGCTTGCGTCCGCAACGACCCAGCCGTACAATCCATTTCGCGGATCGCTGCCCCTGATAATTATAGCATGCCTTATGGACCTTAAAGTTGTATACCACGAACAATTACATTCAGACGCATTCATTTCATAACCTGTTGAAACCAACTCATCAATCGTATTGATTCAATTTAGCGCCAAATGATTTATAATCTAGTGCTATTGATCTTTGTAACCTTGAAAACAGAATTGGTCGGCGTGCGCCGATGACAGCTTGGCTTTCAAATATAATTTGTCAGTCATGGTTTTACTGTAACATAATAATTGTCATATAAATTGAGATAAATTAATATAAAACGAATTCATGAAAATCGATAATAATTATATGTGTGTTGTAAAGCAAGACTATGAATATCTATTAACACAATCTCTCAAACTAAATGATAGGCCATGTGTTCATATATTATTTGGACATGTGAATTTATCAGGGGCATGGCAACATCACCTAAATTTAATTACACTCGAATTGCTTCCTATAAAATAACAGTTTATTAGGAAAAATCAAACCTTTTCTTATATAACTAACAATTTCGTTTTACCCAACTCCGCAAGGAGGAGGTTTAAGTTTTTCGAGTGTATGTAAGATATTTCATTGTCACGCCGCGCCCTAGAACCTAGACGAAGTCTAGAGAAATCCATTGAGCGATTTTTACATTTTAATCGTTTTAATATTGGGAGTAAGCAAAAAAAAAAAAGAAAAGAAAGGTAATAAGTTAGATATTTTTTTAAACAATTTTAATTGTTTATTGCTGACTAGGTACTGAAAGTAAATTTGAGCAATTACTCAGAAAGTGGACGAAATAGAACTATTTAAGTAGTAAGAACTAAAAAGCATACTTCATGAATAATCTCTCTTTATTTTTTAAAAAATAATGTGTAACTACCTAGGACACTTACCAATGCCATGGCTAAAATGAAATCATACCGAAATAAAACCGAATCTGTTTTCTTATTGCAAAACATGATCAAGACTAGACCTACTGCATATTATTTTAATAAGCTCCATAAAACACGCCCCTAACAAGATTAACTTCTTATTACTAAAATATAATATGGCAAAAATAGCTTCTATTTGTGACCACATTATTCCATGTTTGAATAGATTGGCAATCGGTACACTGTATTTTGGAGTGATCTAATGAGAGGTTCACGAATTTGAAAGTAAAGGTTTATTTACAAATTGTACTTATACCGTGAGATATTGAAAAGACTATAAGTCTCACACACCTACGGATACACATATATCATTACAAGTGAATTGAGAACCCTACATATAGCTT